>CAMAPE010000050.1:6425000-7025000 GCA_945859875.1 Cuscuta europaea | reverse complement strand
TTAATTAAAAAAGTGAACATTTTACCCATGTCATTGCGTGTTTTGGTTTTTATTCCACCTAGATTTATTTACATCATGTGAAATTGAAAGTTAATTTTTACTTTGATGTATCATAAGCGTTGTGATGATTTTTCATTTTCAAAATGAGGGGCAAATTTGTTTGTGTTTTAATTTTCGCTGCATAAATTTGAGATAGCATTAAAACAAATTTGTATTTAACAAATTTTAGAACATGTAGTCTTGCTATTAAACACCTCTTACCTTTATTTTGAAAAAAATGACTAATAGAGTTAAATGAACACATTTCATCAATAATTTGTACATGAATAAAATTCATATTCATGATTTTAAGATTTGTTTTTCTCAATTAGATCGTTATCAAGGAATTAGTTTTTGAGGTTTCTTGTGTAATTTTTAAAGTCCCTTTTTGCATTTTATTTCCAAATCATGTGTCACCATCTTAATTTTTGGTGACAAATAAAAATTTACTCATGAATACTTTTAAAATATGAATGAATGATCAACTCCGTAATAAGCTAATTTAATTTTGTATGTCTATCTCACTTTTGAAGTATAATGATTATATAACTCCATAATAAATAATTAACTCCAAATTTTACTCATCAATGTATACTTTAAGTAGATTTATTGAATTCTAATTGAATATATATGTAGTTTTAAATTTTAGAAAGGACTCCATTAAAAATGTTTTTAATTGGTCTGATTTATCCGTTCTGATTGAATCTGGTTTGATCTGTATGATATGATCTGGTCAGGTCATATTATCCAAGCATTTTTTAATTAACTCTTTTTGTCAAACAGATTTACCTCATCCAACTAACAGTTCAGATGCAACATTTCAAAATTTAACTCTAAACAATATCTATAGTTCACACATTAGTCTTCACCTACATGTCAAAATATCTAAACATAACTCTAATCTATGAGCCCACTTGGATATTGAGAAACGACCCTAAGTTATTCTAAGTTAGCACTCCCTATTAATTGTGTGCACCGTAAAAACGATCTTAGATTACAAAAATTCATAGAATTAATTTTATTAGTTATATATATGCAACATTGATGTCATATGAAAGATAATAAAAAGTTATGAGTTTTGATATATTTTTTGTAACAATCAAAGTACAATAAAAAAGATATAACACTCTAAAAACATATATTTTTAAATTGTTAAATTATTTTTTATTTTTATATATTCAATATTGATGTCATATGAAAGATAATAAAAAGTGATAAATTTTGATATATTTTTTTACGAATATAAAAGTTATAAAACATTAAAATAAAAATATGATTTTATTTTGGTGGGGCCTTACTCATTTATTACTAATAGTACAGTGTTATAATGGAGTGATATACGAAGATGACATGTTGACATATAGTACTTCGTAATATACTAAGGTCGATGGAGACACAAATTAGGAAGGAATTAGAACAAATTGAGAAGATGAAATGTGGCAAAATTTCCTAAATTGTATATTTGAAATGTATTTTCTATAGATGAATTTTATTTTAGTAATATTTAAGGAAAAATTCATATAATTTCTATAAAATGATTTAAAAAATGAAAATAATATTAAAAATGCTAAAAGTACTTTCTTTTTTGTCATACGGAGTATGAAATAGTATACTCGTCCCACGAAATAAAATATATTGGTCGAAATTGATTGAAAAGTTCAATTTTGATCAAATGTCAGCAGCCCCAGGAGCCCCAACCCCAGGAGCTCCCACCCCAGGAGCCCCCACCCCGACCCGACATGATGGTGGGAAGGTTAGTCACGGTGACTCAGTTAGCAGAATGGCAGTAGGCCCATACACCCGTGCGCACCAGAGACTCAGCCTTATTTCAGGTTCTGTGACCTCCACCCGGTCGCTGCGGGAATTCGAACATTGGTCCATTGTTCCAAATCTCCCACCACTCGACCAACTGAGCTACCCGTGCGGGTTCAAATGACATAAAACGCTGAATTTACCAGGTTTTCCCTTATTAAAAAAGAGGTGATTCCATCCCACCCGCCGAATACCAAACAACATCAAAGAAATGTGAGATCTTACTAGCAATCTCTGCGGCATCTTCTTCCTCCAGCATAGCAGCAAAACCATTAATGTATCTGGTGTATGAGTAGAAGATTGCATCTCTTGCCTTGTCCACACTTTTGAGATTATTATGTATGGAACAATGTAACACGTTTAATTATATTATTACCAATATAATACCAACTTAAGTATATATATTATATCCGAAATTAAAAAATGGACATTAATTATCTAACCTTCCCAGGTATGATCCAAGCAGCTCCTGGTGACAATATGTTACTCTCTCAACCTCAATGGAAGAGACTTGTTTTCCATGTGAATGACCACCCAGGTACACTATATATGACTGTTTTTACATGGACGACCATATCCAAATTGTTTATAATAATCCAACAATAATTAACACATATATGAATATTAATTAATTAAAGATTATCTTCTCGTTGGTCACCATACTTTAATTTTTATGAATAAAAAAACGTAACATACTTTGATATACCAACAACATAAAAAAATGCAAGTACTACAAATTGCAACAATGAATTGAATACCTTTTTTATGGAAAACGTGGGTCTAAGAAACAATGTAATAAGAAGAAATAATAATAATAATAATAGAATGGGACATTTCTTTATTTCCATGGCTGCTACGCTTTAGATATATTATCGTTTCTTATCGCTGGCCAAAAGATTAGTATGTGCATATATATATATATATATATATATATGTGTGTGTGTGTGTGTGTGTGTGTGTGTGTGTGTGTGTGTGTGTTCATTTGAGACTTGAGAGTACGTACTCCTACCATAAGCAATTTCCATTTCTAATGCTAAAAACTTCTTAAGGAACATTTTACGCATTTGGGAAAGTGAATATTTTGTCATGTTGCTTCAAAGGAAAGATTTTAAAAAGATACTGTATAACGTACATATCATTAATCTTAATAAGAAAGTGAATATAATTTCATTATTGTTATGCTTAAACTTAAAGATTCCACAGCGTGATATCATGATCTAAAACGGAGAAAAGAAAAGGTTATTTAAGCCAATTTAGATTTTAGAGGGTACCTGCTCCCTCTTGTTATTATATTGTCCAATTTGTGATGTAATATGATGAGTTTTTTCCCAGAATAATACTAATTAAATAAAGAAAATTCCCAAAATAATGTCGGGTTAAAAATAATTCCAAAAATACTGTTGGGATTAACCACAGTTAACAAAAGGCGCCACTCGAAGTGGTGGCTCTTGTCCTACTACAGAAAAGTTGCCACATTAATTATTCAACGGCAAAAAAACATAAAAACCTATACACGGCTTATTCAAACGGAAAAAAACACAAAAACCCTGCTTATTACAATACACTCAACTCAAAAGCATCAAAAAAGCTACTCTTCATAGTGAATATAGGTTGCTAAAAATTAAAACATAGTCGAGACTCGAGACACAACGAATCAATTATATTTGATCACGATACTAGAAATATCACTTTTTTAACCTGGTAGGCAAATCACCAAAATCAGTGGGGTAAGTGTCGAGGAACATTTACCAGGTTTTATTGAAAATAATTAAAAATACAAAAAGAGGGGGATCAGACCTTACCCTCAGGAGGCATTCCTCGGTAAAGAAAAATAAATCAAAGAAGAACAATTATAATATCTCAAAGAAGGAATGTCAAAAAGTCCATCCAGTAGGCCCGCTTTGCTAAGATCGTAAGCTGATTGGGTCTTTTAAAAATATTAAGATTATCCACTTGGGTCTGAGCTAGAAAGTGAGCAACCCAATTCCCTTCTCGTTTCGTATGTCCGAATCCAACTGCTTTCCTGAAAGCAATCTGTCTTATTTCCTGAATAATGACCTTCCATTTCCACGAGCTATTAGCTTGAATATACTCCCTCACCATTGTAGAATCAGTCTCAACCAAGACTCTTGGTATCCTTGTGCAATGCCCAAGCATACCTCATGATATCTCTGTACATCTTGCCCCTCATCAAGTACAACAGTCGATCTATCACGGGTACTATGCAAAGCTCGTTTATGTAATCAAAACATGGTTATTAGTAATAAACACATGAATAAATAAAGGGATAAGGGTCAGATAGGGCCTCGAACTTGAAAAAAAATGTCAAATAAGGCCATATTTAGGATGCTCTGTCCGGCCGACGCCATTTGGGGCGGTTCCCGGTGGAATTTTTTGATGATGTTTTTTTATAATCTTATTCATTAAGTCTAGTTTATTCATATCAAATTTGAACTAAAACTTCAATCGGGAAGGCATTCAAATGAATTCTTGAAGATAACTGCTCTTTTAACTGCGCAGTTATCTTCAAGAATTCATTTGTGTGCCTTCTCGATTAAAGTTTTAGTTCAAATTTGATATGAATAAATTAGACTTAATGAATACGATTCTCAAAAAAATTCATCAAAACATTCCAACGGGAACCACCCCAAATGGCGTCTGCCAGACAAAGCATCCTAAATATGGCCTTATTTGACTTTTTTTTTCAAATTTGAGGCCCTATCTGACCCTTATCCCATAAATAAATGTATTGATTTATGTGAATATATTGTGTACCGTGATATGAAGAGCGACATATTATTGGCATCATTTTTATGGCCTTAATACTAAAAATAAAACATATTAACTATTTACATAAAATAATTTGAGCAAATAGACTCCTTTTTTGCATTGTTTACATTTGATAGTATATGAAGTTACATCTTTTGATTCGCGAGTTACATCATTTTTATACGTGAGTTACATCTTCAGAAACGCGGGTTACATTTAGATTTGCTTTAACGAGTTACATTTTGTATACATCTCAGTTAAATTTTTCATCTATTGGGTGTGTTTCGGAAAATAAAGGAAATTATAAATTAATTAAATAAAATGACTAGAGAAAAACAAGAAAGGGGATGAAGCAGAATTAGTCAAAGGTCGTGCTACGCACGAAGTTTTTAAAACGTATTTGTTGCCTCCCACGGTGCTAGGAGCGTTGCAACAATCGTTTCCCAGGATACGATGACTACGAACTAATGTTTCAGCACACAAACAAAAGTTCCAGCGAACGAGAACCGAGTATGAACACAAAGGAATTTGCAGAGTAGCTGGAAGTATTTTTCGCTCAAGAAAATGTGAGGAATGTATTGTGTGTTGTGTCTTGTTGCAAACCACCTGCCATCTATTTATAGGAGGATTTGTTGTGTGTTAAATGGGGTGTTAATGGACTTGAACGTTGGACATCAATGAACAGTCCGTTGGGCATTGAATCGTCCATAAACTGTCCATTTAACGCAACATTAAAAGAGAAGAACGTTGGGCATTTATTGATGTAACGGATCAGAAGACCTTCTGTTGCGAACAGAAGGCCTCGAGGGTCTCTGTTGCGAACAGAAGGCCTCGAGGGTCTCTGTTGCGGACAAAACTCGAACGTCTCTGTTCCGGACAGAACTCCACCCCTTCTGTCACTGGGAAAAATAAAACATTCGTGTCCGCAAGTCACCCGCGCACACGAGTCACGGTTTTTCTTCTCCGTTTCGGGATTTCTTCTCCGTGTCCGCACAGAGCCTTTACCGCAATGCGTCCATTAAAAGTGTGTAATTTCCTCAACTAGAACTAATAAAAACTAGTTAAAAATACGTCCATTTGATGAACTTCCAATTTCCGCAATGCGGCAATTGCTAGTATCATCCTAATGGAATTTGTTCTCGTCACAGGAGAATACGTGTCAAAGTAATCATGGCCCTCACGTTGCTTGTATCCCTTGATTACAAGTCTGACCTTGTACTTATCGATGGAACCGTTAGGTTTCATTTTCCGTTTAAAAATCCACTTGGATCCCAAAGGTTTATTTCCCGGAGGAAGATCAACCAATTCCCATGTGTGATTTTAAGGATAGAATCCACCACACTTTTGATTGCTTCTTTCCACATAGGACCTTCGGTAGACGTCACGGCTTCCGTATAAGTCCGTGGTTCATTTTCTACCAAACATGTTAGAAAATCCGGTTCATTTTCTACCATACATGTTAGAATATCCGAGTCAAATTCTACCAAGTAGATGAGAAAATCCGGTCCGAAGGATTTTTCAACTCTAGCACGTTTGCTACGTCTGGGTTCGAGTTCTTCTCCGGAGTCCTCGCTAGTATTTTCCATAACTACGTCAAATGTTCGTTTCGACGTGCTTGGTCCTTCGTTGGACTTGCATGGAAATACGTCTTCAAAGAATGAAGCATTCCTTGATTCAATTATTGTGTTTTTATGTACATCCGGATTATTCGAATCGTACACTAAAAACCGATAGGCACTACTATTTTGTGCATATCCAATAAAAATACAATCCACCGTTTTTGGACCTATTTTTATTTTCTTAGGTGTTGGTACAAGTACCTTTGCCAGACACCCCCACACTTTTAAATATTGATAGGAAGACCGTCTGCCTTTCCACAACTCGTACGGAGTTTTATCATATTTTTTCCGGGGAACCTTATTTAAAAGGTAGTTGCTTGACAAGACTGCTTCGCCCCACATATTTTGTGGCAAGCCCGAACTTACTAGCATCGCGTTCATCATATCTTTCAATGTGCGATTCTTTCGTTCGACAACACCGTTTGATTGAGGTGAATAGGGTGCGGTACGTTCGTGTACTATACCCACACTAGCGCAAAAGTCACCAACTGGTGCTTCATACTCACCACCTCGATCACTCCTAACCGTCTTAATTCGTCGATTAAGTTGGTTTTCCACTTCATTCTTATAAAGAATGAATTTATCGATTGCTTCGTGTTTATTTTTTAATAAATAAACGTAGCTATAGCGAGTGCTATCATCGATAAAGGTAATAAAATATTTATTACCGCCACGTGTTTGTATTGATTTAAAATCACAAACGTCACTATGAATTAATTAAAGTGGTTCCGTTTTTCTTTCAACCGATTTGAAAGACGTTTTCGTTAGTTTTGCCTCTACACAAACTTCACATTTGTGCTTCACATCAATTGTGAATTTAGGAATGTGCTCCATGTTAATTAATCTACGTATAGAATTAAAATTAACATGTCCTAGTCTACAATGCCACACATTGGAAGACTCAAGCAAGTAAGCAGAAGGTATTTTATTATTATTAATAATAGTCATTACATTGAGCTTAAACAGCCCATCAACTGCATATCCCTTGCCCACATACATTCCCGATTTAGACAAAACTAGTTTGTTCGACTCAAAGATCATGCGAAAGCCATGTTTGTTCAACAACGAACCGGAAATCAGGTTTTTGTGTATTTCCGGAACGAACAAAACTTGGTTTAGAGTCAGCTCCTTGCCCGAAGTCATCTTCAGGACCACTTTGCCCACGCCTTCCACCGCGGAATGGGATGAGTTTCTCATCCAAACTTTCTCACCATTTGATGGCTCAAAAGTTGTGAATAAGTCCTGGTTTGAGCAAATATGTCAGGTTGCACCGGTGTCCACAAACTACTCCTTGGAATTGGATCCAACGAGGTTGACTTCCGTAACCACAGCCGCTAGGATGATATCTTCATCCTTTTGCGCACCTTGCACCAAGTTGACTTGGGAGTCTTTCTTCTTCCGTGGTGCCTTGCAATCCGAGGACTTGTGTCCATTCTTGTTGCAATTGAAGCATTTTCCATTAAACTGTCTTGGAAACGCCCCCCTTGGGACCGAGCTTGGTCTTCCCATTATTCTTAGTTTTGGAGCCTTTTGCATGCTCCACCACGTTTGCCTTGGCGCCATGAACAATTGGGAGTTTCCCATCGTTCTTCCGGTTATCCTCTTCAATCCGCAAACGGAGGATCAATTGCTCCAAGTTCATTTCCTTTCGCTTATGCTTAAGGTAGTTCTTGAAATCCTTCCAAGCCGGCGGCAATAAATGAATAATTGACGCCACTTGGAATGACTCACTAACTGTCATTCCTTCATCTCGAATTTCGTTGAAGATCATTTGCATCTCCTCAACTTGACTCAAGACCATCTTCGAATCCACCATTTTAAAATCAAGGAATCGACCAACAACAAATTTCTTTGTGGCGGCATCCTCGCTTTTATATTTGTGGTCCAAAGCATTCCATAGCTCCTTAGCCGTAGCTAGTTTGCTATATACGTCGTACAAAGCATCATGCAGCCCGTTCAACACATAGTTTCGACAAAGGAAGTCCGAATGCTTCCATGCCTCAACCGCGTTGAAAGATTGTGCATCCACCTCACCCCCGGTTGCTACTGGCGCATCCTCGGTCAAGAACCTCGCAAGACCGAGAGTAGTGAGATAGAAGAGCATCTTTTGCTGCCACCTCTTGAAGTTTAACCCATTGAATTTCTTGGGTTTCTCCACAGAGTTGCTTGGCACGGTCACCATATGGATAGCCCTTTGGTTGGCCAAAGCAGATGCACCGCGTTGTGAACTATTGTTCACCGGTGCTCCGCATTCACAGTGATTGTCGTTCAGAACATTCTGCCCAACACCAATTTCGTTTTCTTGAGAAGTCATTTTCGTTTCTTTAAATTTTCCAAAAACACAAAAAACTAAGTTCGTTTACCAAAGTGACAAATTACGATTTAAGATTGTTTACCATAGTAGAACAATCAACAAATACGTTTTAAGATTGTTAGGTGTGTTTCGGAAAATCAAGGAAATTAATTAAAATAAATTAATTAAATAAAATGACTAGAGAAAAACAAGAAAGTGGATGAAGCAGAATTAGTCAAAGGTCGTGCTACGCACGATGTCCTTAAAACAAATTTGTTGCCTCCCACGGTGCTAGGAGCGTTGCAACAATCATTTCCCAGGATACGATGACTACGAACTAATGTTTCAGCACACAAACAAGAGTTCCAGCGAACAACAACCAAGTATGAACACAAAGGAATTTGCAGAGTAGCTGGAAGTGTTTTTCGCTCAAGAAAATGTGAGGAATGTATTGTGTGTTGTGTCTTGTTTCAAACCACCTGCCAGCTATTTATAGGAGGATTTGTTGTGTGTTAAATGGGGTGTTAATGGACCTGAACGTTGGACATCAATGACCAGTCCGTTGGGCATTGAATCGTCCATAAACTGTCCATTTAACGCAGCATTAAAAGAGAAGAACGTTGGGCATTTATTGCTTTAACGGACCAGAAGACCTTTAGTTGCGAACAGAAGGCTTCGAGCGTCTCTGTTGCGAACAGAAGGCCTCGAGGGTCTATGTTGCGAACAGAAGGCCTCGAGGGTCTCTATTGCGAACAGAAGACCTCGAGCGTCTCTGTTGCGAACAGAAGACCTCGAGGGTTTCTGTTGCGGACAGAACTCGAGCGTCTCTATTCCGGACAGAACTCCACCCCTTCTGTCACCGGAAAAAATAAAACGTTATGGGAAAAATAAAACATTCGTGTCCGCAAGTCGCCCGCGCACACGAGTCGCGGTTTTTCTTCTCCGTTTCGGGATTTGATCGACACAACCCAACCACTGCGCGTAAGAGAGAGCCTTTACCTTTAGGAATCTTAACTCCTTAAAAGAGGCTTCCCTTTATAAGGGGGTGAAAATACCTTGAGTTTTCCGATGTGGGATAAAACACACTAGAAACTCATCATTTTCCCAGTTTTTCCATTTCAACGAGTGAACTTCGAGAATCAATTTCTCAATCACCCGTTATCCGTTTTGAACGTACTATATATCGAATTGTAGCCCTTAACAAGGACAATCCGAAATCACTTTAACCCGACCCAAATCGGAAGTGGACCCCACTCAAATAATTGCCCCAAAATGACCATTTAATGCAATTTTTAACACATTTTTCTAACATCATCAACGCGAGTTACACTTTGCATAACACGAGTTACATCACAACATAAAGTCATGCTATTGAAACAAAAGAATCATTTTTTTTTGCAAAAAAAAATAACAAAGAAATGATTTATTTGGCAAAACAAATGATTTAAAAAAACATTTTTATGACGATAATATTAAGAATAGAACACATTCACTATTTAAGGAAGTCGTTGCTAGTGAAACAAAAAAATCACTTTTTTGCCAAAAAAAATGTTTTTTGTGCAAAAAAAAACGATTTTAAGAAAAATAACATTATTTATGGCCTTAATATAAAAAACATATTCACTATTTATGTAAAGTAATTGAGCAATTAAATTCCTTGTTTTTATTCAAATCAATGTTTTATTTCTTATAATACTTATTAGACAAGTTACATTTCCACTTGTCTGTAGTTACATTTGTTATCTGCGTGAGCTACATTTCTTTACACGCGAGTTACATCATTCATTCTACTGGGACAAAAAGGAAAAAAAGTTACTGTACATGCGTCTACTGTTCAGGCGTCTACTTTTCACGCGAATTTAAAAAAAAAATAGTGCAAAGCTACATCGTTTTGGGAGTGGAGCATGGTGCTCACCGTGGTATCATCCAACGGTATACGAACTGTCTGGACCCATTAGATTATTTAAAATTGTAGACATGTTAATTTGACCTTTTTTAGTTGGAGGGTTTATGTGACGGTTTCAGAATAGTAGGAGGGTCTATTTGACCCTTTTTCCTTAAGTATAACATATGTTGTTTTACGTTTTTATATACAATGATGTCATAATATTTTGTATTATAGATGACGTGGATGCCATACACTAATGAGATTCTAAGACAGTTGCCTCCTGTTGGCAGAGAGCACACTAAGACATGACAAGCACGTGTGCCCTTGATTTGTTTTGATGTAATGGAGCATCACTTTCCTGATCGCGTACTACGACTGATGGATAGTGTACCCGGGGGGTAGCTTATCCGGGAGGTTATTATGAGAATAATCTAGAGAGAAGTCAGAGCAAAAAAGTAGGAGAGAGAGGCGATTCTATTAATGAACTCGAGATGTTCTGGTCTTTACAAGAGGAGTAAGGGCTGCTATTTATAGCAGCAATAAATGGGATGGGAGTACACGTGTCAGTAATCTAACAACCGAGGGGTCACCTCAATCGGAGTGGCACAGGCATTCGCATGTGCACCGCATTAAATGCGGTGGGTGGATGTGACGCCGCATTAAATGCGGTGGTTGGCTGTCTCTAATGGGAACCTTCGATGATTGAGCCTGTTAGCCGAAGGTTTCCCACGCAGTCGAGGGCTCCGTGTGGCCGAGGGCTTGGTTCATCCGAAGGCTTCTTTGATGCCGAGGGCTCTCGTTTTCCACCATTTTCTCCCAGTAGCTTTGCATGCTCAAATATGGCTGTTCTTTGAGTTTTGGAGCCTTCGGCCATACTGCCGAAGGCTACCCGTATGTGCACCGCGGTCCTCCTAGAGCTTGGGCCGTAGTATCTTGGGCCTCCTGCACTTCTTGGGTTTGTTGGGCCTGTGATAGAGTAGTAGGAGTCGGTGGGCCGAGGGTCCCTTGGCTATATACTCTATCAGGAGTTCCTCACTCCTTTTGCCGAAAGGTACTTGAGGGAAAAGGAGTAATTGTGGTGAACTTCACGAAGGCTTTTTGTTGAGTGCCTTTGATTGAGCACTTGCCCTCTGTCGTTTGCCGAAAGCTTCCCTCAGTCCCCCACATGTCGAGGGCTTTCTGAGGTAAATGTAGTTGTGGTGCCTGTATGTGTTGCAAGTTACTTCTGCAAAATTATTGACATTTTTGTTTTTCCCGGAGGGTGTTGCGATAGAACGCACCCGAGGGAGTTGTGTAGATATTTTCCCTTAGGCTACATGTGTTGATTTTGTAAAGGTAAGCATTGTTTATAGTTTCCCCGAGGGGTTCTCCCAGTCCCCCACTCCTTTAGGCCGAAGGCTAGTTCGGGCTGAAGGAGTTATGATGTGTTGATGAGCTATCGAGGGGTGGCAACATTGATAAGCCGAAGGCTTATGCTGCTGCTTGCTCGAAGGCATTTGGTGATAGTGGACTCACCGAAGGATGTTGTGGATGTTAGCCGGAGGCTATCATCTGAGGACACTCCGGTGTTTCTGGGATATAGCCGTTGTAATAGAGTCGTTGGAGGTATGATCCACGTGGCATGCACCTTTTGGCCGAAGGCGGGTGGGTGCCACCCATTGGGTGAAGTGGCGGTTTGTAATGATGGGTTTTTCAAATCGAGACCCGTACTTCGAGGCTGGAAGCCTATAAATACCCCAAGGCCAAGCTCATTTCCTCTGTGGGATTTTAAGTGATAGCGAAGCTGTGCCAAAATTTCTAGAGAGATAAACACTTGCATCCGATCAAATCCTTATTTTCGAGGTCAGTTCTTCACCTGTTCTTCCATTTCTTCGTATCTTTTGCTTTGTGGCCTTAGATCTTGTGTTTAGAGCTTTAGAGCCTTAGGAAATTCTTCCCCCCAACCCTTTCGGCTATCACCCACAACATTTCTTCGGTAAGTGATTCCCAAGATATCTCGGGGGAGCCATCAGTGCAGCAAGAGAGCTACTCGGACGTGGAGTCCTCAAGTGAGCAGGCCTCGTTAGCGAATGATTTTGCTGTAGATGAAGAGGTTTAGGACAACCTTCGGACCGAGGCGGAAGCGGAGGAATTCTAACAAGTTGTAGAGGACGAGGAAATGGCTCTCGCTCTCCAGGTGGCAGAGGAGGAGGAAGAAAAGGAGAGGCGGCAGGTGACAGTCGATGTTCTGCCTCCGCGAGGTGTCAGCGGGGAGAGCAGCTCCCGACCAATTGACGCGGAGCCCCTTCGGGTAGCCGCGGGAAAGAAGAAGAGGAAACCGAAAGCAGAGGGCCCTTCCAAGAGAAAGAAGGCTGCCATCGATGCAGGGCAGCCGGTGGGGATCCCCGAAGGTCACTCCTACCTCAACACTGCCACCCTTGACTTGAAAACAACGACCACGCCTTCTGATTGCCAGGCTACGCAGCTCCTGGCGGGGCCTTCGGTTCAAGTGGTGGATCCGGACCCGGAAGACTTATTGTCCAGCCCCCCGAGGGTTGTTTTGCAGTGCACGTGCTCTCTGTGGAGCTAGGCCTCTGGTTTCCGCTCCATCCGTTCTTGCTGGAGTATCTCAAGTTTCTGGGGCTGGCTCCCTATCAATTGACCCCCAATAGCCATTCTTACATCTCCGGGTTCCTCTCGTTGTGCCGGAGTCGGGGGTTAAGCCCTCCTTGGACTAGTTTTTCATGTCCTTCAACCTCTGCCAAGGGGGAGCTGCTAATAGCGAGGGCTTCGCCAACCTTCAGCAGGTGCCGGCGTGGAGGCTATTTTCGGAGGTGCCCTCGTCCCATAAGCTATGGAGGGACCAGTTCTGTTATATCAGGACGCCGGATAATGATTTCCCGAGGCCGCTCCGTAATCATTTCCGGAGGCATCTAAAAGTGGGGAGCGCTGCTCTGAAGAAGGAAGGGAAGAAGCTTACGGCCAACCCACCCAGATGATCTTTATGAATTGGCCTTCCGGCGGTTCCGGCTGGAGGGGGAGAAGGATGAGAAGTATCCCCCGACGGACCGAGGTTACCAGAATGCCGGAGGTTGTTGCCGAGGGATCTCTTCCTTAGTACTTAGAATTTTTTTTGGCTTTGATTTGCTTTGATTCTAATATTTCCTTGTCCTTTGCAGGTGACATTATGGATCCGAAGGCATTCGCTAAGCTGTCCAAACAATTGGCGAAGGAGGAGAAGAGGAAGAAGGAGGGGCCTTCGACCCAGAAGCCTGTAGACTCCTTCTTCAAGAAGGACCAAGTGGAGGAGGATCCTTCCAAGAAAATTGATGCCGATGCTGAAGAGGCCGGAGGCTCCAAAGCTGAGGAGCTCAAAAGAAAGAATGCCGGGAAGGGCATTAAGCCTCCCCAAAAAAAGAAGCTGAAGGGGGTCGTTAACCAAAAGGAAGCCCCCATTGTCATTGTGGAGGAGCATTCTTCCTTTGAGGCCCCGGGCCAGGGGGCCGCGGTGGCTTGACCTCTGGAGAACGTGAATTTCTCCGTAAAGAAGGGGAGTGCCATTATGCATGGCACGCTAGACCCGAGGGAGTTCCTGAGGGGCGCCACTCTGCCGACGGATAAGTCAGTGCTCTCTTGGCAAAAGGACGATGCCCTCGGCTCAAAGGTCCTCCAAGCTTCTGTCACAGTAAGTCCTTCCTCCTTTCCTTTTCCTTAATCCTTGGCCCTAGTATATTTTGTCACGTAACTTAACTCTCGCCGTGGGTTGTTTTCCTTGCAGGCTTGCATTGGCCTCGGTGAGCTTCTCCATAGGATGGAACAATCGAATCTTCAGAGGGCGTAATCCGAGGAGGCCCAGAAGAAGCTGGAGGAGGATAATGCAAGCCTTCGGCTGAGGCTGCTTGATGCCGAGAGTGCCCTCCGGCTTGAAAGGAGTCTGTTCAGAAGAAGGTGGACGACGCCCGAGCCTTGGGGAAGGGTGAGGGCCTGAAGGCTGCTGCTGCCACCATCCAAGTTGCGGTTGATGAGGTTGCGAAAGCTAAAGCTGATGTCATTGCCAAGGCTGAGAGAGATGCAGTGGCCGCCTTCCTTGTTGATGGTTGGAGAGCCGAGGGGCACAAAGAGTGGGTGGCTTCGGTGGTTGAGCAATCTGTCGACCCATGGGTTGTTGGCCCCGGTGCGATGTGGCTCACCCGAAAGGGTAAGAGCTTTTATGAGGGCGGTGAGTATTTCACTCAAGCTAATATCTACCGGAAGCTGGCCCGACACCTTGGCGCGGACCCGAAAGACTTCCAGCCTGGCGCTTACGGTCTCCCTCCCCTCCGGTCAGATGTTAGGGTTCCTCTTCCCGAGGGCAGAGAGAGGGTGCTGCTCGAAGACTCTGAGCTGGCTAGATGTGATGATGATGAGGATGAAGATGCTGAGGGTGATGCTTCCTCCAGGCCGAAGGAAGATGCAGCCAAAGAAGCACAAACAGAAGAGGTTCGAGGTTCGAGGCCTCTCCTTATGATGCTTATCCTTGGATTGAACCTCTTGGGAGGCGGTGTCTTGTGCCATGACCCCCTCAGCGTTGCCAATCCGTATTACGGGATTGTTGAACAGAAGAGGGGGCAGCGGACAAGCCGTGTCTCCACCAACATAGGGTTGGAGCGGCGCCTGTGAAACGAAGGCACCAGAATTCATCGCCATGTTTTGGACGAAAGCTGCAAAGGCGGCCTGCAAGTCGATGGTTGGAGCCGAAGGGGGAACTTGGTTCTCACTTCGGTCCTTCCTTCGGCTATCAAGCCCGTTGCGGGCATCGGGGGCAGCTTTCTGCAGCTGCTGACGGAGGTCAGTAGTGGCCTACTTCAATTCGAGGATAGTACCGCCTTCGGGTACCAAGAGCCTGTTGGAGTCTTCAGACCCGTTGGCTTCACCGGGGGCTACGTGGTTTTCCTCGAGGGTTTTGGATTGACCACGAGTCCTTCCCATTTTGGTAGGTGTTTTTGTGTTTGACGAAGGGGAGGGTTTCTTACTCGATTGTTCGGACCTCTCAATGAGAGCACCAAATGATGGATAGTGTACCCGGGGGTAGCTTATCTGGGGGGTTATTATGAGAATAACCTAGAGAGAAGTCAGAACAAACAAGTAGGAGAGAGAGACGACTCTATTAATGAACTCGAGATGTTCTGGTCTTTACAAGAGGAGTAAGAGCTGCTATTTATAGCAGCAATAAATGCGATGGGAGTACACGTGTTAGTAATCTAACGGCCGAGGGGTCACCTCAATCGGGGTGGCACATGCATTCGCATGTGCACCGCATTAAATGCGGTGGGTGGATGTGACGCCGCATTAAATGCGGTGGTTGGCTGTCTCTAATGAGAATCTTCGATGATTAAGCCTGTTAGCCGAAGGCTTCCCACGCAGCCGAGGGCTCCGTGTGGCCGAGGGCTTGGTTCAGCCGAAGGCTTCTCTGATGCCGAGGGCTCTCGTTTTCCGCCATTTTCTCCCAGTAGCTTCGCATGCTCAAATATGGCTGTTCTGTGAGTTTTGGAGCCTTCGGCCATACTGCCGAAGGCTACCCGTATGTGCACCGCGGTCCTCCTAGAGCTTGGGCCGTAGTATCTTGGGCCTCCTGCGCTTCTTGGGTTTGTTGGGCCTGTGATAGAGTAGTAGGAGTCTGTGGGCTGGGGGTCCCTGGGCAATATACTCCATCAACGATAGTTCGGGTTACAATAAGTTATTCTCGCTCATTGTGATACTTCTCTTGACTTAGAGAAGATCGACATGCAAGGGAAGCACACTGAAGATTGGGGGATGCACCATATTTCGTATATTACCATATGGGATGAGAGAGCAGCGTATATAATGGACGACTGGACGGGATCCCATTAGTAGTCCCCACAGTCTCTGCAGATTACATGAGATGGTATCACAGCATTACACATGTGCTCATTACTCCCAGATTTCGTCTACCCACCGATCATTATCAGCCTAGCTCAGTCGCTCTTCATATCACGGTACACAATATATTCACATAAATCAATTTATTTATTTATTTATGTATTCGTGTGTTTATCACTAATAACCATGTTTTCATTACAGACACGTGCTTTGCATACTATCCGTGACAGAGCGACTGTTGTACTTCACGAGGGGCAAGATGTATAGAGATATCATGAGGTATGCTCGGGCATTGCTGCATTGTGTGATGATGTATTGGGCCGAGTATGCCATGGATATGTGGTCGCCTCTCAGTATACAACTACATCTGCTTCCGCAGCAGGGTCTTCCCAGACACGACGACGTGATAGAGTGGATCTTCAGCCTCGTAACCAACACAGATGCCCCGACGTCAGGCACAATAACGAACCGCATGAGCTTTATGATGACGATCACGTTGAGTTGTGTGATGGAGTATATGGGTCTGAGCCCCAGGACCCACATACTCGGAAGAACAGAGCACAAGACAACAGAGTGGCGCCCTCATCGGCCAAGACGCCCCCGTCGGCCGAGAAGAAGCCAATCCGGATTATGATCCTGAGTCCAAGGAACCCGGGTGCCCCCGTCGGCCGTGCCCTCGTCGGCCACGCCCTCGTCGGCCACGCCCTCGTCGGCCACGAGGACCTCCCAGAATCGGATCATATACTTACTCATTTGTACAGCCCATTAGTGGCTTTGTATCCGGCCCAGTAGCGGCCCAGTTGTAAATGGGCCTCCCAAGCCCAAGGCTTGGGAGCCCAACCCTAATTTTCTCTATAAATACTCCCCTTGGGAGTAGTTATAGGGGTTACAAATTCATTCTATTGAAGCATATTATTGCACTTCTCTCTCTAGCTCTCACTTCTCTCTAGAATTCAGGAGACATACTCTATCATTTGGTGCTCTCGTTGAGAGCTAGAACAATCAAGTTAGCACCCTTCGTCGCTACCAAGCACAGCTAACCACTGATCATGGGGAGAACTAAGTCAAACCGCAACCTCGTCAGCAAAGCCATCCCTGAGGACCAAGAGCCCAGGGAGCACGATGAGGACGCCACGGCCGACCAGGTCGGCGGAGGGGACCTCTTCCAGGAAGCCTTCAACCTCACGACGGACCTCTGCAACCAACTCAACGGCGGAGTCCCCGACGCCCGCCTCGGCCTGGAAAAGAAACGAGCTGAGAAAGCGGACCACGCCCCGGCCCAGCCTATGGCCGCGGCCTCTCCGTCCGTAGATCCTCAGGTCCAGGCCGCACTATCGGCTATCATCGCCAGCTTGGCTCAGAATCCCACCGTCCTCAGCGCACTCTTGCCAAGGACCGGGGGAAACGTCACTCCACCTCCTCATCCCCAACCCCTGGCCGACCAGATAGGCAACAATGAGGGGGTTGTGGCCCAGGACACGGCGTCGTCCCACTCCCACCCTGCTTCCCCTCTTCGGCCCGGGCAGACCCCAGCGCGTGGAAAAGCCTCTGCCGTCAATAGGCTAGGTGACACGCGCCGTCATCCGGTTTCGGAGAGGATGGCGGGACGGATTGGTGATCCTCGTCCTGGCTCGCCAAGGGAGAGTTTGGGGTCTATGTCCCGGACAGCGGACCAGCCCCGCCCGGACAAGGGCAAGGGGAAGTTGCACGAGGATGACGTGCGTCACCAGATCAACGCGGCTCACAACGAGCGTCGGAGGAACCAGCCGGGTGCCGTCGCGGCCGACAGGGACCCCCGGGACGAGGTTATCGCCCAGCTGGAAAGGAGGTTGGCTCAGATGGAGGCCAAGCAGTCGGCCAACGTCCCTACGGCCGGCGCCTCCAATGACCCCGGCCTCAACGCGCTCATGAACAAAGTCAGCGCCCTGGAGAGGGAGCTGGCCGAAGGGCGGGGTGACCCCATCATCCAGGTCAGGACTAGGACCCCTTTCACCAACAGGGTCCTCTCGGCCCCCATCCCTGAGAAGTACAGGGGGAACGCCATCAAGTCCTACGATGGCCGATCAGACCCCCAGGAGCACTTCAGCCGTTATCAAAACAACATGCTGATGGTGAACGCGTCCGACGAATACCTCTGCCGTTGGTTCCTCTCTACTCTCGAGGGGCCAGCGTACGAGTGGTTCAACGGGCTGCCAGAGGGAAGCATTGACTCATGGCAAGATCTCGCCCAGCGCTTCCTCACTCACTTTGCCGGGAGGAAGCGCGCCAAGAAGTATTTCACCCACCTCCTCTCCGTCAAACAGCAGCACGAGGAGTCCCTCCGGTCATTCATCGACCGGTGGACGAGGGAGACCGAGGAGGTCGAGGGGGCCGATGAGCGCACCCTCCTCGCCTTGTACCAGGGAGCCCTCCGCAGCTCCCCGTACGCCAGGAGCCTCATCACTGACCCCCCGAGGTCGTACGCCAAGGCGCTCCAACGCGGAGGCTTGTATGCCGACGCCGACGAGCTCCACAATCACAAGAGAGAGGGGGGCCATCCCCCCAAGAAGACAAATCCTTCGCCGGCCTCGGGTCCGTCCCCGGCCGGCCAGGGTGCCCAGGGCCGCCACGGCTCTGGTGGACAAAGTAAGAAAGACCGCCACTGGCGGCTGAGGCTGGAACGGCCGGGGGTAGCCCTCACCCACCCGGTCGGCACCATCCTCGATTATGCCGAGAAGCACGGCCTCATCGAGCAGGCTCCTCGGCCGGCCGAGGAGGTCCTGGCCATCCAACAGGGCGGCACGTATTGCCGGTTCCACAAGAACTCGTCACACAACACCGACGATTGCATCACATTAAAGAAGGCCATCGAGCGTCTTATTCGCCAGGGGGAACTCTCCCAGTTTGTCAAAGGTGGCCCACGTAAAAACACTTGGGTAAACACCGGCAAACGTGGGGGCGAACCCTCTGCGAAGAAGCGCGAGATTGGTAGACTCAGCGACGACGAGGACTTTGAGGAGCCTCCGCCGAAGAAGAATCACATCCACCTCATCGTGGGCGGGAACACTGGGGGGGACTCCGCCACTCAGAGGAAGAAATGGGCCCAATCCCTTTACATCGGAGAGGTGTCCCACGTTCCCCCCCAGCCGAAGAAGCAGCGAACGGAGGCGATCACCTTCACCAACAAGGATCTGCCTCCGGGTACGGAGTCACACAGGGACGCCCTCGTCATCCGATGTGAGATCGGTGACTCCATCATCCACCGCACTTACATCGATACGGGGAGCTCCGTCAACGTGATGTACCTAGACACCTTCAAGCAGCTGAAGCTGGACAGAGCTCTGCTGAAGCCGATCAAGACCCCGTTATCCGGCTTCACCGGGGACTCTATCGACGCCGAGGGCACGATAGTCCTCCCCGTGGAAGTCGGTGACGCCCCCCACCATGCCAAAATTGACATGGAGTTCATGGTGGTCAACCTCCAGTGCGCCCACAACTTGATCTTGGGCCGGCCAGCGCTGGAGGATTTGGAGGCCATCATCTCCATGAAGCACCTATGCTTGAAGTTCCCCACCAATGACGGCATCGGCTACGCCAAAGGAAATCAGAGGATAGCCAGAGCTTGCTACCTCAAGCTAACGAGGCCGGCCGAAAGGGAAGGACAGCGGATAGATACCATCACGGCCGCCGCCGCCATGGACGAGGAGAGGCCACATGCGGAGCCGGCCGAGGAGGTCGAGGAAATCCCTCTGGATACCTCCCGGCCGGAGCGGGTTCTCAGGGTCGGGAAGCAACTCCCCCAGGACCAGCGAGACGCCATCCTCCTCGTCCTACGGTCATACGCCGTTGTCTTCGCGTGGGGCCCGGACGATATGCCCGGCATCAGCCACCAGGTGATCACTCACCGGCTGACCGTCGATTCGGCCTCCGCGCCCGTCAAACAGAAGCGGCGCTACTTGTCCGCTGACAGGCGGGACTTTGTCAAAGGGGAGGTCGCCATGCTCCTATCAATCAAACATATCAAAGAGGTGAAGTACCCAACATGGTTGGCCAACGTCGTCCTCGCACAGAAGCCGCCGACGTTCAGAATGTGTGTTGACTACACTGACCTGAACAAGGCGTGCCCCATGGACCCGTTCCCTCTCCCCAACATTGATCAGCTGGTGGACGAGACGGCGGGGTGCGAGTTGATGTCGTTCCTCGACGCTTTCAGAGGGTACCACCAGATCTCCATGCATGAAGGGGACGCCGAGAAGACGGCATTCATGACCCCAGAGGGAATCTTTTGCTACCTCGTCATGGCCTTCGGACTCAAAAACTCTGGCACCACCTACACTAGGATGGTGGCCAAGATCTTCAGGGCGGTCCTTGGCCGGACGATGGAGGCGTACGTCGACGACATGATCGTCAAGAGCAGGCAGGCCACCTCCCACGCCGACGACCTCCGGGAAATCTTTGAGATAATGAAGGAATTCAGGCTCCGCCTCAACCCCAAGAAATGCGCCTTCGGCGTCCAGGGTGGCAAGTTCCTCGGCTACATGGTCAGCCGGAGAGGCATCGAGATAAACCCGGAAAAGACGCAGGCCATCATCAACATGGAGCCACCCCGCAACGTCAAGGAGGTACAGCGACTGACGGGGCGCCTGGCGGCCTTGAACCGTTTCCTCTCCAGGTCAGCTGAGAGGGCACTCCCCTTCTTCCAGATCATGCGCAAGGCATCCAGCTTCAGGTGGACGACGGAGTGCCAGGAAGCATTCGACGAATTGAAGAGGTACCTGTCGTCCCCACCCATACTCTCCAAGCCCAAAGCCGGCGAAACCCTCTTCCTGTACTTAGGGGTGAGCACGTCGGCCATCAGCTCCGTGCTCATCCGTGAGGACGAAGGGGTGCAGAAGGCCATCTTCTACATCAGCAAGACACTTAGGGAGGCCGAGCTCAGGTACTCCCCCATTGAGAAGACGGCGCTGGCCATCGTCCACACCGTGAAGAAGCTGGGGCACTATTTCCAAGCCCACACCGTCCATGTGCTGACCCAGCAGCCTCTCGGCGCGCTCATGAGGAGCCCCACTAGCTCCTCGAGGATGGTGAAATGGGCGATCTTCCTCAGTCAGTTTCAAATTGAGATCAAGCCAAGACCATCTATCAAAGGGCAAGCTTTGGCCGACTTCGTCATCGAATGCACAGCAAGGGAGACAGCCGTCGCCAACCCCGGGCCGGAGCCGGGCGACACGTGGACCCTGTTCACTGACGGCTCGTCGGCCGCGAAATCATGCGGCGGCGGCGGCGTCCTCATATCCCCTGAAGGATTCAGAGCCTACTATGCCATCCGCTTCAACTTCAGGGTGTCCAACAACGAAGCCGAGTATGAGGCCCTCCTCAGCGGTCTCAGACTCACCGCCGGCCTCAAGGACAAGCACCTCAGAATCAAGTGCGATTCCAAACTGGTAGTGGGCCAGGTGGAGGGATCGTACGAAGCAAAGGAAGGCCGAATGAAGCAGTACAAACAAGCGACGGAGGAATTGCTGAAAGCGTTTGAAACCCATGAGATCACTCAGATCCCAAGGGCCGAGAACGCCGAAGCCGACATCCTCTCCAAGCTCAGCTCGGACACCCCGGAGCACATCTCCCAGTTGGCCAAGATCGAGGAGTTGAGCATGTCCAGTATCCATGCCAGCCCCGTCTTGTGCGTCCACCAGCGACCAGAGGACTGGATCTCCGACATAGCCACCTTCATCACAACGGGGGAGTTGCCCCCGAACGAGGAGAGGGCCAAACTCGCCAAACTCAGGGCCCCAAGCTACACCATCGAAGATGGCAAACTCTACAAACGGTCCTATAATGGCACTCTCCTACGGTGCCTGCACCAGGACGAGGCCGACACAGCCATGGAAGAAGTACATTGCGGCGTCTGCTCCTCGCACCAGGGCCCTTTCAGCATGTCCCGGCGTCTCGTCGTCCAGGGCTTTTTCTGGCCGACGATGGCACGCGACTGCGCTGACCTGGCCAGGAAATGCACCACATGCCAGGTACTCCAGAAGGCCCCTGGTCGGCCAGCTGTCAATTATGCCCCTGTCAGCACCGCAATTCCATTCTCCAGATGGGGGATTGACCTGGTCGGCCCCCTGCCCAGAGCCGCCGGGAATAACCGCTACATCATCGTCGCCGTCGACTACTTCACCAAGTGGGTCGAGGCGGAACCCTTGGCCAGCATCACGGGGGCCAGATGCCAAAGATTTGTTTACAAGAACATCATTACACGCTTTGGCGTCCCCCAGGAGATTATATCAGACAACGGCACCCAATTCGAGGCAGCCCCTTTCCAGGAGCTCCTCCGGGAGTTTGGGGTGAGGCACCGCTTCTCCTCCGTTGCCTATCCTCAGGGCAACGGGCAGGTCGAGAACGCCAACAGAACAATAATGGAGGGGCTGAAGAAGAACCTCCAGGCCGCCGGAGGTAGTTGGGTCGACGAGCTCCCCAACATCCTGTGGTGCTACAGAACCACGCCGAGGAGGGCGACAGGCGAAACACCTTTCGCCCTATGCTACGGCTTTGAGGCGAAGGCGCCCACGGAGATAGCCATCCCCAGCCGGCGAGTGGAGCAATATGAGCCTGACACCAACGAAGAGAACATGAAGATTGACCTACACCTGGTTGATGAGAGGCGTGAGCAAGCTTACGTCCGAGCAGAGAACTACCGGCGTCAAGTGAAATCATACTATGACGCCAAGGTACGTTCCCGGGAATTTCAGGTGGGGGACTACGTCCTCCGCCGAAGGGAAGCAAGCCAGCCGACAGAGGGTGGCAAGCTAGCATTGAAGTACGAAGGGCCCTACATCGTCAGTGCCGTGGTCAAACCCGGCACCTACAAACTTAAACGACCGAATGGGTCCAATGTACCACGAACATGGAATGTACATCATCTGGTGAAGTTTTATCAGTAATCCGAAGGAGGTGTAGACGGCGAAGCCCTCACCCCTTAACGGGTTACTGATTGAACGCCACCCTCGGCCTCGAGCCACTTATGAATAAAATCATGTTCTGATTTTTTCTCTGGAATTTAAAGTAAAAACATTAGCAGGTGCCCTCGTCGGCCACCTTAGAGCGAAAGGCTCAGGTCTGGCCGACATGGCCCCTTGCATTTGCAGCCTACGAGCGACAAGCTCAGGCACTCCATTGTACTTTGTATCAGCGAAGGGCCCAGGCCTAGCTGAGAGAGCACATCGTCCTGGCCCCGTAAGCCTAGAAGTGAAACACTCAGGTATGGCCGACGATGTCCCCAGGACGAGGGGCCCGCAAACGGCCCACGTTTTGAAACGGGAAGCTCACCGCGTCGTCCACGCGCCAGATCGCAGGACGACAGGCCTGAAATCATGGCCGAGGTGACAAAATCCCAAAACTCAGGGATGGGCAACGACAGCCGTTGGAAACCGACCAAAAGTCTAGCCCGCGTCATAAATAGGCGACGGGACCCGCCCTGAGACCACGGACGTTATAAACGAAGTCCGAACCGGCCGAAGGACGAGCACACCCTTCGGCCGAAGCCTGAAAGAAGGATACCCCCCGAAACAAAAAAAAAAAGAAATATACAGGAGGGAAAAAGAGGGAAGCCGACGGTCGCGCACACTTGCCGGCCTCGAGCAATGAAAAAATAAAATCCCCACAATTCAGGCCCATTTCGGCCAAGTACATATCAGTTAAACACGTGTAGTACCACTGACAGGCAACATGGACGACACGTCCACACACTACAACGGAACAATCAAGGCCGATACACACGCCTTTAAAAACCCTAACCACATCGGTTGGGTGACACGCGAGAGGTGACCTTCATCGGCCATGGACCTTTGAGGCACCAACGTTCGGTATAAAACAGCATCGCATTCCTGAGGCTAACCAGGACGAAGCGGGCACTTATCACACCCGCGAAAGGATCAAGTAATCAAGAAACAACCTCTACTTGCCACAACACCTCGGACGGCCGACGCGGGCACTGGAACCATAGCTAGCCGACGAATACAGGACCATCTCCTTGGACAAGCTATTCCTTATCCAGCACCCTCGTCGGCCACAAGCCAGACCTTGGCCAGCAGTGGCACCGCGAAGACGTAAACACCTGACATTTCTACTCAGGACTGAATTCTTAAGTGTACCAAATTTTGACTGAATTTTGAATTCTAGCCGAAACGGGTACCAGCATACTCCAAAGCCGTCAACCACCTACACCTCTATATGTGTACTCGTGAAAAATTCAAAGTCCACAAGACTATGAGAATTATTTTTAACCCGACAATATTTTGAGATTTATTTATTTAATTAGCATTATTCTGAGAAAAAACTCCAAATATAATATAAAATTTATTTAGATTTAGATTCCGTGCAACACAAGGGTGAAAAAGTACCTGTGATTGGGTCCATTTTCAGATTGGGTCATGTGTTTCATTTTTTATCAATGTGGTTCATGTGTTTGAATTTTGTTATCACAACAGGGTCTGGCGCCTGACGCAGTTAGAAATCGCCGGAGAAAGACGATGAACACTAACAATGATTTTCAAAAGTGCTCGAAAAATTAAAAGAAAAATACCGAAAGATGCACCTCAACAAGACGACCGCTAGGTCATCTTTCGCTTTTGTTTCGAGCCACCCTTGTAACCTGAAAGCCCACCGACAAAGTGATATTAGCGAATTCATTTTTCAAAAAGGCGAAATTGACATCAATAATCCATATTTTTACACATTTCACAAAAATAATCCCTACTGATAAATTTCACAAATGTAATCGCTACTAGTTAAATGTTTCACAAAAATAATCCAACTGCTGTCGATGTTAACTTTTTCGTTATTTTTTTTTGAATTTTGAATGTATCAAATGAAATATATGTATAATAATTAATAATATTATTATATTTGAGTTTTATCTTTTTCTACGATAAATTTAATTTAATGTTTAATATTTTTCATAAATTATCATAGAAACATGCATATTAAATATTCAATACTCTACATAATTTGTGTTAATATTTAATGTAGTATTACTAAAACTAATTTGAAATATCTATTATAATGAATAAAATGAATATAAATAAATTATTGTTAAGGAATAAAAGAGGAAGAAGGATTTGAAGAGTATGTATTATATAGTGTTTTAATATACTCCATCTGTCCCCCTATAATTGTCCCATTTTTACATTTTTGGATGCCCCTTTATTATTGTCCCATATCATATTTGGTAACATTTATGTGGTTCTAATTCATTCTTAGTTTATTTCCACTTTATCAACTCATTACCAACCACATAATTCTACTTTTCTTAAAAACCACATCACTCCCTTCCGTACCAATATTAGGGGGACGGAGGGAGTATCTATTATGTTTTATGAAAAATGTTTAATCTTATATTAATTTTTTTGTAGAAACAAGATTAAACTTAAATATAATATTGCCAATATTTATATATATTTTCACTTCAATATATTTAAAAAATGAAAAACTTAACATCGTTAGCACTCGGTTTATTTTTGTAAAACAGTTAACTAGTTGAGATTATTGTTGTGAACTTTTTAAGTAGGGGTCATTTTTGTAAAATGTGTAAAAATATGGATTATTGGTGTCAATTTCGGTTTTAAAAATAATCAACCAGATCCAAAAAATCCAAAAGACGAAGATCATTTGGAGGTCATCTTGATGAAGTGCATATTCTGATATTTTTCTTTTAATTCTTTTCCGAACACTTTTACAATTCGGAGTTACTATTAACGGCATCGCGTGGACGCTGCTCTTGTGATAATGAAGTTCAAACATAAGCCACTTTAATAAAACAATGAAATATAAATAGTACTCCGGTATATCCTATGTAAAAACTGGTCCAAGCCTCTTAAACTTTGATGCTTTCACTCCCTCCTTAACCAAACACCGGCTAAAGCTGGCGTTCACCCGCACATTCTCTCTGCGTGTCTAGTTCTTAAATAAGTCCTTATATAGGAGAATCTGTTCGGTCATCGTCATTCGAATATTCATTAAGTCTAGTTTACTCATATCAAATTTCAGCTAAAACTTCAATCGTAAAGGCATTCAAATGAAGTTTTGAAGATAACTGCGCAATTACCTTCAAGAATTCATTTGAATGTCTTCCCGATTAAAGTTTTAACTAAAATTTGATATGATTAAACTAGACTTAATGAATAACATCTCAAAAAATTTATAAAAAAAATCCACCCGAAACCTCGGGATGTTCGGGTAGTAAAGACTTATTTCACTTTTTTTCATGTAATTTCGAGGACAGCTTGTTCCTCAACACTGCCCTTCTTTCTTTTTTGCCAAAAAATCGTAACGATTTATCAGAGTAACTGTCCTCCCTCGCAGCTGCAGAGATCTGAGTATCGTCTAGTGAATCAGGTAAATGCGTTTGCGCCTTCAGGCACGACGAATTTTAGCCCATTCACGCGCAGGAGAGTACTGACAAACCTCATTCAGCTAAGAACCGTCTGCAGTCTTTGGTTAGTTTGCATTTGGTTCATTAATTTCGCGTCACTTTTCGGAATTGTTTTGTTGAATTTTAAAATTTGTTCCAGAATGCTGATTTGAGAATTCCTGTTATGGTTTCTTGCTTGAGAATTGTTTTATACGGAAGGAGTCTATGAATTTATCTTCTTTGAAGTTTGATTTTTAATTGAAGTTTGTTTCGTCCAAACTTTGATTTCCGGTTGAAAGTATTGTTAATGTTTTTCCTTATCATGCTGCTAGGCAGTCCTCAGAATATGTTTTACAGCTAGAATCAGTTTTCTATTTAAATACATTCTTAAAAAACAGAGTACTGATGTTTGTTTTCTTATCAACTACTCCGTACTACATATTTCTTATCAAGCAGGGTATAAATTCTCATCAATACTATTATTTTCCTTATCATCATTACTCAAACAGAGTACTGCTCAAAAACATCACATATCCTATGATCCGATCTTTAAGTTTTTTAGTTGGTATAAGAAAACCAAAGGCATCAAAAATGGAGACATGCAAGAAATAAAATCTGTTATCTCTAATAGTAGAAGAACTGAAGAAGTTTCGGCTTTGATTTTTAAAGTAGAAGAAGATATATAGGGAAACGATTGTATATGAAGAAGGGGTAGTAAAAGAGCAGAAGAAAAAGGAGAAAGCAAAAAAGGAAAGATAAAGGAAGAGAAAATGGTAAAACATGAATAGAAAAACAAAGAGTGAAGAAAAGGAAAAAATAAAAAGCAAGAAGAAAGACCGAGAGGTAGAATTCAGGATAGAAGGTGAACTTAGATATGAAGAAAAAGAGAAAAGAAGAAAATAAAAAGAAAGTTAAAGAAAGATGAAAGGAAAATGAAAAATAAATGCTATATAATGAGGCCATCTTCAGGTCATTCGGCTAAAATGATTGTGTTTTATGCGTAGACAGATTTATTTGACGCTTTTTAAAGTATATGTGCCTAGATGATGGATTTAATATATTAGGAGGGGTTAATTGGCCCCCTTCCCTTTTTCTAATTACAGAAATAGCACAAATACTGGAATTTAAGGTTTTCGTGTTTCTGACACTTCCTGAGTTTTCAAAACGCAAACACTCGAGCTATGTGGAGTTCCCATGTTCTTATCACTTGATTCCTTCCCTTTGATGGTTTATCCTAAATCTATGTTTCCACCTCAGCCTGTTTTTAGTAGGGGGATGTTTCCTTGACTCCGTTAGTAGATCTCTAACTGTTAGAATGAGTCGAAGTCTTTTGTGCTAGAATGACTCCTTGAATGTGTGTCACTATAAGTCCTGATAATTTTTTCTTTTAGGTTCATCATTAAATGCAAAGGAGCCTGCTTTGTAATTAATGCTTCAAGGTGTTGCATGATAAGGTAATGCTTCTGACTTTAATCAGATAGTCACAAGATTGAATTATATTCAGTTTAACCTTCAAACGTTGAAAAAATCCATGGACCAATTGATCATTTGGTGTCGCTGTTGTATTGGGATTATTTTTATTTGGACTAATGATCTATGGATGCTAACAAGCTCTAACCTGTTTCATCCTTGTCACAATGGGATTATGGTTGATGGCCTGAGTTACACCACACCATTCCACCATGTGCCGCTCTTTAACAACACTCTTTGTTATTGAAATATTTGAAAAAATGCACTTTTTTGTTTGGGTTGTTGTTGTATTGTAATTGTAATATTTGATTATTTGCATTATGGATTTATAGATGGTAGCAGGCTGCTGTCATGCTTCAACTATCTAAAAGCCTACCTCTTATGTGGACGATTACATTTTTTGCTGTGCACTCAATTTTTTTCACAAAAAAATCTCACTTGTTTTTTTGTGTGGATGTTTGCTAAAGTAGGTAAGTTTATTTCAGTTAATTGGGTCAACCATTGGTCCACATAAATTTCGTATGTCAAGCATTTTCTGTCAGTTTAATACTCCGTAGTTTTATAAAGGCTAAAGGGTCAAATAGGCCCCCGAACCGGTCCCGTAAGCTCAATTCAGTCCCTAAACTAAAAGAAGGTCCAATTCACACCCCGAATCGGCAAAAAGGGTTCTAATTTCATTTTGTAAGGTTAAGGAACCGGTAATAAAGGTCCAATTCGCACCCCTAAACTATTAAAAAGTGTCAAAATTGCAATAAATCGAAAATAAAAAACAGAAACAATTAAAAAATTAAAAAAATAACCGGTTGTTTACCCGTAAAAAATGAAATTTGAACCATTTTTTGTTGGTTCGGGGTGTGAATTGAACCTTTTTTTAGTACAGGGACTGAATTGAGCTTATAAAAAAGAAAGTGCTGTAAATTCTGTTTGGATTTTAAGGTTATGATGACCAGCTTTTCAACTTATGGACCTTTGATTAATGCTGCATTTGTTACAGGCACTAAGGGGTTTTCGGGGGGGAAATCATATAAAATTGGACAAGGAGTTGTTCTTGGTGTTTGAAAAGAATCATGGTTGATGAAGAGGGCAGTAGGGCAGTGGATAAACAAGAAGATGCTACTGATGCTGTAAATGCTAACCATGAATCTATGATTGAAAGTGATGCAACAAAGCAGGAAATTGTCATTAACAATATTGGAGTAGACAGTAATGCTTTGTCTCACATAGATGCTCATGAATCTGTCAACAGCACAATCCCCTCATTTGAGCATGCACACAGTTGTATGGAAAGAGAAAAACTGGAAATTTTGCATTCTGATGCTAATACTCATGAGGTTCCAACAAGCGAGGTTTGCACAACTGATTTTGATTCCTGTGATCAACCTGACAATGTTGTGAGAGACAGCTCTTCTGAAGATTTGAAAAATTCGGTGTCCGGAATGGAAATGTCTGCTGGAACCAGAACCAATGGAGAGCCGTTGGATAGCCCGGTTCCAGAGGAGATATCTACTGTAGATGGCAGCACAGAGCCAGTGAAAAATGAAACAAACACTGTCGAGTCATTAGTAAACAGCAAAAGAGAGTTGTTGCTTACTAAAGACACAAAGCAGGAATTTGCTGATGCACTAACTGGCAAAGAGGTGCTACCAACTAATCAGGTGAATGCAGGATTGTTGAAGCCAGAGTTGGATGTTCACCATGATTTTAATGCAAACCATCCTCCCAAGTCATTCCTGTTGGATTCAAATGCTGTGGGTGTAGATGAGTCTGGAACAGAGGAAGAGCAAGCAGAATTCATGAAAGAACTGGAAGTCTTCCATAAAGAAAGGTGCTTGGATTTCAAGCCCCCACGGTTCTATGGAGAGCCGTTGAATTGCCTAAAGTTAGTGGCTCCAATTTTAGTTTTCTTTTGTTGCTTGGACAAGTTTCTTATATTTGAACTGATATTCTCTATCACGTGAATAAGGCTGTGGAGAGCAGTGATCAGACTTGGTGGCTATGAACAGGTTTGTTTCAATGTTTGGTTAGATTAATATCTTACTACATTATCTTTTTATCACGAGTAGGAAGTGAGAGCTTTTAGACATTTCACCTCTTAAAACTAGACACTGAATTATCATATACGTGTAGGACCTGCAGCCTAGGTATACAGTAGTTTTGTCCTTGATTTAACTATTTAACTATTCCTCACAACCATGAGTTTGATGCTCATCAGCAGCTCATCCAAGGTAACCTCAAACCCTTAATTGATGTGATATGTTCCATAAAAGTTTTGGTTTACATCTTCCATTTCCTATCATTTCCATAATACTGTGCTACTACTGCTGGTAATATGTGCATCCATAAAGTGCACAAGTATAAATGAGTATAATAGTTCCACTCAATTCTCCACAGTAGGTGCCCCATTACTTAAAAGATAAAGTTGTTTGTATCTCAGATTCTCAGATCCATGTTTCCGTATCCATTTTTGTTACTCTCTTCTCATAACCCTACTCTCTTCTTGCCACAATGATTTCACCCGTGCCTAAGTGCCTAACTATCCTTCTATACCCATTGTTATTAGTTTGGCAATTGAAAATGAAATTTATGGCCAATAAATTTTAGATAAGTAGAATTTATTAGATGCATTTCTCCTGACTTTCAGGTGACATCATGCAAGTTATGGCGGCAAGTAGGAGAATCATTTAAGCCTCCAAAGTAAGGTGTATATGTAATTTTTATGTAACCGATTATTCAATTAATTTAATAATGCTTTGTTTAGACCTAAAAACATGGGACAATATCATGAATCTTTTCATCTAAACTATGATATCACATATGTATGTATATATTTGTGTGCACACGTGCGGGCGTGCGGGTGTGTGTGGGTGTGAAATTTTCTGAATGCAAATCAATTGATGAAAAATAAAAATGGACAATCTATCCATTTGTATCCAATTCTTCCATCATCAATCATCATTATTCTTAAAATGGATGGATCAAAATTTATCTTTCAATGGTGGAGATACAGATTCTTTTGCTACCCATATTCCACTGTTGCCCCAGACCTTGGCATTACGCTTTTCCTTCATACCTAGTTGGATTGTAATCTCACCCTTATATTAAATATCTAGACCTGATTGACTAGGGTCTAGGATTAGTCAAATAAATGAGACTCAGGTCACCTGGGTTTGGATCGGAAGAAACAATTTGCGCACACTATCGAGTCTACTAGCCCTAATCCCTCATTATATATGTATGCCATCTACACTTTATTTTCATTCATTGCACATTTACGTTTTTATTCCGCAGGACGTGCACTACGGTCTCTTGGACATTTCGGTGTTTCTATGAGAAGGTTATGGTCATATTTGATTATTTGTGCTTCATTGCTTCCAAGTTCTTATTGAAATTAACTTCAGTCTCATTATATTATTTTTATCAATGTCTAAAAGGTGCTTTTAAGTCTTAAGTCGTTTTGCATCATCATCATCATCATTACCCCAATGCCGCAAAAGCTCTCATCTTCGGTGGGGTAAGGGGGTTCGGATGTACACAATCTTACCCTTATACAGTTGTACTAAAGCACAAAGAGACTGTTTCCGGATGACCCATTGTGAAAATCCCGTCGAAAATTGCATGGACTGACTGCTGCATCATTACAAAGAAGCGCAGACAGATGAAAGTCTTAACTCGTTTTGCATTTGAAAATATATACTTCGATATAGCAGTTCTGAAAATTAAAAATATATACTTTCTTCACAACTTTTGTTTTTAGTTTATTGCAGTTCTGTTTTGTCTTTTAGTAGTTTACTATATTTTTTCTGTGGTCTGTTTTGCACATTTGCAGGCACTTTTGGAATATGAAAAACACAAGATGCAAAGTGGTGAGCTTCCTTTTGCTGATGCATCTTTCTCAGTGCCATCTACTACTGGTAACCAGGTAAAGCTACAGACCTATTTATTGAGATAGGTCTGTCACTCTGTTGAAGCCATCCACAGAGTCATTAACGAAGAATTGCAGGTGTTGTAGTTGTAGTTTTCATCAATGAAGAATTGCAGGTGTTGGTTCGGGCGTTAATTTATTAAGGTTTACAGGTCATTAACTTATTTGTTATTCCATGAGTACTAGGCAGTTTGGTTTTGTTATATCGATGAAAGTGGTTGTTTTTATTTTAAAATGATATTTGGCAGTACAAAATATTATACTATCTCCGTCCCACCAGACTTTGCCAATTTTTTTATTGTCCCAACTCCTAAAGACTTTGCCCTTTTCCTTTTTTGATTGTCCGAAAGACTTTGCGACTTTCATTTTATTCCACGTGCTGGTCAAACATGGAAAACTCCACAGGACGGAGGGAGTATGTTTGAAGGGTTTGTGATTCAGAAGATCACAAATTTAGTGGCAGTTTAGTAAACTTTTGACCATCCAATTGTGATTGTTCGGTTTGTACCCCCTTTCTTCTCACTGAAGATGAAGAAAAGCTTTGTCCCATTTTCATTCCATTTTATGCTGTCTTTCATAGTTCTCTCAACAATACATGAAACAGATGAAATATTAGTATCTTCAGTTTCTATTTGTATGATGAATGGTTAAGCTATTACAAACACGGGATCAATGTAAATATTTTATCAGGGGTAAAAGAAAATGTAGACCAAGAGAACATTTTGTGTTATGTGGTTTCACCTAATTTCTGGTAAGAGTATCGACTTAGTTAAGTCATACTACCTCCATCCCTTAAAACTTTGCCATCTAGACATCTAGTAAAGTTTGGACCATGATTTTGTTTAGTATAGTATAATGGAAATTATAAATTTTATACTTTTATGAAAGTACTTTCAACAAAGAACATTTTCATATCATATTTATATTATACTCCATCTGTCCCACTATAATTGTCCCATTTTTCCTTTTCCGTCTCCCACTAAATTTGTCCCATACCATATTTGGTAATATTTGTATGACTCTAATTCATTCTTACTTTATTCCCACTTTATCAATCACATAACTTTACTTTTCTTAAAACTGTACCTCTCCTTTGTCCCAACCTTAGGGGGACGGAGGTCGTACTACATAAATAATTTCCAATAAAAATATATAGTTGGTCAAAGTTTTAAAGATAGCAAAGTTTTAATGGGTTTAATCATCATCATCATCATTACCCCAGTGCCGCAAAGGCTCCCACCTACAGTGGGGTAAGGAGGGGTTGGATGTACGCAGTCGTACCCCTGTAATGGGTTTAATATTTGACATAATTCAATTGGATAAGAAGATGATTTTACTGGTGTAGCAATCTTCGAGCCTATAATGTGTTATTCTCAGTTTATCCAGATAAGACTTACAATATGGATATGTAATTATTTACTTGAATAAACTACAATTTGGTAGCGGTGCAGGGTCTCGCTTTTTATACCTTAAATTTCTGATATTGCAATGGCATTTTTTTATTTTATGTGCGCCCTAAAAAAGATGGAGGAAAAGGCAAAGCATCTTTCATCGTTGTAGTTTTTGACTTTTTGTGTCATAAAGATGTGAGGATTTTTATTTTTCATTTTATATAAAGCTAGACTCCATTCGCAGGGTAATCAGACACCGGGGTCAGGTAGAGCAAGAAGAGATGCTGCAGCACGTGCTATGCAAGGTTGGCATTCTCAACGTCTTCTTGGAAATGGTGAGGTTGGAGATCCCATAGTTAAGGTCTGTGAAAGCATTTTTCAGTTAATGTACTCAAGTCTATTTATCTCTACATTCTTTTCAAAATTTGTGGTAAAAGCATGACTCCTTTATGTATTTCCCTTATTTTCTAACTCTCTAGGAAAAGACATCAACCCCAACCCCAAAACGAGAGAAACAACTCAAGAGTATTGGTACTTTTAATGAAAACTTAAATTTGATTTCCTATTTCTCCTATTTTCATGGTTCATTTATACTTATTTTTGTAATTTTATTCTTGTCTAGGCTTGCTAAAGCGCAAAAAGCTGTCACCTGTCGATGATGTTGCCAAAGTCACACCCATGAAAATACCAAAAACTCAGTTAAGATCTTTATGGATTAACTATTCGTTGATCGCTTGATGATTTGATCATTGTCAAGGGAACTACTTTACATGTTAATATATACTAGTAGAAATTTAATTTGGTCTCTTTTCAACTATTTTATCCAAGACACCCTGTGTGACTAATGTCTTGCAGAATCCGTCTGTCCAAGTCCAATTAACTGATTTTATGATGCTTTAGTGCTCATATTGATCTCTACACAATAACTGAAACGTGTGTTTCCTGGTAAATGAACAGATAAATTTTAAATGAAAATTTCATTGGGTACATTTTATGCATATATAATGAATAAACTGTCCTCCAAATATTGGATTAGATATTGGTAAAGAGTCTAAAAGTTATTGCTGTCAACGTTTCCTTATTCAGCAGTCAGTTACCGCTTTTACTGTTTACCAGTTGTGTATGATTTATATTTGCTTCAATTAGTAAGTTCCAGTTCATGCTTGCAGCTCAGATTCAATGATCACTGATATCGGAACTCCTGCTGATTGGGTGAAGATTAATGTACAAAGAACTGTATGCTCTTTATGCACCACTTATATATATCATTTCATTCATTTTCATTTACCCCAGTGCCGCAAAGGCTCCCACCTACGGTGGGGTAAGGGGGGGGGTCGGATGTACGCAGTCTTACCCCTGTACTAAAGCACAAAGACTGTTTCCGGATGACCCATAGTGAAAATCGCGTCCAAAATTGCATGGACTGATTGCTGCTCCATAACAAAGAAGCGCAGACAGTTTAGTGAGCCATTTTGCTTTATTCCATCATAATCTCAAGCCAAAAAATAATGAATCTTTGGCTCCATTGCAAATGATGGAAATATATATATATATATATATATATATATATATATATATATATATATATCAGCATATGCTTCTGTTTTTGCTTTTTCTTGCATTAAACTTGATGTCTGAAAACATGTGCACAGAATGACTGCTTCGAAGTATATGCTTTAGTACCAGGCCTTTTACGTGAGGAGGTAAATCTAGAAACTTTGTATTCAGAATACATATTATTGCTTTTCTTATTACTTACATGAAAGTGCTTGTATTTGGAAACAGTGAATAACTACAAACCTTTTCTATATTCACTAGTAACCATGATAACAAGTCAATAATTGTAATTAAAGTTTTACCTTTTATATTGTTGGTTACTTGGTTTATGTTTCTAAGGTAAAAATATAAATATATAACCTCGTAATTGTCAATAATCCTTGCTAAATCCTTTTATTCTAATCTAATGAGGGGATTTGTGCTCTGGGATTGATCTTTTATAAAAGATTCAAAATAATATAAATGCTCCACATTTATGACTTCTAAAGAAGATCTACACTCCTTGATTACTCTGTAGTGAGAGAAAAGTTTGATCAGCTGCGAGAAAAGGTTTGCTGTATTATTTATCATTAATCTTTCTTTTACCAAAATATATCAGGTGCGTGTGCAGTCTGATCCCGCGGGATGTTTGGTTATATCCGGCCAGCCAGAAGAATTGGATAATCCCTGGGGTGTCACTCCATTCAAAAAGGTTTCTTTTTAATGCTTTGGTCTCAAGTGTTGGTTAACTATTTCATATTCAGCCGATCTGAAACAAACTCGTCAACACCTTTAGTGGGGGCGCACATCCTTCATTGTCCCACATGGGCAATTGTTTTCACTATTCATGGGTACCCACATCATGGCTACAAATCAATGTGGCTTTGATACAATAATAAAACTTGATCTTTCATCTTAAGATGTCAACGTCATAGGAGTAGCCCAAATGTTATGTATTGGTTTTTGTTGTATAGCCCTAATGTGAGAAACTATTCAACAATTTTTGCTTATGAGTTCACAGTTTATATTCTCAATGACCTACAGTCCTATGATTGAAGAAGAATAGGGCTATATATATTCGTGGAAATCTGGCTTACCAAAATTATTAATTCCAGGTAGTCACCTTGCCTTCAAGAATCGATCCTCATCAGACATCTGCTGTTGTCACCCTGCACGGACAGTTATTTGTACGTGTTCCATTTCAGCAACCAGACGTGAACTGAAAGTACCTTTATCTTTTATGGCCCAAAATGGACTTTGGACTTGCAGGAAAATATGGGGTTATTTGTACAGATCTTGAATTGCACAAATTCCAGTAGTACTCGACACTTCAACTTTCTTATTTTGCAAAAACTTGTATGTAAATTTTAATTATTTTTCACACTTTGGGGGATGCTGATCGTTATTGAACTTGTAAGCTAGTAAATTAGGGGGCTACAATGCCCACAGTCCGGTTCCATTGATTTAGCGAGGATTTATCTGAGGACTGAGAATATGTTTTCAATGAAAGTGTTATACTTGAATAATAGTTGTTCAACCTACACACAACAGCCCACACCCACACCCACACCCAGAGAGAGAGAAAGAGAGAGTAATCTTCCGGTTAGGCCTTTCTGATCGGAACCGCCGTCCGGACGGTGGCATTTGGGGCCTTTCCTGGTAGATTTTTTTAGTGAAATTTTTATGACATGTTCTTCATAAGACTAGTTTATCCACACAAAAGATCAGCTAAAAATTCAATCGGGAAGACCGTGAAGTGATTTTTAGAAGATAACTGCGCCCAAAATACACATATAAAACGCAGTTAACTTCCAAAAATTATTTGACCGGCTTCCTGGTTGAATTTTTGGTTGAATTGTTTTGTGGATAAACTAGACTTGATGAAGAACATGTCATAAAATTTTCCTCAAAAAAGTAGTCCGGGAAGAGGCCGAAACGCTGCCGTCCGGACGGCGGTTCCTATCCGGAACTCCGGACATGAATCTCTCTCTCTCTCTCTCTCTCTCTCTATATATATATATATATATATATATATATATATATATATATATATATATATATATGAGTTCTAATAAGAAGACCTCTTATTATAGGAAATGAGAAGTAATCACATCCGTTCATCAAGATACGATCTCTCGCCCATTTAGAATGATATTTGCCTTGATGAGAAGGGTATATTAGTATTCTTTTGCATGCAATTATATAGGTAACGGTTTGTACGTAGAAGGAAGCGCCCATTTTCTTCTCCATGCCCATTTTCTTCTCCACTAATTCAACATGCTTTTCAACCTTTTTCATTTACGGACATTCAATTCCTATAAAGCATTTTCTTCATCATTCTGGATTCTATGCTACAGACATGGATTTGGGTATGTATATCGTTTTTGATGGTGCACGGGAAAAATATGCACTTCTTTATATTAAGTATGTTATTGTATCTAAGTGAATGAATTTGTAGGTGAATCAAGTTATTGTGAGGTATCTCCTGACCTGACTAAATACTGGATTCCTAAGTGCATCAATGAATGTAAACCCGTTGTTGGCAACTTGGCATGAGATTCAAATCCTTGGAAGATGGATTTGGATTCTACAAACAATATGCATCATTATGCGGATTTAGTATTAGATACTCGTCATCGAATAGAGACAAAAGAGGCTTTCTAATGCTGAAGTACGTTGTGTGTAATCGTGAATGATTTAAACCCAAGAAAAATACTACTAAACAAGTCAGTTTGCCGACGGAGCCAAATATGTCAAATGCAATGAATAGTGTTGCTATTGATCCTGAATATAATGAATGCATGGAAGAACCTTTATGTGGTGAGGCTTCAAACAAACAATCTGATGACAGTAGTGCAAAGAAAAGAAATCGTGTTTCTACCAGAAAGGGTTGTAGAGCATGCGTTGTTTTTAAATATAGTGGCTATGGTTGTTTTTCAATCTTCAAGTTTGAAGAACGTCATACCCATCGTATGTCCTCTGAGATACATAAGCAATTTCTTAAGGTGAACCAGAGTCTTGATTTTGGCACATGAAATTTGTAATGAATTGTGCGAAAGCAAATATTGGCCCGAAAAAGTCATACCGGTTGTTTAAAGAGTGTGGGCATATATAGTCATATTGGTGCCACAACAGTCGGTTTTAAAAACTTCAAAAGAGATCTAACGGCCTATGTTGAAGGCGTGGATGCACAAATGTTGATTGACAAATTATTTTGCAAGGTTCAAGTGTGTTCTTCTTTTTTCTTCGACTACGATGTTGATGAAAGCGATCAATTGACAAGAATTTTCTGGGCAGATCCAACATGTAGAAAGAATTATTCTTATTTCGGTGATGTTGTGTCATTTGATGCCACATATGGCACGAACATGTATACAACTTTAATGCACGTTATAATGATTACGTTGCACTTTTATATATAAATAATGCATATTACATTACCTTTCAGGTACAATTTGGTCTTTGTGCCCTTCACAGGGGTAGACAACCATAAGAAATGCATTACCATTGGTGCCAGTCTATTATTAAAAGAGGACGTAGATTCACATGTTTAGCTTTTGACTCATTTTATCACGGTTATGGGTCGTCAACCGGCTTGCGTTATAACTGACCAAGACCCGTCGATGCGTATAGCTATTGAGAAGGTACTTCCTGAATCTTGACATCGGTATTGCATGTGGCACATAATGGAAAAGGAGACAAAAAAGGCTGGCCTTGTGCTTAGTAAGAATGTTGATTTCATTTTTTTTGGATGAAATGTAAATATATATTAACACCCAAGAAAATACACCAAAAGGTTCTAGATCTCCTAAACCTCCCACCCCTACCTAGTGTAGGGGTTAGGAGAGGTTTTTATTCGATCTAATCCAAAATCAAAATCAAGACGGGGCTAAGTATACATACTAAATGCCCCAACACGTCAAAAACAAATCGGTGCTGCAAGACTGCGCGCACACAAATCCACAAATCCATAAAAGCGTCCATGTCAAAAGGTGACCAACTCATGCGGGTAGATACTATAGAGTATCTTGTAAGCCACGTGTTTGATCTTTGCTATAATGTCCTCCTCCGTCTTCTTGCCATCATCAAATCTAACTTCGTTCCTTACATGCCAAATGTAGTAAACTGTCGCACAAAAAGCAATACGAGCAGCCTTTGCCTTCATCTTTGATCCTCTACGAGTCTTCGTGATCCACTTAATTGCACTTAGCAACGTTGTCATATCATGTCAAGACTTAATGGTGTTGTTTGGAGTCATTATCTTGAAATGGCAATCTGTTATGGAAGATTTTGACCTCATGAATCATGAATGGTTTTCTCAATTATTTGAGCTAAGGCAATTCTGGATCCCTTCCTATTTTAGAGATATTTTCATGGCCGATTTGCTCCGAACTACTTCACGTTCTGAAAGTGAAAATAACTTTTTTCGGGAATTCTCAAACCCACACTTTAGTCTCATTGAATTTTATATGCAATTTGAAAGTGCAATGGATGCCCAACGTCACAATCAAGATAAACTAAATTCAAATTCAGAATGTTACATCCCTGTTTTCAAGACTCCATTACTCATTGAAAAACATGCTTCAGAGGTATACTCCCTATCAATTTTTTATGATGTACAAACTGAAATTGCTTTAGCTTGTTTTGGGTGTCGTGTCATTAGCATCCATGAAAAAGTGGTATATCGGAGTATGTTATTGCTGACGACCGTGACATGACATTCACTGTGCAACGGAATGCAAATGATGTAGAAGTTAATTGTACTTGCAAACATTTCTTGAGGGTGGGTTTAGTTTGTAGGCACATGTTTGTCGTTTTGAAAGACCTGAAATTGGACCGTATACCTGAACAATATGTTGGAGTAAAAAGGAGCTCTTACATCCATTATTTGATATAGCCGACATGGGTGTGGATGCATCTAATGGGTCTCAAGAAACTAGTAATGTATTGAAAGAGTTGTGGGCTGATTTTCACACATGTGTTGCTTTGGCAGAAAAACACACAGAAAGAATGAAGAGTTTTGCAGAATTCCTTAAACAACAAAAGGAACTACTTTTATTAGCTAATCAAGGTGATGTTAGTCCTACAACAAATGAAGGCCTGATTGCATATTTTTACAGATCTGATGCACCTTCAGTTGTCAAAGTATTACCACCTCAAAAAGCAAAGAATAAGGGATCCGACAAGAGAATCAAAGAGGCAAAGGAGTTGTCAATGAAAGAAAGAAAACGACCAAAAAGATTGTGTAGATCATGCAATGAAATGTGTAACCATGATAGTAGAAATTGTCCTTTGAATAAACAAGTTTAAATAAATTGAAGATGCAATTGTATTTATTTGCTAAATTTCGGATAGTGTTTTGTGATGTTTATAAATATGTCAACTGTTGATTCATGTTTTGATATTTCTTTACTTTGAAAATATGTTTCGATTTAGTTTAATTTAATTTTCTATAATTACTTATTAGCAGGGCACAATGTAAACGCATCACAACATTGTAATCTACCTTGTAAATTTGTCACTGAAATTTAAAAATTAGCATCTCAACTTCATGGTAAAAAAACCTTTCCTATTTCTGAAGTGTCAATAGGTTGTGTGATTTCTCATTTACTAGTAATCATTATTACTACTGCACGAACTAATATTAATTGTGCAGTATAAAACCACCCTGTTGCATAAAACTAAGTATTTGTTATTGTATTACATGTGCAAGACCTAAAACAAATTGTGTAGTATAACAACTTGTTTTAGCATAAGTTTAAAGTGAGTATAATACCCAACAAAGTATCAACCATAGCAAACAAATTGTAATCCAAACACAATGTAACAAAACCATGTTTGTTCTTAAATAGAACCACAACCACACAAATTTAGTCATTCAAAACAACGAAAAATGAAATATTGTTTAACTTCAACACCTTTTACATATTACTTGAAGCCTTCTTCTCAAATCTTTGCAACCTTTTTCTGGTCTTTCTTTTTCTTTGCAAACTTCTTTGCTTTGATCAAATTTTGCAATTTCAACTCATTGGCATCTGTGCACAGTATGGCTGACACATATTTAACTCTCAAAGCAGCAATCTACCTCTTGTCACCTTTCCTCAGGCCACACTCCCATCCCTGTAATCCATCACCTTTATAAGTTTCCATGTGACGCATGCAGAAAATCCCGTAATCATGTACATTCTTGCTATCCTTCCACGTTATGTTCAATCTTTTTGGTGTCACATTTGCAATGTTTACTGCCTTTGCTTCCGCATTTTTATACTTTAGATACTGAATCAGCATAGCCAGCTACACAAATTGTAGATTCCAATCACACACGTATACAAAGCAATCATCTACCATTTGCAATATCTCAAATAATATATAAAAATTCTCACCATTGAATCAGGCATAGGTCCATACCTGCCCTTCATTGTCCCTCTTCCAGACCAATTATCCAAAATGTCCATTCGTTTGGATTTTATGTTAACACATATCACATACATATGTTCATGCTGCACTATTGGAACAAATATCTGCACAGTACAAGATATCAGTACATCCAACATTGAACTTGTAATATTAACACACGGTATGCAACACTCACCATGTCAATATCATTCAATGTCACATATTCTTTCATACAAATTAGTGTGTCATCAACTCCATCACTAAACAACTTGAAAGCTTCATTTGGGTCCACCTTCACAACATCTTGTGTGTACAACTGAATTGACATTGACAAATGCACTTATTAAGAATGTTAGTTACAAAAATACCTACACAAAAGTAATGTAGTCACACAGGGATATGGTCTGGTGAACAGTCTACACGGTGAATCACTGCTCCGCTTTCTTTCATTGCTATTTAGAACCCTAGCCCAACATTCAATGACCATGTTGTCAATGTGTCCATTTTCCCGCAGGCACATAAACTTCTGTCGTTCCACAATCAGGTCTTTGTTCTTGAACACAATTTCATTACTGACATTCAAAATGTTTAAAATTTTACCCATTGAATAATGATAAATTGTTTATGCATATATGTATGTCATACAACACATTGTGTAATAATTTTCATATTACCTATCTGTTGTTTCATCGATCAACAACCACCTAGCCACAGTTCTTTCCATCACATACCATGACTCATTAGGATCCACTGCCCGAGTAATGTAGGGTGATTTCATCACCTCTGTCTCCTTTGTCTTTCTCTTCATCCTCTCACATACCGCTGCTTCTTTATTATTTTCCTGAAATTTAGTAATAGAGATAATATTATTAGAATTTTGACATTAGGTACATAGGTGAATAATACCTTGTACAAAATATTGCTTAGTAATTTTTGTTCCTCTCAACTCTATCACCTTCTCAACTTCAGTAGTTTCTATATGCACATTCTGCTTTGACTCCTTCAAACAAAAAATGAAAATTTCAGATTCCATTTTCCAAGATTTACGTTAAAATAAAATAATAATCAACTCATACCGCTAAGTGTTCATCTTCTTTGCCATTGCGGGTGGCTGCCACCATTTCAACTTCAGGATTCTGTTGTTCATTCTACTCGATACATGGATTTAAATTATCATTTTATATAAACACAATTACACAAACAAATTAACAAAAGTTCACTTTTCTTAAATGTGTTACCTGTTGCACATTATTAGCTTCCTGAACATTTGTTCCAACCTGATGAACTATTGCCTCAACATGCATATGCACACCCTGTCCAACACCTTCATCTTGTGTCATTCCTAGACTGAAAGTAGGCACATCGTGCATCATCTTTGTGTATTCTTTCCTTTTTAAAAACGCTTTTTCGGCAGCATCCCACACTGCAAGGTTGCTAGGATTCGACCAAAATACTTCATCAGCATTGACCTCATGGTCATGTAACCCTGGAGTTGCATTAAGCACAGGTGAATGGTTTTCAGCCAGACCCATAAGTTTTTTTGCTGTTTCCATAATTTTCTTGAAGTTCTCATTTAGAAACAATGCAGTTGGGGCCTCCTGTACCAGATTTATTATGTCAATGGTAATAGTCGCCAGTGAGTCTGTCTTTTCAGCCAATTTGGAAATCAACTCCTGGAAATATTACATTTTAAACATGACATCGAAAGTTTTTAATTTGTTAAGCACTTTATATCAATTTGTCATGAAAGTGAAGTTACCTCTTCACTTAATATTCCTCCTGAACAGTCCCCATTTTCTGCTCTCACGTTTTCACCTTTTCCTTTATCAAGTGCACTTTTTTATTTTTCAGAAGCACTTTCTGCCATGCACAACTTCAACTGCTCATCTATGTATCCTTGACCAAACCCTCCAGTCTTAATTTCTTCATTTTCTCTTGCCCTCAACAATGTTGTTGTCCACCCAGTAATTCCTGGGATCAACCTGTCAATAGTTCTCTTATAGAACACAACTCGATCAACATAGAATACATGCACATTAAATCAATTGCACTACTTTAATACGGAATATCAATACATGTAACAATACACTTTAACTTATTATTTTACTTACCAACAAGAATACTAGTGGCCCTGTGAAGCTCTTCTCTTTTTTCTTCTCCCATGCCACTCTATTTTTAATCAAACTTGACATGGTGTATTCGCACCAATTCATGTTTCTCACTGCACTTTCATCCTCCAATTGGCTAATGATGTGATACTTTACATAACCATTTTGACAGCTATCGAGCAGGACTGATATCACTACTACCAAAAAGTGCCTGATAAATCATATTCCACCATCTGTACACCTCAACATTGCTACACAAACCTCTGAAGGAGTTATTTGATGTTCTTTTTTATGAAACATTGCTTTCCACTCACCCAAATATTCACTTTTGCCCTTATTATTTTTCTTAGCAATCACTTCTTTCCCCCTTGGAAAACCCAACACACATTCAACATCCTCTTCTTTTATATGCACACTGCTTTGATCTGCAAGTGTTAGTTTACAGTTCTTGGGGTTGAATGCATTGACAACCCAATATGCAAGTTTTGAAGGGATATCTGTTATTTGTATGTGCAAGATGTTTCCAAAACCTATCGTTTCAACAACCTCCTTTTGCTTTTCATTCATTTCTTGAACGGCCCTTACTAGTATGCAAGGAGAAGATCTAGTAGTCAACCTCTTGAATCTCTCCTTCATTATCCTTAATTTCCCTTTCTTTCTCTTAATCACTTCCTCTCTGCCCTTACTCACATTCCCACTCTCTCTCTGCGCAATGTGATTTTGAGGCGATTCGAAATCATCATCACTATAAATGTAAAAATATGTTTATATATATATATATACATATACATATATATATACACATATATATATACACACATACACACACACACACACACACACACACACACACACACACACATATATATATATATATATAAACATAGTGATTTTCAATACTTTATTTAATTGATTTTTCGATCGAATTTTAAGATGAAATTTTGTAGATATAATTAGGGATGGAGTCGGTCCGGTCCGGTCCGGGCCTGACCGGGCGTTTCTTGGGTTTGTTGAGACCCAGAACGGCCCAGGTAGCTACTGGGTCCGGTTCAGGCACAGGCCGGGTCAGGCCGGTTCCGGGTCGGGTACATTTTTTTTGGTTTTCTAATTACTTCCTAACCCCCACCCCCACCCCAAACCCGTCCAAAACATCGATCCCAACCCATTTACCTCCATTTTTTTTAAATTGGCCCGAACCGGGCCGGGCCGGTTCATTTTATTGCGACCTGGAGCTCGCCCCAAAAAATCCCGGTTCGGGTATAAAGCACCCGGTCCGGACCCGGCCCTCGGGTCCGGCCGATTCGTAACAGTACCGGGTCGGGCCAGTTTCGGTCCGATTGACCCGGCCCGAGTCCATCCCTATATATAATCTACACTTTATGAAGAACATATTCAAAGCATTTCATCAAAAAATTCAATTAGAAATCAACCATATGACGGTGGCTGGACGGATGATTTATCTCATCAAGACGTCTGGACATGATCTTTTCCTTATGTGTGTTGATAATTATATATTATTATTAATGTATTGTTAGTGTATGCTACTATTATTATTATACAAATGTAGGCTTTTATAATAATTTAAGAAGTATAGTAATAAGACGTTTTATATATAATGGTATTCATGATGCTTAAAATAACAATAATCGTAAATATACATATAAGGATAACAATTATGATAATATAATTATATTATAATTGTAGCTATAACTATAAATTATAGCTAAAATTGCAACTATAATAATTATAATTACAATTATAGTTATAGTTACAATTATAATTATGATCATAAGTATATAATTATAATTATGATTCTAGCGAGATTAGTGACCTACTTTTTAGTCGTTAGTGGCAATTACTCCTAACAGGCTAACATATTAATATCTACCATTAGATCTTAATGTGTTTAGAAGTAGTGACCATGCCCCAGTTACTCACATATAAAATTTGTCGATGGTTAGAACTTAAAAGTGATTTACTATTCAAAATAGTGTCTTTTATTTTACAAAATTTGACAGGATCTAACAAGTAAAAATAATACTTGATGTTAACTAGTAGCGAAAAATGGGGATTGTTCAGTTCATTTTTGGCCAAAAGAAAATGATGGTTAAGTTTGATCAATGATATATTTTAATACAAAATTATTTAAAATATGAAAATTATATGAACATATTCTTTATTAAAAAATCTTACATAAAAGTATAAAATTTATAAATTACAAACAAATATAATACCTAAAATCATTGTCTAAATTTTACCACCATTCACCAAGAAAAGTCAAAATGTATCAATCTTTTGCAGACGGAGGTAGTAGTCTTTAAGAACTCTGTCAAGAACTTACATGAACACTTCCTACATACACACATGATTTTATCAGCCTAGAATGACAAAAATCCAACATCAATTAGTTTTTGGCCAAAAATGATGTCAATGATGTTCTTTATCCTTATCAAAATTATTAGTTAGACCAATTGGTGATGGACTGATGGTACCAGCCAGCTTTCTCTAATCTTTCTAATTTTGGTCTTAGTTTCCCTGCTACCCCACTAATTAATTGCATTTTTTTGCGTACTTTACTTACTACTAGGGATGGAACTTTGAAATCAAGAACAGGAGAACCGAATCGGCGGAATCGTTATGACCCAGTTCAGTTTAATTCCGACATTTATTAGTTACAATCGTTATGACCCAGTTCAGTTTAATTCTGACATTTATTAGTTACTTGTTAAATGTTAATTATTCGATTCCTATTTTTTATTAGTGGCTCGGCTCTCGATTCCTGAAAAAATATACACCTGAAACCGTTAAGGAACCGTTATACGGAGTATATAATAATTAAAATTTTATATATTTCATATTAGTACATATATTTTAATGTGTATTTACTTATTTATTATTATATTGCACTGACAATTTTAGTTTATCTATTTAGGTATTTAACACTACTATTTATTTCCTTTCAAAAAAACATTACTATTTATTTTAATGGGTTCCTCTAAGGCTCTTAAGTCTCTTATTAGAGGCCCAAATGGTCAGAATTGAGTTGAATGAACATTTTTGCTGGCTAATTACGTTACTGATTCCGATCATAATTATTGATTGCGTGATTATGTTGTTTTGTTTTATTTACTAAAATTTTCGATTTGATATGTATTTATGTTTTAAACTCAACTTTTGAGGTTTGGAATGATGGTAAACATTTTTGTATTTCTTGTAATTTCAAACGTTGAATGTTTTTTTGGCACAAATTTAGCGCCGATTAGTAAGAATCTTTTTAGAACCTAGGAACTGTTAATTGACAAGAACCGAACAGTTAAGAATGGTTCAGTTCTATAAAATATATTTATAGGGACCGAACTTTATTAAAATTTGATATTTTTCAAACGGTTCCATCTATTTTTCCTTGCAACCGAACCGATCTTTTTTTTACACCAGGGGGCGTCGGGGGAGGGGGGCTGGGGGGCCTAAAGTAATCAGAGCTGAAACTCACTCCATTGAGTTTCAAACCCTTGTGTGCCTAGCGGGTTTCGAACTCGAGACCTCCCACTAGGCACGATAACCTCACAATCAGCTGGGCTGAAATGCTTGGTTTGCAACCCAACAGATCCCATGCCTACTTACTAGATTACTTCTCTCTCAATTTCTTGCTCAAAATATTGTTATATATTTTTAATACATCATATGCCTTTTTTTGTGTTAAGGTTCTTTTCTCGGCGGTACTAAAAAATTCCTTCGAAAAATGAAAATGGTTCAAGTGGTTCATTTCCGATGCACCACACTTCATTCAGATCATCCCCTTATATATGGAAGTTCTAGAGTTCAAGTCAACAAGAAATTGAGCTTCAGCTCAAACGATGATTTTGCTAAAATATGTAATTATTTGAGAAAAGGATAAAGAGTCAAATAGGCCTCTGTACCGATCGTGTAAGCTCAATTCAGTCCCTAAACTAAACCAAGGTCCTCTTCGCACCCTGAACTAGCAAAAAAGGGTTCAAATTTCATTTTTTACATGTAAACAATCGGTAAAAAAAATTCAATCCACACCCTTAAACTATTAAAAAGTGTCAAAGTTGACCGGTTGCTTACCCATAAAAAAATGAAATTTGAACCATTTTTTGTCAATTTGAGGTGCAATTTGAACATTTTTTAGTTCAGGGACTGAATTGAGTTTACACAATCAATACAGGAGTCTATTTGACCCTTTAGCCTTTGAGAAAATTACTATTAGTCCCCAGAGGTTATGTCATAATTATTAATGCAACCACACATTTTTTAAATAATTTTCTTTGATGTATCCCCTTGTTAACTACGCTATCATTAATAGTTATTTCACAATCGAGTAGTTAAGTAGAAAAATAACATCAACAACAATGACATATAATTATGATAATAAATTGTACTACCTCCGTCCCAATTTAGACTTTTATTGGTCAATAGTGGTAAAGTTTAGACAATGATTTTAGGTATTATATTTATTTGTAATTTATAAATTTTAGATTTTTTAATAAAGAATATGTTCATATAATTTTCATATTTTCAATATTTTTGTATTAAAAGATATCATTGGTCAAACGTAACCATCATTACAAAGAAAAGTTAAAATGTATCAATCTTTTTGGGACGGAGGGAGTATTACACTTTAAAAGTTTAATTTTATAGCCAACTTTTATTGAATTTAAGAATTATATTAAATTTAATTTAATAAATATTAACGTGAGGGGGCATACAGTGAGAATGATCAAAACATAGGGGGTAAGTAGTTAATTTTTAAAAATATAAGGTTGCATTAATAATTATGACATAATCTCAGGGGGTGAATATATAGTGATTTTACCATAGTTATTTCTGTGGCTAATGTTACTACCATACTCACTACATTTAAGAGATCATAATTTTATAAATAACATTTGCTTCCCTCATAAAATATGTAATTATTTTTTATTATTTTGAGTAATGGTTTACTTAATTATGTAAAGGGCGGATAAAAGGGTCAAAGAGACTAAATAATTACTCTAAATTATGTGTATCAATCACAATCACACCATACTTGACTTGGTTATTTGACAACTAATTATTGTAAATGGATATTTGTTCTTTTTTAGTTGCAACATTTTTATTTTCATGTTAATAGAATAGAATTAATTATGTATTAATTATTAGGCAGTATCCTAATTGTATTTGGAGACTTATTTCATTATAAATATACAGTCAGGGCTACCGGTCCGGTTAAGCCTGTTTATTACTTTCACATGGTATCAAGAGCCCTAGGGTTTCTTTAAGTTTTTTTTTTCCGATCCTATGGCATCCACGCTCGCCACTACCGCCGCAGTCGCGCCACCGTCCACGGCAGCACCGGCGGTCATCCTACCGGCATCATCCGCCACGATGATGGCTCCGCTCAGTCTCTCTTTTGGCGCCAGTTCATCTGTTATACAACCTATATCAGCAGCCTCGTTACCTTCAACCTTTGACTGGTTGGCTCCACCGGTTTTCGACTGGTCGTCTCCGGCAGGCCGTTCCCGTCCTAGGCCAGATGCCGTGCTCCAGACAGAGCGTGTTGAATGTCGTCCACAGTATGCTGGCCCTACGTTTTCCGGCTCACCAGGTGTCACACCGCCACTAGCGGTTCGGCCGGCTGCTCCTCGACAGCCTATTGTTCCGGCGTCTGGATTGGCACTTGAGGCTATTGTTCAATCCATGGGATTTTCTACTCCAAATATTGTTACAACAAGGCTTGATGCGGTTGAAGACTATCTACTCTAGAGAACTCAGTTTGAATCTTTTTTGGTTTCTCATGGATTATTGGGCTTCGTAGATGGTACAATTCTTGCTCCTCCTCCTTATATACTTGATGCACTTCGTAGGGAGGTAACAAATAATGATTATTTTTACTGGCTAAAGTTAGATCAAACAGTCCGTTCTTGGTTGTTTGCTACTTTATCTTGTGATATACTTGTTGAAGTTCATACATTAAAAAATTCTTTTACCATATGGGAACGTCTGGAATCACGATTTATGGCTGCTAGTTTAGCGCGTTCCATGGAATTAAAACGATTAATGAGTAATTTCAAAAAGAAAAAAAATCAAACCATGGAACAATACATGCGTGTGATCCAAAAGATTGCAGAAGCTCTCGCCGCCATTAATTCACCAGTACCTATGAAAGATCTTCTTGAGCAGACTCTACTTGGTCTTGGTCCTGAATATGAATCCATGATGACAACTCTGACCACCTTCCCGGAGGGACTCACGTTTGAGAAATTACGCATTAGATTGATTGAACAGGAGCATCGCATTCAATACCTCTGTTCTCAGGACACTGTCCCTTCCCTTCACCCACTGCGTTTGCGGCTCAACAGCCGCCTCCAACTGGGAACGGGCAGGATAATCGCGGCCAACAAGCTCGGGGCCGTGGTGGTCGGGGGAACCGTGGTCAGCGAGGTCGGGGCAACCGCGGCAGAGGCCGTGGTTATGGCCAACAGCTGGGTTATGCAGCCAATCCGCCATACCATTATCAGCCGAGGCCTGGATCCGCAGCACAGGGCGGCTACTTTCAGTCGGGATATTTCCCCTTTCCAACGGCAGGTGCACCTCCACAGGGACAATCAGGTACAACACTTTGTAACTCAGTTTTTTCATCGTCCAATACACGTCCCTATTTTGTTATTGGTACTAATCACAGATCTGCAGGCTCGCCCTTAGCTGATGGACAGTTTGGTTCTATTTCCCCGCCAGTTGTATGTCAAATTTGTTATTCTCCAGGTCATTCTGTTGTCTCCTGTCCGTTCCGTTTTAATCAGCCGGCTGCCCCTGCTCTTGCTGCACCTATGAGTGACCAAAATGACGCTGTCTGGTTTCCAGACTCCGGTGCTTCTGCGCATATGACTCATCAGGAAGGTATTTTAGCTAATAAATCTATTTATTCTGGGCCACTTGCTGTTACTGTTGCTAATGGAACTAATCTACCCATTAGAAATATTGGTGATATCTCTATTAATTCCTTGTCAAAGCCTCTTCATTTAAGATCTGTTTATCATGTCCCTCAAATTAAATATAATTTGCTTTCTATTCACAAGCTGTGTTCTGACAATAATTGCATGGTAATTTTTGATAAAAATTATGTTTTGATTAAGGACAAAATCACGGGGACGGTTCTACTTCAGGCTTCCAGTAGCGGCAATCTTTATCCCATTCATTTTTCTCCATCACCACTGTTGGCTTTGTCCTCTAGCGCAGCACCTTGACCACTCTGGCATCGTCGGTTGGGACATTGTAGCACTAGAGTTTTAGATGGTCTTAGAAAGTCAGGTCAACTTAGCAGTCTTACTTTTTTTAATCATGATTGTACTTCGTGTCGTTTGGGTAAATCTCAAAGATTACCTTTTCAAGATGTTTTTCATACTGCTAATACACCATTGTTTTTAATACATTCTGATGTTTGGCAATCTCCTGTGCTTTCCTCTTCTGGTTTCCAGTATTATGTTGCCTTTATTGATGATTATTCTCGTTTTACGTGGATTTATCCTATGCGTCGTAAAAGTGAAGTCTTCACACATTTTCAATCTTTTAAATGTCTGGTGATAAATTTATTGGATCATCAAATTAAAATTTTTCAAAGTGATGGAGGGGGTGAATTTGATAATTCAAGTATGCGGTCATTTTTTAATACTCATGGCATTCTTTTTCAAAAATCCTGCCCAGACACCCCTCAACAGAATGGTCTAGCTGAACGAAAACATAGGCATCTTCTTGAGTTAGCTAGAACCATGTTGATTGATGCGGGTCTACCAGCAACTTTTTGGGTAGAGGCTGTTTTAACTGCTACTTTTATTATTAATCGTCTACACTCTACTAAATTTACTGGTTTTTCGCCGTACCAAAAATTATTTCACCGGACTCCAGACTTCTCTTTTATGCGTGTTTTTGGATGTGCTTGCTATCTCAATTTTTCTGCTACTTCAGCCAACAAGCTCTCTCCACGTTCCACTCAGTGTGTTTTTCTAGGCTATGCATCTGAATACAAAGGCTATCGTTGTTTAGATCCCAGGACAAATAGGATTTATGTCAGTCGTCATGTTCGTTTTCATGAAAATATTTTTCCGTATGCTACCTTGGTGTCCCAACAGTCTTCTCAGCCCACCACATTGCCATCGTACCCTCTGTCTTCCTCTACCTCTCCATTATCCTCTACTGCTACTGGACAACCACTGCCTCTCCATCTTTCTTACCGGTCTCACGCACCTCGTCCTCGGTATCTGCTTCCCAGATAGTATCTCCGGCCTCGGTTGTCCCAGATACGGCGCCGGTTGGTTCCAGCAGTACACCGACAGCTGGGGATGCCTCGGTAACCAGCTCGCCGGCGGTACCTAGCTCACCGGTGCATACTACCCAGTCGGATATCTCCTCGTCTGGCAGCGATGATGATAGTGCGAGTCAGGTGTCCCATCCGTCCTTGATCCAAAATATTCATCCCATGCAAACACAATCTAAATCAGGAATTTTTAAACCAAAAATGATTTTTAATTTAAACACTGAGGTTTTGATTCATGATCCTACTTGTTTTTCTGTTGCTAATAAAGATCTTAAATGGAGAGCGGCAATGGCTGCGGAATTTAATGCACTTATTGCTAATAAAACATGGGAGTTAGTGCCGTTTGATTCTAGTAAAAATGTGGTTGGGTCTAAATGGATTTATAAAACTAAATATCGGTCTGATGGATCTATTGAACATCATAAAGCACGTCTGGTTGCTCAAGGGTTTAAGCAACAGGCAGGGATTGATTTTTCTGAAACCTTTAGTCCTGTTGTTAAACCCACCACTGTTCGAATTGTTCTCACACTAGTTGTTTCCTATAATTGGCCTATCCGTCAGTTGGATGTTAAAAATGCTTTTCTTCATGGTAACTTGACTGAAGAGGTGTATATGCGTCAACCACTCGGGTTTATTCATCCCAACTTCCCTCATCACATATGTCGCCTACGCAAAGCCATTTATGGTCTTAAACAGGCTCCCCGGGCCTGGTTCTATCGTTTCAGTAGCTTTCTCTCAACTCATGGATTTGTATGCAGTCGTGCTGATAATTCTATGTTCATTTTTCGTCATGGTACACGCATTCTTTATCTACTTTTATATGTGGATGATATTATTGTTACTGGTAATTCCTCATCTTTTCTCAGTCAGTTTATTTCTATTCTCAGGAAATGCTTTGCTATGAAAGATCTTGGTGATCTCCTTTTTTCTTAGGAGTTCAGGCTGTGCGCAATTCTAATGGTTTATTTTTATCTCAGGCCAAATATGTCAGATCTTTTAGACCGTTTTCACCTTCACACTTTTAGAACTAAGTTGTCTCTCACTGATGGTGAGTTACTTGCTGATGCTACAGAGTATCATAGCATGGTAGGTGCATTGCAGTATTTGACTATGACTAGACCTGATATTACATATGTTGTTCACTTGGTTTCTCAATTTATGCATGCACCCCGTACTTCACATATGTTGGCTGTGAAGAGAATTTTCAGGTATCTGCAGGGCACTCTCATGCATGGGCTTCTTCTTCGGCCAGCAGAACGCCCATTCTCAGTTCTTGCGTACTCTGATGCTGATTGGGCTGATTGCCTTGATAGTAGTCGGTCCACTACTGGCTATGCTGTTTTTCTGGGTTCGAATTTGATCTCTTGGCGCTCTAAGAAGCAACCCACTGTCTCCAGATCCTCTACTGAAGCTGAGTATCGCGCTATTGCATATACGGTGCAAGACACGCTACATATCCGGTCTATACTTTTTGAGCTTGGATTTCCTCTGCATCGACCGGTTCGCCTTTTATATGATAATATTTCTGCCTCATATTTATCTGCTAATCCCATTCAGCATGCTCGCAGTAAGCACATTGATATTGATTATCATTTCGTTCGAGAACGAGTAGCTCATGGTGATCTCCTGGTTCAGTATGTTCCTACAAAGTTTCAGTTAGCAGATATTTTTACCAAATGTTTGGCTCCTCAACAGTTTTTATTTTTACGAGACAATCTACACGTAGTTCCTCCTGCATAGATTGAGGGAGTGTAATAGAATAGAATTAATTATGTATTAATTATTAGGCAATATCCTAATTGTATTTGGAGACTTATTTCATTATAAATATACAGTCAGGGCTACCAGTCTGGTTAAGCTTGTTTTTTACTTTCACACATGTTTGTTAATGTACAATTTTGATGATATATTTCACTCATTATTCGAAAAAAGTTCAGATTTTGAAAATTTAAAGTGAGAGAAACTCAACAGTATTTTTCAACAAGTAAATTTATAATACTAATAAATAAAAATAGTCAAAGTAAAATATGTAAATAGTAAATCTACGAGTCAAGATGTTGCAATTATTTAAGAAATGAAGTTATTAATATAACTTATCTAAGTGTGAAATAGATGGAGGCTATTTTTATTCAATCCTGAGTCAATAGAAATATGGAGTAATAAATTAAGGACCGGTTTGGTCGTCGACAAACATGGTGGATGATTGGTTATGAGTCACTTATGACTTATGATGATGGAATTGCCTCTGTTAACTCCGATGATTAATTACTTCGGTTGCATTAACAAAAATTACGGGTCATTAATGTCAAAAATTACTTTGAAAAGGTTGGCAAGAAGGGCTGGCATAGGCACGGCGGTACATCGGGTTGCCGTTACAAAGTTTTCTTTTGAAATTCTTTTACTTGATTTTTTATTCTAATAATTCAATTAAAATTGAAATTAGGGTGAGTCAGGGTTTAGGTTAGCTCCCCCCTATGCTTCTAGGATCGCAAATTATATCGTACATCCGATTGTATCGTGCGCAAGGTACTAAAAGCTTTTTCCTTTTCGTTTTTGGATCTTACTTCGTTTCTTCGATTGTCAATCGCACTAGGCTCGTTGCTCGCCGCACTACTCACCACTTGCAATGTTCTCTTGACCTCAAGCATGAATGCAACACTCCGTCCTCCGGCTGCACAGTGACGGTGGCTCGTGGGATTGTCGTTGTTGGCCGTTGCTGTGAGTAGAAAAAGACTGGGAGACAACCAATTGAGCCAGTGATTAATGATTTCAGGTTCCGTGACAGGCTGGAGGTCGGAGACTGAGTTCGAGTTCGAGATGTCGCTAATTGAGCTTGCAATTTTTGAGGACAATGGACGTCTACTTCGTTGTTGTGGAATCCTTGCTGCTATTAATCTCAAATGAGTTTTATACGGAGTATTAAACTCAAATGAGTATACGCCTAGCTAAAATGAATGAACATACACAAATGAATATTTAGCACATTAGAAATGAGTTTTGTTTTAAACTCAAATGAGTACAACGCATAAAATGAATGAGCGTACGCAAATGAATTTTTGATTTTCTTATACTCATTTTGTAAGTTATGTATCCTCATTTGGTACCGATTTTATACTCATTTTAAAATGTTGCGTATTTTAAACTTATCATACTACATTAGATTCTCATATTGAAATTAACTAAAATCGAGTATACACATAATTTAAGAACTTTTTATAAAAGAAAAATAATAATAATAAGAAAGTCAATTAGAAGGTATGAACCAAAGATTTCGATACTCATCATTAGACTCCTAATCATCAAAAGAACATACTTGATGCTCACCAAAATTGCATTATTGCTTATTTAAGATAAGTCGCGATTTTCTCCAAAATTTTAAAATTGCCACCGACTATACGGTGTGAGTCGTATATCTGATTGCACTATTTACGCTTCCTCTAGGAGAGTGGCATGTGAATTTATTATTGTTAAAGTATTTAATAAAATTGGTGAATATGGATGGGTAAAGAGACAAAGTGTAACTTTATGTGAAAAATTGTCAATGAAAAAAATAGTTTTGTTCTCATGTACTTTTATTCGATAATTTATTGCTAATCTAGTTTAAATGTCCCGATTTATTAAAATATGCCTTGTATTTTGTTTATTTTATTTTACATATTTGAATTTTATTTTTTATTGCTATATACAATCACTTAATTAAATAAAAATTAATAAAATAATTCAAATACCTAAATTATCCTTATTAGAAAAGGGGTGTGAGGTAAAATACCTCAAGGAGTGTGACGTAAACACCCCAAACTTTCATATGTAATTTAAATACCCCAAACTTTATATAAAAAGTTATTTTCGCACCATTGTCATGTATTACTTCTTTCAAAAATATAAATTTATCGGATTAATTACATAATTAAAAATAGCAAACTAAAAGTGTTGCAATTATATAGATTGGGGGTAACATTATTCACTTCGCAATGGAAGTTTAGAATGTTAATTGTGTCTTCATAAATTCTAAAATATTTTAAATTATGCGATTAACATCATAAATTTACATTTTTGAAAGAAATAATACTTGACTATAGTGCTAAAATAATTTTTTATACAAACTTTGAGTTATTTAAATTACATATGCAAGTTTGTGGTATTTTAATTAATTTTCCCAGAATTAAATAATGGCTCAAATACCTAGATTAGGGGGTGTCCAAACAAAGTAGCCCAAACAAAGCAAACTGGACTCCGGGCAACCCATACTTCCACTACTATGATCAGACGCAACAGGACCAAGTAGCCCAAACAAAGCAAAAGTATGACAAAATTTACTATGAACATAACATGCGATCATTTGATTAATAGAAATTACTCCAAATAGGACTAAAACTATGGCAAAAACTCAAAATAAGACTTACTATGTTTTTCTTTCCAAAATAGGACCATATTAGTCCTATTGCAAACATACCTATTGATGGAGTATATGGCCCGAGAACCCTCGGTCTCAACGTGATCCTTTATCATAAGACCGACCTCCTCAGCGCTGGGCGTCTTGAGCTTGCATGATGATCGGCCTCCTCAACGCCTCGTCATCATCTATTTTGACCGGCTCATCATCGCCATACGTCCTCAGATCACGGCACACCCCTTGGTCTCAACGTGATCCTTTAGGATCGGCTCCTCATCGTCGTACGTCCTCAGATCACAGCAGACCCCTCGGTCTCAATGTGATCATTTATCTCAAGACCGGCCTCCTCAACGGGGAGCGTCCCGAGTTAGCGAGTGGGTTCATCATACCCTTACTGGATGGCAACCCTCGCCTTCACGTGACGAACGGCTTCATCAACACCGTTCGTCTCAACGTGATCCTTTACCTCAAGACCGGCTTCCTCAACGCCGAGAGTCTTGAGCTTATACGACGAACGACTTCATCATCGCCCCGTCACCATATTGCAGGACCGGCTCCTCATCGCCGTACGTCCTTAAATCACGGCAGACCCCTTGATCTTAACGTGATCTTCTGTATCGACACGGCAGACCCCTCGGTCTCAACGTGATCATCATACTCTAAAGAGCGGCCTCATCCTCTCACTTAATGGATGAGGACCGCTGCTTGGACTTTGGATTGGCCTCTCCGTGCTGACATCCATATATCACGAACGGCCCCTCGGCCTCGCCGTGATTCTATATCTCAAGACCGGCTTACCCAGCGCCGAGCGTCTTGATTTAGCGATTGGGCTCGCCATTCCTTCCTGGATGGTGACCATCTCCTTTATATGACGGTCGGCTTCATCAGCGCCGAAGTCCTCAAATGATGAACGACATCCCAACCTCGACGTGATCCTATGTCTCAAGACCGGCTTCCCCAACGCCGAGCGTCTTGAGCTATCGATTAGGCTCACCATCCATTCCTGGATGGTGACCATCCCTTTTATATGACGGTCAGATTCATCGTCGCCTCATCCTCACATCCAGGCGGACGTCCATCGCCTCGTCACCATATCCAGACAGACATCCACCACCATCGTCCTCATATTCAGACGAGCGTCTGCAACCTCGTCCTCAGAATCAAACGTGCGTCCATCACCTCGTTCTAATATTCAGACGAGCGTCCCCTCAGCAGACGGACACCTCTGCAGCTCCACACCCAGGCCGAAGGGTTCACCCCTCTTGCTTCATTTTGGAGGCATCCGGTGTACTCTTTTTCTCTCATTAGGATTTTTTCCCACAAGGTTTTTCCTAATGAGGTTTTTAATGAGGCATCTCCCCATTGTGAATCAAAAGATGTTGACCCTCGGCCCCCTGTGGAAGATATGCATTGCTCTACTCCTTTTCACCTCATTACATGTGCGGATGTGCCTCAAGGACTGGGGGACTCGGGACCTCTTCGGAAAATCACAAAAAGTCAAAAGTTTTTTCAAAGCATCAGCAAAAGCCTTCAGTCTCAAAATATGGGGGACTGGGGGACTGCCCTCGGCAAAACACATTAGCACAAGGTTTCAGCTATCCCATAGCTACAGTGGAACAGCCGCCATAGAAATTGCAACAGTTACTCCTATTTCCATCGAGAAGCTCTCGGCAAAAGGAGTGGGGGACTCCTGGTGGAGTATATAGCCTGGGAACCCCCGGCCCACATACTTCCACTACTACGATCAGGCCGAGCAAGACCAAGTGGCCCAAACAAAGCAAACTGGACTCCGGGCAACCCATACTACAACAAGGTGTAGAGGGGACGTACGGCCTGAAGTGCCATGGGTATGTACGACCTCTAACACACGGAGAGCCTTGGGTACGTACGGCCTCTAACACATGAAGAGCCTTGGGTACGTACGGCCTCTAATACATGAAGAGCTCTAGCTACGTATGATCCTTTGGGGACGTACGTCCTTCACCACATGACGGCCCCCCAGAGGACGTACGTCCTCTAGCGCTTGAAGTCCTCCCCAGTTACGTACGACCTCAGGGGACGTACGTCCTTCAGCACATGAAATCCTCCTCCAACTACGTGCGGCCCATGGGACGTACGTCATTAAGCACATGGAAGCCCCCAGGGGACGTACGTTCTCCAACACATGGAAGCCCCAGGGGACGTACGTCATCTAGCAAATGGCCTGGAAGCCCCCAAGGGACGTACGTCCTTCGGCTCATACATAGCCTTTGGCAAATGCAACCCCCGGGTGCTTGTAGCCGAGGGCACTCTCCTCGACAAGATCTCCTCTCCACATGCTTTGAATCGCCTCATTAAATGCGGTGTCAACTTCAACCACCGCATTGAATGTGGTGCCACATGTTGTGTCGGCGCCACCCTGGCTGAGTCGACTCTCCACCGCTGATTACTTGCCACGTGTACCCTCACTTATTGCACCTAGCATCTATGGCTGCTATAAATAGCCAACCCCTTCTCCATTGTAAAGGATCCGAGATCCGATCCATTCCCATTGTAATGAACTCTTGAGCTCATTCAATACACACCTACTCTCTCTCTCTTACTTGTTGCTCTGACCTCTCTCTTGATATTTCTTGTAATATCCCTCGGATAAGCAACCCCCCGGGTACACTATCCATCACCTATTTTTTCGTTGCATTCTTACCCTTCCTTTAAATATGAGTTAATTAAATGTTTAACTCATAATAAATTCGAAAAAATTCAAAAATTCGTTGAAAAATAAATTAAAAATTTATAAAATATTTATAAAATAAAAAATTAAAAATAATAATAAAAAATAGTAAAACTCCATTAAAAAAATTTAAAAAATATGGATGCCTTTCCCACCGCCTCTACTACCTCCCTGCAACCACCATCTTCGACCGGGGGAAAAATGCCATTTTCCTAAAAAATGCCATTTTTTTTTCTGAAAATGCCAAAAACATTGCATATTTCTCTTTGAGAATGCCAACATTTTCATTGTTTTCTGCCATAAATATGGCATTCGTAATGAACTTGGCATTTTTCCCCTAGTGACTGGAGGTGGTGGTGCAGAGGCGGCGATGAATTTTATTTTTATTTTTTGAGTTTTTTATTTTTTAATTTTCATATTTTTTTGAAAAAAATAAATAAATAAATTATTATTATAGAAATATTTTTATTAATTTTTTTAGTATTTTTTAGGAATTTTTATTATTTTTTATTATTTTATTATGAATTAAAACATTTCAATAGCTATAAGGTATATTTGTCCAAGACACACATAATTAGTCCTATGAAAACATAATTACTTTTTGGTCCTATTTGTGCAAAGTGAGTGACTTTTAATCCTATTTTGATAATTAACCCTTTGATTAAGTAGAAACTACTGTTTCTAAAAATACTCACTAAAAGTTAATATTATTGATGATTTCGCCGACCCAAGGTAGCAAAAACGTAACCAAGAAAGGGATATTTATATTGTAAAATGAAATATTTGGATAACAAGTAAAATTAACTAGTCTAATGAAATGTGGACACACGTAAAACTAATTTGTGACAGATTAACCAACATCTGGTAGATTGATACTGTTGTAAATGAAATTGGGTGTAATTATATGTATGCATTAGGGGTGTGCAACGGTTCAAAACAGACCGAACCAAAACTGGAGCCGGATTTGCAAAAACATAGAAACCAAAAACCGAACAAGATTATTCCGCTTTTGATCTGGAACCAAACCGGATTGACCGGTTCAAAACCAGAATCGGACTGGAAGAACCGTTTTCTAAATTATTAATTTAACTTACTAAAAATATAAGAAACAATGGCTCAAATGTTACTACCGAAGTTTTAATGAACAAAAATATGACTCATTTTTACCTGGACAAAAAAGTGATTAGAAATCACGCGTCTCGCCCATCACCCTCCGTCTTTCACGAGAGAAACCATCGTCTTCTCTGCTTCGAGCGTCTGTCCATCTTTCCCGTCACTGGGCCTCTCTCTGAGTCGACAGTCGACGACCTCCACCTCAGCCTCCGCCGCATCCACGTCGCCGCCTGCACATATTTGCTATTTGTCTTCCTTCTTACACTCTTCTCATTACTCTATGGATGGAGGTTGAACCTTTGAAGTTCTCCAGATCTGGTTTCTCTCTTCGCCTCCCACGCCCATACATTCGAGTTTCCAGATCGAATCTGAAGGATTTCACATTTTTTCCAGATCTGATTCGTTGGCGGTGCTGGAAGCTAGAGCATGGTTTGTGGGCTGGGGTGCGATGTTGCTCGGTGGGGCTAGGTTGCGTTATGGCAACGTTTGGGGAGTGGTGGGGCACGGTGGTCCAGGGATATGAGAATGGGGCTAGGGAGATCGGGTGGGGGAGCTGGGAGGCGGGGCTGGAGGATGGGAAGGGGGCGCCCATGATGGGCAGGTGGCTTGGGGCTAGGGAGAGGGCTGGGGAGGTGACTGGGGGTGGGGCGGTGGTCGGCGGTCTGCGGTGATGGTAGGCGGTGGCGCTAGGGCGGGGATAGGTTAGGGACGGGGCTGAGGGAACAGAGGACAGATGGGGCAGGGGACACCGGAGTTAGTGTGTCACTGTGGCGATTTTACCGTGACCGGTGAGCAGTCATTGTGGCCGAAGGGCAGTCACTATGATCGATGGGGCAGTCACTGTGGCCGGTGGGGAAGTCATTGTGGCCGGTGGGTAGTCACTGTGGTGGGGGAGTCACTTTGGCCGAAGTCACTTTGCGCTGCAGGGTTTATTTGTGATGTTGGTCACATTTTTGGAATTTTTAAAAAGAGATTACTTTTTGTCTGTTATCCTATTTTTAGTGATATCTAGGCCACAAGGCCAAAATAAAACTAATTTGTTTAATAAAAATGAGGTATTTGTTACAAATTATATTATTCTTTATGGTCTTAGAGAGCAAAGATTGAAGCAATTTGAGTGTAGAATAGTAAATATTAGTTAATTCTAGGAATTTTATCAATTTGGGACCTGAAAGATAGACGAATTATCAATCCGGAACCTGAAAGATGAAATGTATCAGTACAGAACTCGAAAGATGAAAAACTATCAATCTAGGACCTAATATTTCACAGGTTTTGATTTATTTAATTTTTTATTAATTCCATTGCTAATATTTGGTGAAATTTTGTTCACAAAAATTTATTAGTTTAATAAAACTAAATATTATTTAAATTTTTTAAAATAAAAATAATGATAAAATTTATGAAAACATTGGTCCTAAATTGATAGTTTTCATTATTTTTCAATCATTCAGGTCCTAGATTGATAGCTTTCCATCATTCGAGTCCTATATCGACACATTTCATCTTTCAGGTCCAAGTTGATACTTTGTCTATCTTTCAGGTCCCGGATTGATAAAATTCCTTAATTCTACTATCATGATTATAAGAATTAATATATGAATAAAATATTAGGACAATATGTATTACATATTAGAAGAGTAATATTTATATTTTTGTTACTATTATTTTTTATTATTCTTTAACTATTTTATATTATTGCTATTAATTAATATCCTAAAAAATATAGCAAAATCGGTTTAATCCAGTTGAAACCGGAATAATACGGTTTTTAATCGGAACTAGACCGGAAACCGGATTTCCAGTATTTAAGAACCGAAAACCGAACCTGGGTCAGGTCGGTTTCATTTTTTCTGGTCCGGTGCATTTTCAGGTTTAAACTGATTCGTGCACACCCCTAGTTATGTTGGTGATGTAATCATGCGATGTATGTGGAATCAGATTGAATTTGTCTAAGGTCACAATCCTTATATGATGTCTCAAGCTTTGCGGTAGAGGTCGAGCTTGGATGTAGCGTGTTGAGTTAAGAGAGAGCAACCTCAACTTTTTAGTGAAATAGCAATGCTTTCGTTGTTCAATTAACCTGTGCTTGTTGACTTTACTGGAATCGGCGCTGACCTCGGTGAGGGTCGACCTCGACCTCATATACAGTTTTTGACTTAGTTGGTTCTGAGCTCGACCGCGGCCTCGATAGTAATTGACTTAGTGGATTCTGAAGATTCTTTATTCGTAAACGTTGATACCCCGAGATATATGTGATGTACTCCATCAACTATGATCACTACACTCAGGGGCGGAGCCAGGGCACTGGGCCGGACTGGACCGGTACAAAAAATATTTTTGAAAAAAAAAATTACACGAAATTTTTTACACTAAAAATATAGACATTTTTTTAATTTAGGCTGGGTCAGGGTCAGGGTTGGCCCTCCCCTAGCTACGCCCCTGACTACACTTCAAAAGATCACATTTTTTGTCCATCACCTTTATTTTAGTTACAAATATGTTATTGTTTCAATATAATTTGTACTGCATAATATTTAAGACAAAACTAGTAACCCATGACTAAGAAGACATAAAGTCGTGTATGAATAATGTGATCCCCTCTTTAGAAAAATTTCTAAGAACTCGATTTTGAAATTACTTTTGTATTGAAAGGGATTAATATTCTCATTTTTTATTCGATAAATCATACGGAGTACTTTATTTTTCCCTATACTTTTGTTTTTACCTTTTCTACGCTATATTTACCGGGAACTTTTATCCAAAGTGATCATGAAACATGCTTTTACTACTTTTCAAAATTCTACTATCATTGTCTAGGTAGCCTAACTAGTAGCTAAGTTATGTTGGTGCAAATGGAAATGGAGATCTGAGATCTCGTCACATCCCATGCACTAAGGCTCTGTTTGGTTGAATCGGAGAAGATAGAAGTTGAAGAGAATAAGAGCATTTTAAATTTCGCAAACCTGTTTGGATAATAAATTGCATAATTAAAAACACAATAACCCTACTACAAAAATGTTATATCAAGGATATCAAACTTAGAAGGAATACAGTTTAATCAATGACACTAACAATTCTTGATATACGCAAAATTTGTACACACTTGACATAGTTTGTACGTAATTGTCTGTATACATGAATTATCGGTGTACACATGAAGCTAGGGGGTGTACACATTGTCTGCGTCAACAGACAATTACGTACACGTGTGTGTCAAGTTTATACAAATTCCGTGTACAAATAAATAAATAAAAACGAATTATAAAAACACTTGGAAATATAATTGAAATTTGACTTCAGACTCCATCACTCAGTCTATAATGAGGTTCACACGCCAATTTCAGAAAAATTAGGGCCTGTTTACTAACAGAGATATTTTCCAGTTTTCTATTTATGTTTTCCGTTCTCAAATTTTCTGTTTTTATTTTCAGTTTTTCTATCTCCAATTTTCTGTTTTTATTTTTTAGTTTTCCATTTTCAAATCTGAAAATATGTTCATCAAATTTTTTCACCCGGTTCCAGAAGACTGAAACTACAGTCCCATTCCGACCAAGTAGGGACCGTCGAGTCGTTGATCAAACCAGACAAGGAACGCCGAGTCGTTAACCATACTAGATTAGACCGGGACTACCCGCCCATCGACGGACTAAATAGGTACCGCTTGATCGTGGATCGAGCCGAACAGGGATCGTCGAGACATCGATTGAACCGGACAGGGACCGTAAGGTCATCGATCGGACCAGAAAGAGACCGCTGACTCGTGGATCGGACCGGACAATTGGATCATGGACCGGACTGGAAAGGGATCGCTGGGTCGTGGACCGGACCGGACAGCGACCGCCAGGTCGTCAATTGGACCGGACCAGGATTGCTAGACCGTCGACCGGACCGGACAGGGACCACTGGGTCAATGACCGAATCAGACCGCCGGGTTGTTGACCGGACCAGATAGGGACCATAGGGTCGTTGACTGGACTGGAACTGACACCGAAGTGGGACCGGATGCACCACTAGGTGCAAGTATGCAAATTCATTGTAGCGGCACTGCAGCATTCGCGTTTTCCAAATTTGGAAAACTAATAAAATTCACTTCTCCAATTCATTAAGGAAAAGAGAGACATATCTCATTTTTTTCGTTTTTGAAAATGATTTCGTAATCACAGTTTTCTGTTTTCTTGTTTCCAGTTTTCCAGTAATTTTCTCTGGTAAACACGTTTTCTGTTTTTCTTTTTTCAGTTTTCCAATTTCTAAAATTCTAGAAAATATCTCTGTTAGTAAACAGACCCTTAATTTGTGTATTTTATCGGCCCAAAATTTATGAAAGATTGAAGTAGAATATCAAATAATTTTACAATAGAAATCCACCATCAACTTTTTTGAAAAGAGGCTATAAAGCCCAAATCACGCAAACGATGCGATATAAGTCAATCCCCTAAATATTTAGTCTTGTTTTTTTCTAAAATATCTACAAAATGTAGCCCCCAACAGGGGCGTAGGAAGGGGGCTTACAGGGCCCTGGCCCAGGGTTAGATGACCTAATAGTTCATAGGATACATAAAAAACAAAATTGAACTGGCCCAGTGTAAATAAAAATAGGCCCAGTAAAATAGGCTCAGAGTCTGTCTTCCTTCACTTTGTACGCTTAAGTTGTCGCCCAAATAGGCTATGAGCCTATGATGGTAGAACAAATAAAAAAAACGTGACGACGGACAATTAGAACAGTTCGATTCTTCGAACAAATCAAACTAAAAAGAGGAAGAATTTCCTAAATAGGAATAAAAGAGTTTGGAAATTCCAAAATAAGAGTATCATATTTTTTATTCTTTGAATAGGAGTAAATTTCGGCCAAGTTTGGCATTACTAGGCTTTAAAACATGACATTTTTTCAAACATGGCAGGTTACTAATATTTACGGAATAAAAAACATGATACTCCTATTTTTTGAATTTCAAAACGTTTTTGCCCCTATGTAGAGAAATTTCTAAAAAAAATAACAGAATGTGTTGTGTGCGACTGCCGAGCGACTGGTGCGACTTGGGAGTTGGGAGGACTAGGCAGGGCGGGCTGCGTGGTTGTGCCGCCCCTGGCGACGGCTACGGTCTGCGAACAAGTGGACAATGAAGGCGGAGTGGCAGGCAAAATCTAACCCTTGGTCTAGGAATAAAGGTAATTGTTCTAGACTTCTAGTCCTAATTTATGAATTGTATTTTTAATATATTTCATTTTGACATTGTATCGTTGAATCTTAATTAGTCATGACTTGAATGAATTTATTTTGTGTTTATCTACTATTTTTTATATTGTGCATTTTTAATTATGTTTTAGTGTGTATCAGTGTATATTGTGAGTTTGTAATATGTTAAGCAGTTATATGAATATAATTTATATGAATATAATTCAGAATAATTCACTTTAATATGCCAGTTTTTTTTACTTTAATATTACCTCAATAATTTATAATGATTTTTAAAATTATTTGGATTTGATAGAGGAAATTATGGCTACTCAACAGCCTCCTTTGAAGAAAAACAAAGTCATTTTGCGTTCTTTCTTTGAACCCGCTAGTAAAGTACAAAGCGAAGGTACTAGCGGGAGTCAAAATATTTGTGATGTTGAAAATCAGTCTACTTCTACTCCGGTTGAGATTGAAAGAGATCCATGTACAAGCGAGCATCAAAATATTTGTAATGTTGAAAACCTGTCCTCTTGTACTTCGGTGGAGATTGAAAGAGATCCTGGAAAAAGGAAAAAAATATCTGATTGGCCTTTAGACAAAAGGGATGAGGTGAGATGACTATATTTTTTATATCCGTCCCTTATCAACCAAAACTTCAGACATATCAGGGTCGCAAATATAAAGATAAAATTCGTCATTTTCAGTTGAGTTGGTATAATGAGTTTAATTGGCTAGAGTAATCTCCTCCTACACACAAGGCATATTGTTTTATGTGCTTTCTTTTCTATGATAATGTGCATTCATCTAAGACTTCTACATTAGTGAGCACTGGATATGATAATTGGAAGAGAGTCCATCAGGACAAGGAATGTGTATTTCTTCTTCATATTGGTACATCTTCTGCATCTCCTCATAATAAATGTGTGACATGTGCTGAATCTTTGATGAGACCATCTCAACATATTGATAAAGTCATTGAGAGAGTTAGCAAAGACAAAAGTTTTAAAAAATCGGTTACGGTTAAAGACAACAATCATGACTGTTCAGTGGCTAGCGTTGCAAGGATGTGCATTCAAGGGTCACGATGAGTCTGAAAATTCTTATAATCGTGAAAATGTGATTGAACTGATAAATTACACAACAAAGTGAATACTGATGTGAAAGATGTTGTATTGAATAATGTGTTAAAAATTCCAAATACACTTCTCCGGACATCCAAAAATAAATTTTATCACTAATGGCTAGCAGAGTTCGTTGGTTGATCCGAGAGGAAATTGGAGATTCTTGCTTTTCTATCCTTGTTGATGAAGCAAAAAATGAGTCAGAACGAGAACAAATGGTGATTATCTTGAGATTCGTGAGCGCTACATGTATTTTAACTGAGCGTTTTTTTGCTATTAAAGACGTGTCTGAGACTTCTTCTGAAACACTTAAGCATGAGATTATGAATGTCCTGTCTCATTTCAATCCTCAAGTTCACAAATTACGAGGACAAGGATATGATGGCGCTGGCAACATGCGAGGGCAGTGGAATGGATTGCAAGCATTGTTTATTAATGATTGTCCATTTGCGTATTATGTCTATTGTTTTGCTCATAGGTTGCAATTGACATTGGTGGCTGCAGCAAAGCAATGTGATCCTATTTGGAAATTCTTTTCTATATTAGACAAAGTCATTAATATTGTTAAGTCTTCTGCTAAGCGCAATACAGAACTACAAGATGCTCATAGATTAGAAATTGATGCTATGTTGGAAAGTGGGGAGCGATAATCCGGACGAGGGGCCAACCAAATGTCATCTTTACAACGTTCAGGTACAACTCGTTGGGGCTCTCATTATGATTATGTTCTAAGTATGCTTGAATTGTATAATGCAACTTGCAAGGTGTTTGAAAATATTGCTTATGATGGGTCAAATTCAAAGACCCGAAATGAAGCAGAGGGAGTGTGCTCAAGTATTTAAAGTTTTAATTTTGTGTTTGGTTTGCATGTCATGAGAGCTATTATGGGCATAACTCACTTTGTTTGTCAAGCATTTCAAAAGCAATCTGTTGACATTTTATCTGCGCTTCGATATGTTTCAACTGCCAAAGCTTTTCTTCAGGATTTGAGGGATAAGGGATGAGAGGATATGTTTAAGCAAGTAGAAGATTTTTGCTTAATACATAAAATCGTTATACCTGACATGAAGAGCAAAATGCGCCGTGGAAGAAATGAGGTGGATGTTGAGCATTATTATCATTTCGAATATTTCAATCAATCCATCGATTTTCAAGTTGCAGAGTTAGAATCAAGATTTAATGAGACAACAGTTAGACTTATGGAACTTAGTGTGGCATTGGATCCGAAGAACTCTTTTGAATCTTATAATGTCGATCATATATAAGCTTGCTGTGGAGTTTTATCCCGATGATTTTGAGAAACATGAGAGGAATGCTTTAATGACTGAGCTCACGTTTTATCATGCTCATGTGGTAAAAAACTCTCAATTTCAAGTTCCTACTCTTGCAAATTTATGTGAAATGTTGGTGAAAACAAGAAAGGATGGAGACTTTAAAATGATTACAAGATTGATACGCCTTGTATTAACATTAGCGGTTTCTACGACCATTACTTAGAGCGCATTTTCAGCGATGAAGCATGTCAAGACTGCGATTCGAAATAAGATGGATGACGCCTTTCTAGCTGATAATTTTACAGTTTTTATTGAAAGAGAACTTGTTAGCACAATAGATATAGATTCTCTTATCGACGAGTTTGCTAAAGTAAAAGATCGCCGAGTGCAATTAACTTTGTACCAAAATGCATTATCTCTTTTGTATTAACAACCTTTATGATAAATTGTGGTTAATTTTATTATTTAATATTTGTTTAAAACTTTCTCTTGAGCTCTGCCCTATCCTTCTTTGTTGTCCTCGCTCCGGCCCTGCCCCCCAATTTATCCTTTACCGATATTGAAATGAAATATAATAAAGACAAATAAATGACTATAATTAAGTCAATAAACAAAACAGCTATTACCCCAAAGTAGGACTAAAAACAATCCTAAATGCAATTGATGGTATCATAGATCACAGCCATGGCCCAAGATTGAATTAAAGCAAAGTCCATCAACGGGATCGGCCCATTAATTGGGATTAGTAATAAATAATAGCCACTAGGTCTAATTAGGAATCCAACCAGCGAAATGAACCCACAACCAGGTCGGGCTGGATATCAGATCTCGAGTCTGGGCGGAGTTCTAGCGAGGTCGGACTCTTCCTAGGGCTTATGTGGCAGGCTATCACTCGTGCATAACTATCTGGCAGCAGCAGGAAATAACGGAAGGAACGTGGACCTGAAGGAAACAATCAATGCACAATGTTCGAGACGTTACAGGACTCTATTATAATTAATACTAGAACCTAATGTCTATAAATACTTCCAGTACACATCTTAGCAAAGATCCGAGTTGCGGAATAATAATACTGTCTTACGCTACCTAAATTTCATCTGCTCTCGTAGATTAGCTCTCGTAGTTGGATTAAACTCCACCAGCAACAATATCACTATAATCTTTTTATTTTCAAAATATGAGTTATATATGTCCCCTTTTCGCATTCTACCATCTCCATATAATTTTAAGATATTTATTTTTATTAATAAAAAATAATGGTTTTAATTATAGTAAAAATATAAAAATAATAAAAATATTTATAAATTAATAATAAAAACAAGAAAAAATAAAATAAAATAAAAATAATTAAAATATAAAAAATTACCTGATGGAGTATATGGCCCGGGAACCCCCGGCCCACAGACTCCTACTACTCCAGCGAAGGCCCAAAAGGCCCAAAAGGCCCAACAGGCCCAAATCACAGCGCCCAGAGTACCAAGCAGTCCGCACTACGCGCCAGGGGTGCCTTCGGCCCCCTGGCCGAAGGTTCCAAATTCTCACAGAGCGGGTTTCTCAAGCAAATTAAGAAACTGGGAGAAAACGGCGAAAACAGTAGCCCTCGGCATTGTGAGCCCTCGGCACCAGGGGTGCCATCGGGTGGAAGAGCCCTCGGCTACTGCTCTATAGCCGAAGGCATCTCACTCGACAAGATATCCGCCTCACATGCGTACAGATCACCATACCCCGCACATACGTCCCGTCCAACAGCCGCATTAAATGCGGCCACATGCGGCTGCCAGCGCCAACCAGTTGAGGTGACCCCTCGGCCAATGAGCGCTTGACACGTGTCCCTGCCCGGCATTTATTGCTACTATAAATAGCACCCCATTTTCTCATTTGTAACCACGCTGAAAACGGCATTCATACTGAATACACTCTCTCTCTACTTTTACTTACTTGCTCTGACTTCTCTCTAAGTTATTCCCCGTAATAACCCTTCGGATATATACCCCCGGGTAGACTATCCATCATTTGGTGCTTTCATTGAGAGGTAGAACAATCGAGTAAGAAACCCTCCCCCTCGACCAAACACAAAACACTAGCCCTCTATCAAAATGGTGAGGACAACACGTGCCAACTCAAAGAACGTAGAAGACAAGAACCTGGCCCTCGGCGACGTCAACGCCCCCGAAGCCTCTCACAGGGCTCCCGAGGGCGGTGTCATCGCTGGGCTGGAACAGGCGGCTGTCGACCTACGCCTTCAGATCCAACAAAATGCCCCCGATGCCCGCCTCGGCATCGAGGCCAAGAAGAAAAACCGGAGCGATGACCAAGTCAGCCCTCCGGTTCTCACCATCGACGTGCAATCGGCGCTCTCCGCCTTCATCCAGACGCTCACCCAGAACCCAGGTGCCTTCGGCACCCTGGCTCCAGCTCACCCGCAGATCGGGGAAAATATCATACTTCCCCCTCTGCCACACCCCTTCGGAAATCCCACCCCTCGGGTGAGAAACGACGAAGGGGTGGTGGCCCAAGATACGTCCTCCCAGGAAGTTCAGTCCCGGGACCGCCATAATGACAACCGGGAAAGGCCCCGTACTTCCGCCCTCAACCGGCTCGGAGGAGGGCCAGACCGCCGAGGGGTCCAAGACCGCCTCGGGGGAAGGCACTCCAAAGGCCCCAGGAAAGCGGGGGATCCGTTTCGAGGGCAGACGAGGAGCGTCCCCCTCGGGACAAAGACAAGGCACCCCTTCATGCCGATGATGCTCGGCACCAGATCAACCAGGCCCACTCGGCCCGGGTTCGTTCGCAGGGGGCGGAGACCCTCCCGAAGGATCCCCGGGACGAGATTATTGCGGCCCTCCAGCGCCGGCTTGACGAAATGGAGTCCAACAAAGCTCACGCCACCACCTCCACCCCTCACTCAGACCTCAAATACGAGGTCATGATGGCCAAAATGGAGGAATTACAGAAGAAGGTGGCTGAGGGCTCCGGGGAACCCGTCATCCAGCTCCGGACTCGGACGCCATTTACCCCAAGGGTATTGGCGGCCTGGATCCCGGAAAAATACCGAGGGCAACACATACAGCCCTACAACGGGAAAACGGACCCCCAGGAACACTACAGCAAATACCAGAACAGCATGATGATGGTGGGGGCATCAGACGAATATTTGTGTCGATGGTTCCTCTCCACCTTAGAGGGACCGGCATACGAATGGTTCAACAGGCTGCCCGAGGGCTGCATTGATTCGTGGCAAGAACTCGCCCAACGATTCTTGACACAATTCGCCGGGAGGCGTCGCACAAGGAAGCACTTCTCCCACCTCCTAACAATACGCCATAAGAAGGATGAGACCCTTCGGGATTTCCTGGAGCGCTGGAGGACGGAGGCCGACAAGGTCGACGGTGCAGATGACGGGACCCTCCTGGCCCTCCTACAAACCGTCCTCCGCACCGGTAACTTTTCAAGGAGCCTCATCATTGAACCCCCCCGCGACTACATAAGGGCTTTACAGCGGGGGGACCGATATGCTGAGGCCGAGGAGGTGGAGAAGTATCACCAGCATCCGGACCAGCAGCCCTCGAGGGCTGACAACAAGCATAACCGAGGGCCGGGGGCTCCTCAAAATCACCCAAAGGCTTCGGGACCCTCTGATGATCGCCCTCGGCAAGGCCAAGCCAAGCCCGGGGGAGGTTATAAGAGCAACCCTAAGACTTGGGCCCAGCCCATTCTCCTGGACCGCCCTCGGACACCATTGACGCACCCCGTCAGCATCATCCTCGACTTTGCCGAGGAGAGGGGCCTCGTTGAGCGCGACTCTCGCGCACCCCCGGAGGTACACACTATCAACCCTCAGTTCCCCTACTGTCGCTTCCATCGGCACCAGGGGCACAGGACCGATGACTGCCATCAGCTGAAGACGGCCATCGAGAGATTAATACAGGCGGGGCACCTGTCCCAGTTTGTCCAGAGCCCTCGGCAGGAGGGACCTTCTCATCAGGGACCTCCCCGAGGGCACCATACGAAGGTAAATGCCTGGGTAAATCCGAACACCACCCCCCTCGGCAAGAAGAGGGAGATCGGAAACTTGGAAGAAGAGGAGGAGGAGTACCCCCAATACCAGGAGAAGAAACGCCACATCCTCATGATCACCGGTGGCAATACAGGGGGCGATTCCACCAGCCAACGAAAGAAGTGGGCTCAATCGCTTTACGTGGGGGAAGTCACTCATATGCCCCCGGTAAAGCGACTGAGGGAGGAACCCATCACCTTTACCAACGCAGATCTCCCTCCTACTTCTTCTCCTCACAGGGATGCCTTGGTGATTCGGACGGAGATAAACGACACCATTATTCACCGAACTTACGTTGACACGGGCAACTCCGTCAATGTAATGTACCTCAGCACCTTCAGAGAGCTGCATCTGGAGAGGGGGTCCCTTCGGCCCATTAAGACCCCTCTTGCCGGCTTCACCGGCGATACTATTGATTCCGAGGGGGTAATAACCCTCCCGGTGATCTTCGGCGACGGGATCCATAGAGCCCAGCTCGAGGTGGAGTTCGTCGTCGTCAACATTGACTGCGCCCACAACATCATCCTCGGCCGGCCAGCCCTCGAGGACCTCGAAGCCATCATCTCCATGAGGCATCTCTGCCTCAAGTTTCCCGCCGAGGGGGGAATTGGCTACTCCCGGGGGAACCAGAAAATTGCCCGCGCCTGCTATCTTCAAGTCACTAAGAAGGTAAGCAAGACGGAATTCCGTGTTGACACCATCACCGGAACCGTCGACCAAGAGGAAAAAAGGCCGAGGGCTGAACCGGCCGAGGACGTAGAAGACTTTGCGCTCGATCCGGCCCAGCCGGAGAGAGTCGTGAGGATTGGAGCCCAGCTCCCTGAAGATTTGAAGACCGGCATCACCGACGCCCTCCGCGCCTACTCCACTGTCTTTGCATGGGGGCCGGAGGACATGCCGGGAATCAGCCGAAGGGTCATCACCCACCGCCTCTCGGTGGACCCTTCGGCAAAGGCAGTACAACAACGGAGAAGACCCCTCTCCGCCGAGAGAAGAGAATTTGTGAAGAAGGAGGTCGCCATGCTCCTCTCCATTAAGCACATCAAGGAGGTGAAATATCCCTCATGGCTGGCGAATGTAGTCCTCGCACAGAATCCCCCTACCTTCCGCATGTGCGTGGACTACACCGATCTCAACAAAGCATGCCCTATGGATCCATTCCCTCTACCAAACATTGATCAATTGGTGGATGAGACCGCAGGGTGTGAGATCATGTCCTTCCTCGATGCCTTCCGAGGGTACCATCAAATTTTCATGCACGAGGAGGACGCCGAAAAAACTGCCTTCATGACTCCCGAGGGCATCTTCTGCTACCTAGTCATGGCCTTCGGCCTAAAGAACTCAGGGGCCACCTACACCCGGATGGTGGCCCGGGTCTTTCAAGCCGTCCTAGGGCGCACCATGGAGGCCTACGTTGACGACATGATCGTCAAAAGCAAACAATCTTCCAGCCATGCTGACGACCTCCGGGAAATCTTCGCCATCATGCAAAAATTCAACCTTCGGCTAAACCCGAAGAAGTGCACCTTTGGCGTCCAAGGGGGCAAATTCTTGGGCTACATGGTGAGCCGAAGGGGTATTGAGGCCAATCCCGAGAAGATCCAGGCCATCATCAACATGGAGCCCCCACACAACGTGAAGGAAGTTCAACGGTTGACGGGCCGCCTGGCAGCCCTCAACCGCTTTCTATCTAAATCGGCGGAGAAATCTCTACCCTTCTTCCAGATCATGAGGAAGACAGCTGGCTTTCTATGGACTCCGGAATGCCAGGGGGCTTTCGACGAGCTCAAACGATATCTATCTTCACCTCCTGTGCTCTCCAAACCCAAGGTAGGGGAGACCCTCTACCTCTACCTTGGGGTTAGCCCGGCGGCCATCAGCTCTGTGCTCATCCGGGAGGAAGACGGCATCCAACATGCCATCTTCTACGTTAGCAAAACCCTAAGGGAGGCCGAGCTCAGGTACTCCCCTGTGGAAAAAACGGTGTTAGCCATCGTTTGGACTGTCAAAAAGTTGGGCCACTACTTTCAGGCTCACCCGGTTCAGGTCCTCACTCATCAACCCCTCGGCGCCCTCATGAGGAGCCCCACCATCTCCTCCCGCATGGTGAAATGGGCTATCTTCTTGAGCCAGTACAACATTGACATCCGCCCGAGGCCTGCCATCAAGGGCCAAGCCCTGGCGGACATTGTGACAGAGTGTACCGCAAAGGCAGCCACGGACGGGGAGCCCTCGGCTACCTCGGACGACTGGTGGACCCTCTACACTGACGGATCCTCCGCGACCAAAGCATGCGGGGGAGGGGTAGTCCTCATCACTCCCGAGGGCTTCAGGGCCTACTATGCAATCCGCTTCTCCTTCAAGGTCTCCAACAATGAGGCCGAATATGAAGCCCTCCTATGTGGCCTTTGGCTGGCTGCCAACATGAGGGCTCGGCAGATCCACATCAAATGCGACTCCAAGTTGGTCGTTGGCCAAATCTCCGAAGAATATGAGGCCAAGGAGGGGAGAATGAAACAATACAAGGAAGCGGCCAAGGAGTTGCTTAAGGTATTTGAGGCACACTCTCTCACTCAAATACCGAGGGCTCAGAACTCCGAGGCCGACATATTATCTAAGCTCTCGGCCGACTCCCCCGAGCACATCTCCAAAATTGCCAAAATCGAGGAACTCAACCTCTCAAGCATCCATGCAAGCCCCGTTATGAACATACAACAACGTCAGGAGGATTGGATCTCAGATATCACCGCCTTCATCTCCACGGGGCAGCTACCCGAGAATGAGGCCCGCGCTAAACTGGCAAAACTGAGGGCTCCTAGCTACACCATCGAAGATGGGAGGCTCTACAAACGATCTTACAATGGCACGCTACTTCGGTGCCTTCATCCAGATGAAGCCGAGGTCGCAATGGAGGAAGTGCACAGTGGCACTTGCTCAGCTCACCAGGGACCCTTCTCCATGTCCCGAAGGCTCATTCTCCAGGGCTACTTCTGGCCGACCATGGCCAGGGATTGTGCTGACCTTGCCCGGAGGTGCACCGCATGTCAACATTTCCAGAAAGCCCCCGGCAGGCCAGCGGTCAACTATGCCCCCATCAGCACATCTGTCCCTTTTTCTCGATGGGGGATAGACCTTGTGGGCCCTCTGCCGAGGGGTACCTCCAACAACAGGTACATCATTGTGGCCGTCGACTACTTTACCAAGTGGGTGGAGGCTGAACCCCTCGCCAGCATCACAGAGGCGAAGTGCCGTCATTTCGTCCTCAAGAACATCCTCACAAGGTTTGGCGTCCCCCAGCAGATCATCTCCGACAATGGGACACAATTTGAGGCAGCCCCCTTCTGTGCCCTTCTGGAGGCATGGGGCATCAAACACACCTTCTCCTCCGTTGCCTACCCTCAAGGCAACGGGCAAGTAGAGAATGCCAACCGGACCTTGCTCGAGGGCCTCAAAAAGAAGCTGGAGGCCGAGGGCGGTGGCTGGGTAGAAGAACTCCACAACATCCTTTGGGCCTACCGCACCACCCCTCGGCGAGCAACAAGTGAAACACCCTTCTCCCTCTGCTACGGTTTTGAAGCCAAAGCTCCTACGGAAGTCACCCTTCCCACCCGAAGGGTGATCCAGTATGACCCCGAGGTCAACGACAGCAACATGGCCCTCGACCTCCACCTCATTTCAGAACGCCGGGAGCAGGCCTTCATCCGGGCAGAAAACTACCGAAGGCAAGTTAAAAGCTACATCGACGCCAAAGTTCGCACCCGAGAATTTCAAGTGGGGGACTATGTCCTCCGGAGGAGGGAAGCCAGCCAACCAACCGAGGGGGGGAAAATGGCACCAAAATTCGAAGGCCCCTACATCATATCAGCCATCATCAAATCCGGGACCTACAAGCTCAAACGCCCCAATGGGAAAGAAGCCCCTAGGCACTGGAATGTGCACCATTTAGTTAAATTTTATCAATAATGTAAGAGCGGCCAACCCCTCATAACTAGTGAATGTACTATGGCCCAAGGCCTCCAATATAGAATGAAGATACATTCAAGACATCAAGCCCTTGTACTGACTACAGGCCCCAGGCCTCGCCACGAGAAGAACCCCCTCCGGCACCAAGTGCCGAGGGCTGACACCATCAACACCTACAACAACAGTGAAAACACCACGTGTTTTCACTCAAGACCCCTCGGTACCAAGTGTCGAGGGAGGGAACTCCTATCACCAACAACAAAGAACGCCATGTAATTCATTTCCCTTCGGCACCCAGTGCCGAGGGTACATCCCCACCTTCAACATCAAAAAAGAAAAGATGAGAACACCAAGTGTTCCTACAGAAGACCCTTCGGCATCCAGTGCCGAGGGTACACCTCCATCATCAAAGAAGACCCCTCGGCACCCAGTGCCAGGGATATGCTCTCCTATCAACTTCCAAACATCTGTTGGGAAACACCAAGTGTTTCATTTGAAGACCCTTCGGTACCAAGTACCGAGGGTAGACGCCTACATCAAACTACAACAAAAGAGAACACCAAGTGTTCCTACAGAAGACCCCTCGGTACCAAGTACCGGGGGCTACACATCGAAACTAACACCAAGTGTTGTTTCTAAAAGCCGTACCCCACGAGGACGCATATACCGAAGGCGCCACCATCGGTGCCGGCGGCACGTAGTGCCCCCGGCCATTTGCAACTAGTGTGCAAATGAAAACCCTTCCTTGAAACGCTTTCCGCGTCACTACCCCCAGGGTATGACAGGCATGAGAAATGCCCAGGATTCGACTTTCAAAAACGGAACGCTATCCGCGTCACTACCCCCAGGGTATGACAGGCATGAGAAATGCCCAGGATTCGACTTCCAAACCGAAACGCTCCCCGCGCCACCACCCCAAGGGTGTGGCAGGCCACGGACTATGTCTAGCGCCGAGGGGACGACTTTCAAAAATGAGGCGCTTTCCGCGCCATCCCCCAAGGGGAGGCAGGTTACGGACCACCATATCTTGTGCCCAGGAAACGTCCCTCGATCCCCTCGGAACTCGAAAGGTTAACCCGAGGGAGGAGAGCCATTGGTGTATTCTGATGGTCTCCTAATAGGCCCAGCCTTACCAAGAAACCAAGTTTCTTGATGCCTTCCCTTCACCACCAACCAAAAAAAAAAAAAGGGTGAAGGGGAGTAGACTCAGCGAGAAATCAAAGAGTACACTCCAACAGATCACAACAAGCCGAGGGCTCCCCACGGGAACACCTCCGGTAACTGAAGGCTCCTATTTCCCGAAGGATACTACTCAAAGAAATATCATCAGGAAACGGCTAAGTCCACTACCTGGTCACCTTCGGTCACAAAAACACCGAAGGCTTCAACAATACAAAGGGACTGGACTATCCAAGGTCCACTAAACGGTACTTCAAACAAACACCGAAGGCATCTGTTATGCACAAATATCGAGGGCCCTTTCCCCATGACAAGGGTCAAATTCTACAACTTTTAAAGTGTATGCCGAGGGCACACACTCCTCATTGGCTTTCTTCACAACAACAGGATTCAACATCAATTTATGCTTAGAAAAAATTCTAAGTCCTGAAGGAGCAGCCCCCGGGCATCTGGCAAAGTAATGTAGAGTCAGAAGGCACCTATCACCCGAAGGCTACACAGGGAAGCAGCACTTGAAAAAATTCTAAGTCCTAAAGATTGGGCTCCCGGCCCAATCAATATTACAGCCAAGGGAATATGGTGGCCGAAGGCCATGCAATACAACAACAATTAAAAAAAAGGTAGTCTGTCCTAAATGAGTAGCCCCCGGGCATCTCGCAAAGTGATGTGGAGTCAGAGGGCACCTATCACCCGAAGGCTCCCAAGGGAAAATCTACACTTAGAAGATTTTCTAAGTCCCACATATTCCCCCCCCCCCCCGGTCAACTACTCATACATCAAGGAGGGATGCCATCTCCCGAAGGCTCCCAAGGGAGATTTTACACTTAGAATATTTTCTAAGTCCTACATGCTTTTCCCCGGTCGACTACTCATACATCAAGGAGGAATGCCATCTCCCGAAGGCTGCCAAGGGAGATTTTACACTTAGAATATTTTCTAAGTCCTACATGCTTTTCCCCGGTCAACTACTCATACATCAAGGAGGGATGCCATCTCCCGAAGGCTCCCAAGGGAGATTTTACACTTAGAAGATTTTCTAAGTCCTGCATATTTTCCCCACCGGTCAGCTACCCATACATCATGGAGGGATGCCACCTCCCGAAGGCTCCCAAGGGAAACTCTACACTTAGAAGATTTTCTAAATCCTACATATTTCACCCTCATCTCAAGGGACCTAATTGCCGAAGGCTACCTATCAATCGAGGGCTACAGTACACAAGGAATCAACACTCAAGAAAATTTTCTAAGTCCTAAAGAGTTGGCCCCCGGCCTATTCAATATTTCAGTTGGGGCTCCACAGTAGCCGAAGGCTACATGACATACTACACTTGCAAAAAATCTCTAAGTCCTGTGCATTGGGCCCTCGGTCCAACATTCACGCATCAGGAAGGGATGCCATATCCCGAAGGCTCTCAAGGGGAAATCTACATTTAGAAATATTTCTAAGTCCTAGGATTTGGGTTACTGCAAACCCTAAGTCCCTATGGTGTGCTACACTTAGAAAAAATTTCTAAGTCCTAATTCCTACAGAACCCTCGGTTGCATATCCAGCAGAGGGTGCCCAACTACCGAAGGCTTCCAGTGGCAAGCTACAATCAGAAAACATTCTAAGTCCTAAAACATACATTCCAAGTATCAAGACATACATCCAAATCAAGACGAAGGCATGCATTAGACAATAAACAAATCCAAAGGAAGCAGATTGTATATCAAAGGCCCGAGGGCGTGTGTACTCATTCATTCAAAAAAAAAGAGAAGTTTGATTGTGCTTTACAAAGGGGGCCGAGGCCAACAAATTACAACACCAAAAGGGGGGAATACAATTTAAGAGGGGGGAACTGTAGATATCGCCTCGCTCTCGGCTTCATCCTCTTCACCGCCAAGGCCGCACTCCCGGAGGGTCTCCGAGTCTTCAAGAACCGGTCTCTCTTCCCCCTCGGGGAGCGGGATCCTGACATCTGGCTGGGGGGGGGGGGGGGGGGGGAGGCCATAAGCCTCGGGACGGAACTCCTCCGGTGCCACCTGGAAGTGCTTCGCAAGCTTCCGGTAGATGAGGCGTTGGGTGAAGAACTCCCCGCCTTGGTAGTATGAGTCGCCCCTCTCAGCAAGCCACATCTTCCCGGGGCCCCCGACCCACTCGTCTACTGAAGCCCCCACCACCGAAGCGAGCCACTCCCTCCGGTCTCCGGCCTTCCACCCTTCGGCCATGAAGCTGGCCACCGCATCCTCTCGGGCCTTGGAGACGGCCTCTTCTTGAGCCGCGCGGGCTTCTTCGGCAGCAATACGGGCGGCCTCGGCGGCGGCCTCCCCGGCCCTGGCTAGCCCCTCATTGACCCCTTCGGCCCTTGCAGCCTGCACCCTCTGCTCCATGCCGTCGGTGGCCAGCCGTAGAGAGTCCTAGGCTTCAGCAAGTTTCTTCCTGAGAAGGGCAGCCTCCCCCTCGGCGGCACCCTTGGCCTCCCTCATTTGATCCACCCTTCGGAGGTGCTCGCAAAGGCCCATAAAAGCCTGCAATTCACGAAGGCAAAAATAAGGCATAAGGAACATAGTACAGAAGAAAAACATAACAATGAGCAGAGAAGGGAGGGGGACTTACGGAGGCGGCATTCAGGAGGACCTTCGCCTCGAGGGGTCCCTCGTCCAGCCGGGCAAGGGCCAGTCGGTCGGCCGACGGCAGCATCTGGCTCATCAGAGTCGAAGGGTTCAAACTGCCCTCCAACACGGAGGCCCCCTTCGGCACTATCGCCTCCAACCTCTCCCGCCCAAAGAACTCCTGATTGATTTGTTCCTGGGGGTGGAGGCAGAAGCGTGCCCTTCGTCCACAATCACCACCACATCGGTGATCGGTTGTTTGGTAGGGGCGGCGGTCTTCGGCTTCTTGGCCGGGGGCTCGGTCCCCTTTCCAGCAACCTTCTTTTTGCTGGGCCCAGCACCCTTGGACCCTCCGGGGCCAGCAGCAGCGCCAGCGGTTTGAGAGGGCCCCTCCCTGGCAGAAGCGCCCGCCGGGGCCTTCTTCTTTCCTTTCGCGTTTTTCAAAGCGAAGAGGGAACCAACATCCATATTGTTACCTACAAGCAACAAAAAAAACAGAAGGGTTAGATCGAGGGCTACCAGTTACTACGTCATAAAAAAAAGCGGAATAAGAGAGGACTATCAACGCATCAGTGAACAATTCGATGATCACCTCCAGCGCCTTCGAAGACCCTATCGAGGGGTGGGTATCTCCCATCCGAAGAGCCCCTCGGCCTGAACTGCCGGAAGCCCAGGCTAAGCAAATCCTCCGGAAGGGTGACTTCTCTGATCTTGACATGCTTGTCAGACCCCTCCGGCTTCTTGGCAAGCACTTTGCCATTCTTCTCCAAAGCTGCGCTCCCCACCTTCGGGTGGCGCCGGAAGCTATTACGGAGCTGGGCCGGGAAGGGATTCTCCTCGAGGCGGATATAGCAAAACCTCTCTTTCCACCCCTTGTGAGACGAGGGCACATCATCAAAAAGCCGGAACTCCGGTACCTGCTGAAGGTTGGCAAAGCCCTCAGCATTTGAATGTCCCCCCCGGCAAAGGTTGAAGGACATGAAGAATTGGTCGAGTGTGGGCTCGACCCCCCGGCTCTGACACAAGGAGAGGAAGCCGGCCACATAGGAGTGGTTGTTGGGCGTTAGCTGGCAAGGGGCCAACCCCACAAATCTCAGATACTCCAAGAGAAAAGGATGGAGCGGGAACCGAAGCCCCATCTCCACCGAGAGGGTGTGAGCAGCAAAGCACCCCTCGGGCGCGTATCGCAGCAAATCATCCGCCCTGGGCTCCACCACACGCGCCGAAGGCCCAACCAGCATCTGGGTGGACTGGTATTCTGCCGGGGACGCCTTCGTCTTCAGCTCTAGAGCGGCAGTATTCAAGAACGAATGGCCCTCGGGTATGCCCACCGGCCGCCCGGCATCCACCGCCGCTTGCTTCTTTCTCGGGGCCGCCTTCGTCTTGTGTTTCTTCCCGGGAGCCACACTTATGGGCATCGGGTCCAATGGCCGGGAGGAGCTGGCTTCCCCAGCACCCCGGGGGGGGAGGAATGGCAACCGTCACCTTAAGCCTCTCCCTCTCCTCTTCCTGCTCGGCGGTCTGCACGGCGAGGGCAAGCTCTTCATCCTCGTTTTCTTGCTCGAAGCCCTCGGCTTCGACTTCGGCCTGGAGGTCCTTCTCCACTTCCATGGCCACTGCGGCATCACCACCTGCTGAGGACTCCACGCTCGAAGACTCCACATCTGAGCATGTCTCCATCTCTACCGAAGGCTCCCCCGAGATATCCTGGGAGTCGCTCTGTGATGACATCTGCTCACTAATTCGAAGGCTCGGGAAAACTAAGGTTTCCTAGGAATTTCTATCTCCTAACCTAGGGGCACAAGGCACAGCTAGACTAGAAGGAGAAAGGCGGGGGGGAACTGACCTTGAAATCTGAGTTGTTACCGAAGGCTGGAGTTTCTCTCTCTAGAATTTTTGCCAGAGCTTCGCTACACTGAGTTCGCACAACGGGGAATGGCCCTGGCCTTGGGGTATTTATAGGCAATGGAATCCGGGCTTGGGCCTGGATTCCGGGCCTCCGGATGGACCGCCATCATTACACACCGCGTCCTCACCCAACCAGTGATGCCGCCCGCGAACAGCCAGCCATCACACGCCACGTGTGCCACCCCCCCCAACGGCTATATCCCGTCGTTACATATTCCAACGGCTATATTTCCAACGACTATATTCTGGAAGCCCCCGGGTTTTCTACTTCACTCCACTTCATCAAGGATAGCCTCCGGGTACACTCACTCAGAAGTGCCCCCGGGTTGTGCCCCACACAGCACATAACAGACGCCTTCGGGATCACTTCTTCAGAAACCCAGGGCTTCATATCAAGGCACCCCTCGGGGATTCCCCCTCAGCACTGCAAAACCGGGGTAGCCCCCGGGGAGTGCCTCATTGATGGATGACCCCTGGCACACAGGTAATGGGAGCCCTCGGGTATCTTCATCACCAACTAATCAACAAACAGTGGACCCCCCCGGTAACAACTTCACTGCTGCCCTCATCTGGCAGGCCCTCGATCCCTGGATTGAGGGGCTCCCCTTCGGCGCCACCAAGACATCAACAGCAAGCCTTCGGCTAATCAACACAGGAGCCCTCAGAAGAGAGAGCCTTCGGCATTCCCGTCATTCTCCATTTTTTACCAAGGTTTGACATTTTCGATTCATCATTGGGGGAATTCGGTGTACTCTTTTTCCCTCATTAGGATTTTTTTCCCAAAGGGTTTTTCCTAATGAGGTTTTTAACGAGGCATCCCCCCAAAATGAAACGAAAAGCGTCAGCCTTCGGCCCACAACAGCAACGTAACTACTTTACTCCTTTTCACCACTTTACAAGTGCCTCAAGGAGTGGGGGACTGGAGGACCCCCTCGGGAAAATCATTAAATTACAAAAGATGTAGAAATTCCAACAAACAACGAAGCAAGCCCTCAAGTCCCGACATGTGGGTAACTGAGGGACTGCCTTCGGCAGGGACATAAAAGCAACAACTCCTCACCAACTTCAGAGATCACGACGGGACAACATCAAGGGGCAAGCACAAATTACTCCTTTTCCCTCAAGTACCTTTCGGCAAAAGGAGTGAGGGACTCCATGGAGGACCCCCTCGGGAAAATCATTAAATTACAAAAGATGTAGAAATTCCAACAAACAACGAAGCAAGCCCTCAAGTCCCGACATGTGGGTAACTGAGGGACTGCCTTCGGCAGGGACATAAAAGCAACAACTCCTCACCAACTTCAGAGATCACGACGGGACAACATCAAGGGGCAAGCACAAATTACTCCTTTTCCCTCAAGTACCTTTCGGCAAAAGGAGTGAGGGACTCCTGATGGAGTATATGGCGCGGGAACCCCCGGCCCACAGACTCTTACTACTCCAGCGAAGGCCCAAAAGGCCCAAAAGGCCCAACAGGCCCAAATCACAGCGCCCAGAGTACCAAGCAGTCCGCACTACGCGCCAGGGGTGCCTTCGGCCCCCTAGCCGAAGGCTCCAAATTCTCACAGAGCGGGTTTCTCAAGCAAATTAAGAAACTGGGAGAAAACGGCGAAAACAGTAGCCCTCGGCATTGTGAGCCCTCGGCACCAGGGGTGCCATCGGGTGGAAGAGCCCTCGGCTACTGCTCTATAGCCGAAGGCATCTCACTCGACAAGATATCCGCCTCACATGCGTACAGATCACCATACCCCGCACAGACGTCCCGTCCAACAGCCGCATTAAATGCGGCCACATGCGGCTGCCAGCGCCAACCAGTTGAGGTGACCCCTCGGCCAATGAGCGCTTGACACGTGTCCCTGCCCGGCATTTATTGCTACTATAAATAGCACCCCATTTCCTCATTTGTAACCACGCTGAAAACGGCATTCATACTGAATACACTCTCTCTCTACTTTTACTTACTCGCTCTGACTTCTCTCTAAGTTATTCTCCGTAATAACCCTTCAGATATATACCCCCGGGTAGACTATCCATCATTACCTAAAAAATATTAAAAAATATGTATGCCTATGCATCCTCCACCTCCCAGCACCACCAGCTCCGATTATTTGAAAAAAGTCATCTTTTATAATAAAAAATGTTACATTCCTCTAAGAATGTAATGAATATGACATTTTACTCTTTGGAAATATGAAATTTTCTTTTCATAATTGCTATCACGCTGACATTTTTTACAATTTGACATTCTTTTTCGGTAACAAGAGGAGGAGGTGCTGAAAGGTGGATAAAGTGGTTGAAGCATATATATTTTTTATTGATTTGTTACATTTTTATTTTTGTATTTTATTTTGTTTATGTTTTGTTACTCCGTATTATTTAAAAATCCTATTAGGCATGACAAGTTAAAGGGTAGAATAGGAAAAGTTACTTCTATTTTGACAATTTAAACTGTATACTCCTATTGTTACAATTTACTTTTATTTGCTCCTATTTAGGAAATTCCCTCATAACAAAATTGTGACTTTTTATAGAATAAGGGGGATCCAGGATTTTTCGCTGAATATTACTAAATTGAAGTCAATTTCAAAAAATGTGATAACATATAAATATTGACAAAATGTGACGAACATGTTCATATATTTGAAAAAATATGAGGTCATTGTAAATTTTAATGTTACTGTCAAAGTTTTTAGGAAAAATTCACACTAATAATCCAATCTATTGTCTGTCTTCTATTATTAATCCGTCTAACGTGTTATTCTGAAATAATACCAATTAAGGGGTTAATCTTCCACCTTCACTCTGAGGACACTAGCAACCGGCTAATCAAGTAACTAATTTTTATGTCTCTAAGAGTTGTTACTGGTGAGTTTTTATGTCACTTACGAATGTCATTGTTGTCTTGAACTATGCCACTCACTCATTGTGACCGTCAAAAAAATTCCCGTAACTATTTTCTAGCAAAACAGTCGGATCGACGGTTGTGTAGTGTGTACCCATGCCCAACACCCCAAACCCTAGCCCGTAGCCCATGTCCTGCCCTGCCCCCTAACCTATCCCTAGCCACCCTCCCCACCACTGCCCGTCGCCACCACTAGGCCCTTGGCCCACCTTTTTAGCCCCCTCAAGCTCCCAGCCAGCCCCGCGCCCCCCAGGCTCCCTAGCCCAGCCCCCCTCCAGCTCCCATGCGACTCCCATCTCAAGACACGATGCAACAACCTTAGCCGCGGTTGTGTAGTGTGTACCCATGCCCAACACCCCAAACCCTAACCCGTAGCCCATGTCCTGCCCTGCCCCCTAACCTATCCCTAGCCATCCTCCCCACCACTGCCCGTCGCCACCACTAGGCCCTAGGCCCCTTTTTAGCCCCCTCAAGTTCCCAGCCCAGCCCCCCTGTAGGCTGTAGCTCCCATGCGACTCCCAACTCAAGACACGATGCAACAACCCTAGCCGCGGTCATGGCCCACCTGCAACAACTGCTCCATCGAAGAATGTTGTCGATGAAGACTATCGTTTAGCTCTGTATTCATATCTCGGTTTCGATTGAGTTTTAGGGGTAGATGACGATTTCAATGAGGCGGTGATTCGAGTTGCGCGCCGGCGGCCATGATAGCGGATGCGACGACCTCAGAGTAGTGTTGGCGTCCGCGACTCTCTCAGCAGCATTGGCGACAACTCTTCAGCGACGGCGGCGCCGACTCAGCTGCAGCGGCACTCTCCAAGCTCCAGTTGTGCACCGCAATAGTGCACCATAATAATAATTTTAGTAATTATTGTGTCATGTCTACACCAAAGTAACCATTATGGTGTATCCATACTAATTGTATTCTCATTATTATCTATAAATTCTAATATTCTATAGAGTATGATATTTGTTTTGTCCGATTAAGATTGTTTTCATTTTTTTGATTTCATCCCACTTAGATGATCTCATACTCCCTCCCTTAAAACATTGTCTATTTTCTCTTTTTGGATGTTCTACTAACTTTGTCACTTTCTTTTTAAGTAAAGAATTTGTGCTTCTAGTTAGTTCTCTCTTTTATGCACAAACTACAATTACACAATTTTTACTTTATTAATCCTCATGTTGTTCAAACTTGGACATGTTTTAACGGACAAAGGGTATTATTAATCCACACAGTTTTAAGGGTATCTAATTCAAGAAAATAATTAAAAAACCCCAAACTTTGAAGGGGTGTGAGATAAACGCCTCGAACTTTCATATGTAATTTAAATACCACAAACTTTATAAAAAATGTTATTTTAACATCATGGTTATGTATTATTTCTTCCCAAAATGTAAATTTATGGTGTTAAATGCATAATTTAAAATATCAAATTGAAAACATTAGAATTATATATAGTGGTGGGTAATACTATTTATTTTACAATGGAAGCCTAGAATGTTAATTGTATCTTTATGAATGCTAAAAATTATCAAATTATGAAATAAACACCAAAAATTAATATTTTTGAAAAAAAAAATACATGACCATGGTGCTAAAATAACTTTTTATATAAAGTTTGAGGTATTTAATTTACATATGCAAGTTTGGGGTGCTTGTCTCACACCTCATCAAAGTTTGGGATATTTTAATTATCATTCACTATCTAATTTGATTTGGTAAAGTTTGTGTGAATGACTCTTTATTACTTTATCAATTCATTATCAATCACATAAACTCATTTTTGAGGTAGTAATATTTAAGTAAAACTTTTATTGAAATAACCATTGGTCTTAATTTCTAATTATAAAAAAATGACACCTCATCACTGAGGCCTCTCAATATCGAATAGATAATTAATTCAACTTTAAGCGCAAGCTGACAGATAAGTGTGATGCTCTGACCCTAAGACTTGCAAAGATTTTAGTGGACATGATTCGAACCCGAAATTTACCTCATGTAGTACTCTAGACAACTTAATTTCTAATTATACTAGCTATAGTACGGATGATTTATCTTTGATATCGGCTCTCTTTTTCAAATTCCATGTGTTAAAATATTGGACAAACTTTTTTTATCATAAAATTGCTTGATTTTTTTGAAATAAGAGTAAAGCGAACATGCTTTAACTTTCTAATTTTTACGCACATATTTCCTGGGTAGCGTAGCTAGTAGCGTAGCTAGTAGCTAGATTTGTGGAAATGGAATAAAAATTATCTCATACATTCTTTTAATAATATAGAAATGCTCAACTTTATAAAGTAGTCCCTTCCTTCCTTTTTTGATAGTCCAGATGTGGATGCCTTTCGTTTCCCTAATTCTTGAGTCTATTGACTATCCTCCAAAGCCTTTAGACAGTCAAATCCGGATATTATCACAGTCAACCTTCGTCGGTATTGGTACCATAGGATGAATACAGCAGAACTTTCTTTCAACTGAATCCAGAAGGATCCTCCTACTATGCAGAACTTCCTTTCATCTGTATCCAGAAAGGTCCTCCTACCACGCGAACTCGCGACCTGAATTTCCATCGGCTCCCTTCTAAACCGCTGTACAACTCCGTGAAGATAGGAAGACTCATTGGGAACAAGACCTACCTCCCCTCCCTTCCTTAAAACTTAACAATTTTCTCTTTTTTGAATGTTCTATTAATTTTATCACTTTCCCTTTTAACTACGTAGTAAAAAGTTTGTGATTCTAGTTAATCCTCTCTACTCTACACAAATATCAACCACATAATTTTTACTTTATTAATTCTCGTATCGATTAAACTTGATAAAGTTTTTAAGTGACAGAGGGATTATAAGTTATTCCATCTCCAACAAATTAATGGATTTAACCAAGCTAAGAAAAATGATGCAGGGAATAGAGGAATTATGGGGGAAATTGGGTTCTGGGGTGGTGACATTGTTGGTTCTCTGGGCAACCTTCGACAAGTACTTCCCCTACGAGCTCCGCCATTTTTTCAAGAGATATGTCAAGAAATTCAGGGGCGTCGTCAACCCTTATATTCAAATCACCTTCCCCGAGTTTTCAGGCAATGGCTTTCACCGGAGTAAGGCTTACCAGGTGATCGAGCGTTACCTCTCCGCTAGTTCCTCCGCTAAGGCCAAGTGTCTCAAGGCGGAGGACACCAATCACGGCTCCTCTCAGACTACTCTAGTTTTCAGCATGGACTATCACGAGGAAATCGCCGATGACACATTTGCTGAGAATGCAGCGGCGGACGCCGGATTCAAAGTCTGGTGGACCTCCTGCCGGGACGAACCGAACCGGCAGAACATACCAGTTCCTTTCTTTGGCGCCGAACGCGGGGCAGACGATGGCGGCAGGCGGTATTTCACACTCAAGTTCCACCAGAGATACCGGGATGTCGTCACAGGAGCTTACCTGAAACATGTTTTACAGGCGGGGAAGGAGATCGCGGTGAAGGACCGGCAAAGAAAGCTGTACACCAACTGTTCAAGTAGCGGTGGGGGCTATAGACGGAGCACATGGATCCATGTACCCTTCGAGCATCCCGCCAAATTCGAAACCCTAGCGATGGATCCTGAAAAGAAGAAGGAAATCGTGGACGATCTCCTCAAGTTTAAGGAATCCAAGGACTATTACGCCAAAATCGGGAAGTCCTGGAAACGCGGGTACCTCCTCTACGGCCCTCCCGGCACCGGAAAGTCGTCTATGGTGGCTTCCATGGCGAACCTTCTCGAATACGACATTTACGATCTGGAACTGACGGCGGTGATGGACAATACCACGCTCAGGAATCTCCTTATCGACACTGCCGGAAAATCGATCATCGTGATAGAAGACATCGATTGCTCCCTAGACCTCACCGGGCAACGGAAAGGAGCGAATCTCGAGAAGAATCTCCGCGAAGACGAAGAGGAGATGAATCCGAAGAAAACGAGCCAAGTTTCTCTATCTGGTCTCCTGAACTTCATTGATGGGCTCTGGTCGGCCATCGGAGGAGAAAGGCTCATTGTCTTCACCACGAATTTCAAGGAAAAGCTGGATCCAGCTCTGATTCGGAGTGGGAGGATGGATAAACACGTCGAGCTTTCCTACTGTAGATTCGAAGGATTCAAGGTCCTTGCTAAAAACTACTTGGACATCGAAGGGCACTGTCTCTTCCCCAGGATCGAGCAGCTGTTGACGGAAAGGGACATGACTCCGGCGGATGTTGCAGAAACTCTGATGCCCAAATCTCCGCAGGACGATACGGCGACTTCTCTCCAAAGACTTGTAGAAGCTCTAGAAGCAAAGAGATTTGGCCCAATATTAGACAGCCCATAGTCAGGCCCAGTGCTCTTAGCCCGTCCTCGAGTCCGACCCGATACAAGCTGCGTGTGGGATGATGTTTCAAATCAATGATACTTGAGCAATTCTTATTTTCACATTTTAATAGTTTAAATAAAAACAGTGTTTACGGGAATAAATTCTCTCTCTACTTACACACAGTTATCCTTGCATACTGTTTAGTAACTAAGAGCTCGTTTAGTAACACTGTTTTTTGATTTATCGATCTTACCAGCTTGCTTTTTTCCACCAAACACGTAACATTTGATTTCACGCGTTGAATTGTCTAATAATAATAAAAAGTAAGGTCGAAGTTACTTTCAAACTAATAATAATTTTAGCTATTTTTCATATAACTTTTTCTTTATTACTCCCTCCGTCCCTTATAACTTTGTCAACTTTCCTTTTTGAATGTCCCACTAACTTTGCCACTTTCCCTTTAGTAAAAAATTTGTGGTTCCAATTCATTCTCTCTCCTCTGCACAAGTCTCAATCACACAATTTTTACTTTATTATTCTCCGTGTCGGTCAAACTTGACAAAGTTATTAGGAACGGAGGGAGTATATTAATAAAAAATATTTTAAATATAATTTTTTCAAAAATTAGCAGAATCAACCAATTCAGTTAGTACTTCGGGGGTGTTTGGTTGGGAGGCTATCAACCATTTTTTGGTTGATTTGACTAATTTTAGCCCTTTGACCAAATCAATCGGCTAATAATAGCGTTTGGTTAAATTACTTTTTCAATTTACTTTTTATCCCATACAAACAAAACACAAAAAGCTATGGATCATAGCGTTTGGCGTTTTTAGATTTTTCCTATACTACCCATACCTTTTTCGTATCTTCTTACTCCTCATTGTTCTCCTCAACGTTTTGTCAACAGACTTGTTTTTCACATCGAAGACTTTTTTTTCTTAGAGATTGATATATTTCCTCATAGCTGCTGGCGAGTGTAATATGCTCAATACTAAGCTAGGTTTTACAATATACTCCCTCCGTCCCTCAAAGTTTGTCATACTTTGACTTTGGGCTATTTAAGAGAAGGGAAAAAATGAGTTTGACATTCCCAAAATACCCTCACAAAGGTGAGGGTAACTTCCCAAAAAAGCAGGCGGTAAAAATGGGGAGGGGAATGGGCCGAAATCAATAAGCAATGCAAAAGTGAAAAACAAGTGGCCATTAAAAAATCAAAGTACAAGGAAAAGAGATGACAAAATGGTTCTAGAGTCCATCTTAATTGTCTACCTAGACAATTTGGCACCAAAAAATTCGAATCTCCCTCCTAATTTTAACTTCAAACACTTTTACATCTACCAAATGGGTACAAGTATAAATAGACCTCATTCATTACAACAAATAAGCATTCAATACAACCCTTAAATGGAGTCTACTTAAGAAGAAGTTGTGCCTTCACTGCAAACCAGTTCTGCACTGTCCTTGGATGTGGTGGATCTCGGACACTTTTCATCTCCAAACAGCTCACAATCAGAACAGCCAGCTGCAATACCTATAGTTCAAAGTGTCACAGGTATCAGTTCAAAATTAACAACTGATAATAGGAAAAGATTTATTCAAATTTTGTTAAGTAGTTCTTGTGGTGGGAAACTTCAGAGGGGTGAAATAAAAAAGACATCAAATGAGTTCAACATTTCCACTTGTACTGTGCTTCAGATGTGGAAGAAAGAAAAAGCGCAAATGCTTGGTGGACAGTCTGTGAATTTGAAAACACAGTACAAGGGAAATGTGGGCAGAAAAAGGGTCATGTTTGATGGTGAAAAGCTTTTTCAAATACCATTGCATCAGAGAAAAAATCTGCGTGCTCTGGGTTATGCAATACAAGTTTCCAAATCCACAGTCCATAGATGGTTCAAAAGAAAGGAAATTAGAAGACATTCAAATGCTATGAAACATCCAACTTATATGTCAGCCACCAAACAGTCCAGACCTGAATGTGTTGGACTTGGGGTTCTTTAGGATTATTGATTCACTAAAAGATCAAAAAGCCCCAAAGACTATAACACAATTAATTGATAGTGTTCAACATGCTTTCAAAGAGCTCACACCAAGCACTTTGAACAATGTATTTCTAAGCTATCAATGTGTAATGCAAAGTGTCATGCAAAACAATGGAGGTAACAATTTCAAGTTGCAACACATAGGGAAGAACTCTTTGGAAAGGCAAGGGATCTTACCCAAAAACATCCAGATCAGTCCTGAGCTATATGAATCAGCTAGGGCATATCTAAATGGACAAATGCCAATTACCAACAATGCAGACCCAAATGAAGAACAGTTCATAATTGAAGAGTAGGTATATTCTTCACATATGAACTGCTACAAAGGTGTTATGCATTCACAAGTTTTTGCTTTTTTGGTGTTTGTAAACACAGTTTGTGTGTAACAATATTTTTGTATGTACATGTACACACACAGTGCACATTATAAACGCACTGTACTGCGTACAAGGACAGCTTTTTTGTAAGCCCAGATGCATGATGAAATGAAATATGCTTTCCAGTAACATTTCTAACACACAGATCCACCAAGTCAAATGCACTTGTAATCGAGCCTCGCCCAGTTTTTCAACTGGGCTGCTACAATTACAGTTACAAACATATGCAACATATTCATACATTTAATTTGAACTCAAACCCCAAATCATCATCAGTTTCAACCAACACAAAACCCCTAGACCCCATACGGCCTAACTGTAACTCAAACCCAAAATCATGCTTTCACCGTAACTCAACCCCAAGAGAATAAGACACACAGACCAATTTAAGGATAGAGATAAAAGAAGAGGTACTACCCTTAAAAGTGTCATGGCTAGCCACGGGCAGTGCATGCTCCTTTGTTCCCTCCGCCATTGTCGAGCAGACCTCGTCCTCTTCATCCACGCCATCTAGCCGCAGAGAACTGTCAGACAACACCCTGTCTCCATAGATCTTCCTCCTAGCCTAAGTTGGATCGCTTTCAGAGTCACTGGAATACCCAAAGTGAATACGTACGGGCATAAGAAACGTTTCCGGTGCGGGTTGGGTTTCCGGTGAGACTGGATAAAAACCCAAATTATTACTCGAATAGGTTTGCTCCAGCGAATCTGCAATCGATGTTGCATGCAGTTGGGTCATAACATTTGAGATCTTAATCGGACGGACATGGGTGGGATTAGGGTTCTTTTCCATCTTCTGATATGGGCTTGGAGTTGGGCTGATTGCGATGGATATAGGAGGTAGGTAGGGGTAACGGCGGAGGAGAAGTTGGCGGTAGCAGCGGCGGAGTGAGTTACAGAACCATTAGGGGAGAAGTTGAGGGTAGCAGGCGGAGTGAGTTACAGAACCGGTAGGGGAGGGAAGGAGATAATGTAGAGTGAGATGGAGAGGAGAAGAGTGTAGAAGCGGTGAGTAATAAATGGGGAAGGAGAAGTAGAAGTAGTGGATAATAATTGGGGAAGGAGAAGTAGAAGCGGCGAATAATAAATGGGGAAGGAGGGTTTGCGTTTAAAATGAGTGGAGGGGCAGTTTTTGGTCTTTCACCTAATTTTCTTTCCTAAAATAGAAACATTACAAACATTTTGGGACGTCCATTTCGGAAAAGTGTGACAAACTTTAAGGGATCAAGGTAGTAAGAGAAAGCTTTGGGTATTCTTTGATGGCTGACGGAGAAAAGAGGCTGAGGCCTTCTTAGACCTTTCAAAATCCATCAATTCTCAATCTGTTGAAGAATCGCACCAGCAACTCGAAGTGGGCACCAACAATTTCTTTTATATGGTTTATTTATATTCTTCTTTAATTTCTCTATAAGTAAATTTTGTTGTTATTATAAGTGTTAATTGTGATCTCTCTGCAAATTATTAAATTGAAAACGGTTTAATTAGCTATATGGATAACATTAGGAAAAAAATAATTGATGTCCTTAAAAGTCATTGAACAACTTATCGGCTGATTTTAAATAGCCATTTAACCAAGCATTATTTCACAAACTGCGTAAACTATCAGCTAATCAAAACAGCCAACAAAATCTGTTATCATCAATCAGCTAACACAATCGACCAACAGCTAACAGCCAACGACTATTTGCCAAACACCCCCTTCGTAAATTTTAGTAAAATCAGCCGATACAACCGATTAAATGTGATTGGCTATGAATTGTGATTAAATGTGATTAAAATAACTTACGTGTGGCAGGTGAGAGAACAAATTAGGCTTCCGACCAACTTTGGGTAACGATCCAAACGAAAGTTAGAGGTTCACCTCAAGTTTTAGTGCATGGTTTTGAGTCATTGAAAATGCAAGCGATCGTGCAATAGTGAGACATGTTTTAACAAGAATATCAAGTTCATATTGTTGGAAAAAACCTTAGACTTTCTCGCTTCGTGAAGTTAAGATGGGTACTTGAGAATTAAGGTAGCAATGAGAGCACATGAGTTAAATTCTTAGATTCTTCTACTATACAAAAGAATAGTAAACTACAAGGATCTTGTTACAAAATTGACTCACTCTATGGTGGTTCACACTCAAGCTTGAGGATAGAGACTTTCCAAGCTATCTCTCTTCTCTCTCAAAGAGGCTCTCCAAGTCTCTAGCCTTCTCACTCTAGAAAGTGGCTTCTCTCTTGGTTAGAATATCACTACTAGAAAAATAGCTATTTGTTGCAGTTATTTTTAACTATTTGTTGCGGTTCGGAAGCGCAACAATTGGCAGGGCAGCAAATAGTAGAATAATCTATTTGCTACAGTTCTAAACCGCAGCAAATATCATTCAAAAAATCTTAATTTCTACGGCTTCTAACCGCACCGAAAACATTTTTAAAAGTTGCTATATTATTTTATTTTGTTATACTTTTCAAATAAACAACGATTATGTTTCGGACCAAAATATATCAAAATATATCCTATATATATAATAGAAAACATTCACTTTTACAATATCAATATATCAAAAGAGTCAAGTTATACATAATCATAAGTCAAATACATCACTAACAGTTACAACGATGAAGCAAAATGGTGCTCTATTCACAACTTACAAATCAAATCAACATAAGCATCATATATCTTCTACATGGCATTGGGGATTAAGGCTGAAGAAATCGCTTGATAGTTTCCCCTATCACGTCTGTTTACGTTCATCCGTCTCATGACTCATCACTTATATGATTCAATTTCAGCATCAAAAGCTCATTCAGGGACCTGCAAAACACATTTGTAACTTTGTAAGTGCACAAACTTTGTTAATTTTTACGCTTTATTAATTCTGTACTATATTACTAAATATTTCCATGTATATTATAGTTAAACTCTTATGAGAGAGTTAACTATAAGAGTTAACTCTTACGGGCTCCTGCAATTTTTTCCCCATCAAATCCAAAGCTATGGAGTCATTCGGGAGGAAGCAAAGTGTAGCAGAAGCAAACATGTTTTCCTGAGGAACAAAACGCAGCAAGCTGACCTAGAATACTTTGTCATCCAAACCTCACCTAGAATACTGAATTCACTTTGGGCAAGCTGACAAGGTTTAGTAGGATAGGTGTATCATTAAATTTTAACATAAACTTTTGCCAACATTTCTGAACTGTAATAAAAGGACAACGCGAGAACTTACTGCAAAATCATTATCTATTGTCTTTGGAATTCCCACTACTACTACTTTAAGTAGGGGTGGGATTTTGGAACCGGGAACCGTAGAACCGGTTGGAACCGAACCGTTATAACCCGGTTCGGTTCGGTTCCTACAAATGTTGTATTTGTTGTTAACGGTTCGGTTCCTAGTTGTTATTAACGGTTCGGTTCTTGGTTCCTATAAAAAATATGTGCACGAAACCGTTAAGGAACCGTTATTAAAAAATAAAAATAAAAATAAAAAAAGTAGTCATAGTAATAACAATAATATCAACAATAACAATAATAGTACAATCAATGATATTTAGCCAACATTTACGTTAAGCTCATTTTTACAAAATCAAGTTTTGTTAAATCACATATATTTTATAAATATAAAATAACTCAAATAACTTGTAGTTGATTGCATATATTTTACTTCACTATCTTCATGATATTTGTAACTATTAGATTTATTGTAAATTATACTACTAGCAAATAGACTGCAATGATAATTCTATAACTATACATGCAAACTCAATATATTTTTTAAGTTTTGAAATACTTGGAGTGGACGTCATATCTTGCTACTGTGATGATGAACAACCTTCCTATCTTAACTATATATGATTTTTATGTTCTACTTATTAAATGAAAATTGAAACTTTCTTTTATTCTATTAAATGTTAACTTAATTAAGTTTGAGCTTTGATGTTTGAAGTTATTAGAACTTTAAATAAAATTTTAATACTTGTGTTTGATTTTCTTTTTAACATTTTAATGTGGTAGAAAGCAAATAATGTGCCCATTTATTAGATGAGGAAAAAATTATTCGAGGAACCGATAAAAGTAAGAACCGAACCGTTTAGTATTGGTTCGGTTCCATAACGGTTCTTGATTTTTTACACAAGAACCGAACCGATTTCATTAGTTAAAATTTTTGTAACGGTTCCATCAATTTTGAGTAAGAACCGAATCGGTCACAGGCCTAACTTTAATATGCAAATAAGGTTTTGTTAGAAATTCATCAACAAGCATATTATTAACTTAAAGAAATGGCTGGATAAACACCTTGTAAATTGCAGCTGCTCCTCTTTGAAACTTGAAACCAGAAGAGTCCAAGTGAGGTCAATCAGTCCATGTCACTTAAATACTTACAATGTAAGTAGAAAGGAACTAGATATTCACCTCATTTATGCCACGGCCCTGAATATTGTCAATGATCTTGTTAGTATCATGATCTCCCCTTGACGTTTGCAGGAAGGTACCACCACACTTATGAATAGCATTAACAACTTGTGGTGTCAACTTAATCATATTTTTAGAGTAAAACCCTTTAAAATCTCCCTGAATCATATCAAGTTTTCAATTAGTAAACATTGATGTTCATGGAAGGCCTGATAAATCTTTGAAACATCATGGAATAGTTATTATTTTCATTTAGTCGTCATCAAGATGAAGCATAAAGAAATTATCTTAAGGCAGAAGCCATTAACATTAAAGACGACATTTAATATAGCATGCAGCTTATGTTTCAATGAAAGTCACATTATTAAGCGATTAAAGGATCCATTCTATTTATCAGCAAGATGTGCATATAAATAGAGTTCTGACATAAATAACCAACATTTTTTCCAGAAAGTTAAGATATTCATTTTGTTCAATTAACCCTTACAAAACGGACCAGGAAATAGCACCCTGAAATGTACCAATCAAAGAATTCACTATTTTTCCACAAAGGAGATTTAGACACCAAATAAACATGCCTTCAAGCATCCATTTAGTATCACTCAAATCTGAACTTCAAGGCACCCATATATATGCGGTATACAGTCAAATGAAAGAAATATTATGTCTGGGAGGGGAATTACATGTGTCATAAAATTCTCAAATATATTCAAGCATGAATATTCACAATCTTCAAGCAAAATTAGATTAGGAAATAGAAAGTATTGATTCAAATGATTGGGCATCATTATTTCTAGGTGAAACAATCAATAATTTGATAAAGTTTAATGTCAATGTGTATAGTCACACTCATTTCAGATTAGTTTAACAAATGATTGATTCAAATAGATGGAAAATGTTGAGGGGAGGAACTTAAAACATGATACTAGGATACAATTGAGGAGTGAGGACTATATTTTTATAAACTAACAGCAATGAACTAGAATGCCGATTGTTGAAACCATAGTTTTAAAGTTAGACCAGACGATCCAATTCAATTAGCTATATATGATACCAGTTAGTCACTTGGTACAACAACAACAACAACATCCAAGCCTTAATCCCAAAAGAATTTGGGGTCGGCTAACATGAATCGATCTATGATATCGATGTCAAAAAGAGAAGGCGGACAAGAAAATGAAAAAAAAGTAAGATAAAATGAATAAAATAAAGATACATAAATATAAGATAATAATAACACAAGAATATAACCAAGATAAAAGAAAAATAAATAAAAGAACATAAAAAAGCTAGAAGATAAAAATAACATAAGAATATAAAAAGATAAGGAAGATAAACGATAAAAGAAACAAGAGAGGAAAGGTAGACAAGACATCAATCGTCCACATGGATGTGCGTCCTCCACTTTGCTCTCTCCAAAGCCATACTCTCATCCAACCCAAGAAGACGCATATCAGTTCTGATTACTCTAATCCAAGTCTGTTTGGGTCTTCTCCTCCCTCTCTTCTCTGACTCTTCTCCCCACCCCTCAAGTCGTCTAACAAGTGCATCACTCGGTCTTCTATGCACATGCCCAAATCACCGCAAACGAGACTCCTGCATCTTATCTTCTATAGGTGCTACTCCCACCTTTTGTCTGATTACCTCATTCCCCAGACGGTCTTTTCTGGTATGTCCACACATCCAACGCAACATACGCATCTCTGTCACACTCATCTTTTGAATGTGGCATTGCTTCACCGTCCAACACTCTACGACATACATTATTACATTAATGCCAGCCTAATTGCTGTACGATAAAATTTACCTTTCAATTTAGTCGGCATACCTCGATCGCATAGAAATTCTGAAGCACTTTTCCATTTCATCCACCCAGCTTTGATTCTATGACATACATCTCCATCTAATTCACCATCCTTCTGAATTATGGATCCCAAGTAACGGAACATATCACACATCGGTATCTCCTTACCATCAAGAGTAATCCCATTGTTCCTACCGCTTCTACCTCCACCGAACTTGCACTCCATATACTCAGTCTTACTTTGGCTCAGTTTGAAACCCTTGCTCTCCAATGTTTGTCGCCATACTTCCAACTTTGCTTTAACACCGGATTGTGTCTCATCAATCAATACAATATCGTCGGCAAACATCATGCACCACGGTATATCTTCTTGAATCGACTTCGTAAGTTCATCCATGACTAAAGCAAATAAGAAAGGACTCAGAACAGATCCTTGGTGCACTCCAATAGTAATAGGGAACTCTGTGGTCCTCCCTACACTAGTGCGGACACTTGTAGTACAAGCATCATACATATCCATGATGATGCTGATATACTTACGTGATATGCCTTTTCTAGTTAAGGCCCACCAAAGAACTTCTCGAGGTACCCTATCATATGCCTTTTCTAAGTCAATGAACACCAAATGCAGATCCTTTTTAGTGTCTCTATACTTCTCCACAACTTGTCTAAGAAGGTGAATGACCTCAGTTATTGAGCGTCCGGGCCTCAGTTAGTCACTTGGTACAAGTACAATTAAAACTAGTTAGTCACTTGGTCTAGTTTTAGTACTAGACCATACCAAAATGCAGATTCCCTTTTTTTCTTTGTTATGATCTTCTATTTTTTCTGCTTTTCACTCTTCTTTTATGTTTCTTTTGTTTCCATTCTTGATTTCTATCTTGCAAGATACTCAGGTTGATATACTAAACTGATTAGTATAGAAATGTTCATGCCAAAGCATACAACATGTCAATATACATCCCTATTAAATCTGAGAAATTTTTACACCTTAGGAGGGGAAATATTTATGGGCATAAGCTTTTTGAATATGCTGAAACCGCCTCTAGGCTACCGCTAACAACGAAGGGCTCCTTGTCCACTCGTCAGGACTCAGGATGCCATTGTTGCACCAAAGAGAGAAACTCAATTCATAAAGTCGATTAAATTAAATATTAAAAGAGAAGTTCTACACAAGGAAAGAAATGCAACATACCCCAGCGAGCTTTCTATAGGTCTAGTGCTATCCTTCACGTACTCACCAAAAATGATATAATAATTCTATTACCTACCACACATCTTAAGAACGACCTAAAATCCTCTATGACCCATAGAAATCAATTCCAGCACATCTCTCAATAGAAAGGCGTGTTCTTATTTTAGTGAGCATTTAGTTATTTTATGTCAAAGTTGCATTTTCTTTCAAAACTACATAGTAGATAAAAAATAGTAGATACAAAATTAACAACTTATCTTGAAAAAGAGGACCTCTTGCTTCAGCGGACCTCTTGCTGAGGCGGACTTCCTGCTGCGGCGGACCTCCTACTACGGCACTGGTAGGCTTGGTTTTGGGAGGGGTTGTCTTTGACCGATGAGGAGAAAAGGATAAGATTTTAAATTTTAAACCGCTTATTTGTTGCGGTTCTACTGTGACCGCGGCAAATAGAAGAGAAATTTAACGTAGTGGCTGCGGTTTAACGTAGTGGCTGCGGTTTTACAATTTTATTTTCAAAAATTCCTATTTTGATTGTCCCGAAATGATTTTCCACGTTCTATTTTCTTGATGTAAATAAGAGTAAAATGACAAAATTTACCCTTACTTTTACTTTTTTCCATTAACTTAAAGACATCTACTTTTGGGAAGATTGGCAAAAGTGTAAAAATTAAACATCATTTATTGTCACTCCTTATTCCTTGTGCCAGTCAAAATTTGCAATTTAATTCGGGACGGGGGGTGTATATCGCAGCAAAAAAATCCAAAAAAATCGAAATTTGAAAATTTATAAGTATTGGTTGCGGTTCTCCTACGACCGCAGCAAAAAGTATCAAATTTTCTAACTTTTTGCTGCGCTCGTAGGAGAACCGCAGCAAATACTTAAAAATTTTGCCTATTTGCTGCGTTTTAATTAAGAACCGCAGCAATTGCGTAGCAACAAATAAGGAAAATTATAATAGTAATGGTGAGGAATGGAAGCTCCTACTCCTATTTATACTACTTCACCTCTATAATGAATGGTGGAGAGTAGTTCTCTAGAATCCTCTACACATGTATACAAATTCTAGAGAACTCCAAGGAATATCTACACAACTCCATTTCCTTCGATATGCTTCCATACTCTTCCATAAGATTTCGAAAGTTTTCGCACATCTCCAGAATGTTTCAGAGTATTCCACATTAGGGAGTTCTAGACTTCTCTAGGATTCTCCGGAACATTCTAAAAAAATCTACACTTCTCTAGAAAGCTATAGAATTTTCAAGAACCTCTCCAATTAAGGAGGGATCCCAACAAATCTCCCCTCCTGACTTAATTGGGGGGTAAAAGCAATCCTACACATTGACATCAATCTTCAAACTTCTTTATTGGTATTACTTTGGTCATCATGTCTGATCAACTCTCGTCTGTGTGAACATTGTCAAGATGCGATTTCTTTTCCTCGAGAAGTTCTCGCCAATATTTATACCATGGAGAGAATATATCTTCAATGTGAATAAATTTTCCTTGTTTGAATCATTTGACGACCCACTGAGATTTATAGCGAGGCTTTGAGCTGATATCTTCAGTCTTGATCTAATACACCCAGTTATTCTTCAAGGCCCTTCTCCTTTTATGCAGCTCCACAAGTTCATAAGTGCAATTCTCATGCAAAGATTGCATCTCTTCTTGCATGGTTCTTCTCCACTCTTCTTTATGAATATCATTGATTGCTTCTTTATAGCTCATTGGCTCCCCCTCACAGTGAGCATAATGTACTCCTCAGTGTTGTACATCGTGGATGGTCTTCTCTCTAGAGGATCGTCTCGGCTCTGGTGCTGGCATAGAACTAGATTGAGGATCATCCTGAGCTAGCTCATCATGAGTCTCGTGGTTACTTTGCTCTAACATAGGCTTATGGTATTCAACATCATTTCTTAAGGTGTGTCATCCTCATGTCGAACTGGAGTAAGTTCGGTGCTCTTGTTGTTTCTCAATCTTGACTTCTCCAGGTTTTCAATATCTTCAATAATTCGGTCTTCAAAGAAGATGACATATCTGCTATGAACAACCTTCTTGTTGATTGGATCTCATAGCCGGTAGCCAAATTCGTCCTTGGGTAAGCAAATGTATATACACTCCTTCATCTTTGCGTCAAGCTTAGCTCGCTCATCTTTAGGGATGTGAACAAATGCTCTGCACTCGAACACCTTGAGACGATTTTATGTAGCTCTTTTTCCCGTCCAGACTTCATCTCGGATGGCAGCGTCGAAAGGAACTGATAGTGTAAGGTTGACAATGTCAACCACAGCCATTATTGTTTCTCCCCAAAAGAACTTAGGTAACTTAGCATGAGAGAACACACATCAAACTCTTTCTTCAACAGTTCTATTCATTATCTTAGCCAACCCATTCAGTTATGGTGTCTTGGGTGGAGTCTTCTCTAGGCTAATGTCATATTTCTTATAATAAGTTTCAAAGCGACCTCTATATTCACCTCCATTGTCAGATCGAACACATTTGATCTTTCGTTCGGTCTCACGTTCTACTAGAGCGTGAAATTCCTTGAAGGTGTCAACCACTTGATCCTTTTGATTTTAACGGATGCCACCACACCTTCCTTGAATGATCGCCAATGAAGGTCATGAAGTACAATGCACCACCAATGGATCTCTCGGAAATTGAGCACACATCGGTGTGTACAAGGTCGAGGATGTTGTTTCTCCTTATGGGCGGAGAAGATCTTTGGAAAGCAACCATGTGTTGTTATCCAGCTAAATAGTGAGCACAAAGATCAAGTAACTTGCCTTTCAAAGTCAGGAGGAGTTGCTTTCGAGCAAGTATGTGGAGACCCTTCTCACTGATGTGGCCAAGTCATTTATGTCATACCTTCATATCATCAGTGGTTATATTTACCTCTCATTTGCAGAGCCTAGATTGCATCTCATACAACGATCCTTCCTTCTTCCTTCGAGCCATGACTAAACTTCTTTGGTGAGCTTCCACTTTCCTTCACTAAAGTAATTCATCAGACCAACATCATCTAGCTTCCCGACAGAGATAAGACTGAGGCGCATGGACGGGACATGCCTCACATCTTTTAGGACAAGTTTGCATCTGGTGTTTGTTGTCAGGATGATATCTCATGTCCCAGTGATTTTACTTTTATCTTGATTTCCCATTTGAACCGTACAAAAGTCACCACTTTGGAAGGATGAGAAGAAACTTGCATGGGGAGTGACATGGAAGGAAGCACCAGAATCGACAATCCAAGAGCTATCATCATAAGCAATGTTGAGGATATTACCTTCTCCAACAAGATATAGCAGATCTTCTTTTGAGACTACAACAGTGGTACTCTTATCTTCTTGCTTCTTTATTGGGATGACTTCGTCTGGCTTGAGATTACAGACTTTCTGGTCTCTCTTGAAGGATCAACATTCCATTTTTCTATGACCCATTATTCCACAGTAGTAGCATGTGATCTTCGAGCGTGACTTGGATCTACCTTGAGATTGATACGAATCTCGGCTCTTACTACGTCCACGAGTCTCATGCCTACCCCGGTTCTCAATAACACTAGCCTCGGGATGGATTGATTCAACTTGTTCCATTCTCCTTGCTTCTTCACCAAGAAGACCATCACTGGTTAGTTTTTATTCCAGAGCTGAGTTACTAAGCATAACCACGAGTGTGTTCCAACTTTCCGGAAAGGAACTAAGGAGTACAAGGGCTTGCAACTCATCATAAATCTTCATCTCAATTTTGGTTAATTGATTTACGAGCCCCTTGAAATTATTTAAGTGCTCAATCATACTATGACCATCCTTATACTCTAACTTCACCAACCGTCGAACTAAATTGGCCTTGTCACGAGGTGTTTTCTTTTGAATGATGGACTCAACTTTTGTCCATAATTAATAAGCATTCGAGTAAGTAGAAACAAGCTTGAAAAGAGTTTTGTCGATGTACATACGGATCATAGCAACAGCCTTCCGATTTAGTAGCTCCCACTGAGCATCACTCTTGCCTTCAACCTTCTTTTTGTAGATGATTGGCTCATGTAAATCCTTACAGCATAAATGATTCTCCATCATTGGCTTCCAATGTGAGTAGTAGTTTGCGGTGAGTTTGAACATGTCTCCATCATGAGCGGTGTGATCCTCAAATGAACCTGGCTCTGATACCACTGTTAGGGAAAACTCCGGACTTTCCCGCTTTGTGAAGTTAAGATAGACACTTGAGAATTAAGGTAACAATGGAAGCACATAAGTTAAATTCTCCAATTTGAAGATTTTTTCACTATACAAAAGAATAATATGATACAAGGATGTGTTTACAAAATTGACTCACTCTATGGTGGCCCACTCAAGCGTGAGGGTAGAGACTTCCCAAGCTATCTCTCTTCCCTCTCAAAGAGGCTCTCTAACTCTCTACCTTTCTCACTCTAGGAAGTGGCTTCTCTCTTGGCTAGGATGGTGAGGAATGGAGGCTCCTACTCCTATTTATACTACTCCACTTCCATAATGAATGGTGGAGAGTAGTTCTCTAGAATGCTCTACTCATGTCTAGAATACTCCTATTTCACTAGCCAAAGATAATATGTGAGTGGGTTTAAGTAATTTCCTCCAGTTAGCCTTGCTCTCTTTCGTTCTTCAAGGATTGTTGCTGGTCTTGAAGGCTTCGACTTCCGATTGCGATTAACTTCAATCCGTCCAATCCAAAATGAATTTCAAGGGCGCTATGAAGACTTCAGTCATAGATGTATGGAAGGACGAATGAGTTTTGTGAGTTGAAGCAGACGGTGCCTGGATGAGTTTTGTGTGTTGAAATTCAACGGCGGACGGATGGGTTTCGTGGCTTGAAGCTCAAGGGAGAACGGATGGGTTGAGGGAGAGAGGAGTTCGATCGAATGAGGGAGTGGATGGTTGAAGTGCGAGATTTTGCTATAAAAAATATGTGATGACGCGGAAAAGAGAACCGGAAAGGCGCGTGGGAAACAGGGAAGGGAAGCGGCTTGGGGTTGGCAAGTTTTTTTGGGGAGAAATATGCGCATGTGGAATGATCTCAAATAAAAGGGGAGGGGTTTTATGCGGTGTACACGGGCATGTAAAACACCCTACACACAACGCATTTTTGGTGTAGAATTAGCAGTTAGGGCGATCCAGTTGTAACAGTGGAAGGAGAATGTATTTTCACATAATTGTATCTAATAAATTCATTATGCCAACCTAGTGGTCGACGTGTTCACTTCCCTAGGCGAGGAGAATTTGTGGTGCCAGTGTTGTAGACATGGAAATTATATGATACCCGAAATTGAACTTGTGATACCCAACTTTGGCTCATAATGACTTTGATCAGCGACTTTGATCAGTTGCAATTATGTGCTCGTAAATTTGACTGGTTAAAAATGTTGCCTTAATATCCATTACTGTTTTATTTAAAAGTAACTTATATACTAAGTCATGATGAGATTTTTCTCACAAAGAGTATGGACACTAGTGGTGCTAATAATCAAGCAAGTGAAATTGTAAGTTACTCAAGATCGACTTGGTTATTGATTTAGCCTAGCTTGACTCAATTCAAATTTGACTCACACTCGAAGTCGACTCGAACCCCAAGTCAAGTTAAAGCAAGTTATGTGGGAACTCCATTTAAAGTACACAAGTTGCTCAATTATGAGTTATCATTAATTTTTAAAATTTATACATATGTGATGGAGATATGGAACTAGGTCCAGAGCCTAATTGTCCCAAGCCCCGAACTTGGACCCGTGAGTATAAGCCCAAGTCTGGAGCCTGCTACCAGCCCGACGAAGAGGGAGCTCAAACGCCAGGCCTGTCAGTCAAACTGACTTACCAGTCAGGAAGAGTAACAATCATTCAATTAATGCACTGTTTAATTATGTATTTAATTATGTATTAATGTTCTAATTAATTAGTCATTATTATTGATAACAGTAACGATTTGTATATGCCAAGGCAGGTTGTAATTCAAATTAGGAAAGTGATTTCTGATGCTATTTCTGGCTATCAAACTCTTTAGCAACTTTCCTTGTTCGTTTTACTTTCCTGATTATTGATTGAGTCTTCTTTCGTAACTTTCCTAAAAGTCTATGAGCGTCCTATTTTGAATAAACATTAGTGCTTTCATTGAGAGTCTCTGTCTCTCACATCCCTTTAGTAACGGTAGGAATCAAGAAAATTACGATCTTTGAACAATCATGTGAGATCCATCCCAAAAATGAAGAAAATTCATCAGAAACATGAACAATCTAGCAAAAACTGTTCTGAAATCCAAATAAAAAAATCTGGAATCTTATAGATCTAGAGCTTCCTCTATGGACCCGAACTCCGACAAATCAGCTTACCGAAGCAGTCACCATCATTGCCAAGCTCAACCACTTCGCTGAACCACTTGAATTCTATTGCGCCATTGCAGCTCTCGTCGCCTTCGCCCCTGGTTCAGCAGCGTCGTCGCTCCAAGTTTTAGCGCCATCGCCACAAAGGTTCCTGCAAACTTGCGGCCTTAACAATGTATGAACCCGCGGTCTGGGAACTGAATCAGCCCAGCGGCCGGCAAAAGAGTGCAGATCAACGCATACCGTATGGCTTCAAGACGAGCTTCGCAACTCCATCATCGTCGCGCCTGTTACCGTGTTGCCCGCCGTCGAGGTTTGTCGGGCTTGCACACCGAGCTGGAGATAGGAACTGAGGGATGCCCCTACTTCGACGATGGCGAGGTCATCCTCCCTTTCCGGCGGCATCAAGGACAGAGGACGTCTCCTCTTCCTCTCCGGAGTTGCAAGCTGCCTTCTCTCCAAGCCCAGCGGGAGCTCGGAAGAATGAATATGGTCCAAAGACTGCTTCAAGTCCAAAATTAATTCTCATGATTATGGGTCACAATTCCAGCAACCCAACTTCAGCCCATGGCAAAAGCTAAGTTTCTAAAACTCCATCCATACAATTTGTATGTGACAATATTTGATCAAAAAATTATAAAATGACTCAATAAAAAATATAAATTGAATCATTTTAAGAGATGTCTTAAGTGGTATAATTGTTTTTACTATTGTTAAGTGTATTTAATTTTAACATTGAAAAATGGACTTATGACATCTAATCACTCACATACATCGGACGAGCACCCACACTCCTACACTGGCCGAGCAGACACACACTCGCGCCACCGGGTCACATCATATATGTGTGACGATTAATAAGCTCCAATATAAATGTTAATACCGCACACTCTTGATTTCATACGGGTTCTTGCGTGCTCTTACCTTTTTCTAGTACATCACACTCCTGCCTCGGGGGACGAGTCACTCGTTCCAAGTTTTCACTTGCGGGTACGAACTACTAACCTCGGGGCGATGAGTTAAACTCCTTTTAGGGGTCTAGAGCCACACTCTTTCGAGCAATTTTGTCACTTAATTGGTATTCGCATTTCCCGAAATGACCGATATACTTTACTTATTTGGGGGTCAGATTATCCATTCGAAGCATCTCTCGTGGATTCAATATTTCTTTCGGAGGCTGGGTTGAAGCCTAACTTGGGAACTTGATGCCACTCTTTATGAGTGGTGAGTTCGGCTCACTTACTCGCTGAGCCGCGATTCGATACCAAGGCCAAACTCTTTGTTCTACACTTGTTGCTTTTTATGTGTAGGTACAACTGAGCGAAGATAACTCTACTCCACTCACCTCAAAGAGTGGGGGACTGAGGGACTTACCGTCTTCAAGAAAGCAAAGGACGAGTTTGATGAGTCCGATCATGACGAGAAGAACGGTTCTAGACATCCTCTTCGCAGATGGTGACCATGACAATAAAGGTTGGGGATTTCACCACTTGCTTCATCTTGGGGGCGTTAGGTGTACTCTTTTTCCCTTCATTGGGATTTTTTTCCATTGAGTTTTTTCCTTATGAAGGTTTTTAATGAGGCCTCTTCCCGACATGGACAAGGGGGGAGATCTTCTGATCTTAAAGAAGGGAAGTTGACTTGGACTACTCCCTCTTAGTCGAGTCTACTACTCGACTAAGGGAGTGAGGGACTCATGATGGAGTTATGGAACTAGACCCAGAGCTTAATTGGCCCAAGCCCTGAACTTGGACCCGTGAGTCTAAGCCCAAGCCTAGAGCCTGCTACCAGCCTGGCGGGGAGGGAGCTCAAGCGTTAGGCCTGTCAGCCAAACCGACTTATCAGCCAGGAAGAGTAACGGTCATGCAATTAATGCGTTTTTTAATTATGTATTTAATTCCGTATTAATGTTGTAATTAATTAGTCATTAGTATTGATAGCGGTTATGATTTTTATATGCCTAGAAAAGGCAGGTTGTAGTTCAAATTAGGGAAGCGATTTCTGAAGCTATTTCGGGCTATCAAACTCTTTAGCAACTTTCCTTATTCGTATTACTTTCCTGATTCTTGGTTGAGTGTTCTTTCGTAGCTTTCCTAAAAACCTACGAACGTCCTATTTTGGACCAAAAATATGAACATTACATTATATATTTATAGTCAGTGGCGGAGCCAGAAAAACGTGTTATGGGGGTCGAAATTTAATTATATACAATATCAAAATGGTGGATCATTATTATTTATTAAACAATATTTGAGCAAAATGTTTCATATGTAGATGAAATAAATGGTAGTTTATTGAGATTTTTTCAGTTAATGTATTGATATATAAGTATTGTATCATAAAGCTCACACAACTAATGAGTGAATAAGGTGATTTATTTTTAATTTAATAATATAGTCAATACCACATATCAAATTTTGCTTATTTCAAGTTAAAATGATTCTGATTTTCTAGAAGTCATAACTTTTCACTCGTAATGAGTTACGAGACCCATAATATATCAATTCGAAGGTACGGTATTTCGGAGCTCTACATTGTGGAATTTTCAGCGGGTTCGGATGACCACCCTGACCCCGCCTTGGCTCCGCCCATGTTTATAGTATAGAAGCATACATCATACATGTCCTTCTATCTAAAATATACTAGAGTTTCACGTACTCTTTAATGATTTAATCAATGTTCTAAAAGTACTGTTACGCAGGTTTTATGCATTTCTAAGTGATGCTTGTTGATAGGAAATAAGCTAGAAAGAAAGTAGTGGCAATTCACTAAAGTGAAAATAGTGTAAGGAATACAAGAGAGTTGATGGCTTATTATAGGCGTTCACAACATGTCCACTAATTAAATGTCATTTGGACTTCACCCAATTTATGAACCTATACTAATGTTAATGGGCTAATCAGCCCAATAAGCAATTACGTAATCTCGGGAGGGAGGGGGGGGGGGGGGGGGGGCGTTCCGCTAGAGGGGCCATGTTTTGGATCTGGTAGGGCCATTCATGCGTTTATCGGGCCCGCAATATTTGACTCGACCTATTATCCCAACAATGCTCAAGTAGATTTAAGAAGGATTAATCTGACTTAATTCATATGAGATTTAAATACATCATAGATAACAAAGAGAGGTGTAATGTCTAAACGTTAACTAGGTGGAGGATTTTAAAACATTGGCTCTATGTTTGAAAATATATGATTATTGTAAATGTGTGTTTAAACATGATAAAACTGAAAGACAACTTGAACTTGAACTTATGTCGCATTACATACTTTTTTGACTCGACTAAAACTTGACTTGAAGTCGAATTTGAGTTTTCTTTATTAAGCACAACTTGATTAGTCGAATCTGAACTCGAACTTGAACAAGTATAACACATTGGATTAGCACGACTTGACATAACCGGATATCACACCTGGGCACTAACATACCTAAGGTGCGACTTAGGCCGTGGCCCACCTCATATTAAAAAAATGTCTTTATTATTAGTTTAAAAAACTGTTTAAAAGAATTCCAAAAAATCTTTGCACTGGCCATGTGCTGCAACTACGCCCCTACACCTGGGTCACCCAAGGAGAACGTAGACACACTATCAGTATCAAACTACTTCGTCCCTGGATTATCTTCCAATTTTCCTTTATTGTGTGTCCAAAAATAATTTTCTCTTTCTTTTGTGGTAAATAATTTTCACTTCGTACTTTCGTAGCATTTCTTAAACTTTTATCTCTCGTGAGCACAACTTTCCACCACATTATTCACGTATGAAGTACAAAACAGTTATCCATTAATCCCTAGTGGGAGAATGGTAACTAATCTCCATGTTCTCATTTACCGGTAGACCTCAACCTACGGATAGTTTAATTAATATTGCCTCCCATTCATTGAAAAAAGGGAAAATTGTATTTTTGGTCCCTCAATTAGTCATCATATTGAAATGTCAGATCCGTGTTTTTGAGATTGTAAATGTCACCCCCGAATTGACAAATGTGTTGTAAATGACATTCTCGCCGTTTATAATTCATCTCCAGTTCTGGGCTACAAATAAGTTTATCGGGGGATGACATTTACAACACACATGTCAATTCGGGGGTCACATTTACAATCTAAAACACGGATCTGACATTTCAATACGGTGACTAATTGAGGGATCAAAAGTGCGATTTTTCCTTAGGGAGAATTCTAGAAATATGAGTAAAATGTTTTGAACTAAAAGAGGAATATCATGTTTTTATTCTCTAAACAGAAGTAATGACTGTCAAGATGGAAAAAATACTATCACGTTTGAACTCTGATAATGTCAAGACATGATAGTAATTACTCCCATTTAGGAAATCAAAACATGACAGTACTATTTTAAAATTCACAAACGCTTTTACTTCTATTTAGGACGATATCTAAAAAATATATAGTTTGAATACCACACATTTGAAAGATTTTTCCCCTAAAATCACGGAAGTTGCTTATTACATAAATTTTACAGTAATTATGTAAAAGCTACTCCACACCGTTTAACAATGTTTAACATTTTACAATCATCATTGCTCATGTGCACTAGACTAAATTGATGTAATTTTGTTTACTAAATGGGTAAAACAGTAAAAGCATAAATGGTTCTTGAAGTATCATTATCATATCTTTTCAGTTCCTAAAAACTGTGTTTTTTTAGTTCATAAATGAATCATTAAATATAGGGAGAACTATCAAATAAGCCCTCGAACTTTCATAAAAAGTGCAAACAAGCCCTTGTATCGGAGGCTCTGTCCGGCCGTCTCAATTTAGGGCGGTTTCCGGTGGAATTTTTTGATGACTTTTTTTGAGTATTTTCTTTGTTAAGTCTAGTTTACTCATACCAAATTTCAGATAAAAATTCAATCGGGAAAGAAGCCAAATGAATTTTTGAAGATAACTGAGCACTTAGACAACGCAATATATTTTAGAAAATCATTTGACTGCCTTCTCGATTGAAGTTTTAGCTGAAATTTGGTATGAGTAAACTAGACTTAATGAAGAAGATGCTCAAAACATTTCATCAAAAAGTTCCATCGAAAACCATCCCAAATGGCGACAGCCGTACAAAGCCTCCTGTAAAAGGGCTTATTTGCACTTTTTATGAAAGTTCGAGGGCTTATTTGATAGTTCTCCCTTAAATATATTATTTTAATCCTTATTCTACATTTTGTATTCAGGACATTAAATACATGTAAAAAGCTCCACATTAGCACCTTACATTGAAAAACTCAATTCAACCATCTTAGACGTGTAGAATGTGCATGTAAAATAATTTTTAAATTGTTTTTATTTAGTCCTTCATCAATCATAACAATTTTTGTATGACAACAAAGCGACCTAGATTAAAACAATTCCTCTCATTCTTTGCCATTTCATACAGTCCACCATTTTCAATATAGTCGAAGACTCGCTATTGGCTTGGAAATATGATCGGATGACGCAAAATGACTCACTAAATGTTTGCACTTCTTTATTATGAAACATCGCTCAATTCATGCAATTTTCGACCCAATTTTTAGCATTGGTCATCCAGAAATAGTGAGAAACACACTCTTTGTCATCCAGAAACACACTCTTTGTGTTTTATTGTTTTAGTAAAGAGATAAAATTACGCACATTTGACTCCCTCTTACTCTATCGTAGGTGATAGCCTTTGGCTGGGATAATGATGTTGTTGTAGTCTTTGTTGGGTGTGTTTCGGAAAATAAAGAAAATTAATTAAAATAAATTAATTAAATAAAATGACTAGAGAAAAACAAGAAAGGAGATGAAGCAGAATTAGTCAAAGTTCGTGCTACGCACGATTTCCTTAAAACGTATTTGTTGCCTCCCACGGTGCTAGGAGCGTTGCAACAATCGTTTCCCAGGATACGATGACTACGAACTAATGTTTGAGCACACAAACAAGAGTTCAAGCGAACGAGAACCAAGTATGAACACAGAAGGAGTTTTGCAGAGTAGTTGTAGGTGTTTTTAGCTCAAAAATACGTGAGGAATGTATTGTGCGTGGTGCGTTGTGTTGTTGCAAACCACCTGTCAGCTATTTATAGGAGGATTTGTTGTGTGTTAAATGGGGTGTTAATGGACCTGAACGTTGGACATCAATGACCAGTCCGTTGGGCATTGAATCGTCCATAAATTGTCCATTTAACGCAACATTAAAAGAGAAGAACGTTGGGCATTAATTGTTGTAACGGAAGAAATGCGCGATAGAAGACCCCAACAGAACACCCCTTGGAGGGTTTCTGTCCGAAGCCAGCAGAACACCCCTCGGAGGGTTTCTGTCCGAAGCCAACAGAACACCTCTTGGAGGGTTTCTGTCCGAAGCCAGCAGAACACCCCTTGGAGGGTTTCTGTCCGAAGCCAACAGAACACCTCTTGGAGGGTTTCTGTCCGAAGCCAGCAGAACACCCCTTGGAGGGTTTCTGTCCGAAGTCAACAGAACACCCCTTCGAGGGGTTCTGTTCGAGGACTTCTGTCCGGCATTCGTGTCCGCAGGTCGCCCGCGCACACGAGTCGCGGTTTTTCTTCTCCGTTTCGGGATTTGATCGGCACCCCCCCCCCCCCCCCCCTGCGCGTAAGAGAGAGTCTTTCCCTTTAGGAATCTTAACTCCTTAAAAGAGGCTTCCCTTTATAAGGGGGTGAAAATCCCTTGAGTTTTTCGGTGTGGGATAAAACACACTAGAAACTCATCATTTTTCCCAGTTTTTCCATTTCAACGAGTGAACTTCGAGATTCAATTTCTCATTCACCCGTTATCCGTTTTGAGTGTACCACATATCGAATTGAAGCCCTTAACAAGGACAATCCGAAACCACTTTGACCCGACCCAAATCGGAAGTGGAACCCACTCAAATAATTGCCCCAAAATGACCATTTAATGCAATATTTAACACATTTTTCCAACAATCCCCCACATGAATGAAAATTGATTTTCGGGACTTAAAAAGACACGAAGATAGGAGGACACGTTGTGTTCACCGGATGATCCTTGCATACGGAGAGATAGGTTTTATCCTTTGAACCTTCCGTTGTAAAGACACGTTTATTTACTGGCTGTCTAGTAGACTCGATGTCCTTGAACTATACTGCCGTCGTGTAAACATTGACTTATCTTTACACAAGAACCTTCCAACTTTGTTCCGTTCTCATGGGTGTGCCGTTTTGGCCATGGGTCACCGTCCTGGTTCTGCAAGAGTTTCTAAAGAACTGAGTCTATACAGTTCTCCTTTGAAGCGGCCCTCTTCTCTCTCACATAGGTGATTCTTTCACGAGTATCCCGCATACTCTTCCAATGTTATCGAGTAGATCAACATTTTAGAATCATTAAAGCAAACGTTTTTGCTAACCTCGTGCGGGGGTCACTGTTTTAACGAGGAGTGGGTAAGAGTCCGGGACCCCCACAGTGACCATCCTTCGCTCTATAATTTAGTTGTCCCTTTTGAACCTAGGACCAACTAGGTTGGGTATCCACTATAGAACTTTTCAATTCATGTGCTTTAGTCCCATTCCTCGTGACAACTTCTCCAACAATTCTCTATCCAATGCCTTGGTTAGCGGATCCGCTATGTTATCCTTTGACTTCACGTAGTCAACAGTGATAACACCCGTTGTGAGTAGGGGTGGATTCGGGCCGGGTCGGGCCCGGTCGGGCCGCCGGTTCTAGAATAGTGGGCCCGGGACCGGCCCGAGGGTTGGACGGGTCCGGTTCGGGCCGGGCCACCCGCCCGGGTCACGGGTCGGGCCACCCGCCGGGCCGGGCCGGGTCGGGCCGGGTAATTTTTTTTTTAAATTTATATTTTATACTTTATAGTTTTATACAAGTATTAAAAAACAAACTTCAAGTGCATTTATTTGAAATGAAATAGGAACTACATTTGAAAATTAAATAGGAACTATAATTGTTTTTAATCGGAATCTCCGGCATAAGTAGAGCCACCCTCTGTAGATTCATCCATAAAGTGTTGGGATGGAGTGATGTCAATTTCTTGAGCTCTACGTGCTGCTTTCAACCAATCGTGGTAGCATATAAGCATCTCAAGAGATTCAGCGCTCAACCTCGTTCTGGTTTGTGTTAGAACATTGCCGGCCGAACTAAATTCTTGTTCCACGGCAACCGTTGAAACCGGCATTGATAGCACTTGCTTAGCCATCTTTGCTAAAACCGGGAACATTCTTTCTTTTCCCTTCCACCAGTTTAGTACGTGAAAATCATCATCTTCTTCAAAATCAACATCATAAGTTAAATACAAAGAAATCTCATTAATTGTGCTTTGTTGTGTAGCGGGAGTTGATTTTGTTTTTTTAATAAGATTGGCAAACGTAGATTTGAAAATTGATTTTCCTTTAGATGATGTTTGTGTCGGGGGAGGGGGCGCATTGCCATATTGTGCATGAAACTCATTGAATAATGCATAAAATATATCACTAACCTCGTTGTATTCTTTTTTCGGATCAATTGGGTTGTCCTCATACATTGGCAATGGACCAAAAAAAGCAGCATAATAATAATTCAAACATTCTTCTAAAGAACCAAGTCTAAAACGAGGATCGAGAACAAATGCAATACCATAAATATGCGGAATATGTGAATAATATTTTAAAAACTTTTCCTTCATAAAACCAGCAAAATAATTCACATAATCAGCATTCTCAAAATTTGAAAAAGCACCGGCGAGATTAACAGCTTCACGAATAAATTGGTTTGAGGTAGGTTTATAAACATGACTAAAAGTTTCAGTTGCATTATTAAAATATATCAAAGCATTACAAATTTTTTCACAGGTGTCGATCTCAGCCGAGTTTATAATATAGTTATCATATTGTTTCATAAAAGCAGGAAAATGTTGTTTATATCTAAGAAGAACTCCAATTAACTTATAGGTACTATTCCAACGAATAGACAAATCTTTTGGAAAAGCCACATATCTCTCACCTCTTTCTATCAAATAATCATGCCATTTTTTCCTAAGGTGTCCATTACCCCAAATACGTCTAATCCCCCCCTTGACTACCTCCAACGATGCTCCCAACGCTTTTAGACCATCTTGCACACATAAATTTAGAACATGACATGCACATCGTTGATGAAAAAATCTACCCATCAAAGAAGTAGAACCACACAATTCACGCAATCTAGGAATAGCAGCAGTATTATTAGTAGCATTATCAAAACCAATAGCAAACACCTTATCAATTAAATTATACTCAATTAAAATACGTTCAATCAAAATATAAATATGTTCAGCGGTGTGACGATCATTAAATTCACGGAAAGCAAGAACACGTTTATGCATATGCCAATCATTATCAATATAATGTACAGTCAGACCCAAATAATGTAAATTATGATAAGTATCCTCCCATATGTCAGAACATACAGTAACACGTCCATCAAAGTTTTCAAAATAATTTTGTAACCTTACCTTTTCCGCACCATAAAGCCTTGAAATTTCTTTCTTAACCGTTTTGCGACTATAACCTCTATATTGCGGATTTAAACAAGTTTGTGCATAATCACGAAAAGCAAGACTTTCAGAAAACAAATAAGGCAAATTTTCTTCAACAAGTAAGTTAGCCATACCTGTCAAATTTTGTGCATCATTGTATGAGAAATTACCAAAAGCTTGTTGATTATTTGCAAACCTCGATATTTGCGTTTGCTTCCCCGTTCCGCCGCCTAATTTTGCATACTCCACCGGGTGTTTGGACTTAAGGTGTCTTGTGGCGGATCCGTATCCGCCGGAAATCCCCAAGCTATAGTTTTTCTTGCACCAATTGTAAGTTGCGGTCCAATTCCCGGTGTTCGGGTCCTTCCACTTAGAAAAATTATTAGCCATTAATTCAGATTTACTTTTTTTTGTACCTGTTTGGGATGAGGCTGCTTAGTCGGCGTCATGGCTGCCGCCACACTCCTCCTCCTCGTCGTCGTGGCTCTCCGGAATTGCTTCCTCCACATCGACGTCCTCGTCCTCGAGCTCTTCTTCGTCAATGGTCCTCGGTTGGTCTTGAAAAAAGCGGGAATTATGTCGGTGCAATTCTTGTTCTAGTTGTTCGTCGGTCATCGCATCCCCATCCCTCCTTACGTAACCCGTATCAAAATCATCTTGACTTTGAGATGAAGAGCCGAGATGTGATTTACCTTTGCGGGATCTCTTCCTCGCAAGCTCGTTCGTTCGGTTGCGCTCGAGGTTACCCATATCAACCGAATATCTAGGACGATCCATCTAAAAAATGTAGCAATTAATAAAAAATTGTAAAAAACTAATTAACTATTTATCTAACTATTAATTCGAGTTATAGCAAATTAAGTAGTGAATTAACTAGTTTTGTGTACAACATATTTTTTAAACTAGAGTCAAATGTAGCAATTAATAAAAAATTGTAAAAAACTAATTAACTATTTATCTAACTATTAATTCGAGTTATAGCAAATTAAGTAGTGAATTAACTAGTTTTGTGTACAACATATTTTTTAAACTAGAGTCAAATGTAGCAATTAATAAAAAATTGTAAAAAACTAATTAACTATTTATCTAACTATTAATTCGAGTTATAGCAAATTAAGTAGTGAATTAACTAGTTTTGTGTACAACATATTTTTTAAAGTAGAGTCAAATGTAGCAATTAATAAAAAATTGTAAAAAACTAACTAACTATTTATCTAACTATTAATTCGAGTTATAGCAAATTAAGTAGTGAATTAACTAGTTTTGTGTACAACATATTTTTTAAACTAATTAAACAAGTGTAAATAATAGAATAATTTCGTACCTCTTTCGGACTTTCGGTCTTTCGGATGGGAGTAATAGAATGACTTCAAATTAATTAGATATAATTCCAACTATATTAATAGATATAATAATTATATAAGTAATATATAATTAGATAACAAATATAAGTAATATAATACTATTTATATCTATTTATAGTTTATATAAGTAGATAATTAATATAAACTTTAAATAATAAATATAATATATTGGAGAATGGAGAATAAGAGAATTAGAGAGTAGAGAGTAAGAGAGTTAAGAATAGGATTTAGGAAGAATTGGAGAAGAGATATGAAAAAATGTTTAAGATTAGGAGTATTTATAGGTTTTTTTACCCCCCACCCCCCCCCCCCCACCCCACCCCCCACCACCCAACCCCCCCGGACCCCCCCTTTACCCCACCCAACGGCTATATAGCCGTTTGGGTTGTCCCCAGCCCCACCCCCAACGGCTACTAGGAGTCCAAATTTAAAAAAAAAAAAATTTAATTGAACCGGACCCGGGCCCGGGCCCGACCCGGCCGGGCCGGGTCACACAAATGCTGAACCGAGCCCGCCCCGCCCCTTCCCCCCGGTTCGGGCCCAGACCCGGTCCCGGACCGCCCGACCGGGCCGGTCCCGGGCCCGCACAGTCCTGGGCCGGGCCGGGTCACGGGCCGGGTGGCCCGAACCGAATCCATCCCTAGTTGTGAGGAGTTGTTTAATGGTGTTATGTCTACGACGAACGTGTCTAGACTTACCATTGTAGAGATTGCTCTGTGCCCTTCCAATTGTCGCTTGACAATCGCAATGTATGCATATTGGAGGGACAGGCTTCTCCCAACTTGGAATATCCTCGAGAAAATGGCGTAGCCATTCAGCCTCTTCAGTGCACTTATCCAAGGCTATTAGCTCAGATTCCATCGTGGATCTAGCTATTAACATTTGTTTTGAGGATTTACATGATACGGCTGCACCTCCCAAAGTGAAAACATATCCACTTGTGGACTTAGAGTCCTTTATGTCGGATATCCAACTAGCGTCGCTATACCCTTCAAGTACAGCTGGATATCTTCCATAGTGCAGTCCAAGGTTTTTGGTATTACGTAAATACCTCAAAACCCTTACTATTGCCTTCCAGTGTTCAGCACCGGGGTTGCTAGTATATCTACTCAACTTGCTAACCACAAAGGCAATATCAGGCCTGGTACAACTCATTAGATACATCAAGCTTCCAATAATCCTAGCGTATTCTACTTGAGAAATACACTCTCCACGATTTTTGGTAAGTTGTACGTTTTTATCTAACGGAGTCGTTGCCTCTTGATAATCATCCTTATTAAATTTCGTAAGGATTTTATCAACGTAATGGGATTGGCTTAGCGTAAGACCGTCAGGTCCTCTAATTATTTTAATCCCAAGGATTAAATCGGCCAGCCCCATATCCTTCATGTCAAATTTAAAATTTAACATGCTTTTGGTAGAATTAATCATTAGATTATTGCTACCCACGATGAGTATATCATCCACGTATAAACATAAAATGACATAGCCGTCTACCGTGCTCTTCACATAGACGTATTTGTCACTTTCGTTTATTTTAAACCCATTAATTAACATTGCATGATCGAACTTTTCGTGCCACTGTTTAGGGGCTTGTTTCAATCCATAAAATGATTTAATTAATTTACACACTTTCCTTTCTTGGCCTGGAACACGAAAGCCCTCGGGCTGTTCCATATAGATTTCTTTGTCTATATCGCCATTTAGAAAAGCGGTTTTTACGTCCATTTGATGAACTTCCAATTTTCGCAATGCGGCAATTGCTAGTATCATCCTAATGGAATTTATTCTCGTCACAGGAGAATACGTGTCAAAGTAATCATTGCCCTCACGTTGCTTGTATCCCTTGATTACAAGTCTGGCCTTGTACTTATCGATGGAACCGTCAGGTTTCATTTTCCGTTTAAAAATCCACTTGGATCCCAAAGGTTTATTTCCCGGAGGAAGATCAACCAATTCCCATGTGTGACTTTTAAGGATAGAATCCACCTCACTTTTGATGGCTTCTTTCCACATAGGACCTTCAGTAGACGTCACGGCTTCCGTATAAGTCCGTGGCTCATTTTCTACCAAACATGTTAGAAAATCCGGTTCATTTTCTACCATACATGTTAGAATATTCGAGTCAAATTCTACCAAGTAGGTGAGAAAATCCGGTCCGAAGGATTTTTCAATTCTAGCACGTTTGCTACTTCTGGGTTCGGGTTCTTCTTCGGATCCCTCGCTAGTATTTTCCATAACTACGTCAAATGTTCGTTTTGACGTGCTAGGCCCTTCGTTGGACTTGTATGGAAATACATCTTCAAAGAATGAAGCATTCTTTGATTCAACCATTGTGTTTTTATGTACATCCGGATTATTCGAATCGTACACTAAAAACCGATAGGCACTACTATTTTGTGCATATCCAATAAAAATACAATCCACCGTTTTTGGACCTATTTTTATTTTCTTAGGTGTTGGTACAAGCACCTTAGCAAGACACCCCCACACTTTCAAATATTGATAGGAAGGTTGTCTGCCTTTCCACAACTCGTACGGAGTTTTATCATATTTTTTCCGGGGAACCTTATTTAAAAGGTAGTTGCTTGTCAAGATTGCTTCGCCCCACATATTTTGTGGCAACCCCGAACTTACTATCATCGCATTCATCATATCTTTCAATGTGCGATTCTTTCGTTCGGCAACACCATTTGATTGAGGTGAATAGGGTGCGGTACGTTCGTGTACTATACCCACACTAGCGCAAAAGTCACCAATTGGTGCTTCATACTCACCACCTCGATCACTCCTAACCGTCCTAATCCTTCGATTAAGTTGGTTTTCCACTTCATTCTTATAAAGAATGAATTTATCGATTGCTTCGTGTTTATTTTTTAATAAATAAACGTAGTTATAGCGTGTGCTATCATCGATAAAGGTAATAAAATATTTATTACCGCCACGTGTTTGTATTGATTTAAAATCACAAACGTCACTATGAATTAATTCAAGTAGTTCCGTTTTTCTTTCAACCGATTTGAAAGACGTTTTCGTTAGTTTTGCCTCTACACAAACTTCACATTTGTGCTTCACATCAATTGTGAATTTAGGAATGTGCTCCATGTTAATTAATCTACGTATAGAATTAAAATTAACATGTCCTAGTCTACCATGCCACACATTGGAAGACTCAAGCAAGTAAGCAGAAGGGATTTTATTATTATTATTAATAATAGTCATTACATTGAGCTTAAAAGCCCATCACATGTATACCCCTTGCCCACATACATTCCCGACTTAGACAAAACCAGTTTGTCCGACTCAAAAACCATGCGGAAGCCATGCTTGTTCAACAACGAACCGGAAATCAGGTTTTTGCGTATTTCCGGAACAAACAACACTTGGTTGAGAGTCAGCTCTTTGCCCGAAGTCATCTTCAGGACCACCTTGCCCACGCCTTCAACCGCGGAATGAGCCGAGTTACCCATCCACACTTTCTCACCATTTGATGGCTCAAAAGTTGTGAATAACTCCCGGTTTGAGCAAATGTGCCGGGTTGCACCGGTGTCCACAAACCACTCCTTGGAATTAGATCCAACGAGGTTGACCTCGGTCACCACAGCCGCAAGGATGATGTCTTCATCCTTTTGCCCACCTTGCACCAAGTTGACTTGGGAGTCTTTCTTCTTCCGTGGTGCCTTGCAATCCGAGGACTTGTGTCCGTTTTTATTGCAATTGAAGCATTTTCCATTGAACTTTGTCTTGGAAACGCCTCCCTTGGGACCGAGCTTGCTCTTCCCATTATTTTTAGTTTTGGAGCCTTTTGCATGCTCCACCACGTTTGCCTTGGCGTCATGAACAATTGGGAGTTTCCCATCGTTCTTCCGGTTATCCTCTTCAATCCGCAGACGGAGGATCAATTGCTCCAAGTTCATTTCCTTTCGCTTATGCTTAAGGTAGTTCTTGAAATCCTTCCAAGCCGGCGGCAATAAATGGATAATTGATGCCACTTGGAAAGACTCACTAACTGTCATTCCTTCATCTCGAATTTTGTTGAAGATCATTTGCATCTCCTCAACTTGACTCAAGACCGTCTTCGAATCCACCATTTTAAAGTCAAGGAATCGACCAACAACAAATTTCTTTGCGCCGGCATCCTCGCTTTTATATATGTGGTCCAAAGCATTCCATAGCTCCTTAGCCGTAGCTAGTTTGCTATATATGTCGTACAAAGCATTCCATAGCTCCTTAGCCGTAGCTAGTTTGCTATATATGTCGTACAAAGCATCATGCAGCCCGTTCAACACATAGTTTTGGCAAAGGAAGTCCGAATGCTTCCATGCCTCAACCGCGTTGAAAGATTGCGCATCCACCTCACCCCCGGTTGCTACCGGCGCATCTTCGGTCAAGAATCTAGCAAGACCGAGAGTAGTGAGGTAAAATAGCATCTTTTGCTGCCACCTCTTGAAGTTTAACCCGTTGAATTTCTCGGGTTTCTCCACAGAGTTGCTTGGTACGGTCACAATAGGGATAGCCCTTTGGTTGGCCAAAGTAGATGCACCGCGTTGTGAAGCATTGTTCACCGGTGCTCCACTTTCAGAGTGATTGTCGTTCAGAACATTCGGCCCAACACCAATCTCGTTTTCTTGAGAAGTCATTTTCGTTCTTTAACGTTTTTTCGAAAACACAAAAAAATAAGTTCGTTCACCAAAGTGACAAACTACGATTTAAGATTGTTTACCATAGTAGAACAATCAACAAATACGTTTTAAGATTGTATCTGTATGATACAAGCTCAACAAGTACGTTTTAAGATTGTATCCGTATGATACAAGCTCAACAAATACGTTTTAAGATTGTTGGGTGTGTTTCGGAAAATAAAGAAAATTAATTAAAATAAATTAATTAAATAAAATGACTAGAGAAAAACAAGAAAGGAGATGAAGCAGAATTAGTCAAAGCTCGTGCTACGCACGATTTCCTTAAAACGTATTTGTTGCCTCCCACGGTGCTAGGAGCGTTGCAACAATCGTTTCCCAGGATACGATGACTACGAACTAATGTTTGAGCACACAAACAAGAGTTCCAGCGAACGAGAACCAAGTATGAACACAGAAGGAGTTTTGCAGAGTAGCTGTAGGTGTTTTTAGCTCAAGAATACGTGAGGAATGTATTGTGCGCTATGCGTTGTTTTGTTGCAAACCACCTGCCAGCTATTTATAGGAGTATTTGTTGTGTGTTAAATGGGGTGTTAATGGACCTGAACGTTGGACATCAATGACCAGTCCGTTGGGCATTGAATCGTCCATAAACTGTCCATTTAACGCAGCATTAAAAGAGAAGAACGTTGGGCATTAATTGTTGTAACGGAAGAAATGCGCGACAGAAGACCCCAACAGAACACCCCTTGGAGGGTTTCTGTCCGAAGCCAGCAGAACACCTCTTGGAGGGTTTCTGTCCGAAGCCAACAGAACACCTCTTGGAGGGTTTCTGTCCGAAGCCAGCAGAACACCCCTTGGAGGGTTTCTGTCCGAAGCCAACAGAACACCTCTTGGAGGGTTTCTGTCCGAAGCCAGCAGAACACCCCTTGGAGGGTTTCTGTCCGAAGCCAGCAGAACACCCCTTCGAGGGTTTCTGGACGGCATTCATGTCCGCAGGTCGCCCGCGCACACGAGTCGCGGTTTTTCTTCTCCGTTTCGGGATTTGATCGGCACCTCCCCTGCGCGTAAGAGAGAGCCTTTCCCTTTAGGAATCTTAACTCCTTAAAAGAGGCTTCCCTTTATAAGGGGGTGAAAATCCCTTGAGTTTTTCGGTGTGAGATAAAACATTCTAGAAACTCATCATTTTTCCCAGTTTTTCCATTTCAACGAGTGAACTTCGAGAATCAATTTCTCATTCACCCGTTATCCGTTTTGAGTGTACCACATATCGAATTGAAGCCCTTAACAAGGACAATCCGAAACCACTTTGACCCGACCCAAATCGGAAGTGGACCCCACTCAAATAATTTCCCCAAAATGACCATTTAATGCAATTTTTAACACATTTTTCCAACAGTCTTTGTCGTATCATCCATAAAATATGTAATTTTATATTCTTAAAGGATGTTAAAACATTTTTTCAATGTGATTAATTCATTTTACATTATTCTAACTCTCATTTTAGCTTTTATAAAAAAACTCTCACATTTCTCAAAAATATATAAAAGGGTGAATTTAAAAGATGCTAGTAGATTTATTCAACTATAATATTCCCTCCGTCCCACATTTATCTTCGTAGTTCAGTTTATGATGCTTGACTGACGATAAAACAACTTGATCCCTGTTCACACTCAGATTAATTTTAGTAAATTAAATTTACATATTCAGAAACTACATTAAATCCGCTACAAAGTCTGATCAAGAAAATTTAAGTTTGATAAAAATTTGATATATAAAGTAAAAGATTTAGAGTAATTTGAGTTGACCATGTGAATAGTAAGTATGAAGATAAATATGAGATGGAGGGAGTAACTGTTTTCTAAATGGGGCAGTCTCGAAGTTATAGATGGGCTAAAAAGAAAATACGTAAAATGTATATGATAAAAATAAAAAATAAAAATAAAAAATGTACAGGCACCGAAAGTAAAATGTGTCGCCTATTTAAGCCAACTCTAAAATAGACTTACATTTAAATACTTTATTCAATTGTAATTAGTTGTTAAAAATAAGTATTTCTTCAAAAAATTAGTACCAAATGCTAAGAAATTACTTGAAAAGCTTATGGCATCGACTTTATGTCTTAACCCTTAACCCATTAACTTTGACTCGTGGCACTAGGATATATTTATAAATATTAAAAATATAAGTCTAATATGTTGATATATACAAATATGTAAAAGTACTTTATATTGTGGATAAACAATTTTTAAGGAAATAGTTTTACTATTTATTTTCAATTTGAAAGTGCTACTTTGTAAAATATTGATAAAAATAGAGAAAATTATCTCTCATATAGTCATATGACTAAAACACTTCTCATTTCCCAATATATGACTCCATCAGTTTATTTCCTACTTTAATACGTGCATGGTTAATTATTGTTTTAATTTTGTTTTTAATTCCACGATTGCCCTCCTAACGAGATTAAAACGGGAAGTAGTTTCATGTTTTCGTCTTCCTAATTAGTTGGATAGATATCTATGGCAATCCCTTCTAATAAATAGAAATTCTAGTAATATGGCAAGTGCATGGCTCATCATTATAATAATCCTAAAAATATGGTAACTGCCTGGCTCATAATTATTATGTATTATTAAATAACTATATTTCTAATTAAGTATTGGATATCCTCGACACCTCGTTACTTACTGATTTCCATAAATGTCATACTAAACCAATTTACTGTCCATTTATTGTTTTATTTACTAGTGTTACTCCTTTACCAAACTTATTGCCCTTTTGTTCTTAATATCACACACACACACACACACACACACACACACACACACACACACACACACACACACACACACACATATATATATATATATATATATATATATATATATATATATATTTATAATAATAATAATAATAATAATAGAAGTAATAATAATAATAGATATCAGTCACTATTATCATTATACGTACTACACATTATACTACCTTCTTACAGAATTATTGCCCTCTAACATATTTACTTCCATTTTTGTATTTACTGCCCATTTCGTTTATGGATCATATATAGAATAGAGGAATTTACTAATGATTAATATAATACATTTATTATCTTTAACTTAATGCCTATGTCATTAACTGTCATCATAATAAATATTACTGTCCTATTCGATGCGTTAATTTATTGCTCATTTCTTTATTGTCCTTCGATTATTGTCTATGATTACTGTCACGACTCTCGAATAAGTCTGTGACATTACCCAGTCAACATTTATTACAATCTTAATTATCGACACATGCTTCTCAATCGATTGCCTTTTTTGTAGTGTTTCCTTAGTTGGCGAGGGGGGAACGTTGTGCATTGGAGTGTATTAATTACTATTCCTAAAAATAAGGGATTAATTATATAGGCATGGGGGCATGATAGGTTATTTGCTCTACTAATTCCAGCCGTATCATGAATGTGAATATGTGATGTTCAATTTAGTCATGTATAAGATTAAAAATATATATGGTCATATTTTTGAAAAAGTCGTGAGTTTTAGTAATATTAGGGTATTTTTCCCATAAAAATATGTACATGAGTACATCCAAACTAAAATAAAGAAAAAGCCAAATTAAAATGGTGCTTAAGTTCAGTATTTTAAATTCCTACAAAACCCTCAAATATTATCTATAAATTCAAGTTCACCTTTATCTTTCATGCTATCAAGATTCCAGATCATCTTCCCTACATTTTTTACATTTTCGTACCGGTGGGCGTAGCTCAAATGGTAGCAAGGGAATGCCACAAGGGTTAGATACCGGATTCGAATCCCAACAACTGCGATAAGTGGTTACTATGCTAAAAATGCATAGGACTTCTGCAAGTGCCGGGGACAGAGCCCCACTTTCTATCTGTCACATTGGAATTATAGTCAAATTTACATCCTCTCAACCGGAACAAGGATGAGATGTCATCCTTTTTTACATTCTCAACATATTTAGCATTGAAGTGTCATGTTGGACACCGATATGACACGTAAAACGTCTGATGTGACACGTGTCCTTGCATCATAGGTTGTCTCATCACACGGATTCAGAGAAATTGATATAATTAATGATAATTAAGCGTGAAAACCATACCATTATAGCACGTAACTGGAACAGTCTACTCCTATGTTTAGACCGTCAAGAGAAGGTCAAATATAAAAATTGGCCTCATACATCAAGGAAAAGGAAAACAAAAGGGAGGGCAGGAGAGAGCGGGACATTATATTCCTGAAATTTGGGAGGACGTTCCAGCAATCAAAACCGCAGGTGTCCAGCGTGGGTAACCAGAGGAAACTCCCTTGGCATTTTCAAACAAAGGCAGAAAGGATGTTCTTTTTTAGAGTGAACTCATCAGCCTTCGCAGGACTAATTGACTGCACATATAATAATTATCCAAGAAATATTCGTGAGAATGGTGTTCAGCACATGTACTTTCAATTACAATATCACTACCGAATCTAGTTTTGTTTTTATAATGACAAATTATTATACTCGTAGTACTTAATCAAAGGAAAGATGAACAAAGGCAGTTCTACAAAAACTAGTACAAAAAAACCTTGAGCCCCCCATTCATTGCCCCATACCATAATACAACTGAAACTAGTCAAAGACTTGAAATGGCAACTATAGCAAATCATTTTTTAATTTTTCCTAACAAGTCCACACGAGAAAAGAAGGGAAAAAAGGCTTAATATGTGGACCAGATATAAGCAGTTCCAAATAATATGGCACACTTGAAATGGCAACTGTCGATATAACATACCTTGGCAAGTATGCGTTCTAACCGCTGAATTTCATTCTTGGCATAGTCAACTCCTTTATCCATGCAACTCTTGGCAGCTTTTGCATAGATACTGCCATATCTGGGGCAAAAAGAGATATAGCAAGGAGCCAAGGTCATAAATCACCACATTGTCTAACTAATAAGTTCACCAGTAATTGAATAAGGTTTGCAGACACTATGTACCTTCTAGAAGGACCTGACAGCTTCTCAATTTCTTCCTCCAGTTTACCGAGTACAGCCTTCTTCTCTGCATCATCAGCACTCACAAACTCCTTGACCAGGTTAACCAGGTCGTCAACAACTCCAGCCTGAACCATGACAATAGTTTTAAAAACTTAAGGATGTGAATGAAACAAGTTTAACATGAATTGTTGCATGCCCCTATGCTACTAACCTTAGAAGTAAGTTGCCCTTTGGCATCACGGTTAGTGCCACACTTCTCATTAATGAAGTTTACAAAGTCATCCAAGTCTCGCCCTGCTTCATAATCTTCACCGGCTTTGTTTGACTTTGGGAAGAATTTTAATGTGGGGAAACCACTTACACCATACCTGTGTAGTGGGAAGAGAGCACCATTTCATGTACCAATTGTGTCAAAGTCATAGTGACATTTTTAGTCCTCCACCTATTGCACAGTGGAAGGACTAAAAGTGTCAATCTGACAGTACTCGGAGGACAAATGTGGGGAATTTTAGGACTAAAATTTGCATATGTAGAAACTACACTCAAATTAGTTCGAGTATAATAAGTATTGGGAGAAATTATTAAAATACCTCAAACTTTGAAGGTGTGTGAGATAAACGCCCCAAACTTTCATATGTAATTTAAATACCCTAAACTTTATCTAAAAAGTTACTTTAGCACAATGGTCATATATTATTTCTTTCAAAAATGTAAATATATGGTGTTCATCACTTCATTGCATAATTTAAAATAGCAAATTAAAAATGTTACAATTATATAGAGTGGGTGTAGTATTATTTATTTTACAATGGAAGTTTAGAATGTTAATTGTATCTTTATGAATGCTAAAATATTTTAAATTATGAAATTAACACCAAAAATTAACATTTTTGAAAGAAATAATACATGACAAATGGTGCTAAAATAACTTTTTTATAGAAAGTTTGGGGTATTTAAATTACATATGCAAGTTTGGGGTGCTTACCTCACACCCCTTCAAAGTTTGGGGTATTTTAATTATTTTTCACTAAGTATTTATGCATGTACAATCAAAGAGTAAAAGGAAGTTAAGTATCAGAAGTTAAGTTGACCTTATTTTGGGGCGGATGGAGCATTCAATAAAAGTATAAAACACGACATTCTAGGCAACATGCAACACCCCCTACCCCACCCAAAGGCATGCAAAAGAGGACATACTTCTCTGCAAGATCCTTGAACTTGTCAGCATCGAGATTAGCAATGACCACGTCTTCATCCAGTTTAAAAGCCGTTGCAACCTTTTCGTAAGTCTACACATCATAGAGGAACCACAAATAAATTTTTAATAATCTTAGAAGCAATTGTATATAGTACCTGTAAGAAACTAAGAGCTAAGCTAGCAAGGCACTTACTGGAGCAAGCTGTTTGCAATGTCCACACCTGCGGAAGGTCAAGATAATCAGATGAGAAGGGGGGAAATAATCAGTTTTACTTGACAGTTGACATAGCGCTAATTCAGTATTTCTCAACAGTTTGAAAGGCATTGCCTATATATTAAGCAAACATAATATGAAGGATACAATGTTTCAGTTGAGGGAAACATCCAAACTGAATATGCTCACCATGGTGCATAAAACTCTACCAAAACATTGTTTTTCTCATTCAGGACAATCTCGTCGAAGTTTTCAGCAGTTAACACTACAACATTTGACGGGGTTGCAGCAATCTTAACATTTGTTCCTGAACATAATAAAAACTTTATTGAGAACTGTGAATCTAAAAGCGTTCACTGCAACATAAGAGTAACTTAGGGCATTTTATTGTGTACTACAATATGATCATGTAGAACAAGATGGGAATAACTTTGTTTATACAACTATCAAGTGTAAGAAATAAGTGCATTGTATCAGCACAGTGTGAAATGCATCCAATTATGATATACCAATTACATTTGAAGTAACCAATACACTATTAAACAAGTCAATGGAGTTCAGATACAAGCTTTAATGCAAAACTTCTTCACAAAAAGCAATATTGTTTAAAGTGAATGAATAATCACTGTTAAATGGATTGATTTTCTAATTATTGCATTACATAGTAACTGATTTCAAATGCAAAAGGAAATTACCTGCTTCACTGTTAACAAACTCTACAAGTGCCTCTATCGTTCGTGAACCTTCATACCTATGAAACAATAGATGCTGCATTTCAATATTTCAAAGGAGAAATGTACGAGAAAAGCATTCAAATATTACTAACAGGAAAGTAACCACATGCTAACACTCACTTCTTTGGCTCGAGAGACCCCTTGGGGAACCACTGAATTGTTGGGTATCCAGACACACCATATTTGCTACAAAGAGTTTTGTGTTCATCACAGTCCACCTATAGCATTAATTAGAAACTTCCAAATCATCTTATTCTTAATAAAAACGGTAAACATTTAGCCTGCCAAGTAAGCATTAAGTGAAGCAACAAACAAAAATATATGCTGCCATAGTTAAATGACTCAAATTATCATTTATCAATAGTCATAAGTCATAACTAGTACTCCATGTTAAATTGTTATTATGCTGCAGAAAACAGGAATAGAGCTCAAAATTTCGTCCCAGTAAAAATACTGACCTTTGCAATTAAAGCGGACTTCGATTTCTTGAAACTTGCACCAAGCTTTTCGTATTCAGGAGCTAGCTTTTTACAGTGTCCACACCTGACAGCATATTTAAAAAGAATAAATCAGAGGATTAATACACAGGATATTGTCATAATGGTGGTTTAATGGTTTCTATTAGTTGTTAAATCTAGTTACTGTGTGCAGAGAAATACTTGGTAGTATTATTTAACTATTGGTTTTTAGAACGTGTAAAAGGACATACGCCGGTCTTCTTACATTACCTATTTATAAGGAGGAAGTAGTAATTAGCTACTAGCTATTTCATTGTAAATAAAATAAAAAGGTTGTGCAAAATTTCATTATTCTTGAAGCATACTAGTATTACATTATTACTGATAATTGTTTATTCATGTAGTCTATTATTGTTGACAATTTTTTTTCTCTGTATTTTATCAGAGCCATGCAAACTAAGTTTTGCCATAACATTAATGAATAAAACCTAAATTTTTAAATTACTTTTGACTTTTCAATTCAAACAAAATTTTATAACATTCACTTCTAATAATGTTAGCACAACATTGAAAAAGTATGTCAAAATTTTTAATATTAATGTATCTAAGGGGATTGGCTGGATTTGGAGATGTTGAAGCAGAAACTATATATGAATGAACAGACTTTAAAGTTTAAACATAGAATTACTTTAAAGGTCATTTTGTTTTATATGCAACAGGCTTTTAATATAAACTAGTAAACTAACCCTAATTTTGATACAAGAGGTCTACAATAATATTTCAATCGAAAAGCTACAATCCTAGCTTCCAAACTCAACTATTTTTCCTCAGCTTGCAGCCATTTCAGCCCATCACCATAGATTCCAAGTGAGACTAAATCAATGGGAACTGACTAGAATTTAAACATTCCAACCAAAAATGGCTGAACTTTTCCTACGAAAGAGAAGCATCACAGTTTTTTAAACAGCCGCTTCTTTCAAATGATGTAATAAATTATTTGAATAGAACAAATAATTATTTTATTTCAATCCAGATGATGTACAAACTTTAGGATGATCAAAAGAACTTTTGCCTTTTCGCTTAATTTCCACAATAACCTGTTCCAAAATGCTTTTCTGGAGAGCTTTTTCAAATTGGGTTTTATGACTTACACCATCTGATCTAAAAAGCTCTTAACACAAACCATGATAATTTGTACAACATGTAGAGCCTGTTTGGTAACACAAAATTGGCTTAATCGGCTTAATCGGCTGAAATATATGAAGTTCTTGCTGTATTGGCTGATTCTGCTTATTTATGTATACATTATATTTAAAATATATTTTAGTAATAAAATAAAGAAAAAATTATATGAAAAAATAGTTAAAATGATATCTACCTTAAATTCAGCCAATACAGCCAGAAAAGTAACTCCAACCATTTCTTATTGTTACATAATTCAGCGCACGAAATCAAAAGTTACGTGTTTGGTTAAAAAGTTGGCTAAAAAGTTGGCCAACCAACCTCGTAAGACAAAAAACAGAGTCACCAAAGGGGCTTGAAATCTGGACTGAAAACGCCAACATAGCAACGAACTCATTTGAAGAATTCCCGGAGTCTCACTGTTCAGTGTTCATTAAATTAAAAATAGCATTTTTGTTGACATTGGTCCTAGAAAAAATATGGAGTTCACATACACTTGAAGAAAAAACAGTTTTTAGAATACAACTTATGGAGGAAAACAATCTTTGATTAATCAATTGAACATGTTATAAAACCCTTCCTTGCGCAGATCATGCAGCTTATAATTTCCGATCTAAACCTACCAGTTTCATTAATCATAGATCAGTAAGAAATGCTCAGAACTGGATAGCACCGACTATAAAAAATGAGGATTCGAATCTGAGTTTTATATAATCTGTATCACCCATCATTAAAAAGCTTTGCGAAACAGGAGCACACTAAAATCGAAAATTAGTGAGAAGGAATACCCACCAAGGTGCATAGAACTCGACGAAAGCTGCGCGATCCTGGCCGACCTCCTTCTCGAAGTTGTCTTCGGTCAAAATGACGACGTCGTCGGCGTAGGCCGATGAAAAAAACAGAGCTACGATTGCTAATGCTGAGAATATCCGCGATCTCGACATTTTCTGTTGATTGTCGCCGGTGAATTGGCCGGAGTCTCGTCTTATATCAGGTATTCCTGAGACTTGAAACTGATCTACGCCGTGTATATGATGAGGATTGATCGGGTGACATTTCAAACTTGATGACATGATTTGACCAACTAAACACCTACACGTGGACAGGGCAATTGGGTCACACTTTGTCTAACAATTTTATGCTTAGTAACATTTATTCAATATAGTAAACTTGAGTTAAAAAACGATTATGTGTCAGATTCTTATTGGACAATATAAATTCTATTATCACTATGATTAAAACAAATAATTAATTCAATGTTCACCACAATTCAAAATTGTGCACTACAACTAATTTAGAGCAAAATGACGAGAAAAAATCTCTCTTTTTTAAAGTGATATAATTTTTATATTTATAATCCAATTTTAACAAAAAATATATCAAAAATATTTTTCATATGACATCAATATTATATATTTGTATATAAAAATACAAAAATCCATTATTTTATATACCAAAATTGGGTTAAAAAATCTCTTATAATTGTATTAACAACATATTACAGTATGTATTAACAACACAAATAACACTACCGCTTAAAATGCAAGAAAAACCGATCAAATAGATCACCTAATTCAACATGATATATATATCTATCGCTCATCGTACGGTACCAAATTATTATCAACATGATATTGATCCTAAATGCATCACTTATTTGAACAATTGAAAGACTGTTCTATGATTTTCTATCCCATGTTAATTGTTAATATTATTGAAATATTAACATAGTATTTGAAAGATAATAATTTGTTGTCGCATGTTAATTTGAATTGGAAGCTAACACACTATTACCCAACCGCAACCACACTATAAAATCGTACAAGTGAACAGGACTCCAATAGTACAACACCTTAATATTACAACTAAATTATATACCCTCCCGATTATAAACCAACAATTGCATCGAAAGATCTCAATTGACTTATCTGTCAACTTTTTATCAAACACGTAAATTTTGATTTTGAACGCTGAATTGTGTAATAATAAAAAAGTAAGATTGAAGTTACTTTTCTGACTGTATTGACTAAAGTTATTTTAAAAGACAATTTTAGCTATTTTTCATATATTTTTTTCTTTATTTGACTCATAAAATATTTTTAATTCTATTGTTTTATATAGTAAACTTGAGTTTTAAAATGTTGATGTGTCATCTTTTAAATGGTTAACAATTACGGAGTATAATATTTAGCATCACTTTTAATTCATTAATCATTTAACAATTCACTACCCCCACCCTTACCCCCTAACCACCACCCTAACCCACCCATTACCCCACCCAACCACGTACCCCTATACCTTACTACCACCCCACCCCCATACCCCTTACCCCACTCCCGCCCCCGCCCACCCCACTCATACCTTCCTTCCTACGAGTAGGTATGGGTGGGTATGAAGGGTTTTAGGGGAGTATGGGTAGAGTGTAAGATCGTGGTAAGGTAGGGATAAGGGTCAAGGGTGTGGAATTGGGTGTAGGGTGGGGGTACGAGGTATAGGGACAGGGTAGGGGTTAGGAGTATGAGTACACGTACGAGGTGATCGACCCCACATATTATATTATATATTTGTATTCATGAATGTTTGTGTGTCTATATATGTATAGGGTTATTTTGGACATTTTAATGTTAAACGTTGTTTTAAACCTTTTGAAGTAAACATGATCTTATAACATTGCTTATTTTATATGTCGCTTATTAACGCGAGTCTCAATAAGCACCATTTAGTAACCTGGGAAGTAACGTGTCAGTCTTCTAGATGATCACATAACTGGGTGAAAAAATTGATGAATATGTTTTCAGATTTGAAAATGGAAAACTAGAAAATAGAAACAGAAAATTGGAGAACGAAAAACAGAAGCAGTAAACAGGAAAATATCCCTGTTAGTAAACAGACCCAAAATATTTAGCTATTTTATTCAAATGTGTGTGCGCGTCAGAAATCGAAGATCGAGTTGTCAAATACGAAGTAAGAAATATAGAACTATCACAGTTTTTTATGATACAGAACTATAAAAGTTGATTAAATAAAAAATCTAAAAAACTGTAAAAATATAAATTATGAATATATGTATTGATTTACGAGTTTTCATAGATTATCCTTAAATTGAACTCAACCTTGAAATTTTCATTTTAAATACACACAAAAACACATATATTATCTTCGTCTCACTAACGTTAAAAAATGAAGGGGAGATACGATTATTAAGAAAAGTTGTGTGAATGATATTGAATTGGTAAAATATGAATGATTTACATCTATACAAACTTTTCCAAATTTAATACGAGGCTGTCTTGTGGAAGGAATCGAACAAAAAATGTGACAATTTTAAGAGGATGTGTGACATTCCAAAAATATAAATAAAATAAACTAAAATTGACATTAATATTGTCAAAATTAATCAAATAAAATTATGAGTAATATCTAAAATAATAAAAATGTCTTTTACAATAAAAATAATAACATATGTCAATATACAAAATTTCAATATAATAATAAATATCAAGAGAAACATTTATAATTAATAAGTTGACTCTTTAAACTTAACTAGGCACGTACTTATTATATACATAGTGTAAAGAACAAATATAAAGACTAGTTGCAGCAACCAAACTGTCTCTCTGATTGAAAATGAACTAGCAGTGGCTTTAAATAGCCTTACAAAGAAACTGAAATGCTGAAATAAAGCTAAGTTTCTCACAATACCAGGAAACGTGATTACAAGCAAAAGAATAGGAAAGGTACGAACAAACTACACCCATTTCCTAATAATTAGGAACTTATTAAGACTGATTCAAAATAACTAACAAAACCTTCCCCTAAACTAAACATGTTGATCAGCTACATGTTAGTTTAATTCAGGACTTCGCCTGACACCAAGCTCTTTTCTGAGTTTCTCAAATTGATCAAGCTTCAATGGTTTGGTCATGATGTCGGCTAGCTGTTCATTGCTCCCACAATACTCCATCTTGATTAACCCGTCATTTATAAGATCTCTAAGGAAATGGAATCTGATATCAATGTGTTTAGTTCTTCAATGGAAAACTGGATTCTTAGCAAGTTTGATAGTAGAAGAATTATCACAGAGAATCTTTACTGAATCATCTTGAATGCCTGTGAGTTGTTTCAGAAGTCGTTGCATCCAGACACATTGGCAGGCACATGAAGTGGTAGCAACATACTCCGCCTCTGTGGTTGACAGGGTTACCACAGGTTGCTTTTTAGAAGCCCAAGCCACAGCTCCTCTACTAAACATAAACACATATCCTGAAGTGCTCTTCCAATCACCTATATCACCAGCATAGTCACTGTCAGTGTATGCCATCATTTCAGTTGTACAACCTCTTTCATAGAAAATACCAAAATCAACAGTGGACTGAATGTATCTCAGGATTCTTTTTGCTGCTAGCATGTGTGCTTCTTTTGGATTTTCCATGAACCTACTCAACAGACAAACAGAATACATCAAATCGGGTCTTGTGACTGTTATGTATAAAAGACTCCCAATAATCTGTTTGAACAAGGTTCCATCAGCATTGTTTCCTTCCTCTTTCGACAGTTTGATTCCAGGAACTATTGGATTCTTAACTCCATTGCAACTGCTCATTCCAAATCTTTTAAGAATATCACTAGCATATTTCTTTTGGCTGATGAAGATTCCACTGATGTCCTGTTTTACTTACACACCCAGAAAATACTTCATCTCTCCAAGATCAGTCATCTCAAACTCATTTTTCATCGAAGCTTTGAAATTTTGCAACATTAAAAGATCATTACTTGTAAAAATAAGATCATCAACGTAGAGACTTACAATCAAAATCTTGCAGTTCTCAAGCTTCTTGATGAATAGAGTATGGTCACAACAGCTCTTTTCAAATCCTTCTTTGATGAAATACCCTTCAATTCTGCTGAACCACGCCCTTGGAGCTTGCTTCAAGCCGTAGAGAGCCTTTTCAAGTTTATAGACCTTGTTTTCCTCTCCTTTTACTTCATATCCTGGTGGCTGGAATACATACACATCTTCACTTATTTTCCCGTGCAGAAATGCACTTTTGACGTCAAGCTGAAATACTTTCCAGTGATTTCTTGCTGCTACAGCCAGCAAAGTTCGAATGGTATCCCATCTGGCTACTGGAGCAAATACTTCAGTGTAATCTATCCCCTTTTCTAGAGCATGGCCTTTTGCAACTAGTCTCGCCTTGCATTTGTCAACTTCTCCATTCTCTTTTAACTTAGTTCGGTAGACCCACTTAACTCCTATCACCTTCACTCCAGGGGGAGCACTCACTAGTCTCCATGTGTTATTTCTTTCAATTGCTTCAATTTTCAAGATCCATTGCTTCTCTCCATTTTCTTGATTTTACTGCTTGTTCATAAGACAATGGATCATCAGTAGATATAAAAAGAACAAGATTTTGGTGTACCTCATCTTCTGAGATCCCTTCTCCACTGGTGTAGTCTTCTAAGTAAGCTGGAGTTCTTCTTCTTCGAGCTCGTGGTTCAGAAGTGTTTCCATCTGAGTGATGTTGTGATGTTGCTGATGTATCACTAAGGCTGGTGTTTCCATCTGCATCTCCTTCATTTGAGAGAGTTTCATCAGTTTCACTTTCATTTTCTTCCCCTTGATTGTAAGTTTCTTCATAAGCTTCACCCCAATCAAGAATATCATGCTCATGTCCTTTCATCGTGTGTGCCCAGTTCCAGCTTTCTTGCTCTTCAAAAACCACATCCCTGTTGATTGTTACCTTCTTAGTATAAGGATCAATCAACTTGTATCCTTTGGACTCATCGCTATATCCAATCAACACTTGCTTTTGGCTCTTTACATCCAGCTTCTTTCTTTTTGCATCAGGTATGTGAACATTTCCAATGCATCCAAAGATCCTGAAGTAGTCAACATTAGGTTTATGCCCACTCCAACATTCTTCTGGAGTTTTATTTTCCAGTGAAGCAGCGGGGCTTCGGTTCAAGATATGACAGGTCCATTTCACAGCATCTGGCCAGAACATATGGGGCATCTTCTTTTCTTCAAGCAAACATCTCACCATGTTGAGAATGGTTCGATTTGTACGCTCTGCAACTCCGTTCTGCTGAGGCGTATAGGCAGTGGTTAACTGTCTCTTAATCCCATGTGAAGTACAAAAATCCAAGAATTCTTTTGAGTTGAATTCCCCTCCTCTATCAGTCTGTAGGCTGCACACAGAAAAGCCACACTCCTTTTCCACCATCATTTTGAATTTTTTGAAAAATGTCAATGCTTCGCTCTTTTCATTTAGAAAGTATACCCATAACTTTCGACTGAAATCATCTATGAAAGTTAACAAGTACCTTTTGTTGCTAAAAGATGCAGGTGAAATTGGACCACAAATATCTGAGTGAATAAGTTGAAGTTGCCTTGTAGCTCTCCACTTGCTTTTCTTTGGTATCACCTTTCTATTTTGTTTTCCTCGCATACAGCTTGTGCATTGCTTTTCTGGTGCTTTGATATCTGGAAGTCCCCGAACCATCTCCTTATTATGTAGCAGTATCAAGCTCTTGTAGTTCAGATGCCCATAACGTTTATGCCATATTTCACTCTTTTCTTCGGTGTGTGCACTAAAGCATGAGAATGGCATGATAACGCTTGCAATGACTACAAACATCCTGTTAGCAGTCATGATACTTTTCATTATGAGTCCACGAGTTGGATGATACAGCTTACATGATCCATGTTTGATTAGTATGGTGATGCCACGGTCCTGTAGCTGACCAATACTAAGCAAATTATTGCGTAGTTCAGGTATGAAATACACATCACTTACCACTTGCACCTGCCCTTCAAATTCTAACTTTATACTGCCCTTCCCCATGACCATCAACTTGGAATCATTCCCAAGCTTTACAGAGTGTCTAAATCCCTCATCAAGATGAGTGAACCACTCTTTGTTTCCAGACATATGATTTGAACAGCCTGAGTCAAGGAACCAAATACCTTCTTTCCTGCTTTGCTTGAGATCTGCATATGCCATTAAAAGCATCTCATCATCATTATTTATTTCAGCATAATGAGCTCTCCTCTCCCAGCTAGGGCATTCATATTGAAAGTGTCCCAGATTATGACACTTGTAGCACTCCACAGTTGACTTATCAAAGGGTTGTCTTCCTCTGCCTCTTCCTTGCCCCCTTGCTGCGCCTCTTCCTGGTAATCCTCTGCCTCTTGCCCCTCGAGTTTCATAAGTGACTTTCAAAGCCTGCTCTTCTTCTATAGGACCTATCATTCTCTGCTCATGAAGTAGGAGACTGCTTTGAAGTTGATCCACAGTGAGAGTCTCCACGTTGTTTGATTCCTCAATAGAACATACCACATAATTAAATCTGGGGGCCAGTGAGCGAAGAATCTTGGCTGCAATGTCAGCCTCCTTGATTCTTTCTCCACATGTTTTCATCTTCTTGGCAATAGAGAGTGTTCTTCCAAAATACGCGTTCACGGTTTCCCCTTCCTTCATTTTTAGAGTTTCAAACTCAGCCTTTAGGGTTTGAAGTTGGGCTCTCCTGACTCTTGTTGATCCCTCAAACTTCTGCTTCATGGAGTCCCAGATCTGTTTGGACGTGTCATCATTGAGAATCGTTTCCATGATTTCTCTGTCTATGGCTTGATAAAGGTAGTTCTTCACCCTTTTATCTTTCAATTGCTGATCTGCAATGGCCCTAGCTTCTGCTCGTGATGGCTCTCTCCCATCTGGAATCTCAGCGATTCCATCTTCCACTAAGCTCCAGTATTCCTTTGCTCTAAGGAAATTCTCCATCAACTTAGCCCAATGTTCATAATAACCATCAAATTTAGGGATGGCAGGTTGCACAAAGTTGCTACTTTCCGCCATTTTTTTTTCGTATTTCACTCAAGAGATTCTCGTTCTCCTTTAATCAGGCCCCTATGAAGAGGCTCTGATACCAAATGTAAAGAACAAATATAAAGACTAGTTGCAGCAACCAAACTGTCTCTCTGATTGAAAATGAACTAGCAGTGGCTTTAAATAGCCTTACAAAGAAACTGAAATGCTGAAATAAAGCTAAGTTTCCCACAATACCAGGAAACGTGATTACAAGCAAAAGAATAGGAAATGTACGAACAAACTACACCCACTTCCTAATAATTAGGAACTTATTAAGACTGATTCAAAATAACTAACACATAGATATAATACTACACATAGATATACCTTTATAAATTAACACATACGTAAGTACGGTGTATAATACTATGTACGTATTACAAACACACATATAGTATATATTTATAAATATATAAAATATGCATAAATAGATATATGTAGTGATAAAGCTCAAACACAAACCAGTCATACACCTCTATCCACGCACCAATTATTCAGATGAATCATCTCAATACTTAGCTTGTCTAACTATGATCAAAACAAACAAAATAGTAAACACATATATACATCTAATACTTCCTCCGTTCCCTTTTAATTGCAGCAGTCAACATTTCACGTTTGTCAACGCACAAGTTTGACCATTAATATCTTTCATTTCTTATTAGTAAAAAAATTAAAAAAATCATATTTTGAAAATTTAGAATGAGAAGAATTTAACAATATTTTTTAAAAATTTAATTTATAATACTTTAATTAATAAAATATAGTCAAAGTAGAATATGTGAATAGTGCAAAAAGTCCGATGTTGCAATTAAAAGAGAACGGATGTAGTATATAAATAGATAGACATCTTCCCTTAGCTTGCTCTGTTAAAAAAACAACTAAACAACAAACACATACATACATGGGTAGAAAAAGAGGGGAGGGAGAAGACCGTTTCACGCCGTCGAGGAAGTTGCCGGCCGTCGCTGACGAAGAACAGGATCATTTTCACCAGAGAAGGAAGAAAAGCCGCTAGGAGATTTACTGGACTGCACTCCATCACCAGGCCGAGCTACTACTTGTCCGCTGAAATAGAAGCATGCACCGTCTTCGCCGGAGGAAGTTGCTGCGGCATTCTTCATCGCCGGTGGTTCCTGCGTAATGGAGAAAATGCACCGTGCAGTACGTAATACTCATGTTTCTGTTGCTTTCTTTATAATATGGATAGAGCTTATTTTAATAAATGGTTTGGGCTGCCTGATAGTGAAAAACCAACTCGATTAGCTAATAATAAAAGTAACTCTAATGAGAACAAATAAAACTGAGGTAGTTAGGCTATAAGCCTATAGGCCGAATGAAATAGATAAAATTAGTATAAAAGTATGATGGATTAAAACAGACCGATTAATATCATATCTCATAAGTTAATTGGGAAACTTATTAAAAAAAGAGAACAAAATAATGATTATGCAACTTTATAATATTAATGGTGATCATTGTAAAGAAACGAAATAGAAGAGCGTAAGAGGCGTCACCGGTAAGTTCCATGTCAATCAAAATTATATATTTACCTCGTAAATCTATGTGTGAATGTTACTTCTATTTATTTATTTGGTATCAAATTAAATCATGAGTATTTGAATTATGAATTGTGATTGTAAATGTTATTTGGGTTTGAGCTATTTATGTTGTATTTCGTATTTTGAGCTATTTACATAGTTTGTCATATTTTGAACTATTTTGAGAAATCTGACTTTAAGGATCAAATATCCTTATTCTTAGAATGTTGGAATTTTATCTATCTATAAAAGATATTGGGTTTTGGAAAGAATTACAGATAAAAATTAGTTTTCATAATTGTGGGCATCACGAGAGAAATCCGTGGTGTCAGTCTCCTTCACGACTGTTAATTGTGAGGGGGGCGGTTAGGGGCTACTACTGTTTTTGGTGGATTCGGTACTATTGTGGGTTATTAATATCCGGTAGACATTCCGGTATTTTTGTGAGGACTTTAAAAGTCCTTTGGTGGTCGGAGTAGTAGTTTCCTAGTCACTCAGGGAGTATATCCATTTGAGGAGTAGCTGGTATAAACTACCCGGGCTACTTGGGCTTCTTACTACCCGGAGGGCTTGGAATCTCTTTTAGGGGTGTGCACACTTAAGGTAGAAGTTCAGTTTCCAACAGGTGGTCGGTGGGAGCCGAAATTCTGGGATGAGTTGTAAATAACAACAACTCATTGGACTCAAGGAATCTTGAGTTTCGCCTATCTTTAAAAGAAACTTTAGAATCTGTGAAGAAAAGGCCAACTTTAGAATTCTTACTATTTTTCTAATATATACATATGATATGAGACATTGAATTATTTTTGAATGCTCTATTGGTTATTATGACAATTATTTGAATTATAATATTCAAATATATATAATATTTCAATCTATAGTCTGCATATATACAAAATATAGATATTTTCTCCAAATATTATTATTTTACGGGGTTAGGTGGAATTTTACTTAGCGAAAGCTAATTTTAGTTTCTTTTTGTGTTCTCTTTTCTCTGTGGATATTTTCAGGTGATGATTATGACGAATGACGAACTTCGAGAGCGTTGCTTAGAAAAATTAGAAATAAAAGTAATGTATAACGTTATTTTAAATAAATAAATTAGAAACTCTTTAGTTTTATTCTTATATTTTAATGGTGGATAGCCTTAGCATTCAGTTAATTAAGAGCTGAATGTGGCGGTGACACACCCATATTCCATATTATTATATTCCGCTGCATAACTTAAATGTTTATTTCTTATAAACAACTTATAATCAAAGAACCATTTTGAAAAGGGAATTTGGGGGTGTTACAGGATGGGAGGAATATAATTTTATGACCCTCCAATGTAGTAGGCCTTGAGCCAAAACCTCACTCCTTTATACTCGAACCCAGCTCAGAAAATTGACAAAATTTTATAAAACGGAAAGAACATCAAATAATAATTGCATTAACAATCTTTTTCCTTTCTCAATTGACGTAAAATTAAATATTGAATTACTCTATTAATACTCCCAACATATTTTTTCCTTTGCCACACTTTTCTTTTTGGAATATATTTTAATTTTATTACATTCCCTGATTGGTAAATTTTTCTTTTAAAATTACTCAATTACCATTACTTTTTCTACTTATCATCTTCTCTTTCATATTATTTCACCATCTCTCCTCCTTTTTTCTATACTCTATTGTTACACCTATTTCTTTTCGCTTAACTATTTAATCAAATATTATTTTACCAAACAATAGAATATGAAGAGAGAAATAAACAACAGCAATAATAAAGAAAAATAAAAACCAAAATAAAAATGGATAGATATAAAAATCTAAATAATGAAAGACGCGATAAAATATTTTAGAAAATACAAAAGAAGCAATGGATTTTTCAAAAATATTCCTAAAATAAAACTTATTTACACAAATGCGACTAATAGTTACTATAAAGTAGTGTCATGATAATTTAAGTTTAAAAATGAATATAATTTACTAGGAGTGGACTCGGGCCGGTTCGGGCCTGGGCCCGGCCGGGCCTCGGTTCAAGAAGGGGAGGCCCGGAACCGGCCCGGGTAACCCCCGGGTCCGGGCCGGGCCGGGCCGGGCCTCGGGTATATTTTTTTTTTTGGGCTTTTCCTAGTTAACCCCCACCCCTCCCCCTCACCCCCAAACCAACCCTAACCACCTCAAATGGCCCAAAATAACCAGCCCAACCCAAAAACTCAAAAAAATTTCAAAAAAAAAATTAAAATTGGCCCGGCCCGGGCCCGAACCGGCCGGGCCGGTTCACCTTTTGAAGGGCCCGAGCCCGAACCGAGAATCCACCGGGCCGGGTGGCCCGAACCGCCCAACGAACCGGTTCCCGGGCCGGGCCGGGCCCGCACAGTGGCGGGCCGGTCCGGTTCCGGGCCGGTTGGCCCGGCCCGAGTCCACCCCTATAATTTACTATGATTCCATCACTACTCTAATCTCTAGTCACATTTTTGTAAACAAATTTTAATTTAGTCATATATATGTAATTATTTCAAATTATATTGGGCTTCACTCACACTACTACACTACCACATATTTCGGATTAGTTGGGGAAATATGATAGCATTTCTCTCTATAGTAAAAATAATAACAATAATCATAATATAATACTCCCTCCGTCCCGCTAACATTGGGACAAGAGAGAGTGACACGCAAATTAATAAAAAGTGGTTTATGTGGTTGATATTAAATTGATAAAGTAAGAATGATTTAGAACCACACAAACTTTACAAAATTTGGTATTAGACAATCTTAATGGGACGGACCGATAAGGTAAAATGGGACAATCATAGTGGGACGAAGGTAGTAATAACAACGATAATGATAACTATTATTATGTCTATCCTTATAAGTAGGGGTGGACCGGTTCCGGTTCGGGCCCGGTTCGAGCCTGGGCCTGGCCGGGCCTCGGTTCATGAAAGGGGAGGCCCGGAACCGACCCGGGTAACCCCGGGTCCAGGCCGGGCTGAGCCGGGCCTCGGTTCTTGTATTTTTTTTAGCTTTTCCTAATTAACCCCCAACCCTCTCCCCTCACCCCCAAACCACCTCAAACCACCTCAAATGGCCCATCATACCCAGCCCAACCCAAAAACTTAAAAAAATTCAAAAAAAAAGAGAGAGAAAAATAATTTGGCCCGAACCGGGCCCGAACCGGCCGGGCCGGTTCACGATTTAGGAGGCCCGGGCCCGGCCCGCCTACCTCACCGGGCTAGTTCGGGCCCCCACAGTAGCGGGCCGGTCCGGTTCTGGGCCGGTTGGCCCGGCCCGACTCCACTCTTACTCATAAGAAGGAAAACAATTAGACTTGGACTCGGGCCAAGTCGGGCCCGGGCCGGGCCTAGGCCCGATCGGGCCGGCGGTTCTGAATAGCTGGAACCAAGACCGGCCCGGGTAGCCACCGGGTCCGGTCCAGCTCCGGGCCGGGCCAGACCGGGCCTCGGGTTTGGTTAATTTTTTTTTTTGCTTACCTACCCATCCTTGACCCCCCCCCCACCCCCCCAAACCCCTCCTAAACATCAAGCCTAACCCGGGTGGAGCCCAAAAAAATGAAAAAAATAAAAAAAAAATCAATTTGGCCCAAACCAGGCCCAGGCCGGGCCTTGTTTTGGGTGACCTGAGCTTTTTGGGTGACCCGAGCTCAGACCGGAAACACATCGGGTCGGGCCTACCCGGACCGGTCACTGACCGGGCCACCGGTTCGGGCCGGGCCGGGCCGGGCCGGAACAGTACTGGTCCCGGGCCGGTTCTGGGTCGGGCCACCCGGCCCGAGTCCAAGTCTAAAAACAATAAAGAGGATCAATTTCTAGAAATAAAATATGTATCAATCGAACTGAAAAATTAGAGAGACAAGGTGGATGGCCTCGTTGATTATCCATGAATGAAATTTGTCATTATATTTATAGGCAGAAAGAAATAATTGGAAACCAATTGCCGCATCTGTATGGGGAAAATCAAAGAAATAATTACTGTTAGAAAATGGACAGGTAAAATGTGAGTAAGACTTGCATGAAAATGGATGTGCACAAGTGTCAATGTGAGGAAGACATGCAGGGCAATGCCAGCGCGAAAGTGTCAAATGTGAAGAAAGGGCCTTGAAGGACAACATGAAGCAGATGGAGATAATTAGACCGTTGTTAAGATTGTTCACCATATTCCTTGCAGATAAATTCAAACAACATATGATAACCTTCTGTGTATGATAAGATCAAAATTTTCCCAATCGTTGGAGATTAAATGAAAATTTCACTTCCCTGGCCCTCGGGACTCCCGTTAGCGAAACTGATGTGTATAGCCTCCATACCAAGGCATAGAAGGTACAGCAGCCTATATAAGAAAAGAATGCATTGCTTAGCATTTGATTCATTTTTCATCATTTGCAATGGAGCCAAAGACTCTCTATTTTTTGGCTTGGGAATATGATGGAATAAAGCAAAATGACTCATTGAACTGTCTGCGCTTCTTTGTTATGAAGCACCGGTCAGTCTATGCAATTTTCGACACGATTTTCACTATAGGTCATCCGGAAACAGCCTCTTTGTGCTTTAGTACACAGGTAAGATTGCGTACATCTGACCCCCTTACCCCACCGAAGGTGGAAGCCTTTGCAGCACTCAGGTAATGATGATGATGTTTAGCATTTGCATTCGAACTACATGGACTTGTGCAATTGTGCACTGCAAACTAAGTGTTGTAGATGCAAAAACAATGGTTCCCATTCCATAAGCTGGGAAATAATTTCTGCCTCTGGCTAGAGCATTAAAAATAGTTTTCTACATACAACAAGAATATTGTGTGAAGGCTCTGTTCAGCATCATAACATTTTGTGTATCCTGTTTTTTATAAGTAAAACAAAATTATAAAAAAACCAGCAAAAGTGGTTTTAAAATATTTGTTACGGAGTACTATCGTATTATTTTTAAAAATGGCATGACAAGTATGACTATGAGTGATTGTTTTTGCTTTATTATGCAAGCAATTTGTACTTCCTCTAATAAAGTCATAAAACCAAGAACTGAAAATTGGTAATGATGCCAAACAAGCTCCAAGAAAATGGTCGACACACTTGCCAACTCCCCCCATTCTGTCCACTTTTTTCTGACATGTGTAGTATTGTAGCTCAAATTTTTGCCCATGGTTGGTCTATACTCCATTTTTATGAAGGCACAAAACAATATGTAGGAGAAATAGAGAATGGAAATTCAAACTAAGTGCAGTTAATTCCTAACATCCACAAACATGTTTCCAAATTACTTAATGACTGTACGAGATGGTTTTAGGTGTTAAAGGGTCTCACCTCTCTAAATTGATAAGGAGATGTCCTAGCATCAGGCACAATGTCAGGTCTGCTGCTACTGCAAGGATGGAGTTGCTGATGAACCAACCCTGAACCAATTCCTAAGTTAACCGCTCCTTGTAACAACAATCCGCTAAAGGGTCTGTGAGCAGATGTAGAAGGTTGGTTTTGAAACGGTTGCACACTAAAATGGCTGGATGCTTCAGCAAAAGCATTCCTACTTTGTGATAAAACGGGGATACTACTACCCTGCAACCTTCTTCCGTGAAGGAAAGAAACATGGGTTTGAGGAGCTAACTCTGTAATCTGAGAGCCAAAAAGATAATTCCCTGTGACACCAGCTGGAACCCCAGTAGTTCTATTATCACCCCCCTGTCTCATTCTGTCATTGAGGATGAGGTGTATTTGGCGTTGTATCCTTCTCCTGTCGGAAACAGTTGCGGCAGTTCCTGATGGTGGGAAAGCAGTTCTGGGAGATGGAACATTGAAAACTTCCTGGTTTAATGGAGTCTCAGGTATGTACATCTCATTTAAATCAAAAGAAGATTCTCTCACATTTGGCATGTGGAGGGGTGTAGGTGATCTGACAGAGAAGCTGCTTGTTCTACTCTCAAAAGGAAGATTCAAATTTTGTTGGTTCAGAGAATCAAGAGCAGTTGTTGGTCTACAGCCCTCACAGTACCAATTCCCTTCAGGTACTTCATGCCCAAGACCAACACAATAAGTATGTGCAGATGAATCACAGAGATCGCAGAGAAGCATTAGAGCATCATCCCCACCTTGTTGACATTCAGTACACATGACATTTTCATATGGATCAAGATACCCCCTAAGTTCCTCTTCAGATGGTTGATATACCTATAAATAACCAACCACACAGGTTAAAAGAATAAAAAAATACTAAAAAATGCAGCTCAAATAGTTGGAAGAAAAAAACCTGACCAAACTACCTGATCACGTTCAGAGACTTGAATAACCAGAGTCCTTGAATCTAAACAAGTGTTTGATTTTGCAGGCTTGCTGATCGTGACAAATCTTTGCTTGCAGAGGGGGCAACGAGACTCAACCTTTGACCACTCCATGATGCAAGCGAAGCAGAAGTAGTGGTTGCAACAATTCAAAGTTCCTCGAACTCTTCTTTTACCTTCTTCAGACAAACAAATTCCACAAACCTGCTTTCCTGCTTCAGTCTTCCGATCTTCAACCTTCTCCTTATCTTTTCTTCTTGACCGTTTCTTTTGAATCTGTGCCCTCTCTTGTTCCAATAAATCCTTTGGGACAACTGGACACCTCCAACTAGAAGTCAAGCCACCACAAAATTCACCAGCTTCTCTAACTTGTTCTCTCTCTTCTTCAGAGATACTGTACACATAGTCCAATGGCCCAGAATTTCTAGAATTCAAATCTGAATGTACAATTAGCTTCTTACTCCTTCTCTCTTCTTTAGTGATCTTATCCGTTTCTTTTTCAGAGGTAATACTTTTTAACTTCACATCTTCATCAAATCTTCCTCTCTTATTCACTCCGCATTTACTTCTCCTTTTCCCCCTTGTGATCTTCATTGAGACTTCAGAGGTAGTAGTCTTACACTGTTTCCCTTTAGCAACGCCCTTGTCTAGACATGTCCGGCGGAGCTTCCTACTCCTTCTCATTATGGACATATCATCTTCTTCTTCATCAAAGTCATCAACCTCAACTAGAGTGGAGTAATATTCATCATCATGATCATCGTCATACTCTTGTCCTTTGGAAATGCCTCTTTGCAACCGTGTCTCACTCTCCGATGGAAAGAGAAACTCTTCTTCTTCATATACACCATCAACTTCATCAACCTCATTCGGTTTAAATTCCTCGTCACTGTCATCACCCTCTTCACCTTTGGCAATTCCCTTATGTAATCGTCTCTTTCTCAACTTCTTGCTGCTTTTGATCACAGGAAACACATCTTCCTCATCATATGCACCATCAACCTCATCTATTGTGAATTCTTCATCATCAGCCTCATCGTAATCATCATCATCATCTTCTTCTTCTTCCATATTGGGAATGCACTTGCGCAATCGTAGCTTACCAGACTTTTTGTTTGTCAGAGGCAGTGCTTCTTCTTCTTCCGCATCTGTAGTACCATCAACATCATCTGGTGTGTATTCAGTGTCATCATCTTTGGAAATGCGAGTGTGCAGACGTGTCCGGCACAACATTGTATTCCCATTTGTGATGGTCAACTCAGCTTCATCATGTACACCAAGAACCTCATTTGGTTTAAAGTCCTCATCATTTTCGTCATCATTGTCATCGTCTTCAGCATCAAATTCCCTGTATGAAACTCTTTTCCTTTTTCTAGGTCTTACAGATCTCTTTTTCTTTGTCCTTGATGCTCTTTGTCTAACTGCATTCCTCGCCTTCTTCCTCTTCGCCTCTTTCTCTTTTTTAACATCTGTGTATGCACCTACACACTCCTCAGACTCGTCTTCGATGAAAGAGGAGTATTCATCCTCTGATTCATCACACTCATTTTCATCAAACATGTAATCCTCATCAGACTGATCAGAACCTATACACTCAGATCGCGCCTTCTTCCTACCATTGCTTTGCCTGGCCATCTGACCATGCAATCATGCATCTATCAGAGCAGAAACCACAGCTTTTGCAGGATCATATCATAATGTAGCCCATTTGTCTTGTCTTGGTATATGAAAGGGGGTGAAAAGAAACAATTAAACTTGACAAGAACAAGCACTTTATACGGTCATTTCTCAAAAAGGTGGGGGGGGGGGGGGGGGGGGGGAATGTCATCCAGAAGCATCCAGGGTTTTCAAGTCTTATGTCCGGAACTCATCAATATGGGGAAATATATAGTAAGAATAGAGAGAACTAGAGGATTTCAATTGACAGAGATAACTTCTGGAAGCCACAATTGATCAGTATGGATTTAATCAAATATCAGAACAACTAGCTTTTTTTACTATCTTTTGGGACTAAGGGTTGGATGTTGTTGTATTAGAACAACTAGCTTTTTAATATGTAATACGCATTAGTCTTAAAATCAAATAAACCACCAGATCCCAATGTTACAGCAGTTGTTCAACTTTAAATTCATACAAGGTTCAAAAAAAGTTGTTCAATTTCAATTGAAATTATAATTGTCATGTGATATTATTCCAACAAATACCATTTCATAATAAAATTCAAAATATCTGAGCTCAGGTACTATATGCAAAAAAAAAAACATATTTAACACAGCATTTTTCACTTCAAACAACTGCCTTAGTGAAGCCACAATCTATCTATGTGGTTAAAGAAATTGAAAGTTCAGATCATAAAAATTACTGCCTTGTGGTGCTACACTAAAATCCATCTCTCCACTATCATTTAAAAGGGAGCAATCAAGTATGTGAAGAGAAAACTTCTACCATTCAAAAGTAATCCTAGATCGAGACGCTTCTCACCAGATGATCAACTTCAACAATAAGTCAATAGCCCTAAATTCCTGATCGTACAAAGTCAATCAATTGAGCAAAGATCGAGCTAACTTTAAAGCAAGCAGAATAAAAGAAACCAACATACTATAATCACTCGAATTCCGCATACAAACACAAATTTCAAAATCCCCATATATAACAGCTATTCAGCAGAAGAAATTGAAGTTCAGACTAATCTTTCCAAATGAGAAAGGTACCTGAGAAAGAAAATCCCCAACATACAAATTAACAGCTCAATTATAGACATTCATACACGTATGCATATACATCTCTCGGCGATGTGGCGAAATCCGGAGTGAAAGCCCCTTGGAATACAGTATACATTTAAATTGATGAATTCAGGAAAGAAATGATGTGTTTGTATGATACACATAACAATATGTACGCATAGAATGTGTGTATGTATAGACGCGTTTAGGAAGCGTCTTAAATGGGAAGAGGCGTTGGTTTTCTGATCTTATATTCTACTCCGTATAAAGAAAAAGAAAGCAATAAACTATCTCACAGCCGTTTTGCAGGCTTTCTTTAGACTTTTATCTTTGTGAGGTTGAGTAACTAGTCTAGTCTAGGAGAAAAATTAATGGAAAATTAAATTTGTACGCAAAATTAATACATAAATTGTGCACAACCTTTCTACTTGATTGTATACACGGGCAATTCGTTTGAGAAGTGACAAGATTTTATGTTAAAATGCAATTGTACACAGGCAATGTACAATTTGTGTACAATAAGAATTACCTCAAATTAGTAGATTTTTTCCTTATTATTCTTTCTCTAAATATCAACGACTATTGTCTCCTTAAAACATACTTCTTCCGTCCTACAATGAACTTCACAATTTGACTTACACACATATTAAGGAAATAATCTTACTACGTGGTAAATTTTACTGTTTTGACATTGTTTCGACACTGTTTGGCACTGTTTTGCACTGTTTTGATGTAGATTAACTTGTCATTTAAGGAATTGAGAACTTATTTCAGGGACATCCAAAAAAGGAAAGTGAGAAGTTCATTGCGGGACGGAGGGAGTACTAGTATTATGTACAATGATTAGGATAGTAATACTAACACATTTATGTTTAGCCATGTCATTATATGAGCGCACGACTTTAAAATGACAGTATTTTATTCTTATTTTGAAAGAAAAAATCCTCATATTTAAAGTAAATCGCCATTTTATTACTTATATTATTGAGAAATTCATGATCTCTACCATATTTATTCTTTCATATGTCAAACAAAACTTGCACATTATTATATTTAATACGGAATAGTATTTATATGGCCCACATTTACTTATATTTTAATAATACTCTAGATTAGTATCAATAACATAATTCTAATTTTCTACTTCATCCTGACAAATTAATTTACAATTTACGGTTTTAAGATTGATTGATGATAAAATAAAATTATCCATGTGAATAGTTAAATCACTTTTAAGAGTTAAACTTAAAAGTTATATGTCAAGAACTACATTGAGAGTTCTCTAAAGTCACAAAATCTAAATTAAAACACAGTAAAAATGATTATGTTAAATAAGTAAATAAAATAAATTTTGTTAATCAAGAAAAATGTGAATCATTTTGGGGCAAATGAATTATCACTTTCCCATACTTCAATTATTGTACGAGTAATATACTCCCTTCGCTTCTTAAAACTTTGTCAACTTTTCGTTTTTTGTTAACACACTAACTTTGCCACTTTTTCTTTTAAGTAAAGAATTTGTGATTCCAGATATTTGTGTCTCCTCTGCACAAATCTCAACTACACGGTTTTTAATTAATTAGTCCTCGTGTCGGTTAAACTTGATGAAGTTTTAAGGGAAAAGGAGATTAATACAGAGTGGCAAGCTATTAGTAGCTAACTTTTTACTTGAAGATTAGTTTCTAATTTTCCAATATTCAACTGGTTAATATGGAAAAAAGATAAAGCTTGAGTAAGATTTTTGCTTTTCATGGCTAATATATACAAAGTATTATTTGATATGGAAACTGTCAAATAATACACCCTTCACCCCTAGAATTTTGTCAAATTTGATTGACACGAATAATGATAGAATAAAATTATGTGGGTGAAATTTATGTAAAACAGAGAGAAATAATAGAAATTGCAAATTAATTGATTAAAAGAGAAAGTGATAAAGTGTTTAGGACAACCAACAAAGGAAAAATGGAAAAACTATAAGGGACGAATGAAGTATATTCTTACTCTTTCCAATGCTCAAGTGATATTGTCCCTTTTGTTAAAGAAAACTTCGACGCACGAACCAAAGACTATGATGCACGAACATACACGATTCTAGACGTTTTAAGGGTCCTATGACTCTTATCTATGGCAGGTCTGACATACCTAAAACAATGTATTAATACGTTTTTAGACCGTGTCATACACCAACAAGAACCAAGCTTTATTCCCCAAAGATTTTGAGGTTGGCTAGCATGAATCGATCCACGATATCAGAGTCAAATAGAAAAGAAAGATAAATAAAAATAAAAAGATAAAATAAGATAAAAAAAGATAAAATAAAATATAATTAAAATGGTCCGAGAAGTACAACTTTCGGAGCCAAATGTAGACTTCGAGACATATTGGATGACCTCCCACATTAGTGGGGGCCACCCCACGTTTCTGTGTGCTCAAAGTCAACTTGAGACAACCAAATAATGCTTGAAGAGAGAGCTATGGGCTGGAGGTTGGAGGGTTGGGTGAGAAGAGAGAGAGAGCTCCGAAAATATCATCTACCATAGCCAAATTCGAGCTCAAGCTCAAAGAGGTCCAAAAAGGAGGTTTAAGGAAGAAAAAGGAAGAAAAAGTGTGGAGGATTGAAGTAATGACTTTATAATAACTTTTTCTCTACTCATTATCTATCATATGACTTATATATCATATGAGGAAACTCTAGAATTGTTCTACATGTTTAGAAGTGTAGAATGAGGGGTTGAAAGGTGGTTCTAAGTCCACGACCGGACTTTGAGGCCAAAGTTACCAGTTCGCTTGAAAATAACCTCTTAGAGGTTATTTGTGTTGATATGAGTTTTGTGATGATGAAACCTTATTAGGAACTTGTCTAAGGTGTTCCTAGTGCTTTCAAAAAGTTGAAAGAGTCGCCAGAATTATCGCCGGAGTACAATAAAGTTCACCGGAGTTTCGCCAAAGTTCAATCGAGAGGAGTAGAACCTCTTAACGTTCATTCGAGGTGAGTGGGTGGATTAATATCTTATAACTCTTGGTTAACGTATAAGATTACCTAAGGAAATGTTATATGTATTCATAATGATGTTTAAAAGAGCTTAAGCATGTGATTAGTCAAGGTGATTAGGCTTATGTGAATAAAAACTACATGAATATGCATGTAAAAGGTATAAAATTAATATAAAAACATATGTGGTGTTTTGAATGGCCAAAATGAAATTCATTGGTTGTTTATAACTTAATACATAAAGTATAAAGGTTTTGGGACAATCGGAGTAGGTTTGGGCGGTCAATGAAGTGTTGTCCGCTGGCAGACGGTGGACCGGCGCCAGCCAGGGGCTGGAACCGCCGCCGGTTAAGCTACTGCCACCACACGGTTCACAAACTTCAAGTGAACCGGCGTCGGTCTGGTAGTGAACCGGCGCCGGTCTGGCAGTGAATCGGCACTGGTTCGGCTACAGGTTTCAGGGCCGGTTTTTGATAAAATTTGTTATGGGGCCCAGTTCAAGGTGGAATGGGCCCCGACCATCCTATATGTGTATATTTTGCATGGAATTGCAAGGAACATGATGTTTAAATGCTAAGGCTTGATATATGATGATTTAGTCATTAGTAATGGGATGATATAGACCATAACCGGGTAAGGTATATGGTAGATCATAGGTTCGGGTGGAGTACCCACGGGCCGGGCGGTGTCCTCAAAACTTGGATATTAGGGGTGAAGCACCCAGGGTCGGGCGATGTCCTAAAACTTGTTATTACCGGGAGAGTGGTGTAACACCTTCAAATTTATACTCGAAATTGGAGCTAACTACAACAGGTGTAGAAAGAATTTCCCAAAACATTTAAGTTCAAAACGGTTTGAATTGCAGCGGAAGCAAAAGATCAATGGGTGTTACCGCCACACTCGGTTCTCACATAACCGAATGCACAGGCTAAACCACCATCCAAAAATAATCCAAGTATTTAAGTACTGAAAATTTCAAAAGAATAATTTAAATGTCTACATGTTCTCAAACTGAAATAAACAATAACTAGGTGATTATAAATACTAAACTACGTAATCTAACGCAGCTCTAATCATCATGCATAACCTTCTTCACCTGCACAATTAAATTGCAGAAAACAAAACAAAGAAAAAGAAACAAAAATTAGTTTTTTAGCTAAGTAAGGCCCACCTAACCCCGTAAAATAATCACGTTTGGCGAAAATAGTTGTTCTTACATACTATATCTTTGAAAATCCATTTTCTTCCCCAAAACTACTTTCATGTTTAAAATGATCTTTATAAACTCTAAATAACTCACACCTTCATGTAAGAGTATCACTTTTCAAAAATAACCTTATATCTAATCACTCGTTCTAAATATACTCAATTTCTCTTTGAAAATAATCTCCATAGTCCTCTTTCCAAAATGTAACTTTCCAAAAATACCACTTCCCCAAAAATATACAATTAAACCTCAAAACTGTCGGGGTGATTACCGACCCACCATAAATATTGTTGGGGTGATTACCGACCCACCGTCCTACATTTATCCGGATGTAGAAACCGGCACCACGGATTATTACCGGGTGCTCAAAACCAAAACCCTACATTTAGCCGGATGCAGAAATCGACACCACGGGTTACTACCGGGTGCTCAAAACCAAAACCCTGCATTTATCCGGATGCAGAAACCGACACCACGAGTTACTATCGGGTGTTGTTTGTCCCTGTTTATATGATTACAGCAATATAACGATACTCAAAGATAAGAATAGCAGAAAGATAAACGCTGGAGATCCTTAAACTTGTTTTTGATATACCGTGAACTTCTACAGCAAGAATGATAAGCTCTAAGGCTGTAAAGATCGAATGCAAAAGTTAACGCAAATCTAACCCTTAAGCGCCTTTTTATATGCGCATGTAGGTTTGCGTACAGTCTTTAAGACTGGTATATGGGCCAGACATTTGGGCCCCATACCCTTTCTACTCTAATAAATACAACAATTAATACAATCAATGAGTAGTAAAGGCTATACTAATACAAGACTCTTGACAAACTTGATACACGATAAAATATTCTTCAACAATCTCCCCCTTTGTGATCAAGTGTCGTCTTGCTTTTATTTCTGAGCTTTGATGTAGTTTTTCCTGATGTTTAGCGCGTGATCATATTGTCTGAGGATGTTTCTCTTCTCTAAGCGTTCATCCATTTCTTTCAGAATGAGAGTCAGCACGTCATGCTCCTTTTGAGTATATGTAGATGCATCCTCAAGTCTTTTATCAAGCTCTTCCTTTGCTTTTTGTAGCTTCTCTTGAATGATTTTCAACGTCCCATCACAGAATTTGTGGATCTCTTCAACCATCATCAGGCGTTTTTCATCCTTGTGGTTCAGATAGACTATTGCAGGTGGAGTGAAGAAGATGTGATATGTAGGAAAGTCCTCAAGCTCCGGACCATACAGTTTTCGGTTGAGATAGATTTTCTTTTGGGATATTGTTCTCCAGAGCCATTTGGAAGTCATGAGAAGCGTTGACTTGGACTTGTCTCAGCATGAACCGCTTGATTGCTTCAAAGCCTTCTTTGTAAGTTCGATTTCTGCTGACCGGTAGGTATCATCCATAAACATCCCATAGATATCATCCATTTTGAGCATTATGAAGTCATTTTCTTGGCATACAAATTCAGTACTGTCAGTGCGCTGGACTTTGTATGAGTAGAATCTGATTGTATGATGATCTTCGGCTTTGACTTCTAGTATTGCATGAACAGGATGTGTACTAGACTTCAGATCTTTTTCCAAAAGTTGTCGTTGAGACCCTGAAGATCTATGAAGTAGAATGTGAAGGTGACCTTCTGCTTCTTTTCCTTTCAGATGTGTAAGTCCGTGCATTTTCAGTTCTCTTAAAGGCCTGACCTTCTCCGGTTTACGCCAGACGCGCTTTATGAGTTCCTCTTGGAAGGGGGCTTTGATTCTAATGTTCTCCCAAGGTTTCTCATTCTTGGGAAGTCGTCCCGCTGTTTTTCTGATTATAGATTCCAATTCCTTGGGAGTTTCTTTATAATTTTCCCCTTCTTTGAGTTCCCCTTCATCAAGCCTTATGATGTCGGCTGCACACTTGGCAATCAGTTCTCGCAATAACCAGCTCCTCTGCAAGTCCTCAGTTTCTTCATCACTACGAATTTGATCCCACTCCGTCCATTCCTTGGGCCACTTGTCATGTACAACGATATTTTCAAGTGCATCGTGCATTGCCTCTGATGAAGGAGTGGTAGGAGCTGGTTTACTTGATGGCGTCGGGAACCTGTACTCTGGAACATCGGGATCACAAGGATTTCCCGTTGTCATCAGTTCTGAACTATGTTCTGACTAAGGGTGGGCAAAAATATCGGAAAATCGGTATACCGCACTTACCGTACCGAAAAATACCGGAATATTGGTATACCGTCATTTTCGGAACGGTATCATGCCGTACCGATTTATTTCGGTACGGTAACGGTAAATGTTTTCAAATACCGCAGTATACCGGTATAAAACCGTGCCGACTCCCTACTCAACAATTATTACTTTTAATTCTAGAGTATTGTAAAACTCCATTACAATTATGAAGCCCAAAATTAATACTTACATTGGTTACAATTCTCCAATGACTAATTAGTAATGTACTAATGTCCAAAACCAAGTTCATCTTGTTCCAAGAGCTTGCGAGTTGCGATGACTGAGTCGCTGAGTAGCTGAGTAGCTGATGAGTGGAGAGAGGTACACTTATGTGATATATCTACATAGGGATTCCACGAGTCGAGGCATACAACTTTGTTCGAAAGTCTTATTCATTTTTTTAAAAAAATATAAAAATGACTAAATGCACAATATCATACTACCTCCATCCAAAAATGATTAGTCAAATCCAAAATTTTGATAATTAATATATATTTATTGGAAATTATTTATAATATAAAAATTATATGAAAATGTTCTTTGTTAGAAGTACTTTCATAAAAGTATAAAATTTATAACTTTCATAATATTATACTAATCAAAATCATGGTCCAAATTTTGAGATTTGGCCAAACATTTTGGGACAGAGGTAGTATTAGGAATAAATGATTTTATATCCATGTTGTTTGAATAATTTTATTCATTATTGTTAGAGATCACTATTGATTTAATTATATCTATATCGTTCAAGTTATTTTAGGAGAATGTGTTGTTTTTTTAATATGTGGCATGTTGAACTGCTTAAATATACTAATAATAATTTTTGTTCAATATTGAGTATGACATCAATAGATTATTAATAATATTTGTAAAATTTTAGTAATGAAATAAATATGTCACTACTAACACCGATTTAGCATATTTCATTAGTCTATGATAATTTGTTGTATTTGGAGACATGCATGGTAATTTACCGATGCCGTACCGTTACCGAACTGAAATTTCGGTATACCGAAATGCGGTATACCGAAACTTCGGTAAGGTAACGGTATATAAATTTTGCATACCGGAAGTTTTGGTACGGTAAAGGTATGAGAGAAAATATTCGGTATACCGTACCGAACCACCCTTAGTTCTGACTGTTGGCCTGAAGCAGTAGATGTATCGAAGATAGCATCCTCAGGACTTCCATCCCCTTCTCGGTTAGTACCTTTTAGGGGTACGTCTCGGGATGTTGACTGATGGCCTGACATCAAATATGTATCAATGGTGACACCGTCAGGACTTCCATCCCCTCCTCGGACAGTATCTCTGGGAGATAAGCCTCGGGATGTTTCATCTAGCTCGACCAGGCTAGAAAGTTTGGCTAGGTTTTGGTTTTGGGTGGAAGCAGGTGGTTGTTGGTTGGTTGAGGCTTCAAGTTGATCGGGTTGTGAAGGTTGGTTGGTGGAAGCGGCTTGCTCAAGTGTTCGTGGCCGCTTGTTCTCCCCCTCATGAGGTTCCGAATCGTCGGGACCCTCATGTGAACGTTTGCGACCACGAGGACTGTCACGACAAGTGCTTTGGAGGTCAGAAGTACCCAAGAGAGCACGAAAGATGGTTTGTTGGTAAGGGGTGAGGTCCTTGGCATCATGGGCAAGAAGTTTGGCGAGCATAGCGGATGCCAGATCGTCGAAGGATAGGTTCATGAGGTCAAGACGATAAGTGGTCAGAAGTGGGGATGATATTAGTTGTGTATCATGGGTTCTCCGAGAAGGTGTAGGGCTAAGGGGTTTCAGGAAAGATGAGGCGGAGATAGCGAGGGTGGTATGGGATTGGGAGTGAGAGGGAATGGGTTGAGTTTGGGGCTGGCTGTGTTCACTATGAACCGCTGGGGTGGTTTTGAATTCCTGTGCCCAAGCGGTAAATGCTTCGTGCACACATGGTTTAATGGTGGAATCCAAAAAGCAATTCATGAGAACGGTGACATCTTCGGGTGTAAGGGTACCAGTTACAGGGGTGGTAATTGTTGACACATCATCAGTGAAGATAGCTGATGTGTGGCCTGCATTGAATGGCGGAACCCTTGTTTGCTTGGCAGGGCTTCCGACCGTCATTGTTTGCACTCGGGTCATTGCGTTCAGGGTGTGTGCACCTGTCTGTGCACTGAATAGTGTAGGTGCCCTAGAAAAGGTAGAAAATGTGGGAAATGTGACACCTAGACTCGATGTGATTGGGAGAGGGGTTGTGGCCTCGGGCGGTTGGCCACTAGTTCTCTCAACTGATTCAGAAGAAACCAGAGAGGTGGGTGAATCTCGAGATGTTGAAACTTTAGCCTTTGGGGAGGCCAAAGAGTGGCTGGGTGAGGGTTGTGCATGCGCAGTTGAGCCAGATGCTGTGACTTCTACTCGGGAACCGAAAAGATCGGCTCCTGTACTTAGAGATGAGACTCGGCTTATGTGGATAAATGGATCACAATCAGCAAAGATGGCCATATCATCTTCATCAATCAGCCCTCTTGTCACTAGCCGCTTTTTCAATGGCTTGGCTGATGGAACGACATCATTTCTGATTTTGGCGCGTTTCTCCCTGAGGATGACGTCCTCATCGTTTTTAATTGCATGGTCAGCCTCAACATAATCAGGCTTAGAACTGTTGATTTCGGCATGCACGCTCTTGGACTGTTGAATGTCCTTGATAGTGAAGGTTTTAGAATGAGCGGCGATGACCTATTGTGCATCCTCAGCAGTGATCTTCCCGGGAGGTGAGGCGACCATCTTTCCTTTTCTAATCAAGGCATACGTAGCCTTCACTCCATCAATGTCATCATCATCATCATCATCATCATCATCATCAGTATCGTCACTTCGTAGGGCCACGCTATCGAATGCCTCACCGTCAGCCTTTTTGTGGGCCTGGCTAGATGGTTCATCGAAAGACTCCTCAGCGTCCGTCGATGTGCCCTCAGTCGTCCGAGTCCTCTCGGAAGAGTCGTCAGACTTCCCTTAATCGAGCCGATGTGCCACTAGTTTCTGTGGCTTAGGGGCTCTCTTTGGACCCTTACTTACACTCGGCTTAGACCCCTGGGTAGATCCAGCTGAGTTTTGCTGAATCATAGGGACTGTTCTCAGAAGGTCTTCTCTATATTGGACAATGGCTGGATTCCTCGGATTGGCTAGATTGAGTAGGTAGTCTGGAATAGCCATGCCAACAAGAATTTTGTCGGTCTTGAAGTATTGTAGGTTAGGGGCAGCAAAATGTGGCTCTTCCTGACGCATTGGTATCGACTGGTGCGCTTGTATAGATTCATGGATGATGAGGCTCAGCCATCTTGCATAGGGAATGGTGCCCTGGTTGTTGTTTTCCTTGGCTTTGACTAGATCCATGAGTTCGGTGAAGAATAGTGCGGCCAACTCATAGTTTTTGTTGAATGCTATCCCATGGAAGATTTGAAGTATCTGCTTGTTGCACTTGTCGAAACTGACAAGCTTAGGAGATAAGCATTTGTTGACCAGCCCGAATAGACTCTTCCATGGGTGCCTGAGATGAGATATATTGAAGTTTGAAAGTTGGGGGAGCAACGACTCATATCTAAGACTCTCGATGTCTTTGAGCATGTCCTTGATGGTGGGAAGAGGATCGTAGGAGTCGTGGACTGGGAGCTCAAGGGTGGAGCGCAGTGTGGATGGCATCATGATCACCCTCATGTTATTTAGCTTGGTCAGGACTTTGGTCCGATCCTTCTTGGACTCTGTGCGCATGTGACCCCAGAATTGTTGAAGGTATATCTCTGGCACAGGTTTGGCGTTGTTGAGTGCGGGCCAGAGATAGTGACCTCTCATGATCGTTGGGATGACGGGATCCTGACATTTGAACATAGTCAGCTCCAGTTGGTTGTTGTTGTCCAACACTTTGATCCATTTCTCCCTTGGGTAGATGGTGTCGTCAATCAGTGCCTCATTTGTGCCTGCCATAATGAATTGTAAAAGCATGGGATCAGCACAATGGTCTTTTATTTTTGGTTTGATTCTGACTTTTATGATGTTTTTGGAGTTTTCAAAAAGATGGGGTGCAGGTGGAATTTGTCGAAAATTTCCTAAGGCAAAAACTCGAGATCACGATTTCGAGTTTTAAATCTCGAGATCACGATCTCGAGTTTTAAATCTCGAGATCACGATCTCTAGTTTTAAATCTCGAGATCACGATCTCTAGTTTTAAATCTCGAGATCACGATCTCGAGTTTAAATCTGGAGATCATGATCTCGAGTTTTAAATCTCGAGATCACGATCTCGAGTTTTAAATCTCGAGATCACGATCTCGAGTTTAAATCTGGAGATCACGATCTCGAGTTTTAAATCTCGAGATCACGATCTCGAGTTTTAAATCTCGAGATCACGATCTCGAGTTTTAAATCTCGAGATCACGATCTCGAGTTTTAAATCTCGAGATCACGATCTCGAGTTTTAAACTCGAGATCTAGATTTTGAAGATGAAATGACGAGATTGAGATTGCCTCGGAGATTAACGACGATTCCACCTGCAATAACATACAAAACATAAAACATATACAAGAGAAACCAAAAACCACTTTAAAACAGGTTCGAGTTCATCATTTTTGAGTAAATTCGTTCTGCGAGAACTGGGTTCGAAGACAGATTCAGATAAAAATGATTAAACCAGTTGATTGATGATGTAGAAGCCCGATTCTACCTTTTGATTGATTTCGAGAGAGAAAGAGTAAGGTTGAGGAGAGGGATTTCGAGAGCAGAGGTCTGGGACTTCGAGTTGCAGAATGCGAGAAGAGAATGAGGAGGAAGATGAACTCAAAGTCCCTTTTATATGCGAGAAACGGGCTTAGGCCGAAGTCAGGGAGCTGGGCCCAATTTGATTTTAAAAGAGTTTTGGGGGGCCCACGAAAAAGAAAATCAAGCAAATCTTGTACAGATAACGTACTCCCCCTCGGATGATGCACAGAAAAAGTAAAAACACACTTATGCACCGTACACACTCTATTTTTGTGATTTTCGCTTTTTCCCCTCAACACATGCAACGCACACTGTGTACAGATGCAACTTACGCACACTATTTTTGATCTTTTTCTGATTTTTCTCCCCCTTGATGCATGCAATGCACACAACATACACATGCAACTCACACACACTATTTTTGTTCTTTTCGGAGTTTTCTCCCCCTTGACATATGCAACTCACGCACACTATTTACAAATCCCACACACACACTTTTTACAAGTCCCATACACACACACGCGTACAGACAAGTGGAGATAAAATTACACAGCCTCGAGGTTCAACATGCCTAACTTGGAAACCAGGAACTGGAATCTCTTTTCATCCAGCGCCTTAGTAAACAAGTCAGCCAATTGAAGCTCTGAGCTTACATAGTACATATCAATATCTCCTTTCTCCATGTGGTCCTTGATGAAATGGTAGCACAGATCAATGTGTTTAGTGCGGGAGTGGTGAACGGGGTTGCTGGTGATGGTGATGGCGCTCTGTGAGTCACTGTAGATCGGGATATGGCGGAAAGTATAATCGTAGTCTTTTAGCTGAGTCTTCATCCATAATATTTGTGAACAACAGCTAGCAGTCGCGACGTATTCTGCCTCAGTTGTAGATGTTGACACACAATTCTGCTTCTTGGAAGACCAGCAGACTAACTTCTCACCCAAGAATAGGGCGCCTCCCGAGGTACTTTTTCTGTCCATACGGCAACCCACAAAATCAGCGTCCGAATATCCGACAAGGTCAAAACCTGAATGCTTGGGGTACCAAAGGCCTAAGTTTACAGTGCTTTTGAGGTATCTCAAGATTCTTTTTACAGCGGTCAGATGTGATTCTTTCGGATTCGCTTGAAAACATGCACATAAGCATGTGGAGAATACTATATCAGGCCTGGTAGACGTGAGGTACAACAAAGATACGATGATGGCCCTATAGTTTGTAGCATCAACTGGTTTCCCTGAGGGATCTGAGTCCAGATTATTATTGGGGGACATAGGGGTCGTCATGGAAGATTTGCCATCAATGTTGAACCTTTTAAGCATTTCCAGAATATACTTTGATTGATTTATGAAAATGACGTCAGATAGTTGTCGTACCTACAGGCCTAGGAAGAAATCCAGTTCTCCCATCATGCTCATCTCAAACTTAGTTCTCATCAGCTCTTCGAACTTTTTGCACAGGCGGGGATTTGAAGAGGCAAAGATAATGTCATCGACATAGATCTGAATCAGTATGATATCAGTCTTATGTCACTTGATGAAGAGTGTCGTATCTATCTTTCCTTTTGAGAAGCCTGAATCAATCAGAAATTCAGTTAAGGCATCATACCAGGCCCTCGGTGCCTACTTCAATCCATAAAGTGCTTTCTTGAGCTTGTACACATGATCAGGGTATCTTGGATCTACAAATCCTTCTGGCTGAGCAACATAGACTTCTTCTTCTAATACTCCGTTTAGAAAGGCAGTCTTCACGTCCATTTGAAAGACGATGAAGTTTTTGTGAGTCGCGTACACGAGAAAGAGGCGGATTGCTTCAATTCTTGCTACGGACGCAAATGTTTCATCATAGTCTGTGCCCTTTTGCTGATTGTACCCCTTCACAACCAGCCTTGCCTTGTTGCGCACAACTGTCCCTTCTTCATCTCTCTTGTTTTTGAATACCCACTTTGTGCCAATGATTGTTTTCTTCTGAGGCTTAGGCACGAGTGTCCATACATCCAGCCTTTCAAACTGATTAAGTTCATCTTGCATTACAATCACCCAATCAGGATCAAGTAGTGCTTCAGAAACCTTTGAAGGTTCAGACTGGCTTAAGAAGCAGGCAAAGAGGCATTCATTCACTGTAGCGGATCTTGTGCGTACACCTTGACTTGGATCACCGATTATCTGTTCAACATAATGTGCCTTCATCCATTTCCTCTCATGAGCTATAGGAATTGGAGTTATGATCGGTTGATCCGAGTCCTCATAAGGAATGTGGTGTCTTGAGTAGTTGTGTTGTGTAGAGGAGATGATTCTGGGGTTGTATCAAAACCATGATCCTCAACTTCTTCGTGACTGGATTGAGAAATGGATGGTGAAGATAGTACGTCTTCTGGACTAGGTAGAAGTGGGATCACAGTAGTTGGAGTAGGTTGTGGTGGAGGTTCTGAGGTTGAAGTTGGTGTGCATGGAGGAGATGAAGGTTGCGAATTCTCGTAAAAGTGTCTGAAGAGAGAGTTGAGAATCACACCTTCATGTACTTTGTTGGGATCATCTTTATCAGAAGCCTGTGATACAGAGAGTGTCGGGTCAGCTTGTAGGTGTTCTGTTGCGAAGTCAGCCATTTCATAGAATGTCACATTCACACTCTCAATGACTGTTCGTCTGTCTCTCAGGTAGACTCTGTAAGCTTTTGAATGAAGTGAATAGCCAACGAACACGCCTTCTCTGGCTTTCGGATCAAGCTTACTTCTCTCAGTTCGGTCATTCAGTACAAAACACTTGCAACCAAAGATCTTGAAGAAAGAGATATCGGGAGTTCTGTTGAAAAGGATTTCATAGGGAGTCTTGTCGAAGCGTTTGTGGATAGAAGTTCTGTTTTGTGTGAAGCACGCAGTATTAATTGCCTCTGCCCACATGAAGTGAGACAGTCTGGATTGAATGAGCATGGTGTGTGCTGCTTCGACAAGTGTTCTGTTCTTTCTTTCAACAACTCCGTTCTGTTGGGGGGTTTTGGCTGCAGAGAATTGTTGTGTGATACCGAGAGATTCATAGAAATCAGTGAGAGTTTGATTCTTGAACTAAATACTGTTGTCAGTTCGTGTTATGCGAACACTCATCTGTAGCAGGTTTTGAATGGTTCTGATAAAGGTCATAATGGTTTCTGCAGTCTCGTCCTTTGTACGAAGAAATTTTGTCCATGTGTACCTTGAGAAATCGTCAATGATAACAAGAGTGTACTTCCGACCGTTGATGCTTTAGACTCTCATAGTGTTGGTCCCGGTTATACTGGATACAGTCTAGAGGGGGGGTGAATAGACTGTATTGGTTTTAGCTTTTTAAACTAAGTACCAGATTTACAGAATAGCCTGTTCTGTTGAAGGAACAGACTGGCAGCGGATGGGGTTCTGGTAGGGAGTTCTGTTAGCCTCAGAGGAGCAAAGGCAGTAGGCCTTCTGTTAACTCGTAGAACAAGTTCTGCTGAACACAGATACCAAGTTAGAGGAGTTATACAGTTCTAACTAAGTGCAAGTATTAAAAGCAGTAAGTAAACGACACCAGGGATTTTTATAGTGGTTCAAGGAACAACTCGTTCCTCTAATCCACTGTTCCACTAAGCTGTAAAAACTGCCGTTTACAAAGCCTTAGTCCTAGCACTTAAGAAGCACTCCACGTCTTCTTCAAGCCTAGATGTGTCCTGGGATGCACTGCCTGGCTTCCTTTAACACTGGTCCTTTCACTGAGTTTCCTTGAAGTATCACCACTTCACTACTCCAGTTATTCGGACGTCCTTCTTGTAGCAAGAAGAGTTTCTGTTGAAACAGGGGTTCCTCCAGCTAGCTTCGTTACAAAAGATTTGTATGTGATGAGCTTGAAGAGTTGAAGAACACTTTGAACTTTGCTTGAGTTGGAAAGAGTATTTTTCCAACTTCTGCCTTCTCTTGTAGAGGATAATGAGTTTGAATCTCAAGGAGGCTTTTGCTTTTCAGAGTTTGAATATCTTGCTTGTAGCAATGTGATAGCAGGGTTGAATCAAGGTTGCAAAGTTATCCGGTTGTTCTTCGTAGTGTATCTTTTATACTGAGGTTGTCTTCCCGTTGGAGGAGTAGGAGGACAACTGCATTTAATGCGCGAGCAGTTGACTTGACCAGTAGGACCCGGTAAAGTTGGCGGGTTACCATTTTCGGGATAAAGTAATCCTGACATTGCGGCCAATCATCTGCAATTACTCCACGGAGCATGGGGAGCATTAAATGAGCATTTAATGCGGGCACTGTAGCTTTTCCGTTTCATACTCCTAGCCGTTGAAGGAATCTTTAAGTTGACTTCCCGGCTTTGTGGATTTCTTCCAAGTGTCAGACCTTCTGGTGTCATTGGCAGAGAACTGATTCCGAGAAGATCATGAGCACTTCTGTTGTTGGTAGCTTACAGAGAACCAGGAGGGTTTCTGTCACGCTAAAGGGTAACAGAGACCCTGACGTTTTCTGTTCCTAGACAGAGAACCAAGATCTTCTGTCTGGAGGACTTCTGGTAGAGAGGCCTTCTGGTAGTCGAATATGCTAAGAACTTTACAAGGGAAAATTCTAATACATAATTTCTAAAGGGGTACTCTACAATCCTAATTAATATAGCATCATCAAAATCTAAATACAATTATTCCTTACACATAGGTCCACACAGATCCATGTGAATCAACTGCAGCGGATGTGTAGAGGATGGAACAGGCTTTGACTTGTGGGAGCTTCGCGTCATCTTGCCTAGTTTACAGGCACTACAATGGTTTTCAGCGGAAGACTTCAACAGAGGAAGCCCCTTCACAAGTTTTTGGAGGATACTATGGATAGATTTTTGAAATTCAGGTGGGAAAGACGCATGTGCCACAAACTGTTCTACTCAGTTGAAGCTTTCGACAGTAGACAGATGGAAGAAGTAGCTTGAACACTTTTCAGGTCAATCGTGTACAAGTTTGAGGTCCTGGTACACGTTAATAATGTTTTCCCAAAGCTGTCCATGATACAACATTGATCGGATTTAAACTTCACTTCCATTCCACTGTCACAGAACTGTCCTATGCTCAGAAGATTATGTTTGAGCCCCTGAACGAATGAGACGGTTTTAATTGTGACACTTGGGAAAACAACATCTCCAAAGCCAAGAATAGGAGATGAGTCATCATTCCCAAATCTGACATTCCCTCCATAGCAGTTGGTGTAGTTGCCCAAAAGGTGTTTCAATCCGGTCATGTGGGTTGAGCATCGAGAATCTAAGTGCCACACATGACCGCCCTGCAAAACAGTTAAGTAGGTTTAGGTACCCTCCTTGGGATGGGTCCTTCCTTATTAATCAAACACGCCTTTTTGAATCTTTCTTTTAGCTGTGATCCAAGGTCAGCAACTTTTTCACCAAATGATTTTTCTTTTGTGGGTTCTGTAATAGCCAGTCCTGTTTGTACAGTTGGTCTGGTTTTGGGAACCCACTTTGCAGTTTCAGTTTTAGTGGGTCTGTTTTTGGGGACCCACCTAGCAATTTCAGTTTTGGTAGGCCTGTTTTTGGGGACCCACTTAGCATTTTCAGGTTTAGTGGGTTTGTTCTTAGGGACCCACTTTGCAGTTTCAGATTTAGTAGGTCCGTTTTTGGGGACCCACTTTTGTTTGGTGGTGGGAGAAGCGTAGACATTAGCCTTGTGATTGAATGGTTGTTTGGTGAGTTGGGACTTGAAAATTTTCTCTTTCGAGAGTCTGTTCAAATGTTTCTTAAAGTGAACTTTGAGGGAGTACTTTAGATTTGGAAGACAGAAAACTCCCTCAAAGGTTCTACTCTCGTTTTCTTTTCTTTGCTTGGCCTCTCTCCGAGGTTGCACCTTAACAACATTCGAATCATATTCATAATTATGGGGGTCAGGAACAGAATATCCATAAGCAACAGTTGAATTATAAGAAGCAGATTGTTCAAAAGACAACACAGAATTTTTCAGCTTAGGACTCAATGCTGAATTACTGACAGAATGTTTGATTGAAACAGAATTACATTTTTTCTTAGAATAAAAAAGAGAACTGGAACAAGAACTAGACTTCTTTTCTTCAAAAAGTTTCTTCTTTCCTTCGGCAATTTCTTTTCTTTTTAGTCTCCACCCTTCTTTCTTCCCTACTCCCTTTTTCACTTCTTGTCCTATGAACAAAGGAGAAGAGAGATGAGTGGATTTTCCTATTGAAAGTTTAGGTTGATTTTGTGAGATGGGAGTCTCCTTCTGTTCTGAAAAACTGGTTGTGGGGGGAGTTACTTTTGAGTGAAATTTTTTGCTTAATTGATTAAATTCACCCAAAAGTATTTCCCAATTACTTTCAAAACTTTTCTTCTCTGATTCAAACCTTTCTATTTCGTTATCAAGTGTGTTCTGCAAATCCTTAAGTTTTTGTGCCATTGGAAAGATGCAAGGTTCCTTTCCAAATTTAGAGATACCAACCGTTGGCGGTGGGTCTAAGGGATGTCCCAGATGTGGTACATCCTTCACAATGGCATAAGGATCCACACACTCATTAGTAGAAAATTGTTGCCCTTCGCCTGTAAGTCTTTTTTCATTTAAAACAGTATAATTGAAAGAAGTTTCAGTTTTGGGTTCTTTCTCTTTTCTTCTTCTTCTTCAACATTTTCCTTTTCACCGGTATAATACATTTTCTAACCATATCCTAAGCTCATGTGATCTAAGTCATAAAGCTGAATGCAATCAACTTTCTTTAGATAACATGGATTAGATATGCCGAGTCCGGATCTAGGATTATAATACCGGTCATCACTAATTTGATTTAAGAAAATTGTTTGTTCTGATTGACCTCTCGTACGTAGCAATCAGATCTTCAAGTTCTTTGATTTTGCTAAAAAGAGTATTTCTTTGATTATCAAGAACATTTTTGTCAGCTTTTTCTGAATTTAGTTCTATCTAAGTTTGAAACACTTTATCAGTTAGATCACCAACCTTGAGTGTTAGCTCATCAATTTCAAGTGTCATCTTTTTGGCAAACTGTTTTTCATTTTCAAGTTGTATGTTTAAGGTGGCTTTCTGGTCTAGACACCTAACAAACTCTTGGTAGTTATTGTCTAACTTCTCCCTTAGATCATTAATTAAGTCATCCTTATCTTGTAAGGATTGACCTTGATTAGAACAAGAGCATTGAGAATCAAAAGTACTTATCGTGCTATTCGAGCTCTCACTTTCGGGGATCACAGCATCACCTTTTCTTCTTCTTCATCCTCCAACAATGCCATCAACGCATAGTTCTCCTCTTCCTCTTCATCAGATGAGTCCTCAGCCCAATGATCATTCTCAGCAAGCAGTGCTGCATTGTCCTCTTCCTTTTTAGCCAGCAACAACTTTTGCTTATTCCAGATTATCTTCTGTCTATAGAAGTTGACGTCCTTTTTCTTGGGAAGTCGATAGTCCTTCTGAAGATGTCCAGACTTTCCACAATTATAGCATTTGGGAGATTCTCAACTGCACCAGCTTTGATCATGGGTCTTCTGTTTGTAGTTAGAAGAGGAGATTCTCAGCTTATTTGAGGACCTGTTCTTCTTCCCCCACTTCTTGGTCAAGAGTGCCATTTTCTTCTGCAACTCTGCCATTTCCTTCTCAAAGTCCATTTCTTCTTTGCTTTCCTCTTCTTCAGACTCAGTGATAGCCTTCTTTTTCTTCTTCAGGACCTTTGCGGACCTCTTTGGTTGTGCCTCCATTACAAGAGCTAACGGATCAGTTGAATATTGTCCTTCTAGTTCTGCAGCATCACTTTCGAATGACTTCAGATGGTCTCTTAAGGTACAGAGGTCCACTTCATCTAGGTCCATGCCCGTTCTTGCATCTTTCACATGATTTCTCCATTCAGGATTCAGACTGGACATAAATCTAATATTCATCTCCATATTGGATTTGAATATTTTCAGCTTTCTCAGTTCATTAATCAGTGTCATGAATCTCTTGTGGGTTGAAATGAGTGATTCGCCAGGTAAGGCTTTAAATGAGTCATAGGCCGTCAGAGTACTCGTCTTTTTAGTCTTTAGCCCGATGGATGATCCCTGCAGCAGCTTTGCAACTTCATCCCACATTTCCTTCGCAGTCTGCGTAATGTCAATCATAATGTAGATATCATTGGGAATGGCCTGCAACAGGTATGTTTTGACAGTGAGATTAGCCTTCAATCTCTCTCTTTCCTCTGTTGTGTATTCAGTGGGAGTTTTGATCCGTCTGACTTGTTCGATTGACGGATTGTTGTTCTCATTTCCTGGGATAGTTATCCACAGTTCTGCAGGGCCTTGAGTGAGGGATTCCAACAGTGCAGAAGAGTTATCCCGATTCTCTAGAAAGTTGAGAAATCGAGTCTTCCACATCTGATATTCCCCATTTCTCAGTACCAGGGGATTGCTACTGTTACCAAGTGCTGATGAGTCGGTTGCCATTGTTGTTATAAACTGACCGTTCGAGATTTGATCAGGCAAAAATTTCTAAGGCAGAACCTCGAGATCCTGAAAATCGAAGATCAACCTCGAGATTTAAGATTTCGATATAGGGATTTCGAGATTAAGATTTCGAGATTTGTCTTTCGAAATTTCAAATGTCGAGTTTTGATCTCGAGATTTCAAATTTCGAGATTTGAAATGTCGAGATGTATATTTCGAGATTTTAGATTTCGAGATATCAAAAGTCGAAATCTAGATGTCGAGATCTAAATATCGAGACCCAAATGTCGAGTTCCGAAAGTCAATATCCTCAAAGTCGAGATCCTGCAAGTTGAAAATTTCGAGTTTTCAAAAACTGAAAGCTGTATCCTGTACTTCTGGATGTCGAAATCCTCCTGTGAAAATTTCAGCTCAAAAAGCTAAACAGAACCTGTAGAAGAGCTAATCTCGAGATCTATATGTCGAGATCTTTGAGAATGAAAAATAGCGTAAAGAAGATCTAAGGTATACTGCTCGATCATTATGAAAACGCGATTCTAACAATATACCTTTTACAACATTCTGACTAGAAACAAGATTACAGATGCCAAAGTCGAAAATACAGATAAACGAAAAAAACAGCAAAGTCTTTCGTCAATCTTGTCTGATCAGTCCTTGACCGGCTCTGATACCAATTGTTTGTCCTTGTTTATATGATTACAACAATATAACGATACTCAAAGATAAGAATAGCAGAAAGATAAACGCTGGAGATCCTTAAACTCATTTTTGATATACCGTGAACTTCTACAGCAAGAATGATAAGCTCTAAGGCTGTAAAGATCGAATGCAAAAGTTAACGCAAACCTAAACCTTAAACTCTTCTGTTACAGAAGAATAAGTGGCTTGTATGGCCTTAAACTCTTCCCAAAATTCTGACATTGAATCAGAATCAAAAGCTAAGCCTACCGAAGAAAAACTAGATTCAGAAGTAGAGGTTACCTCATCATCAGAATGAGCCATCAGGCAAAGGTCTTCTGTCTCAGTATCCAGGCAACAGAAGGCCTCATCAGAATCTGAGTCAGAACTGGATTCTGTTTCTGACAGAGGGTCTTTCTCCAGCTGTTCTGTCACAAGTGCCTTTCTTCTTCTGGAGTTGTCCTCGTACTTCTTCTTTTCTCCATCCTGTCCTTGCTTCTTGGACACTCTGGGATGGGGACAATCAGCCTTGAAGTGACCAGGTTGTCTGCAATTGTAACAGAGAAGCTCTCCACTGCTTTCTGTTGATTTGACCTTCTGGTATGGCTTTCTGTTGAAAGATGGACTCCTTCCATCTTTGGGATTCTTCATAAACTTTTTGAATCTCCTGGTAAAGGCAGCCATATATTCATCAGATAAAAGTACTGAAGGGTCAAAATCATTTACCTTAGATGTGCTGGCAGTGAGGGCTGTAGTGGTCCTCTCTTCTGGTACATCTTCCTTCTCTTCAATCATTTCAAACTCATGAGCTTTGAGATCAGAAATGAGCTTATCAGTGGGATAAGTCTTTACATCCTTGCTGGCTTGGACAGCAACTACCTTCATCTTCCATGCTGAGGGCAGTCCCCTCAACACCTTTAGGTTGATCTCCTTGGTTGTGAGATCCTTGCCAAGCTCAGAGATCTCTCCAGTGAGAGTGAGGAGCCTGTCATACATCTTGGAGATGCTTTCACCAGGGAGAAGTTTGAAGTCATCAAACTTCTTGTTGGCTATGGTTAGTTTGTTGTCCTTCTCTTGCTCATCACCAGCTCCAATGAGCTCAAGAGTATCCCAGATTTCCTTAGCAGTCTTGCACTTCTTGATTCTGTTGAAGTACCTATCATCAATGGACTTGTAGAGGATGTCCTTGGCAATATTGTCTAGGTTGTACTTTCTCCTCTCTTCAGTGGTCCATTCTGATTTGGCCTTGCTGATCATCTGGGGTCTGGTGTTGTCTATGGCAAGTTCAGGATTGACCTTCTGGAAGCTTGTGAAGGGGCCAATATCTAGAACTTCCCACATCTCATCATGCAGGGCACAGAGATGTGCTTTCTTCCGGATCCTCCAGTCATCAAACTTAAGATCTGAAAACATAAGATTCTTGGACAAGGAGTGATCCATTATATCAGATAGAAATGAGGTAAAACAGAAAAACAAGTGGATCTTTGTTCAACAAATAACATAAGAGATTATTAGAACAAGGAGGCTCTGATACCACTTGTTGGTCCCGGTTATACTGGATACAGTCTAGAGGGGGGGTGAATAGACTGTATTGGTTTTAGCTTTTTAAACTAAGTACCAGATTTACAGAATAGCCTGTTCTATTGAAGGAACAGACTGGCAGCGGATGGGGTTCTGGTAGGGAGTTCTGTTAGCCTCAGAGGAGCAAAGGCAGTAGGCCTTCTGTTAACTCGTAGAACAAGTTCTGCTGAACACAGATACCAAGTTCAAGGAGTTATACAGTTCTAACTAAGTGCAAGTATTAAAAGCAGTAAGTAAACGACACCAGGGATTTTTATAGTGGTTCAAGGAACAACTCGTTCCTCTAATCCACTGTTCCACTAAGCTGTAAAAACTGCCGTTTACAAAGCCTTAGTCCTAGCACTTAAGAAGCACTCCACGTCTTCTTCAAGCCTAGATGTGTCCTGGGATGCACTGCCTGGCTTCCTTTAACACTGGTCCTTTCACTGAGTTTCCTTGAAGTATCACCACTTCACTACTCCAGTTATTCGGACGTCCTTCTTGTATCAAGAAGAGTTTCTGTTGAAACAGGGGTTCCTCCAGCTAGCTTCGTTACAAAAGATTTGTATGTGATGAGCTTGAAGAGTTGAAGAACACTTTGAACTTTGCTTGAGTTGGAAAGAGTATTTTTCCAACTTCTGCCTTCTCTTGTAGAGGATAATGAGTTTGAATCTCAAGGAGGCTTTTGCTTTTCAGAGTTTGAATATCTTGCTTGTAGCAATGTGATAGCAGGGTTGAATCAAGGTTGCAAAGTTATCCGGTTGTTCTTCGTAGTGTATCTTTTATACTGAGGTTGTCTTCCCGTTGGAGGAGTAGGAGGACAACTGCATTTAATGCGCGAGCAGTTGACTTGACCAGTAGGACCCGGTAAAGTTGGCGGGTTACCATTTTCGGGATAAAGTAATCCTGACATTGCGGCCAATCATCTGCAATTACTCCACGGAGCATGGGGAGCATTAAATGAGCATTTAATGCAGGCACTGTAGCTTTTCCGTTTCATACTCCTAGCCGTTGAAGGAATCTTTAAGTTGACTTCCCGGCTTTGTGGATTTCTTCCAAGTGTCAGACCTTCTGGTGTCATTGGCAGAGAACTGATTCCGAGAAGATCATGAGCACTTCTGTTGTTGGTAGCTTACAGAGAACCATGAGGGTTTCTGTCACGCTAAAGGGTAACAGAGACCCTGACGTTTTCTGTTCCTAGACAGAGAACCAAGATCTTCTGTCTGGAGGACTTCTGGTAGAGAGGCCTTCTGGTAGTCGAATATGCTAAGAACTTTACAAGGGAAAATTCTAATACATAATTTCTAAAGGGGTACTCTACAGTCCTAATTAATATAGCATCATCAAAATCTAAATACAATTATTCCTTACAATTTCCCCCTTTTTGATGATGCCAAAACCCTTTAACTATTTCCAGAGAAGTGCCTTCACCATAAAAATTTAAAGTTTAAAACTTTTCATTAAAATCTTGGTGGGCAACTTGGCATAGGAAAATAGTAAGAGTACGATACATTCAGATAGCAGAAAATTACAGAAATAAGCAAACATAAGCAGAAGGCAAAAAGACAAGAATTTGAGGAAAAGCACTTCAAAGTTAGAAGGCAGAGATGTGATTTTATTAGATAGATATTACAGGGTTTAAACCTTACACATTCTCCAGATTAGCTGCCTGTAGAGCTTCTTCCTCTAGTCTTTGAAGCCTGAGCAGTTCTTCGTTTATTTCAGCTCTGATTTTGACCAGATTGCCAGACCTTTGATAAGATGCCCATATAGGAGAAACCTTACAGTCCAAATAGTTAAGGACACCTTCATGTATGGTCTTCCCTGGGACAATATTCTTCTTGTACCATTCTTCTGCTTCTTCAAGAGATCCTCCATACCTAACTCTGACAACACCATCTTTGTCCAGATAGAGGTGTTGTTTTTGGGTAGGAGTCATTTTAGCCTTCATCTCTTCAAATTGAGCTCTGTCAATTTTCTGAGAGCCACCCAATCTCCACTCTGTGAAGTTGAAAACTTTCTTCTTCTTGGTAGAACCTCTGCGAGGAGAAGAAGGTCTTGTAGTACCAGCTTCTTTCTTCTTCTGTTGGGAGGCCTGGAAGTAAGGAGTTGGGTCAATGTCAGATGAGGGCCCAGCAGTTGGCCTAGGGGGCAATTTTTTCTGATGGGGGTCCTTTTCCTTTTCCCCCTTTTTGGCATCATCCAGGTCAGAGATCATCATGGCGATTTTCTGGAACTTTGTTGCCTGGGAGATGGCTATCTGTTCAAGGGTTTCTGGCAAGGTCTGCGTGACAGAGGTCAGACCTTCTATTAAGTTCTGTTGACGATCAAGAGCAGATTTGATGTCCTGAGAGCCAGCTTCAAGTAGTATCAGCTTCTGATACCTTTCTTGATCCTTCTTGATCAGGGTGGCCACTTGATCTTTGTGATCATTATTCAAGAGTTGTAGCTGCATAAACTTCTCAGCAGACTGGTCTTCATACCATTGTACAATGTCCAGGGATTCTGTTATGTCCTTGAGTTGCTTACTCTGCTTGTTGAGAATCTGAGACTGGGAGTAGAGAACAGAGTGGACACCATCCACTTCTCTGGCAACAACATTAAGCTTTGCAGATGATGATTCCATGAAGGTGACCAATGTCTGGGTCAGAGCTTCAACCTTCTCTGAGATATGCTGAAGTCCAGCCTCAAGATGATTGTGAACAAAAGTGAGATGTTCATGGTGCTTGGTGTTAATCTCAGCCAATTGATCCATGCCATCGAGCATTTTACCACCAAAGTCTTCAGCTGCAGTGACAAACTGATTGAAGGAGATTTGGGGCTTATCTTCTTTGGATTCTGTTTTCCCAGGCATACCTAGATCTCTTGATTTAGGCATAGGAGGCCTTCTGGGTTGTTCTTCACTCTGAGGAGGGGTCTTCCTCCTTTTGGAAGTTTCATCAGCAGCAATGGAGGATGTAAGAAATCCATCATTGTCACTGGAAGAGGAGGGCACCCTGAAGATAGGTTTCCTGATGGGGGTAGAAGCCACAGAATGTTGAGGGGAGATAGGTGTGGCTGCATCTTGTGGTGTAGGCTGTGGAGAAGCAGTTCTGGATTTGTTGATGGAGGGGTTTTCTTGTTGATGTGAGGGAGCATGTTGTTGTTGTGGAGGAGAGGGTGGAGGTGATGGTGATCTGGATCTGACTGAGGGTGGGGATTTGCAGGGAGATGGATTTTTGGTTTTGGGTGAAGAGGTATTCTGTTGGGGTGAAGTTGTAGAGGAGATGATCTGTTGGTGTTGGTAAGGGATAATTTGTCCTTGGGGGGATGGTGATTTGTTCTTGAGAGGAGAGAACGGTTTGCAGTGTGAAGGAGATGAAGATTTGAGGGTGGAGGGTTTCTGGTGTGAAGGGGTGTTCTGATCAGAGATGGTTTTCTGTGGGAGTGAGGGGGATTTCTGTTGGGGTTGGGGAGAAGTGTTTTTAGGAGAAGGAGGGGGAGAAGGAATGATTGGGGGAATTACCTCTAGTATAGTTTCTGTGAACAGAGGGTCTCTCCATTCTTTGATAAGTTTTTCCATGACCAGAGGTAGATCATTGGCAGTAGAGGGTTCACCTTCTCCATGTGCACTGTGGCGAAATTCGATCATTGATTCCTTCCTCTTCTTCTCGACTAGCCAAGCATCAAAATCATTCATCTCATGCTCTTGAAGAGCCTTCACATGGTCTTCTGGTGAGTTTCTGACCAGATGTGCTTTTCCTTGAAGTTTCTCCTTCTTCTTCTGTAGGACAGAAAGAAGAAAATCCTTGTTTAGGTAGGACTCCACATCTTCTGTGTCAGTCCATCTGAGTACTTCTTCTTCTTCAGAGATGAAGTAGGACAGGTTCTTGAGGAGCTCAGTGAGAGGTCCCACTCTCCACTTTCTCCATGCCAGAATCCTGATGAATTTCCTATCAGGGCTAGAAGTACTGCTTCCTTCTTGGTGTTCTGGTGAAGGAACCACCATAGGTTGATCATTTGCAGAGGCAGGAGGAGAAGAATGTAGTTCCCCCTGAGAAGTGGCATTCTGCACAACTTCTTCTTCTTCTGAGTCACTTGACTCAAAGATGATCCTCTTGCCGTGCCAAGCATTTCTGTTGGCTGGGGCAGAGATGACAGAGTCCTCCAGCTTTTCCTGTGCTGCAGGTGTCAAGATTTTGGCCTTCTTTACAATGGGGGAGGCAGAAGGGGTGCTTGCTGAAGAGATAGGTGAAGGAGCCTTTCTCTTAAGGACGGATTTCTTTGCCACCAACTTGTGGATTTTGACAGGTGTGATCTTTTTCTTGGGAACCTTCTTGACCACCTTCTTCACCAAAGGTATTTCTTCTTCAGAGTCAGAAGGGGTAGGGGGTTTCTGTTGCTTCTTTGAAGCTTTCTTTGGTTGAACAACCTTCTGTTGTTGCCTTTCTCTGTTGAACTCAAGGGTTCTGAGTCTTTTCTGCTCTGCCTTGAGGGCAACCTTCCTGTCACTTGAAGTGTTGAGGAAGAGCAGTTTGGTGTAGTCTGCCTCAATAGAGTTTCTCAGCCCTATCCTTGCTGTGAGCAGGATTTCAGAGATTAGGAGACCATAACCCATGGGGGTCTTGAACAGACCGGTCTCCTTGTCTTTCTTCTTGATGAACTCAACAAGGGATTTGACAATTACCTGTCCCCAGTTGATGTTCATCCCATGATGAACTGCAAAGACAGCCTTTGCATTCAGCGCATTCATGTCATCTGTGGAGGTGCTCTTGCTCCAGACACACCTATGCAGGATGTTGACCAATTTCTCATAGTCGCTCAGGAGGAGGTTTTTCTTCATGTAGAGCTTTGGAACTCTACCCACTTCAGGTCGGCAGTAGAGTTGGACAAAGTTGTCCACAGTGACGTTGACACTGTCCAGAGTGAGGAAACCTTCAGTTTCTTCTTCTTGTGGGTCCTCTACCACGCCAAAGAGAGCGTTGAGGTCTGCAGGAGTGAGGGTAATGTCTTCACCATTGACATTAGACCGGATGGTCTCCCCTTCGTATGTAGCGTTGAGATAGAACTCTGCTACATCCCTTGTACTGTAGGATTCAAAGTGATAACCTACCACTTTGTTCAGTTGGGAGTCCTCCATTCCCTTGATGATCTTCATCATTGTTTCGTGGTTAGAAGCGAGTTCAAGGAGTGCGGAGAGGTCGCAGTTCATCCCTGTGTAAATATTTGAAACAAGAGTGTTGATTTCCTCCTTGGTGAGGTCGTTGATGTTAATGAACGCCATTTGATCAGAGAAGATTTGCAGAAAGCTTGAGAGCTATGGAGGTTTGAGAGTTTGAAAGTAATGAGAGCAGTAGCGGTTTAGGTTTGCGAAAGGGGAATTTATGTGTTTGGGTTAGTGGACGTTTGGAATTAATTTATGGTTCCAAGAAACCAATAAATGTAAAAAGGGGCGGAGTAAATAAACGGGGGCGCAGTAAATATTATACGGCTTGATACCGTTTTAAGGGTAAAAGGGTAAAAGACCTTTAATAATTTACTAGGATACCCGGTTTCAGAAAATTTCTAAGTCCACAACCTTCTGAGGGTTTTTCTGTAGAAGGGGGGTTTTCTGTTGCTGAGGGGTTCTGCCAGGGTAGGGATCAGAAGGGGTTGACAGAAGGGGTTGACAGAAGGGGTTCTGCTACAGGTATTCTGTCAACAGCAAAAGAGCAACAGAGGGCCTTTCTTTTCAACTTTCCCTTGGAATCTCATCCATCATTCCCAATTCCTCTCTCAGTTTGTTGAACCTAGCCTCAGGGAGAGGCTTTGTCAGGATATGTGCAAGCTGGTCTTCTGTTGGCACATGTTCCATGCAGATGTGCTTCTTCTCCACATGATCTCTGATGAAGTGATGTCTGATCTCAATATGCTTTGTTCTGGAATGAAGAACTGGATTCTGAGTGATAGCAATAGCACTGGTGTTGTCACACAGCAGTTTGATCTCCTTTGATTGAACTCCATAGTCCTTCAGTTGTTGCTTCATCCAGAGTAGCTGAGCACAGCAACTCCCAGCTGCAATGTACTCTGCCTCAGCTGTACTTGTTGAGATGGAGTTCTGCTTCTTGCTAAACCAGGAAACAAGCCTTCCTCCTAGCAATTGGCAGTGACCAGAAGTGCTCTTTCTGTCTAGTCTGCAACCTGCAAAATCTGAGTCAGAATAACCAATTAGTTCAAAGTTACCTCTCTTTGGATACCACAGGCCTGCATTTGGATTTCCTTTGATGTATCTGATGATTCTCTTTGCAGCACTTAAATGGCTTTCCTTGGGCTTTGATTGGTATCTGGCACAGATTCCAACAGAGAATGAGATGTCTGGTCTGCTTGCAGTTAGATACAACAGAGAGCCTATGATTCCTCTGTATGTTGTTGCATCTACATCCTTTCCTTCATCATCTGGACCAATTCCTTGTGAAGTGTTCATGGGAATCTTCACTGATGATTTGCCTTCCACTCCAAACTTCTTGATCAGATCTCTGGTGTACTTCCCTTGATTGATAAAGATCCCTTCTGGAACTTGTTTGACTTGAAGTCCTAGGAAGTAACTGAGTTCTCCCATCATACTCATTTCAAATTGACTCTGCATCACTTGAGAAAATTTCTTGCACAGTTCTGGATTAGTACTACCAAATATAATGTCATCAACATATATTTGTACTAACAGAATATGATCAACAACAGAGATTTGAAATAGAGTTTTGTCAACCTTTCCTTTAGTAAACCCATGGTTCACTAGGAAAAGGGACAATGTGTCATACCAGGCTCTGGGAGCTTGCTTAAGACCATAGAGGGCCTTTTTAAGCTTGTAGACACAAGAAGATTGAGTAGGAATGACAAAACCTGGTGGTTGTTCCACATAAACTTCTTCTTCAAGATCTCCATTCAGAAATGCACTCTTGACATCCATCTGGTAGACCTTGATGTTGTTGTAGGCAGCATAGGCTAGAAAGATTCTGATGGCTTCAAGTCTGGCAACTGGTGCAAAGGTCTCATCAAAATCTATTCCTTCTTCTTGACAATATCCTTTAGCTACTAGCCTTGATTTGTTCCTTACAATGTTGCCATCTTCATCTGCTTTGTTCTTGAATACCCATTTGGTTCCAATGACATTCTGGTGCTTTGGCCTAGGAACAAGTTCCCATACTTTGTTCCTTTCAAACTGAGTGAGCTCTTCTTGTATAGCATTGATCCAATCTGAGTCTGCAAGAGCTTCTTCAACTGTCATAGGTTCCATCTGAGATATATAGCAGGCAAGCATTGCTTCTCTCCTTGATGTGGATCTGGTTTGAACTCCACTTCTGATTTGACCAATCACTTGGTTAGGAGGATGGTCTCTTAACCATGTTAGGTCTGGTTCTGTCAGCCGCTGTCTTGGTCTCTCTGGTTCCTCATCTTCAGAGTCTTCATCTTCATTCAACAGAAGAGGGTTTGGTGCAGGTGTTGGAAATGCAGGGTTGTCTGCCACATGTTCTGTTGGTTCTGGTGTTCTGTCTTCTATGCTGACTTCCTTGAGAATCTCTGTTACCTCTTTAACAGAGGTGCTTTCATCAAACTTCACATGTATGGATTCTTTAACATGTAGGGTTCTTCTGTTGAGTACTCTATAGGCTTTACTGGTGTTTGAATAGCCTATAAAGACTCCTTCATCAGCCTTTTCTTGAAATACTTTCAGATGCTCCTTTCCATTGTTGAGAATGTAGCACTTGCATCCAAATACATGAAAGTAGCTGATGTTAGGTTTTCTTCCCTTCCAGAGTTCATAGGGGGGTCTTCTGGTGATTCTTGTTGATCATGCTTCTGTTCTGAGTATAGCATGCAGTGTTGATTGCTTCAGCCCAATATCTCATAGGCAATCCAGATTCTGCAATCATTGTTCTTGCAGCTTCTTTTAACGTTATGTTCCTTCTTTCTGCTACGCCATTCTGTTGAGGGGTTCTGGCGGCAGAAAGTTGATGAAAAGTTCCATTCTGATCACAGAAGTCCTTTATGACTTGGTTGACAAATTCAGTTCCTCTGTCTGATCTGATTGTCTTCACTTTCAAGTTCTTCTCAGTCTGAAGTTGCTTTAACAGAGATGGCAACTTCTGAAGAGTTTCATTTTTCTTTGACAGAAAAACAGTCCATGTGTATCTGGAGTAGTCATCAACCATGACTAGGGTGTATTTATTGCCTCCAACGCTTGGAGTCTCAACAGGTCCAAATAAATCCATGTGGATCAGATTTAGAGGACTTGTAGAAAGATCTCCAGCAATGGGTTTGAAGGAATTCTTCACTTGTTTGCCTTTCTGACATGCACTGCAGAGGGTCTCCTTCTTGTACACAATGTCTGGTAGCCCTTCTACAATGTGTTCTCTGGCTAGTTTGTTGATTGTTTTGAAATTCAAATGGTTGAGCTTTTTGTGCCAGTCCCAGCTCAGTTTTGAATCTCCTTTGGCTATCAGGCAAACTCCATCTTTTGCAGTGTTCCAATCAACTACATAGATGTTCTTCTTCCTTGATGCTGTAAGAACCACTTCCTTTGTTGTCTCATGCTTCACATAGCAGAAGTCCTTTGTGAATTCAACAGTGTAGCCTTTGTCACAGAATTGGCTAGCACTCAGCAAGTTGAACTTCAGTCCTTTGACATATGAGACATCATCAATGATTATCTGGTTCTTGATCAGCTTTCCTCTTCCTTTTGTTTGCCCTTCTTTGTCATTACCTCCAAAGGTAACTCTAGGTCCTTTGCATTTCTGGAACTCTGTTAGGCAACTTCTGTCACCTGTCATGTGCTTGGAGCATCCACTATCAATAAACCATTCTTGTTTAGAGATGGCTCCAGCACACAGTTCCTGCAAGATCAAAAGAAAGATTTAGGTACCCAAGCAATGCTGGGTCCTGGGGGGTCATGGAGTCTGGGTAGTTGGTACCATTTTGGTCTCATCAAGTGAAACCTTGGTGGGTGGTACCCATTGTCCACCTGGTAGTTATAGTAAACTGAAGTGTGATTCACTTTGGGCAGATGCTTGTGAGGGTCATGCTTCATGTTTACATACTTTTGCATAGCTTTCTTTGTTGGAAAGAAGTCCCATATACTATCAAGAGCAGAGGGACGGTTAACCTTGGGCTTCTGAAGTTGACCAGCCAACCTCTTCTGCCTGAAGTTAACTTTCTCTTGATATTTGCCCTTCTGGTGATCATTTCTGGCACGATTGACATGAGGTTGTCTGTCAATGAATGGTCTTTTATTTTTGTTATTTTGAAAACCTCTTCTGTTGTTAGGTTTTCTGCCAGGTTCATTATTTTTCAAAAAGGGTTTCTGTTGAACCTTTATCTTACCCTTTTCTGGTCTGACTTCCTCATGAACAACCTTGGTGCCAGATACACCAGCTTGACAGATGGGGCTAGAGATCAGTGGCTCTATGACCTTATCTGCCTTAGCAACTCTGGTGCTAGGCAATAACCAAGACCAAAACCAGTGCCAATCTGTTGATCAAGCACAATCTTTTCCATGGAAGACTGGGCCTTCTGGTAAGCTTTGTACTTAATCTCGAGAGGCTCTATTTCTCTTATTCTCTTAAGAAGAGAAACATTTTCAGTCTCCAGTTGATCTCTTTCCTTAATTAGAAGATTGATTTTGATCTCAACCTCCTTTTTTAAGTCAAGAATTTCAGCTTTCAACTTACTGTTTTCTTCTGTTACAGAAGAATAAGTGGCTTGTATGGCCTTAAACTCTTCCCAAAATTCTGACATTGAATCAGAATCAAAAGCTAAGCCTACCGAAGAAAAACTAGATTCAGAAGTAGAGGTTACCTCATCATCAGAATGAGCCGTCAGGCAAAGGTCTTCTGTCTCAGTATCCAGGCAACAGAAGGCCTCATCAGAATCTGAGTCAGAACTGGATTCTGTTTCTGACAGAGGGTCTTTCTCCAGCTGTTCTGTCACAAGTGCCTTTCTTCTTCTGGAGTTGTCCTCGTACTTCTTCTTTTCTCCATCCTGTCCTTGCTTCTTGGACACTCTGGGATGGGGACAGTCAGCCTTGAAGTGACCAGGTTGTCTGCAATTGTAACAGAGAAGCTCTCCACTGCTTTCTGTTGATTTGACCTTCTGGTATGGCTTTCTGTTGAAAGATGGACTCCTTCCATCTTTGGGATTCTTCATAAACTTTTTGAATCTCCTGGTAAAGGCAGCCATATATTCATCAGATAAAAGTACTGAAGGGTCAAAATCATTTACCTTAGATGTGCTGGCAGTGAGGGCTGTAGTGGTCCTCTCTTCTGGTACATCTTCCTTCTCTTCAATCATTTCAAACTCATGAGCTTTGAGATCAGAAATGAGCTTATCAGTGGGATAAGTCTTTACATCCTTGCTGGCTTGGACAGCAACTACCTTCATCTTCCATGCTGAGGGCAGTCCCCTCAACACCTTTAGGTTGATCTCCTTGGTTGTGAGATCCTTGCCAAGCTCAGAGATCTCTCCAGTGAGAGTGAGGAGCCTGTCATACATCTTGGAGATGCTTTCACCAGGGAGAAGTTTGAAGTCATCAAACTTCTTGTTGGCTATGGTTAGTTTGTTGTCCTTCTCTTGCTCATCACCAGCTCCAATGAGCTCAAGAGTATCCCAGATTTCCTTAGCAATCTTGCACTTCTTGATTCTGTTGAAGTACCTATCATCAATGGACTTGTAGAGGATGTCCTTGGCAATATTGTCTAGGTTGTACTTTCTCCTCTCTTCAGTGGTCCATTCTGATTTGGCCTTGCTGATCATCTGGGGTCTGGTGTTGTCTATGGCATGTTCAGGATTGACCTTCTGGAAGCTTGTGAAGGGGCCAATATCTAGAACTTCCCACATCTCATCATGCAGGGCACAGAGATGTGCTTTCTTCCGGATCCTCCAGTCATCAAACTTAAGATCTGAAAACATAAGATTCTTGGACAAGGAGTGATCCATTATATCAGATAGAAATGAGGTAAAACAGAAAAACAAGTGGATCTTTGTTCAACAAATAACATAAGAGATTATTAGAACAAGGAGGCTCTGATACCACTTGTTGGTCCCGGTTATACTGGATACAGTCTAGAGGGGGGGTGAATAGACTGTATTGGTTTTAGCTTTTTAAACTAAGTACCAGATTTACAGAATAGCCTGTTCTATTGAAGGAACAGACTGGCAGCGGATGGGGTTCTGGTAGGGAGTTCTGTTAGCCTCAGAGGAGCAAAGGCAGTAGGCCTTCTGTTAACTCGTAGAACAAGTTCTGCTGAACACAGATACCAAGTTCAAGGAGTTATACAGTTCTAACTAAGTGCAAGTATTAAAAGCAGTAAGTAAACGACACCAGGGATTTTTATAGTGGTTCAAGGAACAACTCGTTCCTCTAATCCACTGTTCCACTAAGCTGTAAAAACTGCCGTTTACAAAGCCTTAGTCCTAGCACTTAAGAAGCACTCCACGTCTTCTTCAAGCCTAGATGTGTCCTGGGATGCACTGCCTGGCTTCCTTTAACACTGGTCCTTTCACTGAGTTTCCTTGAAGTATCACCACTTCACTACTCCAGTTATTCGGACGTCCTTCTTGTAGCAAGAAGAGTTTCTGTTGAAACAGGGGTTCCTCCAACTAGCTTCGTTACAAAAGATTTGTATGTGATGAGCTTGAAGAGTTGAAGAACACTTTGAACTTTGCTTGAGTTGGAAAGAGTATTTTTCCAACTTCTGCCTTCTCTTGTAGAGGATAATGAGTTTGAATCTCAAGGAGGCTTTTGCTTTTCAGAGTTTGAATATCTTGCTTGTAGCAATGTGATAGCAGGGTTGAATCAAGGTTGCAAAGTTATCCGGTTGTTCTTCGTAGTGTATCTTTTATACTGAGGTTGTCTTCCCGTTGGAGGAGTAGGAGGACAACTGCATTTAATGCGCGAGCAGTTGACTTGACCAGTAGGACCCGGTAAAGTTGGCGGGTTACCATTTTCGGGATAAAGTAATCCTGACATTGCGGCCAATCATCTGCAATTACTCCACGGAGCATGGGGAGCATTAAATGAGCATTTAATGCGGGCACTGTAGCTTTTCCGTTTCATACTCCTAGCCGTTAAAGGAATCTTTAAGTTGACTTCCCGGCTTTGTGGATTTCTTCCAAGTGTCAGACCTTCTGGTGTCATTGGCAGAGAACTGATTCCGAGAAGATCATGAGCACTTCTGTTGTTGGTAGCTTACAGAGAACCAGGAGGGTTTCTGTCACGCTAAAGGGTAACAGAGACCCTGACGTTTTCTGTTCCTAGACAGAGAACCAAGATCTTCTGTCTGGAGGACTTCTGGTAGAGAGGCCTTCTGGTAGTCGAATATGCTAAGAACTTTACAAGGGAAAATTCTAATACATAATTTCTAAAGGGGTACTCTACAATCTTAATTAATATAGCATCATCAAAATCTAAATACAATTATTCCTTACACATAGGTCCACACAGATCCATGTGAATCAACTGCAGCGGATGTGTAGAGGATGGAACAGGCTTTGACTTGTGGGAGCTTCGCGTCATCTTGCCTAGTTTACAGGCACTACAATGGTTTTCAGCGGAAGACTTCAACAGAGGAAGCCCCTTCACAAGTTTTTGGAGGATACTATGGATAGATTTTTGAAATTCAGGTGGGAAAGACGCCTGTGCCACAAACTGTTCTACTCAGTTGAAGCTTTCGACAGTAGACAGATGGAAGAAGTAGCTTGAACACTTTTCAGGTCAATCGTGTACAAGTTTGAGGTCCTGGTACACGTTAATAATGTTTTCCCAAAGCTGTCCATGATACAACATTGATCGGATTTAAACTTCACTTCCATTCCACTGTCACAGAACTGTCCTATGCTCAGAAGATTATGTTTGAGCCCCTGAACGAATGAGACGGTTTTAATTGTGACACTTGGGAAAACAACATCTCCAAAGCCAAGAATAGGAGATGAGTCATCATTCCCAAATCTGACATTCCCTCCATAGCAGTTGGTGTAGTTGCCCAAAAGGTGTTTCAATCCGGTCATGTGGGTTGAGCATCGAGAATCTAAGTGCCACACATGACCGCCCTGCAAAACAGTTAAGTAGGTTTAGGTACCCTCCTTGGGATGGGTCCTTCCTTATTAATCAAACACGCCTTTTTGAATCTTTCTTTTAGCTGTGATCCAAGGTCAGCAACTTTTTCACCAAATGATTTTTCTTTTGTGGGTTCTGTAATAGCCAGTCCTGTTTGTACAGTTGGTCTGGTTTTGGGAACCCACTTTGCAGTTTCAGTTTTAGTGGGTCTGTTTTTGGGGACCCACCTAGCAATTTCAGTTTTGGTAGGCCTGTTTTTGGGGACCCACTTAGCATTTTCAGGTTTAGTGGGTTTGTTCTTAGGGACCCACTTTGCAGTTTCAGATTTAGTAGGTCCGTTTTTGGGGACCCACTTTTGTTTGGTGGTGGGAGAAGCGTAGACATTAGCCTTGTGATTGAATGGTTGTTTGGTGAGTTGGGACTTGAAAATTTTCTCTTTCGAGAGTCTGTTCAAATGTTTCTTAAAGTGAACTTTGAGGGAGTACTTTAGATTTGGAAGACAGAAAACTCCCTCAAAGGTTCTACTCTCGTTTTCTTTTCTTTGCTTGGCCTCTCTCCGAGGTTGCACCTTAACAACATTCGAATCATATTCATAATTATGGGGGTCAGGAACAGAATATCCATAAGCAACAGTTGAATTATAAGAAGCAGATTGTTCAAAAGACAACACAGAATTTTTCAGCTTAGGACTCAATGCTGAATTACTGACAGAATGTTTGATTGAAACAGAATTACATTTTTTCTTAGAATAAAAAAGAGAACTGGAACAAGAACTAGACTTCTTTTCTTCAAAAAGTTTCTTCTTTCCTTCGGCAATTTCTTTTCTTTTTAGTCTCCACCCTTCTTTCTTCCCTACTCCCTTTTTCACTTCTTGTCCTATGAACAAAGGAGAAGAGAGATGAGTGGATTTTCCTATTGAAAGTTTAGGTTGATTTTGTGAGATGGGAGTCTCCTTCTGTTCTGAAAAACTGGTTGTGGGGGGAGTTACTTTTGAGTGAAATTTTTTGCTTAATTGATTAAATTCACCCAAAAGTATTTCCCAATTACTTTCAAAACTTTTCTTCTCTGATTCAAACCTTTCTATTTCGTTATCAAGTGTGTTCTGCAAATCCTTAAGTTTTTGTGCCATTGGAAAGATGCAAGGTTCCTTTCCAAATTTAGAGATACCAACCGTTGGCGGTGGGTCTAAGGGATGTCCCAGATGTGGTACATCCTTCACAATGGCATAAGGATCCACACACTCATTAGTAGAAAATTGTTGCCCTTCGCCTGTAAGTCTTTTTTCATTTAAAACAGTATAATTGAAAGAAGTTTCAGTTTTGGGTTCTTTCTCTTTTCTTCTTCTTCTTCAACATTTTCCTTTTCACCGGTATAATACATTTTCTAACCATATCCTAAGCTCATGTGATCTAAGTCATAAAGCTGAATGCAATCAACTTTCTTTAGATAACATGGATTAGATATGCCGAGTCCGGATCTAGGATTATAATACCGGTCATCACTAATTTGATTTAAGAAAATTGTTTGTTCTGATTGACCTCTCGTACGTAGCAATCAGATCTTCAAGTTCTTTGATTTTGCTAAAAAGAGTATTTCTTTGATTATCAAGAACATTTTTGTCAGCTTTTTCTGAATTTAGTTCTATCTAAGTTTGAAACACTTTATCAGTTAGATCACCAACCTTGAGTGTTAGCTCATCAATTTCAAGTGTCATCTTTTTGGCAAACTGTTTTTCATTTTCAAGTTGTATGTTTAAGGTGGCTTTCTGGTCTAGACACCTAACAAACTCTTGGTAGTTATTGTCTAACTTCTCCCTTAGATCATTAATTAAGTCATCCTTATCTTGTAAGGATTGACCTTGATTAGAACAAGAGCATTGAGAATCAAAAGTACTTATCGTGCTATTCGAGCTCTCACTTTCGGGGATCACAGCATCACCTTTTCTTCTTCTTCATCCTCCAACAATGCCATCAACGCATAGTTCTCCTCTTCCTCTTCATCAGATGAGTCCTCAGCCCAATGATCATTCTCAGCAAGCAGTGCTGCATTGTCCTCTTCCTTTTTAGCCAGCAACAACTTTTGCTTATTCCAGATTATCTTCTGTCTATAGAAGTTGACGTCCTTTTTCTTGGGAAGTCGATAGTCCTTCTGAAGATGTCCAGACTTTCCACAATTATAGCATTTGGGAGATTCTCAACTGCACCAGCTTTGATCATGGGTCTTCTGTTTGTAGTTAGAAGAGGAGATTCTCAGCTTATTTGAGGACCTGTTCTTCTTCCCCCACTTCTTGGTCAAGAGTGCCATTTTCTTCTGCAACTCTGCCATTTCCTTCTCAAAGTCCATTTCTTCTTTGCTTTCCTCTTCTTCAGACTCAGTGATAGCCTTCTTTTTCTTCTTCAGGACCTTTGCGGACCTCTTTGGTTGTGCCTCCATTACAAGAGCTAACGGATCAGTTGAATATTGTCCTTCTAGTTCTGCAGCATCACTTTCGAATGACTTCAGATGGTCTCTTAAGGTACAGAGGTCCACTTCATCTAGGTCCATGCCCGTTCTTGCATCTTTCACATGATTTCTCCATTCAGGATTCAGACTGGACATAAATCTAATATTCATCTCCATATTGGATTTGAATATTTTCAGCTTTCTCAGTTCATTAATCAGTGTCATGAATCTCTTGTGGGTTGAAATGAGTGATTCGCCAGGTAAGGCTTTAAATGAGTCATAGGCCGTCAGAGTACTCGTCTTTTTAGTCTTTAGCCCGATGGATGATCCCTGCAGCAGCTTTGCAACTTCATCCCACATTTCCTTCGCAGTCTGCGTAATGTCAATCATAATGTAGATATCATTGGGAATGGCCTGCAACAGGTATGTTTTGACAGTGAGATTAGCCTTCAATCTCTCTCTTTCCTCTGTTGTGTATTCAGTGGGAGTTTTGATCCGTCTGACTTGTTCGATTGACGGATTGTTGTTCTCATTTCCTGGGATAGTTATCCACAGTTCTGCAGGGCCTTGAGTGAGGGATTCCAACAGTGCAGAAGAGTTATCCCGATTCTCTAGAAAGTTGAGAAATCGAGTCTTCCACATCTGATATTCCCCATTTCTCAGTACCAGGGGATTGCTACTGTTACCAAGTGTTGATGAGTCGGTTGCCATTGTTGTTATAAACTGACCGTTCGAGATTTGATCAGGCAAAAATTTCTAAGGCAGAACCTCGAGATCCTGAAAATCGAAGATCAACCTCGAGATTTAAGATTTCGATATAGGGATTTCGAGATTAAGATTTCGAGATTTGTCTTTCGAAATTTCAAATGTCGAGTTTTGATCTCGAGATTTCAAATTTCGAGATTTGAAATGTCGAGATGTATATTTCGAGATTTTAGATTTCGAGATATCAAAAGTCGAAATCTAGATGTCGAGATCTAAATATCGAGACCCAAATGTCGAGTTCCGAAAGTCAATATCCTCAAAGTCGAGATCCTGCAAGTTGAAAATTTCGAGTTTTCAAAAACTGAAAGCTGTATCCTGTACTTCTGGATGTCGAAATCCTCCTGTGAAAATTTCAGCTCAAAAAGCTAAACAGAACCTGTAGAAGAGCTAATCTCGAGATCTATATGTCGAGATCTTTGAGAATGAAAAATAGCGTAAAGAAGATCTAAGGTATACTGCTCGATCATTATGAAAACGCGATTCTAACAATATACCTTTTACAACATTCTGACTAGAAACAAGATTACAGATGCCAAAGTCGAAAATACAGATAAACGAAAAAAACAGCAAAGTCTTTCGTCAATCTTGTCTGATCAGTCCTTGACCGGCTCTGATACCAATTGTTTGTCCTTGTTTATATGATTACAACAATATAACGATACTCAAAGATAAGAATAGCAGAAAGATAAACGCTGGAGATCCTTAAACTCATTTTTGATATACCGTGAACTTCTACAGCAAGAATGATAAGCTCTAAGGTTGTAAAGATCGAATGCAAAAGTTAACGCAAACCTAAACCTTAAGCGCCTTTTTATATGCGCAGGTAGGTCTGCGTACAGGCTTTAAGCCTGGTATATGGGTCAGACATTTGGGCCCCATACCCTTTACTACTCTAATAAATACAACAATTAATACAATCAATGAGTAGTAAAGGCTATACTAATACAAGACTCTTGACAAACTCGATGCACAATAAAATATTCTTCAACAGGTGCTCAAAACCAAAACCCTGCATTTATCCGGATGTAGAAACCGACACCACGGATTTCTCCCGGGTACTCACCTCTTATGAAAATGTTTATTTTTATCTTGAATCAAGATATACTTCAAAATATTTCTCAACCTCTCTAAATAGTCTCAAAGGTATTTATAAATATTTAAAACTCCAAAAGTACTTAATTTGTATTTCTCAAATACCGAAGATCTAATATCTCCTCAAAATCACATACACATAATTCAAAAATCACAATTTTAGTCATAGCAAACTGATTTGATAACTTCACCAAAACTCACACGTACATAAATTCCCAGAAAATCGTACATCATCATATCTATATTATAATAACCGAATTACCCATAAATTTTAAGAAATAAACTCAAATATAGCACAAACCCTAATTAATACACAATTGGGGCAAAATAGTAGTTTTGGTTGCAATAGTCCTTACCTCGAGGCTAGCAACGAATCCTAAACGTCAAACCTAGCTTGATGGGTCACTCATACGTCCCTAGGAAGTGATAGGGTCGAAGGATCACAATTTAAGAGAAAGAAATCAAGAAAACAGATACACGATGTGAATTAGGCAACAAACGTACTTACCGGAAGATTGGATTGTTTGATCGCGTTCTTGGACTCAAAAATCGTGTTGTTTATCTTAATATTTAATATCTGGAATAGATAGAGCTTGAAGAGGCGGTCCTAGGGTTTTTGGAATGAGGAAAATTGGATTAGGGATGTATTTATAGTGAATTTCCGAAGTTTGAGTCGCATTAGGATAAACCAGGGACGCACGCGTGCGTACCTTCCATGCACGCCGTGCGTGGCTGGCAGTAGCTATTCCGCTTGATTTTCTTGCCACGCACGCCGTGCGTGACACCTAGGCGTCCCAAACCTTAGTTTTTGTTCTGTTTCTTCCCCGTTTGAACCTCCCCTTGGCCCCAAACAATAAACCAACCATAATAAACTACCTAAAGACCATCTAAATGATATGAAACACATTTTTAATTATTTCCCCAATTCTCTCAAATTTTTGGGGTATTACAAGTGGCCTGGTGGCCGAGTAAGGCTATCAACACTCGGTTATATAATGAACCCTAGGATTATAGCGGGAAAACTAAACAATGGGTCGGATATGGGGAAAGTCGAGGACTAAGTCCATCATTATTTTATTGATTTGATCAAATAACTTACGGGTCAGATATTTTCCAAGCGTATATACTTGTATGTATTTTCAAAAACTTGGGAGAAGTTATAAATGTATGTATCACCCTATGTTTGTGTCTTATACTTGAAACATTAGTTTTTCTACATTTAGCTTGTTGCTCGACAGTATCCGCGTACTGACCCTTTCGGGGGGCACCATTTCAGGTTGAAGCTAGAGCTTGTTACATGCACCTTTGCACGGGTGAAGTGATTTCAAGGAAGACGTGGTTCGTGCTTCCTTTATTGTTTTGAACTATAAACTATGCTCATGGATATTCTATAATGAATACTTTGTTTTGGGCCTATGAGCCCACGCGTTGACATATGTGGCCCACGATTGACTATTGAATATTTCCGCTATTCATTCAACCTAATGTGTGATGTTGTTATGTGTTTACTTACTGAGTATGGTATGAACTATGTTCATGGATGCCTTGTACATTCGAGTGAGTGTGACTCATGGGTGACGTTACTTCATTGTACGACGGTTGTACACGCGCTTAGATGTGGTCTGGGCGTGACACCATTAACGTGTGAATGTAATATTTTTGTAACATACCAGATCAAACTGAACATGAAAAATAGAATCGAGATTAAACTATCCTTAATCATCTAGATACATATTTCGACAATTGTCAATAGGTAGATATCATTAATTTTTAGTTTTAATTGATACGGAGTAATACTTAATTTTAAATAAGTTTTGATGATAGATTACGCTTTATGGCCAGTTTGGATTGAGTTTTAGGAAGTGTTAGTAATGGAAGTGTTAGTAAGTGTTAGTAAGGGCCCAGAAGAGAAAGAGAAGTGTAAGTTTTAGACATAATTTTACCTTGTTTGGGAGAGTCAAATGAATGAAGTGTTAATAATGGAAGTGTTAATAATTTTACCTTTAGCCAGAAGAAACGAGTAAGGAGAAGAGATGAAAAAGGCAGACCATCAGACTTGCGGCAAAGAGATTCGAAGTGAGATGTCGAAGCATTTTATGTTTTTAGGATAAATGAGAAGGGTAATAATTGTTCAACACCTCAAAACACTCCAAATCGGGGTGTTAAAAAAGTGTACAATTGAGGTGTTGGGAAGGTTATTATTAACACTTTCTAACCTTTACTAACACTTCTTAACACCTCTTATTTTTTCTCCCAAACAAGTGTCAGTATCAACACTTACTAACACTTCCATCGCTAACACTCCTTAACACTCAATGCAAACTAACACTTAATTTTTCATCGGAAGGTCTTTCAACAATTATTACAAAATACGTTGAGCATTCAATACGTACATAATAAGATCCATTATTATGTAAGTAACGTACTACTACTGAAATTCAACTTAACATGATAATGTTTATCTTCATGACTTTTATGTGAGGTATCGAGATATAATATCTCTATCTCCACAATCTTATAAGAGTGAATGAGAGTAAGGGTCGTTTGGGTATATGAAATGTGTTGGTGATACAGGTAGATTCAATTGTACATTCATTTTAAAGCATTGTACTCATTAAATTATATTCTAACTTTTCTAATTTTCTTTCGTTAGTCTTCACTTCACCTCTTTAAACTTCCGTTAACTTTTCATTTCTCCTTTGTTGCTAACAACTTCAATTGGGTTCTAACAGAGCTAATTTTACCCAATTGAATTGTTTGCTTTAATTTTTTATTATTACCCTTTTTCCCTTTTTCTTGTTATTCATCCTTCTCCCAATCAGCCGCTGATTATAGATACTCGGAATTATGGAATTTCGATCATCGGCGGAAATCAGCTTATAATATGACATGTCAGCTTGTAGAACAGAAGTCTTGACCTTCGAAGTCCTTGGCTTGTTTATCCGGAATATTTAATTGTATTTTTATATACATTCATTTTATATAATTCCACCAAATTATATACTACATACTCCGGAGTATGTCCCAAATTAATTTGCAAAATTGACTTTTATTTATCGAACTGTTTCATTTCATTCACTTTATTTGGATGCTAATTTTTAATTATATTTTAATTTTGGAGTTAGCAACTTTGAAGATATTTTAATGTAGTTTCCGAATATGTAAATTTTAATTATTAAAAATTCAGTTAATTAGCAATAGAGAGGATTTAACTTTAAATGTGATTGACCAAAAACTGTTGACTTTGTAAATCAATTTGGAATAGATGTTTACAACAATTCTCTTACAGTAAAAAATGTGAAACCAGACATGCTATTTGAAATAATGTAGGGATTCATATGTTTTGTATGTTTGTTAGTCAATTAGAATTATGTGGAGACAAACTTTTTCTCACAACCCAGTAAATAGTCTTATATGGTTACTGAGCAAGTCCGTTAGAATGCAAGCTTGAAAATTTAGGATTTAATTAATAAAGCGGCAAAACTAAGGCATGGATAACTTTCCCTGAGTTTTGTTATCAATTCATTGCTAAAATTAACATTTAACAGCACCAATTTAACTACACCTACTAGAATAGTAATATCACTGATGGTACTAATAATAATATTACAAATAACAACAACAATAATTTTTTAGAATATTTGGTCTGATTTAAATGTTTTTTATCTAATCTGAATATTATTACCACCTCTGTGTCACTAACACTGGGACATGATGATGTGGTACGGTTATTAAGAAAATGAGTTTGTGTGATTGATGTTGAATTAATAAAGTAAGAATAAATAATAATGATTTAGAATCACAAAACTTTACCAAATTTGATACGGAGTATGATACAATCTTAATAAAATGGATCGAAGAGAAAAGATGAGCCAATCACTAACATTTTTTCAGAAAATTTGAGTGAGCTCATAGCTGACATAGGCCCTCGTGCCTACGCCCCTGCTTCATGGATCCCACTCTAACCATGGACGGCATCTGGACGTTTTAAACGGAAGTATGATTACAACTTTCTGAATTACTGGTGGATCAGTAGTTAGTGATGATTACCCACCCTCATGACCCATCATTTTGGAACCGGACTTGGAGTACACACTTGTGTACACACTCTTACACACTCGTGTCTGTGTAGGCGTTTTTTTCTGTTTGTCCCAGACAACGTATTTGACAAATACGTTATGTCTGGGACAGACAAAAAAAATGTCTACACAGACACTAGTGTGTAAGAGTGTGTACACAAAATGTGTACCTTTAGATTTTTTCATCATTTTGTACAAATCATGATTTAAATAATTTGTGTGCTTTCAATCATTTTCAAACATTACTTCTCATCATTTTGTGCTTTCAATCATGAACTGATTACATTGCAACCATCGTAATATATGCAATTCCTTTCATTAATTATTAGTGTTCAAGCGGCTAGCATTACTTCTTCTTTTTTTGAAAATAGCTAGCATTACTTCTATGCACAAGTTTATAATTAAGAAACAAATTCACATATTAGCATTATAGATAACAATGAAAAAATGTATACTTGATCAGTGTTTTCAATTTTATCTATATGTTTCTTTTATAACGTTGTTTAGAGATATTATTTTCGATGGCGTAGTGTCGTCTGCCAAATTCATATTCACCGTCATCTTCGGTCGGGCGTTCATGTGTGCTAATAAGAGGTTTGCATTGATATCTTCATCAATTGAGAATATGATTTTCATCTGCGATGGTATTGTAATGAATCACCCCCTCCTGAACCACCGTTGTTCCAAGAAGTTGAGATCACATGGACTGGTTTCTTTCCGGTGGCTGGCAGAAGCGGAATAAATTTTACACTTAGCTCCTTGCCGGTGGCTGGACAAATCGGGATGTTTAATACGAAGTAGTTTGTTTGAGAATTATATATTGTGATCGTAGCAGGAGCCGTCGACCTGAATGTAGAGTCTATTTCTTTACGAGATTAGCGATTCAGTTTTTTCAATTTGAATCGTCTGTTTATATGTCTCATCTCATTGTAGCTTTGAGTTATATGATTGTAGATGTTATTGGACATTTTCCCACGTTAGGTAACTAGTCTAATATAAAAAGTGAATGTTGAAATGCGTTAACGAAATAATTGCACCTTGAGTCTTTAGTTCTTTTTCACTTTACTTTCTTGAATTTGTTTGAAAAAAGTTTAACTATCACACCATTAGCCTAAACCTATCTCTAAATCTTAGACGTTGTTATGAGTTGCGTTGATAGTATAAATTTTCAAAGGATTTATTACTTAAGCTACCCAGTATAATTATTAGTATTAACATAAGGATAACGCATACATATTATTATAAGACATTTATAAAATAAAAAACTATATGAGCAGGATGTTTTTACTTGGACTGTAATTTGCTAGTCTGGTCTGGTCTGAACTGGTCTGGTCTGGTCTGATTTCTTTGTATTTTTATAATTATCTGATGGAAAATATGGGTCTAGGCTCCAGGACCCACATACTCAGAAGAACAGAAGGCACAAGCCACTACGCAGTGCCCTCGTCGGCCAAAGGACCCTCGTCGGCTGAAAAGGGACCGACTCAGAATATGATCCTGAAGTCAGGGAACCAGGGTGTCTTCATCGGCCGTGCCCTCATCGGCCGTGCCCTCGTCGGCCAGACCCTCGTCAGCCACGGAGGTCTCGCAGAACTAGATTTTACACTTATTCATTTATGTATCCCATCATTTACTTTGTATTCGGCCCAATAGCGGTCCAGTTGTAAATGGGCCTTCCAAGCCCAAGGCTTGGGAGCCCAGCCCGTATTTTTCCTATAAATACTTCCTCTGGAGGTAGTTGTCGGGGTTACAAAATCATTCTATTGAAGCATTTACTTGCACTTCTCTCTCTAGCTCTCACTTCTCTATAGATATATACTCTATCACTATCCAAGTCTGATCTGGTCTGATCTGGGAGGAATTACAGTCCAAGTAAAATCATCCTTTTTTTAAACATTTGGCCACATTTTGATCGTGTGAAATTCAAACACATTTAAACTTTTTAGGATATTCACAACTTAATCAATTTCACTAATAATCATAATGGGTAGCTTAAGTAAACGTAGCAATACAGTTTGGTATTTTCTTCTTAAACTCTTTTAAAATTTTCATTAGCAATAATTGTAATCACAATGAAAATAGAGTTGGACTTGGGGTACACACTTTTGGTGTACACATTTTTTACACATGTCTGTGTAAGGTTTTTTTTATATCTGTACAGACATAACGTATCGTTATGTCTGTACAGACATAAAAAAAACCTTACACAGACATGTGTAAAAAGTGTGTACATCAAAAAGTGTGTACCTTTAGAATTTTTCATGAAAATAGCAATCGAGCATCTACCTCTGTTGGGTGTCTGACGTACTCTTTAAAGATATTAAAAAAAAATTACCTTATAAAGCATATGTTCGACAAATTTGAAATTTCTATTTATTTGAGTGAATTTATGTAACTATGTATTTGAGATAAGAATGTTGATTTGAAATGTTATGAAGATACCGCCAACCAGGAAAAAGGAGACCAGGTGAGTTGGAGTATTTGTGACAAAAATATATGGAAAAATCTTTTGAATATATTGTAGCTATTTTTCTTTGCAATTTATACCCTGGGATTGGCGCATCACGAAAACCAGGTGCGTCTAATCCCAAAACGACGCAGCATTCACTATTTTTTTTTCTTTTATTGTTAAAAATTGTAATAACTTTTTTACTTGATATCCGATTTTTATAAATTTTATATCAAAATTTTTTATTTTTCATGATCTATCAAATGAGACCAATATTGTTTATGTAATTTTAATAAATTATTTTGAAGTTACATTTGATAATATATCATGAAGTTACATCTTCTTCTGCGCGAGTTACATCTTATTGTACGCGAGTTACATCTTAATATACACGAGTTACATCTTAATGTATGTGAGTTACACCATTAAATAAACCCCTGCTACATCTTTCATTTTTATCATTTGAAAAATAGTGTATGAATATGAAATACAATATACTTATTTTAGGTGGATTAATAAAATTTTGTATTAAATTGGCAAAGAAAAAAATTAATTCAGTTATAATTGAATTAATTCAAGATAAAGATAAGTAAAAAATCACAAATAATTAGATATAACTCACACATAATTACATGTAACTCGCGCATAAAAGTATGTAACTCGTGTATAACAAGATGTAACTCACACATAACAAGATGTAACTCACACATAATTACATGTAACTCTCGCATAAAAGTATGTAACTCATGTATAACAAGATGTAACTCACACATAACAAAATGTAACTCACACATAATAACTTGTAACTGGAGTATAAGATGATGTAACTTCGTATATTATCAAACGTAACTCCAAGCTAGAAGCAAAATAAACAAACTTAATATCTTAAAAACCTCTAAAACATATAAAAGTGAAAAAAATATTATAGAAAAAGTGTATGCATATAAAAATACTTCCTATAAAAAGCCCAACACGTATTTTTCCTATAAATACTTCATCTGGAGGTAGTTGTAGGAGTTACAAAATCATTCTATTGAAGCATTTACTTGCACTTCTCTCTCTATATCTCATTTCTCTCTAGATATATACTCTATCATTTGGTGCTCTCATTGAGAGCTAGAACAATCAAGTTAGCATCCTTCGTCGCTACCAAGCACAGCTAACCACTGATCATGGGAAGAACCAAGTCAAACTGCAACCTCGTCAGCAAGGTCATCCCTGAGGATCAGGAGACCAGGGAGCATGAGGAGGACGCCATGGCCGACCAGGTCGGCGGAGGGGACGTCTTCCAGGAGGCCATCAACCTCACTACAGACCTACGCAACCAGCTCAACGGAGGCGCCCGTGACGCCCGCATCGGCCTGGACAAGAAGCGCGCGGAAAAGACAAACCACGCCCTGGCCCAGTCTATGGCCGCGGTTTCTCCGTCTGTGGATCCACATGTCCAGGCCACGTTGTCGGTCATCATCCCCAGCTTGGCTCAGAACCCCACCGTCCTCAGTGCGCTCTTGCCAAGGACTGGGGGGAACGTCACTCCACCTCCTCAGCCCCAACCGTTGGCCGTCAGGTTAGGCAACGATGAGGGCGTGATAGCCCAGGACACGGCGTCGTCCCAATCCCACCCCGCTTCCCCTCTTCGGCCTGGGCAGACCCCAACGCGTGGAAAAGCCTCTGCCTTCAATAGGCTAGGTGACACGCGCCGTCGTCCGGTTTCGGAGAGGATGGCAGGGCGGATTGGTGAGCGTCGGCTTGGCTCGCCAAGAAAAAGCTTGGGGTCTGTGTCCCGGACAGCGGACCAGCCCCGCCTGGACAAGGGCAAGGGAAAGTTGCACGAGGACGACGTGCGCCACCAGATCAATGCGGCCCACGACGAGCGCATGAAGAACCAGCAGGGCGCCGCTGCAGCCGCCAGGGATCCCCGGGACGAGGTCATCGCCCAGCTGGAAAGGAGGTTGGCCCAGATGGAGGCCATGCAATCGGCAAACATCCCCACGGCCGGCGCCTCCAACGATCACGGCCTCGATGCTCTCATGAACAAGGTCAGCGCCCTCGAGAGGGAGTTGGCCGAAGGGCGAGGTGACGTCGTCATCCAGGTCAGGACCAGGACCCCTTTCACTAACAGGGTCCTCTCGGCCCCCATCCCGGAGAAGTACAGGGGGAACGCCATCAAGTCCTACGATGGCCGATAAGACCCTCTTGAGCATTTCAGCCGCTATCAGAACAACATGCTGATGGTGAACGCGTCAGATGAATATCTCTGCTGTTGGTTCCTCTCCACTCTTGAGGGGCCGACGTATGAGTGGTTCAACGCGCTTCCCGAAGGAAGTATTGACTCATGGCAGGACCTGGCCCATAGCTTTCTTACCCACTTTGCCGGGAGGAAGCGTGCGAAGAAGTATTTCACCCATCTCCTCTCCGTCAGGCAGCAACATGACGAACCCCTCCGGTCATTCATTGATCGATGGACGAGGGAGACCGAAGAGGTCGAGGGGGCCGATGAGCGCACCCTCCTCGTCCTATACCAGGGAGCCCTCCGCAGCTCCCCGTATGCCAGGAGCCTCATCACCGACCCACCAAGGTCATATGCAAAGGCGCTTCAGCGCGGGAGTTTGTACGCTGACGCCGACGAGCTCCACAACCACAAAAAAGACGGAGGCTATCCCTCCAAGAAGACAAATCCTTCACCGGCCCCGGGAGCATCCCCGGCCGGCCAGGGTGCCCAGGGCCGTCACGGCTCTGGTGGACAAAGCAAGAAAGACCGCCACTGGCGGCCGAGGTTGGAACGGCCGGGGGTCCCCTCACCCACCCGGTCAGCACCATCCTCGACTATGCCGAGAAGCATGGCCTCATCGAACAAGCTCCTCGGCCGGCCGAGGAGGTTCTTGCCATCCAGCAAGGCGGCACATACTGCCGATTTCATAAGAACTCCTCACACAACACCGATGACTGCATCACGCTGAAGAAAGCCATCGAGCGCCTTATTCATCAGGGGGAACTCTCCCAATTTGTTAAAGGTGGCCCGCGCAAAATACGTGGATAAACACCGGCAAACCTGGGGGCGAACCCTCTACGAAGAAGCGGGAGATCGGTAGGCTCAGCGATGACGAGGATTTTGAAGAGCCTCTGCCAAAGAAGAACCATATTCACCTCATCGTAGGTGGGAATACCTGGGGGGGACTCCGTCACTCAGAGGAAGAAATGGGCCCAATCCCTTTACATTGGGGAGGTGTCCCACGTTCCCCCCCAGCTGAAGAAGCAGCGAACGGAGGCGATCACCTTCACCGACAAGGATCTGCCTCCGGGTACGGAATCACACAAGGACGTCCTCGTCATCCGGTGTGAGATCGGTGACTCCATCATCCACTGCACTTACATCGATACGGGGAGCTCCGTCAACGTGATGTACCTGGATACCTTCAAGCAGCTGAAGCTGGACAAAGCTCTGCTGAAGCCGATCAAGACACCATTGTCCGGCTTCACCGGGGACTCTATCGACGCCGAGGGCACGATAGTCCTCCCCGTGGAGGTCGGCAACGGCTCCCACCGTGCCAAAATTGACATGGAGTTCATGGTGGTCGACCTTCAGTGTGCCCACAACCTGATCTTGGGGCGGCCAGCACTGGAGGACTTGGAGGCCATCATCTCCATGAAACACTTGTGCCTGAAGTTCCCCACCAACGGCGGCATCGGCTACGCCAGAGGAAACCAGAGGATAGCCAGAGCATGCTACCTCAAGCTAACGAGGCCGGCTGAGCGGGAAGGACAGAGAATAGACACCATCACGGCAGCCGTTGCCAAGGACGAGGAAAGACTGCATGCCGAACCGGCCGAAGAGGTCGAGGAGGTCCCCCTAGATTCCTCCCGGCCGGAGTGGGTCCTCAGAATCGGGAAGCAACTCCCGCAGGACCAGCGGGACGCCATCATCCACGTCCTACGGTCGTACGCCGTCATCTTCACGTGGGGCCCGGACGACATGCCAGACATCAGCCGGCAGGTGATCACCCACCGGCTGACCGTCGATCCAGCCTCCGCGCCCATCAAACAGAAGCGGCGCTACTTATCCGCTGACAGGCGGGACTTCGTCAAAGGGGAGGTCGCCATGCTCCTCTCAATCAACCACATCAAAGAGGTGAAGTACCCGACGTGGCTAGCCAACGTCGTCCTCGCCCAAAAGCCGCCGACATTCAGAATGTGTGTTGATTACACTGACCTGAACAAGGCGTGTCCCATGGACCCATTCCTTCTCCCCAACATTGATTAATTGGTGGACGAGACGGCGGGATGCGAGTTGATGTCGTTCCTCGACGCCTTCAGAGGGTACCACTAGATTTTCATGCATGAAGATGATGCTGAGAAGACGGCCTTCATGACCCCGGAGGGAATTTTTTGCTACCTCGTCATGGCCTTCGGGCTCAAAAACTCCGGCGCCACCTATACCAGGATGGTGGCCAAGATCTTCAGAGCAGTCCTCGGTCGGACGATGGAGGCATACATCGATGACATGATTGTCAAGAGCAAGTGAGCCACCACACATGCTGACGACTTCCGGGAAATTTTTGAAGTCATGAAGGAATTCAAGCTCCGCCTCAATCCCAAGAAGTGCACCTTTGGCGTCCAAGGCGGTAAATTCCTCGGCTACATGGTCACTCGGAGAGGCATCGAAATAAACCCAGAGAAGATACAGGCTATCATCAACATGGAGCCGCCCCGAAACGTCAAGGAGGTACAACGGCTGACGGGGCGCCTGGTGGCCCTGAGCCGCTTCCTCTCCAAGTCGGCCGAGAGGGCACTCCCTTTCTTCCAGATCATGCGCAAAGCAAACAGCTTCAAATGGACGACGGAGTGCCAGGAAGCATTTGAAGAGCTGAAGAGGTACCTTTCGTCCCCACCAGTGCTCTCCAAGCCCAAAGCCGGCGAAACCCTGTTCTTATACTTGGGGGTGAGCACTTCGGCCATCAGCTCTGTGCTCATCCGCGAGGACGAAGGAGTGCAGAAGGCCATATTCTACATCAGCAAAACACTTAGGGAGGCCGAGCTCAGGTACTCCCCCATTGAGAAGACGGTGTTAGCCATCGTCCATACGGTGAAAAAGATGGGGCACTACTTCCAGGCCCATGCTGTCCACGTACTGACCCAGCAGCCCCTTGGCGCACTCATGAGGAGCCCCACTAGCTCCTCAAGGATGGTGAAATGGGCGATCTTCCTCAGCCAAGTTCAGTTTGAGATCAAGCCAAGGCCATCTATCAAAGAGCAAGCCTTGGCCGACTTCGTCACCAAATGCACGACAAGGGAGACAGTCGCTACCACCCCCGGGCCAGAGCCAGATGACATATGGATCCTCTTCACCGACGGCTCATCGGCCGCGAAATCATGCGGGGGCGGCGTCGTCCTCATATCCCCTGAAGGATTCAGAGCCTACTACGCCATCCGCTTCAACTTCAGGGTATCTAACAATGAAGCCGAGTGTGAGGCCCTCCTCAGCGGCCTCAGACTGGCCGCTGGCCTCAGAGCCAAGCACATCAGAATCAGGTGCGACTCCAAGCTGGTAGTGGGCCAGGTTGAGGGGACGTACGAAGCAAAGGAAGGCCGGATGAAGCAATACAAAGAGGCAGCAGAGGAGTTGCTGAAGGCGTTCGAAACCTACGAGATCACACATATCCCAAGGGCCGAGAACGCCGAGGATGACATCCTCTCCAAGCTCAGATCGGATACTCTGGAGCACATCTCCAAGCTAGCCAAGATCGAGGAGCTGAGCATGTCCAGCATCCATGTCAGCCCCATCTTGTGCATCCAACAGCGACCGGAGGACTGGATCTCCAACATCGCCACTTTCATCATGACGGGGGAGCTACCCCAGGACGAGGAGAGGGCCAAGCTCACCAAGCTCAGGGCCCCAAGCTACACTATTGAAGATGGCAAACTCTACAAACGATCCTACAATGGCACTCTCCTCCGATGCCTGCACCAGGACGAGGCCGATGTGGCCATGGAGGAAGTTCACTGTGGTGTTTGCTCCTCACACCAGGGCCCTTTCAGTATGTCTCGGCGTCTCGTCGTCCAGGGCTTCTTCTGGCCGACGATGGTGCGGGATTGTGCAGACCTGGCCAGGAAATGTACCACGTGTCAAGTGCTCCAGAAGGCCTCTGGTCGGCCAGCCGTCAACTACGCCCCCGCCAGCACTGCCATTACATTTTCGAGATGGGGGATTAACCTGGTCGGCCCTCTACCCAGAGCTGTTGGCAACAACCGCTACATCATCGTCGCAGTCGACTACTTCACCAAATGGGTCGAGGCGGAACCTTTGGCCAGCATCACGGGGGCTAGGTGTCAGAAGTTCGTCCACAAGAACATCCTCACCCGCTTTGGTGTCCCCCAAGAGATCATATCCGACAACGGCACCCAGTTCGAAGCGGTACCCTTTCAGGAGCTCCTTCGAGAGTGGGGAATAAAGCACCGTTTATCCTCCGTTGCCTACCCTCAAGGCAACGGGCAGGTTGAGAACGCCGACAGAACTATAATGGAGGGGCTGAAGAAGAACCTACAGGACGCAGGAGGGAGTTGGGTCGACGAGCTCCCCAACATCGTGTGGTGCTATCGTACTACGCCGAGGAAGGCAACGGGTGAAACACCTTTTGCCCTGTGCTATGGCTTTGAAGCAAAGGCACCCACGGAGGTCGCCATTCCCAGCCGACGGGTGGAGCAGTACGACCCTCAGGTCAACGAGGAAAACATGAAGATCGACCTCCACCTGGTCTAAGAAAGACGTGAGCAAGCATTCATCCGAACGGAGAACTACCGGCGTCAAGTAAAATCATACTATGACGCCAAGGTACGTTCCCGGGAATTCCAAGTGGGGGACTACGTCCTCCGCTGAAGGGAAGCAAGTCAGCCGACGGAAGGGGGCAAGCTAGCCTTGAAATATGAAGGTCCTTACATCGTTAGTGCCGTGGTGAAACCCGGCACCTATAAGCTTAAACGCCCAAACGGGACCGATGTACCATGAACGTGGAATGTACACCATTTGGTGAAGTTTTATCAATAATCCGAAGGAGGTGCAGCCGACAGAGCCCTCACCCCTTGACGGGTTATTGATTGAACACCACCCTCGGCCTTGAGCCACTTATGAATAAAAATCATGTTTCCTTTGATTTCTTGGAATTTGAGTGACACATTAACGGGCGCCCTCATCGGCCACCTTAGAGCGAAAGGCTCGAGCATGGCCGATGTGGCATTCACATCTGCAATCTTGGAGCGAAAAAGCTCAGATATGCCCCATTGTATTTTGTATCAGCGAAAGGTTTAGGCCCAGCTGAAAGAGTACGTCGTATCGGCCCTTCAGAGCGAAACGCGCAGGCAGGGCCGACGATGTCGCCAGGACGATGGGCCCGCAAACGGCCCGCGTCTTGAAACGGGAAGTTCACCGCGTCATCCACGCGCCTGATCGCAGGACGACTGGCCTGAAATCATGGCCGAGGTGACAAAATCCCCAAACCCAGGGATGGGCAACGGCAGCCGTTGGAAACCAACCAAAAGTCTAGCCCGCGACATAAATAGGGCACGGGATCCCCTGAGATCATGGACGTTATAAACGAAGTCCAAACCGGCCGAAGGACTATCGACCCCTTCGGCCGAAGCCTGAAAGAAGGACACTCCCTGAAATAGGGAACGAACAAAAAAAAGAGGAAAAAATAAGAGGGAAGCCGAGGACTGTGCGCACTTGCCAGCCTCGAGCAGAAAAAATAGATCCCCACAAATCAAGCCACACATTTGGCTAAGTACATATCAGATGAATACAAAGGTAACACTACCAACAGGTAACGCGGATGAAGCGGCCACCCGCTACGGGGAAAGTGTCAAGGACGGAGCATGCGCCCATAAAATCCTAACCAAAGTGGTTGGGTGAAGCGAGGGTGGTAACCTTCATCGACCATGACCACCCAAAGTGCCAACACTTAGCATGAAAACCAAGAATCATAGCTTGACACTTAAACATAATCCTGGAGTGGAACACCGGAAAGGAGGCCCAGGACGAAGTGGGCACTAAAACACCCGCGGGAAAGTTGAACACACGGGTGGCAACCCTTACCGGCCACAACATTCTTGCTGGCCGTTAAAGGCGCTAAAAATCTAGGCGGTTGCTTAAGCTGAAAATTAGTGAAGAAAGTTGTCTAAGTGATTTCCAAACACTTAGAAAATTTCTGAAGAAAGTTGCCTAAGTGAACTTCAAACACTTAGATAATTTTTTGGGGAAAGCAAACGCGAAGGAAAAGGCAAACACCCGGGCACCCTCATCGGCCACACCGCCCAACTTGGCCGACAACGGTACTACACAGAAGAAAACTACATGGCTCAACACTTAGAGAAATCTCCAAAATATTGAATATCGAGGGGACAACCTCGAGATGAAGCGGGCACTCGAATACTTGCAGATACCCGCCTCGGCCCCAACAAAATGCGGTAGTTATCTATGTTTTGGTTTGACACTTAGATAAATTTCAAAGTTGGAATAACTAAGGCAAGAAACAAAAACACTTAAAGCCGAAGGGGACAAGCCATCCATGCAATCCAAAGGTCAAGTCCCGTAGGGGAGCACTTCGGCCATCACACTCAGACAAGGTCAGGTACCCTTATCGGCAACAATTACAGAAATCGGATGCGACCTCCTGTTTAGATAGGGGGCATGGGAACAAAGGGGCCGAAAAGAACGTCGGGTCGACAAGAACACCACGTGTGGCATTTGGTTCAACACTTAGGGAATTTTCCAAAGTATCTGGAAAAAGTGAAAGGGGGTGTAACACCAAGATGACGCGAACACTTGAAGCCCTGATACTTAGAGAATTTTCTAAGTCCCAATTCCAAAACACTTAGACAAATTTTGAAAAAAAAAAGAGAAACCAAACAGAGAACAAGACGACGACAAGACAAAGAAGGGCCGGAAACATGTTTCATTGATAAAGTCATTACATGGGAGGGCGCTTCGGCCATTACATTAAGATGACGAAACCAAAATTGCTAACTACAAATTAAAGTCAAACATGGACGATCAGGCCTCCTGAGCGCCCTCATCGGCAGCGTCCCGGTCAACGACGAGCTCAGCACCCTCCTCGGTCTCAACATCCAAGCCAGCCTCTACGGCGGAAGTAGCGATGTCGGCCAAAAAATCATCCTCATCGTAATCTGGTTCGCCGAGGCCGGAACTCTCTATGGGAGCCTGCCGGTCGCATAGAGAAAGGTTGATCTGCTCCTCCGGGTCCTTCATCAGCTTGGGAAGCTGCAGGTTCCGCCTGGCCCAACCCCGTGTATAGTTCAGGGCTCTGAAAGCGTGACTCAGCCACCGGTAGATGAGCCTCTGCATCCGATGTTGGCCCATGTTGTAATGCACGGACATTTCGCGTTCGAAATATTCATGGCCGACAAGGGAGTTCTGCCCCCAGTCTTCGAACTTGGCCGCTATGACCTCATAGCACCAGGGCAGGCGCTCGTCGGCCTTCCCGCCTTCGGCCAGGAACTTCGCCATTGCATCATCAGCGCCTTTACTGCCGCAGCCTCAGCTTTGGCCTTGGCCCTCTCGGCCTCATCTGCCCGCCGACGATCAGCCTCGCGGGCACCCTTCTCTTCGGCTAGTTTTGCCATGGCCTCTTCCTTGGCCGCATCGGCCTCATCGGCCCTTTTTGCAAGGCTGCAAAATCCTCCCACAGCCTCCCTAAGCAGTTCATGGCCTCATCGGCCAAGGCTGCCTTCTGCTCGAATTCCTTCAAGTGGGCAATCTCCCGCTGCTGCCTCTTGTTGCTCTCCATTAGCATGAAGGCACCCTGCAACGGAAAAGGCTATCAGACAAATATGCAAAAATGTCAAAGGAAAACAATAAGGCTAAGGACGAAAGGAATTACTTGGACGACAAGGTCCATCCCACCATCGTATATCTTGACATCCCCTAGCTTGTCAAGATACACCTGGTCCTTGGCCGGAATGGTCTGAGAAAGCACGTTGTGGCCGTCAACGCCATCATTGAACCCCCCCCGTCCTTGGGGTATTCAACCTCCAGCTTGTAAGTGGCTGTAGCCACCTCCTTGCCGGACCGCTTCGGCCGAGAATCCTCAGCAAGGGAGAGGGGTTGAGAACCATCCCCGGAAAGACCAGAGGTAAGGTCCACGAGGGCAGCTGCAGCACTGGACCCTCCTTCGTCCGCAATCAGGACGGTTAGTGCGCCGGCCTCATCGGCAATGGCGGAAGATGAAGCTTTCTTCGACTTCTTGGCGGGTTGCATACCAGCCTCAGTCAGCTTCCTCTGGGATTCCTTCGACGGCCGCTTTTTCTTCGGTGGGGGAGGTGGCCTCTTCGTCACATCACCACCAGCAGCTGCCTTCGCCGCAGCCTCCTTGGCGGCCAACTCCGCCTTCACCCTCGCAGCGGCCTTGTTCATCACAGATCAACGATCCATCACGAAATCTGCACAACAAAGTAACAAGTCAGTAAAATAAAAGAACAAAGTAAAATGAGGACGCCGTAGGAGGTATTACCATCAGCTTCGGCAGGAACGCCCAGATCGGGGCCGTCGGCCTCCTCGAAGGTAGTGGTCATCTTCGACCACAGTTGGAGGTCATCTTCCTTATCACCATACACGAAGTATCTAAAGAAGCCGATAGCAGTCATCTTGTACTCCGTGATGTAATCCTTCACACTCCTCCCCCCCCCCCCCCCCAAGAATGCCGCCACCTGAGCATCGAGGATTGAACTCTTGGGCGGGTCATGAAGATTAAACCTTCCATCATGGCCGACGGAGGGGAACTCAGTGCCACCCTCGCCCAGGGACACGAAGACAAATTTGCTCTTCCAACCATGTATGGATGAAGGCAAATCCGTGAAGGTCCTCTTCTTCGGCAGCTGCTGCAGAGTGGCGTAGCAGGCGCAATTCTTATGGCTCCCTCGGCCAATCTCATAGAGGTTCATGAAAAGGGCCGTTGTCGGCCTGTAACCTAACTCAGCACAACGAAGAAGGAACCCCACCATCAGCGAGTAGCTGTTAGGGGTCAGCAAGGCCGGAGGGAGCCCCACCATGTCCAAATACTCCTGGATGAAGGGATGAAGGGATGAAGGGGAAACCTCAGCCCCTTGGCGAAGCTCATCGGATACACTCCGAAGTATCCCGGTGTCGGATTTAGCACGTGGTATGTCGGCCTAGGCGCCCTAACCCTCCCAAACGGCCGCACATACATCTGTGCGACCAAATAATCAGCGGCACTGCTCTCCGGCTTGATGAGGAAAATGTTGGTAAGGTCCAGGTAAGAGAAACCTGGCCCCTTCTTCGGCCGCCTGTTCCTCTTCGGCCGCGGTACCCCCTTCACAGCAGATACCGGCTTCGGGCACAGAATGGTAGTAGAGACGGACGCCCCGTCAACTACACGGGAGCCCCCTGCGTCCTCACCCTCAGACGACGAGGCGGACCTTTCGTCCTCGTCCTCCTCGTCCGCATTATCCCCGGATTTATACGGGCTCAAGTGCTCAATCTCCTCGGCGCACTCCTCTATCACATCATAGTCAAGAGACTTGGCGGAGGGCTCGTCGTCATACGGGTAATACTCCTCGTTTAAGGATTTCATCTTAACAACTCCTAAGGCACTAAAGGGAGCTACTTTAGATCTAAAGTGTTTTTGTGACTAACACTGGATCAAAGCCCAGAGAGAGCAAAATATGTAAGAAGTAGAAGAACGGATTAAGGAACTAACCTTGAAGTTTTGAAGAAGGTGAAGAACACTCAGCAAAGGCTTTCTCTCTTTAAAAATTTTGGGCAGCACTTCGTTACTCAGAATGCAAATGAAGGTTGTCCTCAGAACGGGGAGGGTATTTATAGCCCCCCTCCCAACGTTAACTACACGTGGCATCACCCCAGTGGCCACATCAACGGCCACCAATGGGATGCCACCATTCTGTCTACAGGCCAAACCCCCTCCACAGATCAGCGGCCCACCAACGAAGCAGGCCCTATGTATCAAGGAAGGAAAAATAGCACCCACGACGGCCAACACAGCCAACGGCCATCCACGTGGCACCCGTATCGGCCATCTAAGCGGCCACGCATATTATGCCAGGGAAGGCTTTACAACGGCCACAATACCCCAAAGGAAAGGAACCCAACGGCCATGAGGCCCTCGCACTAAACCCTTGATGATAACCCTTTGAAAGCGACCTGCGTCCAAGGGTTATCCCACAGGGTTACCTTGGTCAGGAAATCGCCAAAGGGTTGGATCCAAGCGCAGTATGAGGATCCTACTTCGGCCTAAGTTTCAAGCTACTCCTTCACCCCTCACTCACTCTTCGGCCTGAAGCAGTGGGGGACTGGGGGACTACACCGGCCTCAAGAATAACAGGCAAAATGAGAAAATAAAAATATACCAAGGCCACAACTACAACATCAGACATGCACCACAACGTCAATAAAATCGTGGTGCACCATCGGCCGCAGCAAAGCTTGAAATCACAGGACACTTATCGGCTTTGAGACCACAAACCACTCTCAGTCAGGAATCAAAGAACACGAGGTTGACGTACCTGAATCACCACCATCCACGTACCACAACGGCTCCAAGGTCCTCACAACTCCATCTCCGGCCAGACAATGTTATCATCCCCAAAACCTTGGGCAATATGATGCCTTGTCGCCCAAAGACACGTGGTATCATCAACAACGGCCAAAAGGAATGCACAGTACCCTCACCGGCCACCCAAGACAATAGACGCCCGTCGTCCTCAAAACAAAGACGCAACCCCAACGGCCTCATCAGCCCAAATGGGAAGTTCAACCATCAACGACCAAGGATAGACACTACCTTCGTCGGCCACTCATGCCGGAACACTCATCGTCCACAAACAAGCGCACCAAAGGAGTAACAGCCTTCCTCGTCCACGTCAAGGAACGAGTAACGACCAAACTCAGAACATGGCCACCAAACGCCACGACAGGGAACGACCAACGTGGTCCCGCATCGGCCAAGAACATCAAGCACAGAAATCTACTCTCCTTCACTTCATCTACATCTTAGCTTAGAGAGTGGGGGACTCCTGATGGATTATATGGGTCTAGGCCCCAGGACCCACATACTCAGAAGAACAGAAGGCACAAGCCACTACGCAGTGCCCTCGTCGGCCAAAGGACCCTCGTCGGCTGAAAAGAGACCGACTCAGAATATGATCCTGAAGCCAGGGAACCAGGGTGTCTTCATCGGCCGTGCCCTCATCGGCCGTGCCCTCGTCGGCCAGACCCTCGTCGGTCGCGGAGGTCTCACAGAATTAGATTTTACACTTATTCATTTATGTATCCCATCATTTACTTTGTATTCGGCCCAATAGCGGTCCAGTTGTAAATGGGCCTCCCAAGCCCAAAGCTTGGGAGCCCAGCCCGTATTTTTCCTATAAATACTTCCTCTGGAGGTAGTTGTAGGGGTTACAAAATCATTCTATTGAAGCATTTACTTTCACTTCTCTCTCTAGATATATACTCTATCACTATCCAAGTCTGGTCTGATCTGATCTGGGAGGAATTACCGTCCAAGTAAAAACATCAATTTTTTAAACATTTTGCCACATTTTGATCGTGTGAAATTCAAACACATTTAAACTTTTTAGGATATTCACAACTTAATCAATTTCACTAATAATCATAATGGGTAGCTTAAGTAAACGTAGCAATACAGTTTGGTATTTTCTTCTTAAACTCTTTTAAAATTTTCATTAGCAATAATTGTAATCACAATGAAAATAGAGTTGGACTTGGGGTACACACTTTTGGTGTACACATTTTTTACACATGTCTGTGTAAGGTTTTTTTTATATCTGTACAGACATAACGTATCGTTATGTCTGTACAGACATAAAAAAAACCTTACACAGACATGTGTAAAAAGTGTGTACACCAAAAAGTGTGTACCTTTAGAATTTTTCATGAAAATAGCAATCGAGCATCTACCTCTGTTGGGTGTCTGACGTACTCTTTAAAGATATTAAAAAAAAATTACCTTATAAAGCATATGTTCGACAAATTTGAAATTTCTATTTATTTGAGTGAATTTATGTAACTATGTATTTGAGATAAGAATGTTGATCTGAAATGTTATGAAGATGGCGATCGAAGACCGCCAACCAGGAAAAAGGAGACCAGGTGAGTTGGAGTATTTGTGACAAAAATATATGGAAAAATCTTTTGAATATATTGTAGCTATTTTTCTTTGCAATTTATACCCTGGGATTGGCGCATCACGAAAACCAGGTGCGTCTAATCCAAAAACGACGCAGCATTCACTATTTTTTTTTCTTTTATTGTTAAAAATTGTAATAACTTTTTTACTTGATATCCGATTTTTATAAATTTTATATCAAAATTTTTTATTTTTCATGATCTATCAAATGAGACCAATATTGTTTATGTAATTTTAATAAATTATTTTGAAGTTACATTTGATAATATATCATGAAGTTACATCTTCTTCTGCGCGAGTTACATCTTATTGTACGCGAGTTACATCTTAATATACACGAGTTACATCTTAATGTATGTGAGTTACACCATTAAATAAACCCCTGCTACATCTTTCATTTTTATCATTTGAAAAATAGTGTATGAATATGAAATACAATATACTTATTTTAGGTGGATTAATAAAATTTTGTATTAAATTGGCAAAGAAAAAAATTAATTCAGTTATAATTGAATTAATTCAAGATAAAGATAAGTAAAAAATCACAAATAATTAGATATAACTCACACATAATTACATGTAACTCGCGCATAAAAGTATGTAACTCGTGTATAACAAGATGTAACTCACACATAACAAGATGTAACTCACACATAATTACATGTAACTCTCGCATAAAAGTATGTAACTCATGTATAACAAGATGTAACTCACACATAACAAAATGTAACTCACACATAATAACTTGTAACTGGAGTATAAGATGATGTAACTTCGTATATTATCAAACGTAACTCCAAGCTAGAAGCAAAATAAACAAACTTAATATCTTAAAAACCTCTAAAACATATAAAAGTGAAAAAAATATTATAGAAAAAGTGTATGCATATAAAAATACTTCCTATAAAAAGCCCAACACGTATTTTTCCTATAAATACTTCATCTGGAGGTAGTTGTAGGAGTTACAAAATCATTCTATTGAAGCATTTACTTGCACTTCTCTCTCTATATCTCATTTCTCTCTAGATATATACTCTATCATTTGGTGCTCTCATTGAGAGCTAGAACAATCAAGTTAGCATCCTTCGTCGCTACCAAGCACAGCTAACCACTGATCATGGGAAGAACCAAGTCAAACTGCAACCTCGTCAGCAAGGTCATCCCTGAGGATCAGGAGACCAGGTAGCATGAGGAGGACGCCATGGCCGACCAGGTCGGCGGAGGGGACGTCTTCCAGGAGGCCATCAACCTCACTACAGACCTACGCAACCAGCTCAACGGAGGCGCCCGTGACGCCCGCATCGGCCTGGACAAGAAGCGCGCGGAAAAGACAAACCACGCCCTGGCCCAGTCTATGGCCGCGGTTTCTCCGTCTGTGGATCCACATGTCCAGGCCACGTTGTCGGTCATCATCCCCAGCTTGGCTCAGAACCCCACCGTCCTCAGTGCGCTCTTGCCAAGGACTGGGGGGAACGTCACTCCACCTCCTCAGCCCCAACCGTTGGCCGTCAGGTTAGGCAACGATGAGGGCGTGATAGCCCAGGACACGGCGTCGTCCCAATCCCACCCCGCTTCCCCTCTTCGGCCTGGGCAGACCCCAACGCGTGGAAAAGCCTCTGCCTTCAATAGGCTAGGTGACACGCGCCGTCGTCCGGTTTCGGAGAGGATGGCAGGGCGGATTGGTGAGCGTCGGCTTGGCTCGCCAAGAAAAAGCTTGGGGTCTGTGTCCCGGACAGCGGACCAGCCCCGCCTGGACAAGGGCAAGGGAAAGTTGCACGAGGACGACGTGCGCCACCAGATCAATGCGGCCCACGAAGAGCGCATGAAGAACCAGCAGGGCGCCGCTGCAGCCGCCAGGGATCCCCGGGACGTTAATTTAGCGTGAATTTATATTTTGTCACGGAACAGTCCGTGACAAAAGTTTAAATTTTTTTAAAAAAAATTTAAAAATTCAGCGCATTTTTAAAAGTTTATTATGCCTGTATATATATTATAATCAAAATAATATATAAGTACATTAATATTATTAATTAACTAAAAGCAGTACATTATTTAATTTGTGGCATTAATAATTTGAATTAACCAACTTTAATTTGTGACATTAACTAAAAGCGTTGATTTACTAATATTTAACTAATATTTAAATCTAACTAATATTATCAACTCAAATTCCTCAATGTTTTAACTTAATTAATTAGTTAATTAATTTACATTTAACTAATATTATTGTTAAATATTATCTCATTAATAATTCACAATAATAATTCACAATAATAATTCACAATAATAATTCACACTAATTAGTTAATTTCCATTTAACTAATATTGTTAAATATCATTAATTCACAATAATATATAATTCACACTTAACTAATAAAGTTTGAATCCTAACTTAAATCACTACAAATCCTAAATTAATCATTAACAATAATTAACTAATTAATAAACAAATTAAACCTAATCATCATCATTGATCAATTGACTAATATTTAAATCTAACTAATATTATCAACTCATCAAATTCTAAACCCATTTCCTCAATGTTTTAACTTAATTAATTAGTTAATTTCCATTTAACTAATATTGTGAATTATTATTGTGAATTCACAAAAATAATTCACAATAATAATTCACACTAAAAAAAATAAAAATAAAGTTTCAACCCTAGCTATATATATTATGCATCCCATTAACAATAATTAACTAATTTAACTTATTAATTAGTTAATTTCCATTTAACTAATATTGTTAAATATAAATAATTCACAATAATATATAATTCACACTTAACTAATAAAGTTTGAATCCTAACTTAAATCACTACAAATCCTAAATTATGCATTAACAATAATTAACTAATTAATAAACAAATTAAACCTAATCATGCATTATCATCATTGATCAATTAACTAATATTTAAATCTAACTAATATTATCAACTCATCAAATTCTAAACCCATTTCCTCAATGTTTTAACTTAATTAATTAGTTAATTAATTTACATTTAACTAATATTATTGTTAAATATTATCTCATTAATAATTCACAATAATAATTCACACTAAACTAAATAATAATAAAGTTTCAATCCTAGCTAGCTATATTAATTATGCATCCCATTAACAATAATTGCTAATAAATAATAATTGGTGATAATTAATAACCTAATAATTAAGCTAGCTAACTAATTAATTAAATCACTACAAGTCACTAATTAATTAATCTATAATAAGCTAGCTAATACTTAAATCATCACTACACATCCTAAATTATTATGCATTAATAATAACAATAATTTAACTAATTAATATTTATATTTAAATTTAACTAATAATTAATTATTTAACTAACCTCACTGATTAATTATTAAGCTAATAATTAATTATTATTATATAAAGAAAAAAGAATCCTAACCTCACTAATAATAATTAATTAATTAAGCTAATAATTAATTTATCACACAATTAAAGGAAATTAATTAAAATGACATACCTTATCAGCATAAACTCGGAAAATGATGAACTGACGGATTACATCATTCAATCTTTAAACCGATACTACATCACTCGAATCTACGAATTTTTAAACTGATTGTTGTTCTTGCAATTGTAATGGACGATGGAGTTGGGTTATATAAAAAAATTTGTCACGGATTTATCCGTGACAAATCTTTTTCTGTACCGCATTATTAAAGGTTACCGCTGGAAAATCAATAATTGAATTTTTTTGAAATTTGTCACGGATTTGTCACGGATTTATCCGTGACAAATCTTTTCCCATACCGTATTATTAAAGGTTACCGCTGGAAAATCATTAATTGAATTTTTTTGAAATTTGTCACGGATTTGTCACGGATCTGTCCGTGACAAATGCCCGGAAGCAAAAAAGTATTCACCGGAGTAAAAAACCGGTCGCCGGAGTAAATTTGTCACGGACCAAATCCGTGACAAAATTTTGTCACGGATTTTGTCACGGATAAATCCGTGACAAATAATTTTCGTGACAAATCCCAAAATTCCGTGACAAAGCCCGTGACAAATTTGTCACGGCCGGAATCCGTGACAAAAATCCGTGACAAACGGCGTGTTTTTTTGTAGTGAACATCTCGTGCTAAACCGCTAATAAATAAAACTTCTAAATTTAATTCAATTTAATAGTGCATTATTCTTTCTTTTTAAGAGAAGGGACAAATATGATAAAAATGATTAAACATTTCAATTTAACAGATTCAGCCGATTCAACCAATTTCAATGTTACAAAACGAATTCTATAACATTCTAAATGCAGAAGATGTCCAATATATGTTAGTATTGTCAGTGAAAAATAGGTCTATGCTTTTTACTGTCACTTTGTCTATTAAAGCCGCTCAATGAGAGTCATACGAAACATCAACAATAAGAAATATAAAGTTATAATAGTTATTTTTTTATATCAAAATTGTTATAACTTTTTTATTTTTGCTCCAATGTTTACATAAAATATATCAATATTTATAATTTTTTTATCTTTGATATGAGATCAATATCGGTTAAGGAAAGAGATAGCTCATTAAAAGACAAATCTGCCCTCAAAAAATATAATAGTTAATTTTTTTATTATCATCTCCATCATATATAGTGCTTTAGGTATAAGCGGGGCAATAATTGAGCGAGTGATTTTTCTCTCTCATATGTCTAAAAGCACAACATCTGAAAGAGAAAATTCTATCGTCAAGTTTTAGTTGTGTTATCTTATCTTCTAATACCTAATTAAAAGCACTACGTGTGAGAGAGAACATTTTTCTGATCAATTGTTTTAGATGACTTATCTTATACCTATAAGCACTACGTATAGTATGAGAAAGAAAATTTTTGTGCTCAAGTTTAGGCCGGCTTATCTTCTTATACCTAAAATCATTACAAATGAGAGAAAATTCTCAGGCTCATTTGTTTAAGCTTACGTATCTTATACCAAAAAACACTATGTATGAGAGAGAAAATTGTCCGCTCAATTGTTTTAGCCGGCCTATCTTCTTATTATTCCTAAAAGCATTGCGTATAAAAGAGAAAATTCACTCGCTCAATTTTTTGTGAGCTTATCTTATAACCAAAAACACTACTACGTATGAGAGAGAAAATTCTCTCCCTCAAGCTTTAGCCGGGTTATCTTCTTATACCTATAATCACTACGTATGACAGAAAAAATTATCCTGCTCAACTGTTTTAGCCGGATTAACTTATACCTAATATAAAGCACTACGTATGAGAGAGAAAATTCTCCCGCTGAATTGTTAGCCGTTTTATCTTCTTATACCTAAAAGCACTACGTATGAGAGAGTAAATTACACTACTTAATTATTAGCCCACTTTTCTTATCTTATTATTATACCTAAAAGTACTACATATGAGAGAGAAAAATCACTCGCTCAATTATTGCCCCGCTTATACCTAAAGCACTACATATGATGGAGATGATAATAAAAAAATTAACTATTATATTTTTTGAGGGCAAATTTGTCTTTTAATGAGCTATCTCTTTCCTTAACAGATATTGATCTCATATCAAAGATAAAAAAAATTATAAATATTGATATATTTTATGTAAACATTGGAGTAAAAATAAAAAAGATAACAATTTTGATATAAAAAATAACTATTATAACTTTATATTTCTTATTGTTGATGTTTCGTATGACTCTCATTGAGCGGCTTTAATAGACAGAGTGACAGTAAAAAGCATAGACCTATTTTTACTGACAATACTAACATATATTGGACATCTTCTGCATTTAGAATGTTATAGAATTCGTTTTGTAACATTGAAATTGGTTGAATCGGCTGAATCTGTTAAATTCTAGAAGTTATTGTACAAATCATTTTTAACTACTTCTGATATAATTTTTTATTTACTTCATTAATAAAATACAATTTAAATTAAATTTATCTATAAATAAACATATTCAACCAATTCAATCACTTCTGTCAGAATATCATCAATTTCAAAAGAATCACACGATTTAGCCAATTCCAGTGTAACTAAACTGGCTCTAAGTATTCAAATTAGAACATTAAAGTAACAATAGATCATCGGCTAATAAAAAAGGACTTTTTAAAGTAAAAAGAATGAGTTTGCCCAAAAAAGTAAAAAGAATGAGAATATTAAAAAAATCACATTTTGTTAAAAAATCAACATGTTAAATAATATCTTTATAATATGTAAGTGACTCAAAATTATAAATATACTTGAATTTGATTATTATTGTGGACTTATAATTCTGTACATACAAATGAGACAGATTTACGAAAGTGTTTCACATAATTCCTAATGAGCAACTCGAAGAATATTTGAAAAAAATGTACATCTCTTAATATATAATGGATCATGAAAGAAGCACTGTATTAAATTATCAACTAGAATAAGTAGTCAAATAAACTGAATTTAGAAAAATCAAAATAAACTTGCAAATCTAAAGCTCACACTATTTATAATAATAAACATGCGTAGCAACATAAGCTCTTGCAATCGAAAAGATATACTCGGTATGGAAAAAAAATACTCAAAACGCTAACAATCTAATGGTAGAAAGTAAATTAAAAAGGAATTATGTAAGTAAGTAATGAAGATGTGGAAGACGATTAAATAAAATTGTTATTGGGTGAATCATTACACATTTTGGAAGATGTAGAATAATTTTCTCTCTCATATATAATGCTGTTAGGTAGAAGATGAAGATGTGGAAGACGATTAAATAAAATTGTTATTGGGTGAATCATTACACATTTTGTAAGATGTAGAATAATTTTCTCTCTCATATACGATAGTATAATGTTTTTAGGTAGAAGATAAGTCGACTAACAACAGAGCGAGATAATTCTCTCATATGGGAGGGGGGGGGGGGGGGGGGGGGGATTTCACTCTCATATGTAGTGCTTTTAGATATTATATTATTATTATAAGATAAACTTGCTAACAATTGAGCGAGATAACTTTCTATCTCATATGTTGTTCTTTTAAGTATATAAGATATAAGATAAGATAAGTTGACAACAACAATTGAGCGAGATAATTTCCTCTTTCATTTGTATTGCTTTTAGGTATAAGAATCTAAACAAATTTCTATCACATATAATACTTTTAGATATAAGATAAGATTTTAGATATAAGAAAGACTAAGCAATAAGCCGTCTAACAATTGAGCGGACAAAATTTCTTTTATATGTAGGTAGAAGATAAGTCAACTAACAATAGAGCGAGATAATTTCTTTTACAATTGAGCGACTAAATTTCTCTCTCATATGTAATGCTTTTAGATAAAAGATAAGACATCTAACAATTGAGTGCCATAATTTTCTATCACATATATAATGCTTTTAGGTATAAAATTTTAGGTATGAGAAGATAAACTTGCTAACAATTGTACAAAATAATTTTCTCTCTCATATATAATTATTTTAAGTATAAGAAAATAAGACAACTAACAATTGAGCGGAATAATTATTCTCTCTGATATGTAGTAATTTTAGAGATAAGGTAAGCCGACTAACAATTGTGCGGGATAACTTTATCTCTCATATGTAAGAGTTTTAAGTATAAAAAGATAAATTTGCTAATAATAGAGCGGGAGAACTTTCTGTCTCATATGTAGTTCTTTTTAAGTATATACTATCGTATAAGATAATATAGCTTACAATTGAGTGGGAAAATTTTCTAGCCTATATGTAGTGCTTTTAGGTATAATAATAAGCCGACTAACAATTGAACGGGAGAATTTTCTCTCTCATATGTAGTGTTTTTAGATATAACAAGATATAAGCTTACTAATAATTATTGAACGGGGAAATTTCATCTCTCATATAGTCATATGTAGTGCTTTAATTTTTGGTATTATTATTATATTATAGAAGATAAATGTGCTAACAATTGAGTGGGGAATTCTCATATATGTCGATCTTTTAAGTATAAAATAAGCCGGCTAACAATTAAGCAGTAGAATTTTTTCTCTCATGCGTAGTGCTTTAGGTATAAGTTAATTCGGCTAACTAACAATTGAGTGAAAGAATTTTCTCTCATTTGTAATTCCTTTTTGTATTAGATAAGCCGATTAAGAATTGAGTAGGATAATTTTTCTCTCATATGATAGCACTAATTTAACTAATGAGTAGCAAGTTCTTATATAACTAATACTTATTATTCATTAATTTTAATATTCATTGTATTCACTTTTTTAGAACAGTACTTAATTTTGAAATTAATTTAATCATCACAATTAATAAGTAGCAAATTCTAATCAGTGGTGTTTAATAAAATTTTCCTAATATACTCATCATTGTATATTTATTGTATGAACTTATATTTATGGTATTAGGTTATTGTACTTTTATTTTTCGAAAACGTAGAATCCTAAAATTTAAAGTTATTTTTATTTTAATTTTTAATTAGATAATGGGTAAAAATATATGCACCGACTGTTATTTCCCGTGCGTATGCCCGTTACTATACTAGTTTGTGACAAAAATATATGGAAAAATCTTTTGAATATATTGTAGCTATTTTTCTTTGCAATTTATACCCTGGGATTGGCGCATCATGGAGATGGTGCGCCTGATCCCAAAACGACGCATCATTCACTATTTTTTTTTCTTTTATTTTTAAAAATTGTAATAACTTTTTTATTTGATATCCGTTATAAATTTTATATCAAAATTTTTTATTTTTCATGATCTATCAAATGAGACCAATATTGTTTATGTAATTTTAATAAATTATTTTGAAGTTACATTTGATAATATATCATGAAGTTACATCTTCTTCTGCGCGAGTTACATCTTATTGTACGCGAGTTACATCTTAATATACACGAGTTACATCTTAATGTATGTGAGTTACACCATTAAATAAACCCCTGCTACATCTTTCATTTTTATCATTTGAAAAATAGTGTATGAATATGAAATACAATATACTTATTTTAGGTGGATTAATAAAATTTTGTATTAAATTGGCAAAGAAAAAAATTAATTCAGTTATAATTGAATTAATTCAAGATAAAGATAAGTAAAAAATCACAAATAATTAGATATAACTCACACATAATTACACGTAACTCGCGCATAAAAGTATGTAACTCGTGTATAACAAGATGTAACTCACACATAACAAGATGTAACTCACACATAATTACATGTAACTCTCGCATAAAAGTATGTAACTCATGTATAACAAGATGTAACTCACACATAACAAGATGTAACTCACACATAATAACTTGTAACCGGAGTATAAGATGATGTAACTTCGTATATTATCAAATGTAACTCCAAGCTAGAAGCAAAATAAACAAACTCAATATCTTAAAAACCTCTAAAACATATAAAAGTGATAAAAAAATATATTATAGAAAAAGTGTATGTATGCATATAAAAATATATTACAAAAAAAAGTATGAATGTAAAAAATTAAAATTACATAGGCAATATTGGTCTCATTTGAAAGATCATGAAAAATAAAAAATTTTGGTATAAATTTTATAAAAATCGGATCAAAAATAAAAAAATTATTAACAATTTTAAGAAAACGAGAAATAAAAAATAACAAAGGGTGCATGGTGCTCACCATTCACCGGTACCACGGTATAAGCACTGATTTTTCTTATTTAAATTGATAGAAAGTATATTATATAATTATATATTTGACCAATAAATGCAAGAAATATTTTGATCATTGATCTAAACCAGACACTATCATTATACTAGGATAAATAAAAGAGTATATTCTATGTGTTTGACTAGAACATTAATTACATTTGATAATATACGAAGTTACATCATCTTATACTCCGGTTACAAGTTATTATGTGTGAGTTACATCTTCTTATGTGTGAGTTACATCTTGCTATACACGAGTTACATACTTTTATGCGAGAGTTACATGTAATTATATGTGAGTTACATCTTGTTATACACGAGTTACATACATTTATGCGCGAGTTACATGTAATTATGGGTGAGTTATATCTAATTATTTGTGATTTTTTACTTATCTTTATCTTGAACTAATTCAATTATAACTGAATTAATTTTTTTCTTTGCCAATTTAATACAAAATTTTATTAATCCACATAAAATAAGTATATTGTATTTCATATTCATACACTATTTTTTAAATGATAAAAATGAAAGATGTAGCAGGGGTTTATTTCATGGTGTAACTCACATACATTAAGATGTAACTCGTGTATATTAAGATGTAACTCGCGTACAATAAGATGTAACTCACGCAGAAGAAGATGTAACTTCATGATATATTATCAAATGTAACCTCAAAATAATTTGTTAAAATTACATAAGCAATATTGGTCTCATTTGATTGATCATGAAAAATAAAAAAAAATTGATATAAAATTTATAAAAATCGGATATCAAATAAAAAAGTTATTACAATTTTTAACAATAAAACAAAAAAAAATGAATGCATGCGTCGTTTTGGGATCAGGCGCACCATCCTCATGGTGCGCCGATCCCAGGATATAAACTGCGTGACCAGTTAGGATACTATACTTTATTGTTTAGTAATTTTGTTATAAAAATATATACTTGTACCGTAGTTCTCCAGGTACTTCTCCATGTATTTTGTTGCTAATAATAATGTACTCCCTCCGTTCCAAAAAGATGTATCAAATTGACTTTTCTTGATCAATAACAATCAATTTTGACCAACGATATATTTTAATATGAAATTATTTTGAATATGAAAATTGTATCAAAATGTTTCTTATTCAAAATATTTTCATAAAAATATAAAATATATAAATTGTACACAAATATAATAACAAAAATCATTGTCCAATGTTAACCAACATTGACCAAGACATGTCAATATCGCAAACCTTTTCTAGACGGAGGTCGTAGTGTAGTACTATCCTTTGCTTCTTTTAAGTTGCAACATTGATAATTTTACACTATTCACGTGTTTTACTTTGACTACATTTTATTTATTAATGTATGAGAATTATTATTTTTAAATATTATTGAATTCATTTCATTATAAATTTTCGGAATCTATTTTTAATGTTTTTACTACTTCGTATTACAGAAGTAAATATAATGATAGTCAAAGTTGTGTGAGAGCAAGCGTGAAAATGAAAATGTTGCCATTAAAAAAGAAGAATGAAGTATGTATTTTTGTGTATGTAAAAATGTAAATTATTCATTTATTATTTCTCTCTATGTTTTGAGAAAGAAAAACCAAAACAAAATGAAAAATGAATAGATGCCCGATCCGTTCGGCTAGGAAAAATCTTTGGCAAGAAAAGAAGCAAAAGTAGAGCATGGACTCCATGGTGGAAGCGATCAAGAGAGCCTGAATAAAGAAAAAACATTGCTAGCTAAGATAATTACTAGAAAACCAAATTGTTAATGTCATCTTCCTCCTATAATTTCCTCCGTTAATACTTCACCCTCCTCATCCATTCCTGCTTAGAAACCATATTGTTCCCCTACATATGCTTCCGTATATAGATTATTATGGATATATAGATATATACAAACACTTTGTGTTTTGCCATGCATGATTTTGTGTTGTTATAAGTTTAGAATTTGGCGTTGACGAAGAAGTTGTTGCGTTTTAACTTTCTTGGAAGGTCTTGAACATTTCTCATGCAATGTCGTCGGAGGACAATCCGTTATTGGCGGCGTCCATGGTTGAAGAGGTGATTGAACAGTACGGGGAAAATTTGAGCAATGTTGATTTGTATGCTGCCAGAAAAGCTGAAGAAGCTTGTATGATCATTCTTTCGATGGAGTTTACTTTTCCTAAGATTGTTCATACTCGTCCATATTTTAATTTTCATTTGTATTTATGACTGCAATAATGGCTTAGCATCTCGGAATATGATAAATCATGCATGCTAAATTCTTCAACTTGTAGGTTAAGAACATAAATACCCTTCACCGCCATATCATAATTATTATTGAAGTGTTATATATTGTTGAAAGGATTATTGTTTGTGTGATGAAGATATTGTATTACACCGTTAATGTATAATTGTTAACCTAATAAACAAGATCTGAAGATCATAAGGTACTCGCTCCAGAACCTTTCAAGATGTAACCTCAATGTCAATTTGAAAACTAACTTGATTCATTGTCGTATTGTGAGCTTCATGCGAAAAAATATAGGAACAATGATGATCATAATGATGAATCAACACAAATGGAACTTATGAAACACTATTAACTACAGTATTAAACTTAGATATAAGATCAGTAATTCCTAGTATCGGGTTTGTGAAACTAACCCTAAATCTTAATATGATATGTGGAATCACACAATATATTCACTAATGTACTTGTGGTGATGTCAAATTTTTATTGAATCATTAGAAATCTCAATGGTTGAAATGTTTACTTGGATGAATAAGATGTATGAATTGAATGATGTGGTGCAGCATTGAGAAGAAATGAAGCTGGTAGGTGGTTAAGAAAGATTGTAGGAGTGGTTGCTAGTAAAGATTTACCGGCTGAACCTTCAGAAGAAGAGTTCAGAAATGGGTTGCGAAGCGGCATTATACTTTGCAATGCTCTTAATAAAGTACAACCTGGCTCTGTGCAGAAAGTAATGTTTTCTTATTCTTTATATACATTTTTATCTTATATCAATATGTATTTGAACATAATGTTTATCCTTTAGGTCATTGAAGCACCGCTAGATTCTGCCAGCAACTCTGATGGGGCAGCCCTTTCTGCATACCAATACTTCGAAAATGTAAGAAACTTCCTTGTGGCTATGGAAGAAATGGGGCTTCCAACATTTCAAGCTTCCGATCTCGCGCAGGTAAGTTGTTGCAGGTGTCTTTGTCATGCCAAAACCCCACTCATGATTTAATAAGCCAACAATGTAATACGAATAAAATTAATTAGATCCGGATACAATCGGGAACTGTGTTAGTCTAGGTATTGAGGCATTCTAATGCGGGATATAACTTGTTCTTATATTATATTTATTATCCATTATCGTTTCAAATAATATGATGCACCATGGTTCTTAATATGTAATAGTTATGTTCCACTTGAATTAGGGCGGGAAGCCATATAGAGTTGTCAATTGCGTACTAGCACTGAAATCATATTGGGAGTGGAAACAATGTGGCGTTGGTTCTTGGAAACTAAGTGGGAATGTGAAACCTGCATCACGCGGAAAGAAATTTCTTCTAAAGAACTCTCAACCCTTCATGAACACAATTTCACATACCTCATTCGTCATTGAAAAGGCTCTCAACAATGTTAACCTTGAGTGCGACCATCCTGAGACGGTTAGCTCATCTTATTATTTTTGTTTAAATTTTCTTCCATACATCATAAGTTTATATACAAATCCATCCAATGTGGAACATGCAGGAGCAATTGGAGTCCTTGCAAATACTGGTCAACAAAGTTCTAGCTGATAAGAAACCAGAAGATATACCATTTGTATGCATTCTTTAAACTTGTTATTAATTATTCTCATATGGGGATGTGAGAATTGACAACATTGAGGATCATAGACTGGTTCTTTCACTATCATACTACGGGATTGACCATCCCTTAATCAATGGAAATGATAATGTATATGTTTTGTGAGACATGTACTTTACTTTTGAACAGATTGTGGGGAACTTGTTAGGTAAAATAATGGAAGAATTTGAGCATTGTTTATTAAGCCATAATGAAGAGGTAGAGTTTAATGAGCATTTCTCGAGTTAGTCCTATTAAGCTTCCTTGTTTTTTATTCCTTTATTTTTGGAGGTGCATATGCATTCAATGCGATTAGGTAATATAATATTGAGTATCAGTAGCGGGTCTAATGAAAAGTTAAAGTTCTTATAACATATTGTCTTTAAACATTTCGAGATATGGCAGGTGGAAACTGCTACTCAAGATATTTCTCTGACGTCTTCTTCTTCGGTTGAATGTTCATATATAGATTCAAAGGTATAGATCATTTTTTCATCTACGGTAGTGTTTTTCATTTTTAAATAATTTGAATTCTTCTTTCTTTTTTGCCATTGAAGACCTTAAACATTCTAAAGTTATTTCTGACATGTATCACATATCTAACATATAAAACATGTGACCAATACTCCAATTCAATAATATATAAAAGAACTCTTAAAGCAATGGAGTTCTTACAACTACATAGAAGATGAAGATTGTTAGCCTCTCTTGCAACTTACCATATTATGAAGGGATAAAGATCTTCAAACTATTTAGCTTTAAAATTTCACACAGTAATAGATGGAAGCGTATTCCCCAAAAATACCTTTTTTCAATGTCTCAAGATATGTCAATTTCATTTTCGCAATATACATTAACTCCACCATGCAATAATCATGAGTTTCCTTCCAATATTATAATGGTAAACCATTTCTATACTGATTCTTTAAGAAAGTGTTTTCGTATCTTATCATCATCATCATCATATTATGGTGTTTAACCTTTCAAAACATGTTTTTTGCTTTTTTTAGGATGAAGATAAAACAAATCCAGCACCTTTTGGTGAAGAACAGTTTCACCATACAGGAGTAAATAAAATCACACCAAGAAGGTGTGATGAGAAGCAACACATGTTAATCAAACAACAACAAAATATACAGGTAGGTTATTTTACTATGAAATACACACACACATGATCAAATGAGGATGTTGATGTCGATGAAAATGAGCATGTTTGCATTGAATATGTGAAACCAAACTGCAACATTCATGAAAGTGCACTTATTACTTTCCATATGTGCAAGTGCACGAGCATATTGTGCACTCTTCCCATGTGAAGATCTATTACTCCCCCAACACACACATGTTTGTATATGTGCACACACACATATATGTTTATCTGCATAGTGTTGTAGCATTTTTTAAAGATGTGTGTAACTCAAGAAGTCGTATTTAGTATTCATAAAAGTAATCTTCAAAGTATATATACAAAGACACATACATACAAACACAAACACACATACATAAATGCATAATGATATTAATATATGCTCATGTATGTTTATGTGCGTGGGTGTTGGTGTGCGTGTTTGAGTACATGTGCATGTGTATACAGATTACATACACCATCAATGTTCATTTATATACATACTTGTGTACATGTATATACTGATCTCTAAATTGTCCAATGTGCAGGACCTCAAGTGTACCCTTTATGATACAAAAAAAGAGTTACAGTGCATACAAGTCAAATATAATGATGAAGTAAATAATCTAGGTAAATAATAAACAAAGAAACACTCTGTTTATGATGTAACCAATGGAAATCATATTCCTTTCTTATGTTCCCTATTAGGTAAACATTTGCAAGGCCTAGCTCATGCAGCTTCTGGATACCAGAAAGTTTTGGAGGAAAACCGCAAGTTGTACAATCAAGTGCAAGATCTTAAAGGTAGTGGCTTTTAGGAAATAAGTTTAACTTTAATATGAAACATTGTGTTATGGAAATTTCTAATGATGTGGAATATTTACAACATTTAAATTGAATAGGAAGTATAAGGGTGTATTGTCGAGTGCGACCATTCTTGCCTGGGCAACACAATCGCTTTAGCACTTTAGATCATGTGGAAGAGAGAAGCATTACAATAATAACTCCCTCAAAATATGGAAAGGAGGGAAAGAAAACATTCACTTTCAACCGTTGTTTTGGTCCATCTGCAACCCAAGGTTGTTAAGGTCCTTAGTCACATTTCTTCCTACTCAAAATTACTCAACATAATTTATCATTGAAATAATTTGTTTCCGTTTCTTTGAAATATGTAGAACAAGTATTTACAGACACACAACCTCTCATTCGATCCGTCCTTGATGGATACAATGTTTGTATATTTGCTTATGGTCAAACTGGATCAGGAAAGACATACACTATGGTAAGATATCTTACGCATGACATGTGTGTTGTTTTATGACAATGTGCAAAAAATAATAGTTATTCTTCATCTTGATAGTCTGGACCAGATGAGGTCACAAAGGAAACTCAAGGTGTAAATTATAGGGCATTAGATGATCTGTTTCTTATCTCAGAGCAAAGGAAAAACACAATAGCTTATGAAGTCTCTGTTCAGATGATCGAAATTTACAATGAACAAGTTAGAGATCTCCTTGCAACTGATGGCATCATAAAAAAATATCCTCTCTATGACTTTGCAAAGTCTTTACCTTATCATATTCATTATCCTTGTCAAGCCCTTACAGTTTTTCTTCACTTGTAAATACATTAGAAATTCGTAACAACTCACAGAAGGGTTTAAATGTACCTGATGCAAATATTGTATCTGTATCATCGACATCAGAGGTCCTCAAGTTGATGAATCTAGGGCAGAAGAACCGTGCAGTCGGTGCAACTGCCATGAACACTCGTAGTAGTCGTTCCCACAGGTAATTATATTTTGTTCTTTTCCATCATTTACAAGGTTTGATGGGTTCACTATTGATATAGTTATTCTTGAATACTCAATAAGCAATTACTCAATTCATCTGGGGTGGTTACATTTTCAGTTGCCTCACAGTTCATGTTCAGGGGAGAGGACTAACATCTGGAACAATACTTCGCGGTTGTCTGCATATGGTTGACCTGGCAGGAAGTGAAAGAGCAGATAAAACTGAAGCAACTGGTGAAAGGTTGAAGGAAGCACAACATATAAACAAGTCTCTTTCTGCTTTAGGAGATGTCATATATGCCCTTGGGCATAAGAGTTCACATGTCCCCTATAGGAACAGCAAGCTTACTCAGCTTCTGCAAGATTCTCTCGGTATGACTAGGTCATGATTGATGATTTAGGATGCATTATGTACATGGACAATGTTGAGTAAAAGAGAAAAATGAATATAATAAAGGATAAACTATGAAGGAGAAATCGTTGAGGAAAACATATTGTTCAGACTCAATGATTTTATTTTTACTATTTGTTCATATCCAATTAGTTGGTCATTTTGTGCCATATAAATACTATGAAAACTAAGCACATATATAAACAGGTTTAAAACATCAAAATATTCTGTTTTTCATAGTATTTTCAAAGTTAATCTAAACTTAAGAGAATAACTTTCCCTAGTACATTCTTTCCTTTCCTTGGTGCTTTCTAAGGTTTGAACTTACGCTTAATGAAACATTTAAGTTTTCATTTCCATTTTAAGCACTTTTTATGTTTGAGACTTGGACTTTGTATTATTATCAGGAGGGCAAGCCAAGACATTAATGTTTGTTCACATTAGTCCTGAGGTAGATGCTATTGGAGAGACACTTAGTACTCTTAAATTTGCTGAACGTGTTTCTGCTGTTGAGCTTGGTGCACCACGTGCAAACAAAGATTCTCCCGATGTAAAAGAACTCAAAGAACAAGTACTAAGCTAATTTAACTGTTATAATAATGTGTCATCGTCATATTTAATTTCTAAGGTCTTAAATTACACACCATATCCTTACTATCATGTCGTGCTAGACCCCCACCCCCGAATTCTATATATCTAAATATTACATTTTTATGAGTCGTTTCTTTTAACTTTTATAAGAATTATCTTTAATTTCTCATTTATTTCTTTAGAGTGAAAAGGAGAGAGAACAATAAACAAATGAATTTATGACTCGAGCATAAGTATAAACACATAAGCTCTTTTTCTTTGAAATAAAGACACACTATTTACTTGTTTTTGCATAGATTGCAAATTTGAAGGCAGCTTTGGCAAAGAAGGACGTGATAAGCTCTAGGTCAAGTAGCCCAGAAAGGAAAATGACGTCTTCTGGATCATCACCTTCAAACTATAGTTTGCAAAGTTTTAGAGACATGCAAATCTCTAATCAAGAGCAGCTTATGGAGGATGTTGATGACAACAGAGAGGTAAATTTTGTGTCTTTTTTTTATTTACTCGGTAGGCAAACTACCCATCGGTGGGCAAACGTCGGAGAACATTTGCCGAGTTCTATTAAAAATAAAGAGTTAACAAAAAGAGAGGGGACCCAGGCCAAAACCTCTCCAGGAAGGTAAATTTTGTTTCCTTGTTGTTCTTCATCTGACTTATCATTCATTCCCCCTACCTAATTTATTGTCATGCATGCATCTTAAGTTCTCATGCCTCTTTATTGTGTGTCTACATGTTTTTGACTTCTTAAACACATTTATGTTCTCTTTAGCCAAATAAAACTAACTTTGTTTATCGGTAATGTGAAATTACAATTACAGAAGAGGATTACGAATTTCTATTTGTAGGTGAGGAAATGTTCTGGAGGAAGGCAAAGCTTAGATCTTGATGACCTTCATATGAACTCACCTCCTTGGCAACCTAATGCAAGCTCTGGATCAAATGAATATGAGAAAGATGCAGCGAGTGGTGAATGGGTTGACAAGGTTATCGTTAATAAAAGAAATAGTATCAATATGGGTTATTCACTAGGAAGGTTGGATGAATGTGATAAGCAACACTCAACTGAGATCTTATTTGAGAAATTTTCACCTGATGATTGTGTGAAGTCACACCCCGAGCAACAAAACTTTGTTGCAGTGGATGATCCTGACTTTGATGCTAACACTAGTGATTGTTCTTCGGAACATGACTTTGTTTTCCAAATGAGTACTTCAAATGTCTCTGGTGGTACTAAAAATGGGATGGAATCCAAATTGAGAAGGCCTAGTCCAAAGAGAATAAAGAGTCCAGAAACTAGGTAACATACTTGGATTATCGTTTTCATTCATTATTTTTTCATTTCATGGCATTCTCTAGGATTGGAAATTTTTTAACAGTTTTCAATTTCCCCCCTTTAAGATATGAGTAAAACACTTGCCCAATTAGGACCATCCTTGTTTTATTATCTATTTTTCCTATTTTGTTAGATATACTTTTCTTTTTGCATCTTTCCAATGAATATGAACAATATCTCAATTTCGACTTTACCATTTTATTTATCATATAACATTTCTCTTGGGGCGTAGGGAAATAATAAAAGTAATTGGAAATTTTCTCTTGGATTGAATGAGTCATTTTTTTGAACAAATAATGATCATATTTGTATAAATGTGTTATATTTTATCTATATATATGAAAATTCACATGTTTTTCTTTTGAGCATTTTGGATATATTTTGGCAAGTTCTCTTGTTTTGAAAACATGAGTCTATTTCATGGAACAAATCATGATATGGTCCAATATTTTTTCATATAATTTTTTGGGAAAAGTACATAAAAGACATTTGTGGTTGGGACTTGGGAGCATTTTCAGACAGGGCCCTGTGTTTCATTTCTTTCCAAACTAGTTCTAGTGTTTCAAGTATGTTATCATATGTGGGGTCCGAAGGCAAACTCCATTAGAAGCCGCTGAGGTGACAATTTTTAAAAAACAATGGCCCATTACTTGACTAAAAAAACTCACGATGACATCCAATTCAGCTCCTTCAATATTGTGTGGCATAGAACAACGGTGATCTCTCCTGGAAGTGAACTTCGATGAAGAAGACGATGTACATTGACCTCTTCACAAACATTCCACATGATCAAATTACTTTTCCTTTTTGATTCTACGGCGGATTTCTTCATGCTTGCCATATCCACGGTTGGATTTGCAATATTTGGATTTCTGCAGCTCTTTTTGGAAAAACAAAATTTGTAGAAATCACTAATCATCAATAGAATGGATTGGACCCCTAACTCAAAAATCCAACAGTTGTATCTGCAAAGTACATATGGACTGGGCCTCACCATATTGAAAAGAACCAACATATCCATTTTGAGTTGCTGAAAACACCATTTGATCCACTTTTGAAACTAACCCTTGGTTGGGATGTTTTTCATTTTATACGTATCTAAGAGCTTTTCGGTGGACTTCCCCACAACATATAGGTGTCTGGAAAGAAAACAAGGGTTGGATGTCGTCTTGATCAGGCGCGCCTACCATATTTTTATTTTTATTTTTTAGGCACTTTTGAAAATCTGAGTTATTGTTCATTATCTTCCTCATGTGAACCTATTGCCACCTCACCTGGTTCTAACGAAGCTTAGTTTCAGACCCCACGAGTGGTAACAGACCTAAAATACGAGGGAGGCTTTGGGGAAAAAACGAAACGCATACTCCTATCTGAAAACGCTTCCAACCGCGAGTACCTTTTCCGTATTTCCCCCTTATTTTTTCTCTTACAGTTTATTCATATATGTACACATGTGAACTTAGAATGGTCGGGTTGTATTTTGTAAACAGTTTGTAAATGTCATGTATGATATTGTTGTTCAGACTCATGCACAAACACATTTATGATTACATTAGTTCATTAGAAAATGATGTTTTCTGACACCTATCTTCTCAACCTTCATTATCACTAGGAGATCAATACCACCACCATCGAGAAGACTCTCTACTGGGATGTTGTTGCATTCATCCACATATAAAACTAGAATACAAACCCCAAATACAAATGCAAAAAGAAGATCACCAAGTGGCAAGTGAGCAAAACAATCGCTTAGATGCATGTCGTGAAATTGAAAAGTGATATAGATGGTAGATGTGAACTAATTTCATACTTTTGGTGCCTTTTTAATACTCGTATACTTTTTATTCCTTAGACATTTTAGATAAAAAGGAATGCAAGGTATTTTATAGCTACAATTGTCGGTTAGGTGTAGATACTACTCATTAATAGAGGCCTAAATCAAAGGCAACAATTCCGGGGGAAATGATCACATGTGATTAATTTATAAGATGTATGTTGTATGATGTATGCAATATGCAATTTTTTACACTGGTATGATTTACTATGCCAATATTGAATATATGTGTATTTGTGATGTATGTTTTGCACAATAGAATATTTGGATTAAGAAAGACGCTCATGCACACACACATATAGGTTATTCTAATGTATATGATGTGTGTGTCTACATATTTATATAGTGTGTGTGTATATATATCTGCATATTTATATATTGTGTGTGTCAGGGAATTATTATTATGTGTGTATAATAATATTTGTCCAGTATTACTGAAGGGTATAGACCTAACCTAAGCTCGAATATTGATCCTCTACATGGGGTGAACCCCTGTCATCATGCAAGTGAACTAGGCCAACCATGGTACCTGCTCAGCTTTAGAGCTTAAGGAAATCACATGAAGGGGCTCTAGCCGAGGGTGTGAGTGAACACGGATGGACCTTCGGCCCAATTGGGGTCAGCCTCAAGGGGTCAATAACTCAATACTTAAGGCAAGGTTGCTATAATTTTACTAAATTATCTCTTCCATAATCTCTCCTTATACATAATCATAATAATAATAGTAATAATAATACTAATAGTAATAGTAATAGTAATGGTAATAGTAATAGTATTAGTAATAATAATAATAATAATAATAACAACAACAACAACGATAACCACATGCAACGATAATAATAACAATAATAATAACAACAACAATAATAATAACAATAATAACAATATCAATATCAATAACAATAACAATAACAATGACAATAACAACAACAATAACAACAACAATAACAACAATAATAACAATAGTAATAACAATAACAACAATAATAATAAGAATAACAATAATAATAACAATAATAATAACAATATCAATAACAATAACAATAACAACAACAACAACAATAGTAATAGTAATAGTAATAGTAATAGTAATAGTAATAGTAATAGTAATAGTAATAGTAATAGTAATAGTAATAGTAATAGTAATAGTAATAGTAATAGTAATAGTAATAGTAATAGTAATAGTAATAGTAATAGTAATAGTAATAGTAATAGTAATAACAGTAGCAGTAGCAGTAGTAGTAGTAATAATAACAATAATAATAATAATAATAATAATAATACTAATAATACTAATACTACTTATAATAATAATAATAATAATAATAATAATAATAATAATAATAATAATAATAATAATAAGTGGCTAAAGTTATTTCTCTCTCCTCTGTACAAATATCTATCACACGATTTTTACTTTATTAATCTACGTGCAAGTCAACACTGGCCAAATTTTATAGGACTGAGGGAGTAAAATAAAAAATCTCGATTTCACCTAAATCCTTTACCAAATCTTTCCAAACATTGAACCTTATCTTTTATCGGTTTTTATTATTCCCTCTTTACCAACTTAAGTTTCTTACTCGTCTCTTTTGGACATACACAAGCACGCATTTCAATTTAGTTCGATTGACTAACCATCAAACATCCTTAGATCAAACGTCTAGCACTCAAACAGCCAGAGGTCGAACGACTAGCAGTCAACGTCTAGCTAGAAGTCAAACGACAAGAAGTCAAATGTTCACAAGCTGAGTTTCCCAACACAAGCCCAACACCTAGAGGTCAAGCATCCTTGGCCGGGCCTCGCATCCAAAGGCCAAGCGACATCTTAGGCCATACCCTACATCTTGGGGCCAAGTGTCTAGAGCTAAGTTAATTGCCCAGGGGCTCTGGTCGAACTCAACACCTAGAGGCATTGCATCCCTGGGTTAGACGGTGACCTGAGCGAGATGCATGTCTGAAGAAGTATATAAAGTGACAAAGGAAGAATGTCATGAACAACTAGGGCCTTTGCGCTAAATAGAGTGTGCGATGGATGATATATGATTACAAGAGGCTACACTTCCCTACCCAACATCATATATCATACATTGCACTCATACATCCATTTCATTCATACATCATCACATACATGTAATCTCTAAAAGTCCCTTGCAAGGCAAAGATAATCTATATAGGGGTCTATTGTGATGAGTAGATGTATGGAATTTCATATATGAGGTATTGTGGCACCACCATCGTCATCTATGTATTTAGTGTTGGGTGTGTCTCGGAAAAACGAAGAAATATTAATTAAATAAAATTAATTAATAAATAAAATAGCCAAAGAAAAACCGAAAGTGGATGGAACAGAAATTAGTCAGAGCTCGTGCAATGCACGATGTCCTTAAAATGTATTCGTCGCCTCCCACAGTGCTAGGAGCATTGCAACAACTGTTTCCCAGGATACGGTGGCTAATGAACGATCGTTTGAGCACACAAATGAAAGTTCCGGCGAACGGGAACAAGACAGAACACTTAGGAAATTTTCGGGGAGCTGGAGGTGTTTTTAGCCGAAGGAAAATGTGCAGATTGTGTATGATTGCATGTGTTGTTGCAAAGCACATGCCGGCTATTTACAAGAGGATTTGTTGTGTGTTAATGTGAGAGTTTAAGGGCCTAAATGTTGGACATCAAGGACCAGTCTGTTGGGAATTGAATCGTTCATGAACTGTCCATTTAACGTTGTATAAAGGCATATGAACATTGGGCATTCATTGATGTAACAGTTCAGAACCGTTCAGCCGCACGACCAGAATACCCCCACCAGAACACCCTACGAGGTGTTCTGGTCTGAAGCCACCAGAAGACCTCATGGTCTTCTGGTTCCGAAGCCAACAGAAACCCGCGCACGCAAGTCGCAGATTTTCTTCTCCGTTTTCGGGATTTGATCCCCCCGGCACGAAGAGAGCCTTTCCACCTAAGAATCTTAACTCTTTCAAATGGGGTTCCCTTTATAAGGGGGTGAAAATCCCTTTGGATTTTCCGGTGTGGGATAAATCCCACTAAAACCACATCATTTTCCCAGTTCTTCCATTTCAACGAGTGAACTTCAAGAATCAATTTCTCATTCACCCGTTATCCGTTTTGAGTGTACCATATATCGAATTATAGCCCTTAGCAAGGACAATCCGAAACCACTTTGACCCGACCCAAATCAAAAGTGGACCCCACACAAAATATTCCCTCAAATTGACCATTTAATGCAAGTTTGAACACATTTTTCCAACATTTAGTAGGGTCCTCTACTAAATAAATGGATGGTGATGGTGGTGTTACAATACCTCATATGACTTTATAAAGGAGTCATATGGGGTTCCTTAAAATTTTGTTATTACGATTCAAATTGGAACTCTTCTCCCTTGTCTCATACAACCAAGAGGGATAATGGGTGAAAGAGAGCTTCCCTCGCCTGCTCTAGTTAGGAGGAGGACCCTCACACCGACTTGTTCTATTTAGAGGGGCGGACATCCAGCGACAAAACAGAGCAACACAGAGACACAAATTCAAGAAAGATAGGAGAAGAACATGAGCAAGAGTATAATTTCTTGAGCAGATTCACACATTCACTGCTCAAGAAATTGAGGGATATGTGTTGGGATATTATATGCCGACCTATTAGCCTTTACCGGGGCCCAATACACCCACTCAATTGTAGATTTGTAGCTCAAATTAGGCCCATTCCTGCCATTAGGATATAATTGTACCCCTCTCCCTTTTCCTATATATAGGAGCTTTATCTCCATATTAAGGGAACCCCTCTTATCCCCGTTCCCCTCTTATCGCTTCTTCTTCCCCAACTTAGAATATTCTAAAGCTCAATTAATGGCTTCCAAAACTTTGTGCTTGTATAATATAAATATGGTGATGAATGTTAATAAATAGAGAGTAGACTTGGATTTAGTCTGAAATGTCTCGTGATTTTCACCATTTCGAATTTTCACGTCGAATTCAGGTGTTACTATTATCATTGTTCTTGATCTATGAATTTATATATCCATACACCCATTTCGTGATGGAATTAACATGAACAAAATATATTCAAAACAAAGAACTACTGTTGAGAATAAATTATACATAATCGATACTTTATTCAATTGCAATGAACATCCAACATCTGCTTAAGAAATTAAATGAATGAAAATTGGCTTCGAGATTTTTCAAAATAGTTGGTGGACATTCATATCTAGTAGATAATTTAGAGATAAAGAATAGATCACCATCAACGAAAGATGAAAATGTTTTTGATCAAATTACCATTCCCTTTAGTATTATGAGAATTCAAACGAGTCAGTTTTGGCCAAAAAGATAATTATTGAAATGAAGAGAAGTAACAAAAAGAGGTGAAAGTGAGTCACTTCAAATGATTGTGTAACAATTAAACTCAAATAGATAAGCTACGAGGAGTGACTACATTGTCATAGTTTACTTATCTTACTTTTCTTTTTGAATTATTCCAAAATATGTGTAATATTTTCATTCTTGGAGAATATGCATTCTACAACGTTTCACTTTATTGTATTCAAATCTCGATCAAAACTTTTATTTTTTCAATTACTTTATTAGTAATTGTATTATTTTATCTGTTATACTTTGATTTTTGAGTTATCCCAAAATAAAAGTTATATATATCCCAAAATAAGTGTCACATATGCAGGGGCGGCCGTGTATATTTGAAGGCCTATGGGTGAATAAATAAAAATAGGCCTATTTTTAAATAAAGGTATAAAACTCGATTCCATCTAAATTAACATGTAAAATAATAATATTTAAAAAACTTTATAATAAAGAAAATACTTGAATTCATTAAATTAAACATAATCAAATCACGTTTTCGAAATAACCAAATAAAAATTTACTTAAGTACATTCCTTACTGAACTTTGTGAAGCAAACTCATCAACTATAGCTTCATAATCAAGTTTTTCTAACACATTATGCTCAATGCTTAATATAGCTAATCCATTAAGTCATCAACTATGTTTGCCTCTTTTTCTTTTTCTCTCATCCAGATTCAACCATATTTATTACACCTTGAAATTAATTAAATTTATAAATTTAAATATAATTAAAACTTTTACCTAACAAAATCAATCAATAAATTATAACACTCGATAGCCTACAAATCATGTATTCAAATAGATGTTACTGAATGTAAGAAGATAACATGTTTTAAGCTTTTGGTGGTATATTTTTACCTATATTATCACAATGCTATTGGCTAAATGCTCATTAAAATGCCAAGAAACACTCCAAATTATTAATACATTTCAGAACTCAAATATTTTAAGATCATATAGTCATATTTTCACTCAAAGTTCAAAATTTCAGAACTCAAATATTGGCTAATGGTGCACTCATTAATTCATTATAGATAATACATTGCCCCAATTACTTTTATACGAAGTAATCACAAGGCTCAAACTGAAAGTCTATACTTTTATTTATGTGAAGCTCAACTCGAAAGGTGTTATATACAGAAAAATCAGTTCCACGTTTTAATTTATTATTTTTATTTATTTATTATATTTTCTAAAGGTTTTTTTAATGAAACGAGACTAGTTATTTACTTATTTTCAAGTATTTATAAATATTAAAGAGTGAAATCAATAAAAAGTATAAACTAATCAATTGAAATACAAAATTGTGGAATAAAGATTAAGGATTGAAGGAAGTTGCTCTCACTTGAATATTTGAAGGCCGATTGGCTAAATTGCTTATGGCTTCTGAAGTTCTGCTTGATGCCGTTGTCCGTTGATGTTAATTTGCAGATGCGGCTAGTCGGCTACTCGGCTAGGTGCTAAGGGGGTGAGGCCGCGAGACTGCTAGTGTGCTACGTAACTCCAGCGCTGAGTTTGAAGACGGGAGTTTCCCTAATTCAATTAGCCGCAAAGAGCTCTGTAGTTCCTTATTCTTGTACTTTTTGGTTGTTGGGCCAGCCAAAAGTAATAGTTTAACTCTAAAAACTCAGCCTACTCAAACCTAATATAAAGAAAAAGTTATGGGCCTAAAATTTTTTCACTTTTTTTTGGGCCTATGTACCCTGCCCCCCTGCCCCCCACTCAGGGCCGCCCCCGCACATATGCATATATAACTTTTATTTTTTCAATAGTTTATTAAGAATTATGTCAAACCAAAGTTACATACATTTGAGATATAAGCCCGTTTGGTGACCCTTTTTTTCGGCTTATCAGGCTTATCAGTCAGCTTTTTCACTAAACACGTAACTTTTGATTTCGCGCGCTAAATTTTGTAATAAGCAGAAAAAGTAAGTTTGGAGTTACTTTTATGGCTGTATCGGCTGAAGTTACTGTAGAGGACCATTTTAGCTATTTTTACACATAATTTTTTCTTTATTTTATTAATAAAATATATTTTAAATTTAATTTTTTCATGAATCAGCAAAATCAGCCAATACAACCACTTCAACCAGAACTTCATAAATTTCAACAGAATAAATCGATTCATCCGATTTCGGATTACCAAACGGGGTTTTAACGAAATAGAACTCGCCTTGAGTCCCTATGCTTTTCCAAAACATGGCAAATCATTTACTTCCATTCCGTTATTTACGGGTTTCTTGCATCCACAGAAAGAGAGTATTAGATCTTTTGTGTTTGCCTATTTTAGTATTTTTATCTCGTCCAATCAAACAATAGATGTAGCTCATCATCTCCCACCAAACTTTTCTCTCTCTAGGGTTTGATTATCAACATTGCAATCGATTCCAGCTCACACTTCAACCAAATTCCTGGCTCTCCTATACATACACTCCCATATCTGTATATCTGTATATGCGCGTTTCATATGCACAACGCTTAGCTCCTCTTGATTCATTTCCTTGGCTTCATTGTAAGGTTCTCTCTCCTCTATCTATTACTCGTAAATTTTGACATTGGTCGGAATGGAGTTCTAGTGCATATTTGTGGGAATTCTCGTGTACATTGTCATAATAATTGATGCCCGTTTTATAGTGCGCGAGGAGTGTTTCCACTTGTGCATAGATCAGTGATTGCAATACACTGAAAGAGTATGGATCTTAATGTTTTACAGTTCCTGTGTTTGGATTGTCGGAGTCAGGGATTGGAGTGAGGATTTGGATAATGTTGATAGATAGAGGGGTGAAATGAGTGAGGTAGAGGTTACTATGACAAAGCAAAAGCCCACGCCTGTTGCAGTGCCGCTGGGGACTCTGATTGGCCGTGAGCTCCGGAATGAGAGTAAAGTGGAGCAGCCCACAGTGAAGTATGGACAGGCCGCTCTGGCTAAGAAAGGGGAAGATTATTTTCTTATCAAACCAGACTGTCAGAGGGTTTCAGGCAGTTCGGTGACCTCGTTTTCAGTTTATGGGGTAATTGAGTCGGTTTCATTCAATTAAATTGTCGTTAATATGTTAGAATTACATGGGTGCTTGTTTCCGAGTTTACTGAATTTCGATTCTTCTGGTAGATCTTTGATGGACACAATGGTATATCAGCTGCTATATTCGCAAAAGAGAATCTCCTTAACAACGTATTGAGTGCTATTCCCCAAGGACTTGGTAGGGAACAGTGGCTTCAAGCGCTCCCTCGAGCACTAGTTGCTGGTTTTGTGAAAACTGATATAGAATTTCAGCAGAAAGGTAAGTGTAGTATTTACTTTGCAGAAATGATCTTTTACTGGGTCTGTCCTCCATTCCATTTGCGCCATACCATTTTCAGTTTTCCCACATGTTTCCGTTTTAAAATAACAGGTGAAACATCAGGCACAACTGTTACTTTTGTTGTGATTGACGAGTGGACTGTGACAGTTGCATCTGTTGGAGATTCCAGATGCATACTGGACACCCAGGGTGGGGTTGTTTCTCTGTTGACAGTTGACCATAGGTTGGAAGAAAATGTGGAAGAACGGGAACGTGTGACTGCAAGTGGTGGTGAAGTGGGAAGGCTCAATGTCTTTGGTGGGAATGAGGTAATATGAGTGAGATTTGTTTCGTTTACATGGGGTGTTTGCATTTTGCAATGATGAACTTCACATGGTTTGTGCTCTGTAGGTTGGCCCACTCCGTTGCTGGCCCGGTGGTTTGTGCCTTTCAAGGTCAATTGGTGATACAGATGTAGGAGAGTTTATTGTCCCTATACCTCATGTGAAGCAAGTGAAGGTTTATATTTCTTGCTTCTCTAAATATTTGATTCAATAAGCAAGCATTATGTTCTAAATTCTCATATGTTTTTTCATTTATCATTAGCTCTCCAGTGCTGGTGGACGGCTTATAATTGCCTCAGATGGCATATGGGATGCTTTATCATCTGATATGGCTGCACAGTGTTGCCGAGGTTTACCTGCAGAACTTGCTGCAAGACTGGTTGTTAAGGTGCAGATTTTGATACACTGCCTAGTCTACCTTGAATACTTGATTCTCTCAGGGAATAACTAATTCTTCAATGTTTGTTCTCAGGAGGCTCTAAGGACACGGGGCTTGAAGGATGATACAACTTGCTTGGTTGTTGATATTATCCCAAATGACTGTCCTGTCCTACCGCCGATACCTATGAAGAAGCAAAGTCTGTTGAGTTCTCTCATATTTCGGAGAAGATCACATGATTCGAGGTCCAAAAAACTCTCTACTGTTGGTGTTGTGGAGGAATTGTTCGAGGAGGGATCCGCAGTGCTTGCAGAGAGGTACTTGATATGCTATGTATTGATATGTTCAATATACATGATGTGGCTGCATTGGTATCTAGTAGGTAAACCATTCACGAGGTTGAGGGTTTCAAATTAGTAAACCTCAATATATTAAAAATAGGGATCAATTGGTTGAGGGTTTCAAATTAGTAAACCATCCAGAGATTCCCCTGCTTTCATTAAATGGATTCGTCAGTATAGGTTTCGGTCTCTCTAAATAAAGAGTGTCCATCTTTGCACCAATGTACCTTTTGGATCAGAACTTTAGGACGTTAAACTTTGTCTGGGTCATTAATTTGATCATCTTAATCCTCAGCTATAATAGTAGTTTTTTATGGTTCTTCAGCTTCCACCAAAAGTTAATCATTGCTAATGCCTGGTTTTGTAAAATGTGCATGGAATTCGTTATGTTGAGTAGGGACACTGACTACCTGTTGCTATGCTCCCTTATTGAAGGATTTGTCATGCCTAGCTTTGGCACCAGTCTTTGTCTCTCCAGTGTACGAACTTAGCTAGTATTAGTAATTCATTTTAGGATATTGTTTTAAATGTTATAAAAAATGGGATAGTTTTAAACGTTCAAAGGTTGTGAGAAACAGGGGCCAATATTACAGCTGCAAGAATTCTACATGCTCCAGTCTTAATAAAGTGGGAGTGTGTGCTTATGTCTGGAACCAACTCTATAGTTCCTATGGTTTGTGTATTTTGCTCTAACCAGTGAAGAGCATGAAATGTACCAATCCCTTGGCGTTAAATATGTTTTTTCGTTTTTTTATTTGATTTCATTTATTGGTAAAATGTAAGGTGAGCAATCTTTGTTCCTTGTTCCTTTTTCCTCTTTCTTGTTTCAATGTGTACTTTTTGTTCCTACTATTATGCGAAAGAGCAAGAGGAAACAGTAGGCATTATGTCATCATAAAAAAAGAATTCTCAAACAAAATTAAAGATAATTTTTTTTATTTTTATTTCCCCTTTCCTGTACTCTTTATATTCTTCGTTTTTCCCCTGCTCCATTTCTAGCAGAGACTATAGAAGCAAGCTTATCACTTTTTTTCTTGCTTTAGTTTTTTGCATCCATAGTATGAAATATGCATTATCATTTACTTACCAAACATTAAATAATGTTATTTTTATGTCATTATTGGTCCATATAGATAGTGATATAGATTAATTTTGTATTGATTATGATGTTCTGATAAATCAAGAGTTGTGTATAGCATAGACAATATTTTCAAAATTGTGCATCTAGCATGTGTTAGGCTAGCACCTTTTTTTGCGCCTTGCACCTCAGGAGATATATAGTCTTTGCACCTTGAATTTGTTTTACTCAAGGTTGTTGAACTAGAGAAGTAGAGATCCTAGCACGGATCAGAAGGGGTCTAGGAGATCGTAACTCGGCTTTTGTCTGTACAACTAATAAGGCTGCAGTTGTTGCCAATCTTGCTTTCTCTTTTGAAAAAAGCAAGAATGCAAATGCTTCCTAAAAGTGAGGTCTACAGAAATCAAGTTAAATATAGCAACACAAGTTGTAATGAGGGAGCCTGAGTATTAAGATGACCACTGAACGACAAGGAACTGAGTTCCACCGCCACTGTGTTAAAAGTTATTCATTATTTCCCATCATTGAGTGATATGAGTCTTATTTTCTATTTCGGGACTAGAAAAGTAACTTTCCAGTTTTAGTGGGCTTCCTATTATCTTCAAACAATGGTGTTCTACATTGTATTTATAATTTATTTTCTGTTGCAGGCTGGGGAAGGATGTTTCTCTGGACTCGAGCTCCGGTTTCTTCAGATGTGCTGTTTGCCAAGCAGATCAGCCACCAAGTGAGGGCTTATCTGTGAATTCAAGTCCCTTGTTCTCTCCTGCACCAAAACCTTGGGAAGGCCCATTCTTATGTGCAAATTGTCGCAGGAAGAAAGATGCAATGGAGGGGAAAAGGCTGAGCAGACCTGAAGTTACTGCATAATTTCCTTAACATAGAAGCACTGATATATATTTTTATTTTTTTGCCTGGCGTTTAATCAAGCTTGGTTCTCATCCGTGGTAGATACCTGCTATAGATTGTGTAAGAAATGTAACGAGTTCTTAGATGTTTGGTGAGCTGTCAAAGTTATTTTCCTTTTTTTATTATTTCATTAATTGTGTGAACTGACTACGAGCAGAAGCGGATATATCATGATTGCTAACACTTCCGATATGTAAGTAATGAAAAGGTGTGAAACTATTTTAAAGTTTAAACTTTTGTCAAGTGATTTTTCTCCCTCGAATTTTGATGTATAATTCCAATATGTAGTTTTCCATTTGTGTTATACAAAGTATAATTGCATGGGTTGTTTCTCGAAACAGTGGAACTATTGTGATTGCTAACAATTCGAGAATTGTTGGCAATTTTCTGATTCAGAATGTTTATTATAACGACTGGACTCGGGGTCTCGGGCACTCGTTCTACAGTATATGTCAATAATGTCATAGATAAACTACCGAATTAATGACACAAATATCACTCCCCATGTTTTATTGGACTAAAATATGACCAAATCCCCTTTTCCCCAACAATTGACCCCTGAAACATCCCCATCCCCGATACTCCGTTTTTTTTTCAGCGACAAAATTCAACGAAGACATCAACGAAATTCAGCGAATGAACAATACATCAACGCAAAGCCCATCTCCTCTGCGGTAGGGTTGGACTCGGGTCCGGGCCGGGTCCGGGTCGGGCCTAGGCCCGGGCGGGCCGGCGGGTCAGAAATGGTGGACCCGGGACCGGCCCGGGTAACCACCGGGTCCGGTCCGGGTCCTGGTCTGGGCCGGGCCAAACCCATTATATATTTTTTTTTGTTTTCCTCTTCCTAATTAACCCCCCTCCCACCCCCAACCCCCCAAACCACCCCAAATGGCCCAAAATACCCAGCCCAACCCGAAAAGTTAAAAAAAATTGAAAAAACAAAAAAAAAAAATTGGCCCGAACCGGGCCCGGCCGGGTCGGGCCTTGTTTTGGGTGACCCGAGCCCGGACCGGAAAACCCACGGGCCGGGCCTACCCGGACCGGTCACTGACCGGGCCACCGGGTCGGGCCGGGCCGGAACAGTGCCGGTCCCGGGCCGGTTCCGGGTCGGGCCACCCGGCCCGAGTCCATCCCTACTCTGCGGATAGAATCATAGAACGGACGGACTGCCTCTTCCTCTGTTGCTTGGCCGTCTCCGCCTGGGTTGTCGCCATCTCCTTCGTGGACAGAGCCTAACGGATTGCCGCCGCTGCTGCCCTTCTCCTGGTCTTCATTGTCCTCGCCCCGATGAAAACTTCTTCTACTTCTTCTCCATCAAGATGCGATCGACGAAGCATCTATGACTTCAGATCTGGGCGAGAGCGGCTAGGGTTCGAGTTATGGGGCGGTGCGGTGGGCGCCGATGGATTCATGGATTGAGCTGGGTGAGTGCGGCTGCCACGGTTGGGGTTATGGAGGTAGGCTGACCTGTTGCAGAAAAGCCTAGGGAGCTGGCCGCTGGGACTGGGGGCTGCAGAAAGGGGGCTGGGGTGATGCAAGGGAGGGGGCCGGGTGAGGCAGAGGGGCTAGGGTGACGCAAGGAGGGTGTTGGGTGTGTTGGTTGCAGGCGGTTTGCGGTGTGTCACTTTGTATTTGCCACTGTAGTGTGTCACTGTGGTCTGTGGTTTGTGGCGACGTCACTGTGGCACCGTCACTGTGGCGACATCACTATGACGATGTCACTGTGGCGGTGATGGTGGCGGTGTAATTGACGTGAAAATTTTGACTTTGACAACTCTCGATGACGAGAAAAACGAACACATTGACATAAATTATTTCAGTGACATTTTCTAATCCCAAATATGTGACCTTGTTAATCACTTTTTTGTCAATTTTTAAAAGTACTCACTTTTATGGAAATTCAGTCCAATTTAGTAATATTAAGGGAATAACCCCATGCTCCGTAAAAGACTAGCAAGTTTTGGGCCATGAGTCCACGAGCAAGGACGTGGGATTGTTGGAAGGTCGATAATGAGTCTTGCGATGTGTGGTCAATACTTTGTATTCAGTGGTGAAATCCTAGACAACCAGAACTTCAAAAGGCCACATTCTGGTCAAAAGCAATAGTTTGAGTTTGGGTAAATTCCCTAAATAGGAGTAAAAAAGTTCTGAAATTACAAAATAGGAGTATCATGTTTTTTATTTCCCAAATAGGAGTAAATTTCTGCCAGATTTGGCATTACTAGGCTATTAAACATGACATTTTTTTCAAACATGGTAGATTACTCCTATTCAAGGAATAAAAAACATGACTCCTATTTTGGAATTTCAGAACGTTTTACTCTTATTTAGGGCAATTTCTATTGGAGTTTCAGCAAATCCACTGCCATACTTGGAGGCTGGAGCAACTATGAGAGTCACGACCAGAAAAGCAAATAACTCAGTCATAGAACCAACTTTTTTAAACGTATTTACTAACTTATTAATTGTTGGAGTTTTTATAAAAGGAGAAATTAGAACCAATAGAATGCTGCATGATGGGTTTTTGTAGAATAATGGAGAAGAAAAAACAACTTAATGGTGTGTTTGGTCTAGTGATGGACCCGGGCCGGGCGGGCTTTTTTTGCAAATCCTTGGGCCCGGAATCGGCCCGGGTTGATACCAGGTCCGGGCCTAACCGGGCCAGACCCGATTCAATGTCTATTTTTTTTTTTGCTTTCTTGTTATCCCCCTCCCCCCCCCCCTCACCCCCACCCCTCCCCCCCAAACCTCCCCAAAACACCCAGCCCTACCCTAGGAAAAGAAAAAAAAAATGAAAAAAAAATTGACCCGGCCCCGGCCCGAACCGCCCGGGCCGGTTCGCCCAAAACTGGGCCCGAGCCCGGCCCGTCCAAACAGGCTAAAAGCCCGGAACCGGCCAACCGATCCTTGTCCGGTCCAGGCCCGCACAGTAGCGGGCCGGCCCGGTTTAGTCCATCCCTAGTTTGGTCGAGGGGTTTGGACTTTGGAAGGGTGGGGAATTGATTTCTGTTTCATTTACGAGTCCTAAATTAAGAAATAACTACTCCATCCCTATATTTTTACTTGCTCCATTGGGGCTTTTCAAATACTTTAAGAACAAACCTATAAAAGCAAGCAAGTTGTTTAAAAAATAGTGAAAAATTAAGAACATTTATGTCAATTGCAATTGTCAAAAAGAGAAATTAATCAAGTAACAATAGAACTTCAAAATATTACCACAAGCATCATACAGCCAATGAACAAACTGCACGTACTGATATACATTCATAACATTTGATTTGGAATTTGGATGTACCATACGCTGGGTATATCCATATTTACGATATAGATTCTCGTCAAATGAAAAAATAAACACAATTCCAAATCATAATTTTCAACATTAAGGAAGCTCATTCTCAAAACCTGACATACTGAATGCACTCCACTAAAGCAATCCTAAACCTGCCAAGAGCACATGGAAGAATAAGCTACAAATAATGTTAAGCAGTGCAGCACTGCAGCCCAAGGTGGTAACTTCACGAGGTTTCAGTTTAGGGGTTTAGGCTATTTTTGGAGTTAGATTTTGGGGAGGTTTGGAGGGACTTTTTTTTAAAATATTGCTCAACTTAATAAAAAGGGGGCCTTTGGCGCACCGGTTATGGTGTTAGGATGTTTTCTTTTGGACTGAAATTTGCTGGTCTGGTTTGTTAAACGTCTGGTCTCTGTGTATTTTATAACTACGGAAGTCTGGTCTGACCTGATCTGATACGGTCTGGAACTGAAAACAGCCCAAAATAAAACATTCTTATTGTGCGATAGAGAAGTCAGGGGCTTAAGTTTCAGGAGTGACTAGTTGTGTGACAGAGAGGTCAGGGTTCAAGTTTTCGAAGCGACCTCTTGTCAAAATGACAAGGGAAGACTTACTTCGTATACACCCTTGTGGTGGAACCGTTTTGTGGACCCATGCCTTGCAGGGATGCCAATGTGCATCAGGCTGCCCTTTTTATTGTTCAAATGGATAACTCTTTAATACAAGCAATATGCCAATATGAAGTGATAAATTGGTGGAAGCACAATATTCTTATTTAATTATTCTCATAAATCCTACATAATCTTCCTGACTTAAAAATGAAAAATAACACCCCTCCAAAATCCAACCCCCAAACATACCCTTAGTATCACAATATTAAGTATTAATTTGGCAGAAGTATTCGTCATGTAACCGAACAAAAAAAAGACTCACGTAGTTCATCAAAAGAAATATTGCTGACACTTTCTCCCGCTTTTATAAGACGAACCCTTCCTGCAAAAGAAAACGTGTAACAGCACTATGAGATGTAAAAAACAAGTTCTTTTAGATGTATTTAGGAGACAGCACATTAGTAACAGATGTTACAAATCAAAATTCTTCATACCCATGGTGTTAAAGGTTGCTAATTCGTTATCAGTATATAGTTAATACTTGTGTCAAGATGAATGCCAACATTAATAGGCCTTGTTGGGTTGAAGGATGGTGCATGCTTGGTTGGGGGGGATGTGAAGTGTATGCATGGGGTAGGGCTCAAAGATGGTGCAAATCAACATAAAGCTGAAGTGAGCATCACATGTAGAGGATCTGTGGTTCCAGGATTTGTCAAGAAACGTGTGATGGACTACGTTTAATAATTTAGAGCAGTTGAGGAGGTAGGTTGTGTCAAGAAAAGTGTGATGGACGGATTCCATACTGTACATTTTGAATTTAGTTTTTTTAATAGATCATTTTATGTAGCTTTTGAATATATAAACTTTATTTGCTAACTCAAAATAAATGCTTATAAGAGATTGCATTGTAAATAACTTTAGTCAAGTTTCGTCACACAAGTCGAGCATACAACAAGGGGAGGAGGGAGAAGATAAGGCCACAGTTCAACTGGATAAACATGTGTGCGTGTTAGTCCACTTGAACTGGTACTGTGAAAAGAAATGCAGAAAATTACCATAAAAATAGCAAAATAGTGAAAGAAACTCTAGGAATCTAGTAATAATGCACATCTTGGTGACACTTGCATTAATATGACTTCTCAGTATTTCATTCAAATCAGGTTGTGGAATGCAATTTTCATCATTTTACGGATTGATGCATCTTTGTACTTTATACTACTAGTCCAAATTATTTTTAATGAGAGAATATGCATCTTAGTAGAAGCAGGCCATGCATTTCTATGGTTCACTACAAAGAACAACCTTCCGAGATGCCCCAATGACTCGGAAGCATTTCTACCCCTCTTAAGCATTATAATAACATAAACCATTTTTGTAATGATCAAGCTTCTGCTTTGACAAATGCAAGAAAGTTGACTTACCATCTCGACGCACACAAACTTCTGGTATGCTTTTAACTTCCCCATTGATGCTATCATTGTAGACCCTGGTTTCAATGTCACCCTCAACATAAACAGAAGAGCTGAAATGACATCACAAATTAGAGGGAGAAAGGGGGTAAATTTAAATGATTCTGTAGTACTCCCTCCGTCCCGCTACAAGGTTCCCGTGAACGGTTTACGATGTTTGACTGACGATAAAGCAACTTAATCCCTGTTCACTCTGATTATTTTTAGTAAATAAAATTAACATATTCAGAAACTACATTAAAACCGCTGCAACGCCTGATAAAAAAATGTAAATTTGGTAAAAATTTGATTTATAAAGTAAAAGATTAAAAATGATTTAAGTTGACCATGAGAATAGTGGACGGGAACCTTCTAATGGAACGGAGGGAGTATATATTAAAAATAACATGACCTACTTTTTGGTAAGTTGTTGCACCGCATAAGCACCAAGCATATCATTATGTACTGCGATACGATGCCACTGGGCTGGTTTCGGTAAGCTCTGGTCTACTACTACTCTCTGGTCAAATAGGCCGCCTGTTCCAACTGTAAAGATAGTTACTGTCCTCCCATTTCTCAATATCTTCTGGACAGGAGTTTGACCAACTTTGCCACATATAATCGCCTGTGAATAAATGGCAAAGGGTGTTCAAGTACAATTGATCACTCAATCACATCGAACTTTAAAACACCACACTTAACTGGCATGCACATATTACAAGAGAAAACTGAAGAAATGTAAGCATACAGTTTAAAATCTAACACTTTAGTCACATATTTGATCAACTTTTATTAGCCATAAATATCATGTTGTGCAGTATGAAGCTGATCTCCAAGCCCAAGATCCAAGAAGAAAGAAGATTATTTTGGAATGGGGCTCAGAGTAGCTCATTGACCATTGTAAGGAATTGAGAACTTTAAGCATTTAAAACATAATATAATCCAACACAACTCAAAGAACTGCCTCAAAGAGATACGACCAAAAATGCACATAATTTTGCTGTTTCGTATATAGTATGCATCAAATTCATCGTTTCATACAGTTGGATCCAAGGATAAAACACACAACAAACATTATCCAAGCAGATCAGAAATACTCCGCTGTATAAAACTCCCGAGATAAGTCTGCAGTGAATAATGCCATTTAATCACCCTAAGCTACCATTGTTGAGAAAATGGAACAACTCAAGCTCCAAAATGAAAACAATACGAATTGCACTTATGTCTTAATTTTATAAGCAGACCTTGTGGACACCCCGAGAATTCCATCCTTTTCGGGGATCAACTCCATGGAGCTTTATCTCCGGCCTCTCGGGTAGAAAATCAACATCTTCAATTTCTACACTGCCAATCCCGTCAGAATCATTAGCTTCACCATGAAATGTGCCGGTTGAGAATAATTGTCTGGAAGCTCTCTGTACACCAATCACTTCAATTCAACAAAAAAGTCATATAGGAAAAAAAGTCAGCCTTGACTCCAAGCAGATGGAAAAGGGAGGTTTAGATAAACTACCGCCGCCCATAAAGTAATCCTCTCAGAGCAAATGTTCAGAGAAAAAGGCTATTTCAAATTGCAATGAGCGCTACATTGGAGCGAAAGCTCTCTCCAAACTCAGAGAGGAGACTTCCATCAAACTATACTTCTTAGAAACAGTATAAAATTTCGCAATTGGATCAAAATGACAAAAGGTCGTAAATTTGTTGCAACAACTTCAACGTATGAAATGTGGTACTGAGTGAGAGTTTGTGTTGTGGGAGAAATCTTTACCCGGGGAAGAAGTGGGTTTTGCGGCAGGCGAGATTTGTAGGAGCTTGACGAATTTCGCTGCGGAAAACTTCATTGTCAGTAGTTGAAGGATACTACAGTAAGATGAATTTGAGGTATAATAAGGGTTTAAGCATCATCCCATGCCCATCGAACATGGAATATCATTTCTTAATATTTAGTGACTACCGACTACTCCGTATATATATGTGTTTGCATTTACGGTGATTTATAATCGTTCATAATTATTCACAATTATTAAGTCAAAATTTTATTCAATGATAAAAAAAGAGTCAAATTTTTATTCATGACTTTTTTATCTGTAATATTTTAGAAATACTTCAGAACTTATATATATTCATATTTGTTTTTATTTTCTATTTTTATACTCTGTATTACTTTTAACTCATTCTATAGGCCGTTTGACTATACCGTTTTTCGACTTATCAGACTTATCAATCAACTTTTTCATCAAACACCTAAGTTTTGATTTCACGCGCTGAATTGTGTAATAAGCAGAAAAAGTAAGGTTGGAGTTACTTTTCTGACTGTATTGGCTGAAGTTACTATAGATGATCATTTTAGCTATTTTTACATATAATTTTTTCTTTATTTTATTAATAAAATATACTTTAAATTTATTTTTTTTCTTAAATCAGCAGAATCAGCCAATGCAGCTACTTCAGCCATAACTTCATAAATTTCAGCAGAATCAGCTAAATCAGCCGATTTTGGTGCCACCAAACCGGCTCCTAATCTCTCTTAAGCTTAAAGAGCCTGTGATGTGCTTTTCAACTAATAGGGACGACTACTGCAAGATATAATTAAAAGACATCGTCAAAATATTAGATCTAATTAAGTTAAAATTCAATTTATTGTTGTACGCTAGTTTCCCAAAGAAGATTTTTCATTTTACAGCATTGGAACAAATAACGTGAACCGATTTGAGTCTCTCATCATACACCACTCGGGTTGTTTTTACTTGGACCGTAATTCATCTCAGACCAGACCAGACCAGACCAAAACAGACCAGATCAGACCAGACCAAACCAGATCAGACCAGACCAGACCAGACCATACCATATTTTATTATTCTTATTCTTATTATTATTATTATTATTATTATTATTATTATTACTACTACTACTACTACTGTTAAGGGTGTGCACCGGTTCAAAACCGGATCGGACCGTATCGAACCGGACCGGATATACTTACGGTAGAAATTACATGCATTCATATATTCATGGGCGGATCTACCTTTAAGCCAGAACGGCCTAGGCCCCCTCATTTTTTTACAAAAAAAATGTGAGATTTTCTTGAGTGGTGATTTTCCGGTATTTTTTATTTTGAGATAATTAGCCTAGGTAAATTAAAACTTCTTCACTTTCCCAATGTATAACTTAACTACTTTTTTTACCAAAATAATATTAAAAATCATAAAATTTAATTCAATCCGTAATAATTAATTAAATAAATAATATTAGGTTATATTATAAAAACCTAATCTCACACTCTTTTCACCAACCGGTCCAACCCTATCCTCAATTCTCCCACCTCCAGAGATACACACCCCTGCCGCCGCACACCCCTTGCCGCCGCCGCTCATGGCCCGTTGTCCGCCATCTAGCCAACACCCACCGTCCAGGGATTGTGGAAGGTGCGTGCTACAGGGATTGTTGAAGTTGAGACCTGGAAGGCTGGAAGTACGTTGGGTTCGTTTATCCGATCAACCGCTGCAGTGGCTAGGTGGAGCTTCGTCGGGAAACGATGGCCGTGAAGCTTGCGTGTGACCGTTGGGTCACTGCGTCGATTGGACCGCCTTTCCAACCTCGACCCTGTAGTTGGTACGGGTACTGTTTTGTTTGACTTTTTCAAATTGGGCACCATCTATGCAGCGCTTGCTTGATGCGATGGAGTGATGGGCTGTTGGGTTGCACGTGTAACTCAGAATCTTGCAATCACTAGGACTCAGGGAATGAGCAGCGGAATTGGCTTTATGCGCTTAGAGGCGCTGTGATACTCACGGGAAGGAGAAGCCTTTTTTTACTTGGACAATTTTGGATGATTTTTGGATTTTATATTGGGCTTTAGAAAATTAAGGTTTGTAGACATTAAATATGGGCAGTGAATATGGGCAGTAAATATGATAATAAATATTGTAAATATTGTTAAGTATGCTAAGTGAATTTAGGGTTTGTGAGCATTAAATATGATCATTGATAGAGAATATGACAATAAGTGTTGAGTATGACAGTGAATATAGCAATATACTCAGTATATGTTGTACATGAAACTAAATGAATGCATTAAGGAAGTTTGTTGTGCATTAATTATGACTGGTAGTGCAGTAACGCAGAGCAGTATTTTCGCCATGAAAAGTAATTAATTATTTCATTAATTAGATGTAGAATAATGAACTTATTAAATCTAAAAAAGGAAAAAATAAAAACTATAAATAATTTTGTAAAGTGAATGAGAAGAGAATTAATTTTGGTGGAAGTGCAGTGATTATTACCGGATGTACAGTAACGTTGTGCAGTTATGTCGTGCAGTAATGTCGTGCAGTAACGACATTAGTGCAAAATGCACATATTCTAAATAAGGGTATTTACGTCATTCAATATTTAAATATAAACGTTTTTTTTATTTACGATCATACAAAAGTTTAAAAACTGGTTAAGCTATAGATTTGAAAACTCAATAGTTTTAGTCATATCTAAGAAATTTTCCCTTTTATTTTCTCTGCCTATGGTTTTTTTCTTCAGTCGGGTTTTATGTTGTAAAAATAATAGACGGTAAAATAGTTTTATCACTTTGAACCTTCAACCTTTGTAAGTATGACATTTTTTAAAGGATTACCTTCAATGGAGTCGGGGTTCTTCCCGAGCATCTACCAACGCACTGGGATTGACGATTCTTGAGTCCCTTCCTCGATTAGGAAGGGTGACCTACCTGGCTACCCATGGTAGTCTTTCCATCTCCCGTGCTTGAATGAGATGTTCCTGTTTGGTTTTTGCTTCCCGAGGTTCCACCATAAACCTTGAGTCTTTGTTTCGCCCGAGTTGTGGACATGCTACCTTCACATGCCCCACCTACCAACATTGGTAACATTTCGGGGGTTCACGACCTCCCTCGATATAATTCTTCTTCTCCATAATTCTTCCATAGATTCCAGTTATTCTTCTATGCACCCGTTGAGGACAATCCATCTTCATGTGCCCTGTATTCCCGCATTGGTAACATTTAGGAGAGAGATCACAACTCCCTAAATATACTCCATCTATTATTGTCTTTAAAGGGATTGCATATCCGATTTCTTAGAGCAATGGCATCATCATCTTCCTCAAATCTCACCAAAATGAACATCGGATACTCTCCAAGTAAGTCCCTATAAATTTACAATTATGATTAATTGTGTGATGTTATTTGATCTTGGTTATATATGATGATTAATTTCCCATCATTTGGTGACACCTACCCGTGTTGTTTTTCATGCTATTTCTGCATCTAGGGGTCGCCGAGGCTTGTGACCCTGAGTTTTGCCCACTCATGCCTGGGTTTTACCTAGATGGCGGTGCGGGTGCTCTGAAGGTTTTGTCACCCTCAGTCATGGGCGGAGCTAGGAGTGGGCCAACCTAGGCCATGGCCCACCCCAAATTTTAAAAATGGCTTAATTTTTAAGGTAACAAATTTCGTGTAATTTTTTTCTAAAAATATTCTTTGTACCGACCCAGTCCGACCCAGTGTCCTGGCTCTGCCACTGCCCTCAGTGTTTGTCCTCTTAGAATGCCCTTGGGGTCGTTGTCTCCCCGCATCCTTTTCCGTCTCGTCGCCCCCCTTGGCTTGGCTTGCTTGGCGTTTCTGTAAAAGCCTCGCACGTTCGCGTTGAAACAAATCTACGACAATGTTCATTTGTTCTATAGGCCCACAATCAAGGTCATCATTCGTATAATCATCCACTTCATCACTCGAAGCCTCGAGTGGTTCTGTTTTGCCCTTACAATTTGAGCTTCTAGAGTATCTTGACCTCTTGGTACTAAAGACTCTTCTCGGTTGGCATGCCCGGTTCCATCCGGTGCAAACCACTCCAAGTCCTCCCTATTCATAATGCTTCCACCTCCCATTTTTGAAAGAAATGTTTAGAACGAGTCATTAGACTCGTATCAATTGTCAACTGAAAGATAGGTACTTAAGACATCTCTTGGGTCAAGTCACCGCCATACCAATTGTTAAGGGCGCCATTTTAAAAACTAGAGACTTTGCAACTCGAGTACCAAAAGTTCTTAAATACAAAAACATTTCACATGCTCATGGTTTTCAAAATGATTTTGAAGAAAATAATTTTGAGGAACTTCATTGCGATGTTTATGGACTAAGGCTCATACAGGTCCGGTATGGTCTGTTTAAGTCTTGACTAATCTGGGACTAAAAATAGTCCAATTAAAAACATCCTAAACGAGTTAAACTCTTAGTGTATGAGTTACACTTGGGCTATTTGATATTACATTTCAAACCACGAAAGTTACATTTCACTATAAAAGATTTACATCACAAAAAACATTGAGACAAAAAATGTTACTTTTAATCTGCATTTTTATTTGAAATAGTAGCCCCAATATTACATCCCATGTTTCAAATGACAAAATATTGAGTCTTTTTAAATTTCTCAAAAAACTGACCCAGTTTTGAAAATGGGGTCCAATGCCATTCAAAAGGGCCCAATCCCGCGCCTTATTTTTTCCCTCTCCATGTCCCGTTCTATCATCCTCTTTCCACCGCTTCTCTACTTTCTTCTCCGTTTCGACTTATGAAATATACACGATGAACATTCTGCAATTTGTTCTTCAGTAACGTTTTGTCTTCGTTGAAGTCTCCTCTCCCATCAAGATTTCAGATTTCAACTTGCTCATGACAGAATCTTATTTTATGAAGGTATTTAATTAAAATCGGTTGATGTGTTATCAACTTTGTATGCATGTATAGATATAATCGCACATATACATATAATCACATCTGCAATCGTATGCTCAAGTGTGACTTTGAAGTTGTAGCTCGTAATTTGCATTGAACTATTTTTTTTGTTTTTTTCTCTCGGTATTACTGAGTTGCCATCCTACAGATTCTCGAATGCTTTGATTATGAATACTTTTCGAAACTAGTTATCATATAGTGACTAGTTTAATGAATGTATTCCATGATTTTGTTAAATACTTGCTATCTAATCTGTCATTCCTTATTTTTTGTTTTGTACACTTGTTTCTTTCATTTGGCCTACATTTTCTATATTGTTTTTTGCTTTTAATTTGTTTTTTATTGTTAGATGTCTGACAGTGACTTCATATCTCCTGCACAAACACCGTCTCGATACTCATCTAGTCGTTTATTATTGACTCATAGGTCAAAACCTGTAACTATTTATGTTCATATGTTGCATTCCCTTGTTTTTGTACATGAGGAGTCGTTTCTCATTCTCTCTTTTTATTTGTCTTCTTTCCAGGCCTACACAAGATTGGTCAGGAAACATGTTGTTTATCAGGACTTAAAAGTTAGAAGAGTTGACACTTTTTCTAGAATTTCTGATTCAATAAACCTTGTCAAGTCTAAACTACTTCCTGATGAAATTACCTTGTTTATAAATTACGTCCCTTGTTCTAAAAAACGCTCCGACTAATTGATTTGCCGAATTTCTTTTGCTAAGAGATATATGTCATTTTAACTTTAATCATGAATATGAAGAAAGAAGCTTGTAAATTAAGATAAAAACTATATATAATTGTATATACACTTAAATTTACTATTATATAATATTTATAACATCATGCAATTAAGTGATTTAGTTATCATATATTATTAAATGTGACAATTCTTTTCTTTTTCATGCATGTTAGTATGTGCATATATTTTTCACACACAAACATAGTACTACTGTTTTACTACATATTTTTTTAACATAAAGTTATTGAAATAACACGCTAATGATCCACACCCAAAAAAGAAGCCCTCATCCCGATGAAGATAGAAACTGGTAGCTAAGGTCTTTATCAATACCAACTAAATAAGCCAACACCATCCTTCCTAAAAATCATGACAAATCTTCCCTGTGAAGATGTAATCGCAATATTCCAAGGCAAAACTAACCATTAATCTGTCACGCCCCGGACCTGCCCGGACACGTCAACAATCCACCCTTACAGTACGAATAGTCAACCAATTGCACAGTCAACACATCCATATTATACAAGGCGTCTCGAATATCATTCACACGTAAGTCATCCATAAACAAACATAATAAGCAATTCAGTATGCAGCAGAAAACATAGTTTGAAAACAAATGCCACACGTGGCAAACATGAGCACGCATGTTCTATAGTAAAATATCAATGAGCATGTTTATCAATGTTCCAAAAACAGAATGGAGGAAGCACAAACCAATTCTTCCCTCCTAGATGATCACTCGAGCAATGAGCACAGGAAGCAAGCTCTAGCCTCAACCTGAAATGGTGGTGGGACGCTCCCGAATGGGCCAATACTCTATAGGGATATAAAGTACTGGTGTGGATGGCATCTAATATATATACAACAAGTATTTCAAACACAAGACCCTCAAATAGGGTGTGATGGAGTATATGGCCCACGGACCCCCCGGTCCACATACTTCCACTATTACAATCAGGCCCAACAGGCCCAAGCGGGACATGCCCAACAAGATGGAGCTCTAAGCAGCCCACGACACACGAAGGGGGTGCCTTCGGCCCCATGGCCGAAGGCTACCAGTGACAGGATCGGACTCAGGAAAATCACAGTAGAACAAGTCTCAAAACCAGGCCTTCGGCACAAGGAGCCCTCAGTACTAGGAGGCCCCCGGTACGAAGAGCCTTTAGCCTGTCACCTACCGCCGAAGGCATCTTCCTCGACAGGATCTCCGCTCCACATGCGCTGGATCAACGTACCAAGTACAAACGTCGCATCCAACCACCGCATTAAATGCGGCCACATGCGAGTGCCAGTGCCGCCCCAGTTGAGGTGATCCCTCGACCACCAGATTATTGACACGTGTCCCTATTTAGCATTTATTGCTACTATAAATAGCACCCCTTTTCCCCATTGTAAACCACACCTTGAATACATAACTCATATATTCGAATTCATCACTCTCTCTCTTACTTATTTGCTCTGACTTCTCTCTAAGTTACTCCCCGCAATAACCCCTCGGATAAGCTACCCCCGGGTACACTATCCATCATTTGGTGCTCTCGTTGAGAGGTCGAACAATCAAGTAAGAAACCCTCCCCTTCAGCTCAAAACACCTATCAAAATGGGAAGAACCACCCGTGCTCAGTCCAAGAACCTTGAGGACAACAACCTGGCCCTCAGTGAAGTCAATGCCCCCGGAGCCTCTAACAAGGCTCCCGAGGGCGGGGTCATCACTGAGCTGGAACAGGCTGCTGTTGACCTACGCCTTCAGCTCCAGCAGAACACTCCTAATGTCCGTCTTGGCATCGAAACCCGAAGGAGGGACCAAAGCGAAAATCAAGTGAGCGCTCCGGTTCTCACTATCGACGTACAGTCAGCAGTTTCTGCCTTCATCCAAACACTCACCCAGAACCCAGGTGCCTTCGGCACTCTGGTACCCCTTCAACCACAGGTCGGGGAGAACGGTATACCTCTCCCGCGTCCACCCCTCTTCGTGAACCCTACCCCTCGGGTTGGGAACGACGAGGGGGTCGTGGCCTAGGACACCGCCTCCCAGGAGGTTCAATCCCGGGACCGCCACGGCGCAAACAAGGATAGGCCCCAGACTTCTGCCCTGGAACGACTCGGAGGGGCGCAAGACCGCCGAGTGGTCCAAGACCGCCTCAGAGGAAAGGCGCTCCAAAGACCTCAGGAAAGCGGAGGTTCTGTCTCAAGGGCAGACGAGAGGCACCCTCAAGACAAAGGCAAGGCACCACACCATGCCGATGACGCAAGACATCAAATCAACCAGGCCCACTCGGCCCATGTTCGTTCGCAGGGGGCGGAGGCCCTCCCGAAGGATCACAGGGATGAAATCATTGAGGCCCTCCAACGCCTCCTTGATGAGATGGAGGCCTTTCAAGCACACACAACAGCTTCCGCCTCCTAGGCGGACCCCAAATACGCCGTCGTGCTGGCCAAAATGGAAGAGATGCAAAAGAAAATAGCTGAGGGCTCCGAGGAACCTGTCATCCAACTCCAGACTAGGATGCCATTTACCCCAAGGGTATTGGCGGCCCAGATTCAGGAAAAATACCGGGGGCAACCCATCAGGCCCTATGAAGGAAAGACAGATCCCCATGAACATTACAACAGATATCAGAACAGTATGATGATGGTGAGGGCATCAGACGAATATTTGTGTCATTGGTTCCTCTCCACCTTAGAGGGACCAGCGTACGAATGGTTCAACCGATTGTCCGAAGGCTGCATCGATTCATGGCTGGAACTCGCCCAACGTTTCTTGACACAGTTTGCAGGGAGGCGCCGGTCAAGAAAACACTTCTTCCACTTGCTGACAGTGAGACAAAGAAAGGAGGAGACCATTCGGGACTTCTTGGAACACTGGAGGACGGTGGCAGATAAAGTCGACGACGCTGATGATGGGACCCTCCTGGCTCTCCTTCAAACAGTCCTCCGCCCCAGAAACTTTTCAAGGAGCCTCATTATCGAACCTCCCCGCGATTACATAAGGGCCCTACAGCGGGGGACCGGTACGCCGAGGCCGAGGAGGTGGAAACGTGTCATCACAACCCCAATCAACAACACCCTCGGCCATATGACAAAAGCAACCGGGGGCCGAGGGCTCCCCCAATTCAATCCAAAGGCTCGTCATCCCCCGGTGATCGCCCTCGGCATGGCCAAGCCAAGCCCGGGGGAGGTTACAAGGGAAACCCGAAGGCTTGGGCACAACCCATTCTCCTGGAACACCCCGGACACCCTTGACACACCCCGTCAGTGTCATCCTGGACTTCGCCGAAGAGAGGGGCCTAGTGGAGCACGACTCTCGCGCACCCCTAGAGGTGTATGCTGTTAACCCCAACGAACCATATTGTCGCTTCCATCGCAATCAAGGGCACAGAACCGATGATTGCCACCAACCGAAGACAACCATCGAGAGGTTAATACAGGCGGGCCACCTACCCCAATTCGCGAGGGGCCCTCAGCATCAAGGTCCTCCCTACGAGGGCCCCCCTAAGAAAGCAAACGTTTGGGTCAACCCAAACACTATCCCCCTCGGCGACCCGAAGGATAAGAAAAGGGAAATTGGGAACCTCAGCGAGGAGGAGGATCCTCAGCACCAATACAAATGCCACATCCACATGATCACCGGAGGCAATATGGGGGTGGGGGGGACTCCACGAGCCAAAGGAAGAAGTGGCTCAATCTCTCTACATTGAGGAAGTCAACCACATGCCCCCTAACCAAGAGGCCGAGGGGGGATCCCATCTATTTTACGGATGCGGATCTGCCCTCGGGTGCCCCTCCTCACAGGGATGTCCTTGTCATCCCTACGGATGCGGATCTCATAACACCCGAAGGCTTCCGCGCCTATTATGCCATTCGCTTCTCCTTCAAAGTGTCCAACAACGAAGCCGAATATGAGGCCCTCCTCTGTGGCCTTCGGCTGGCAGCAAATATGAAGGCCAGAATGATCCACGTCAAGTGTGACTCCAAACTTTTCGTGGGCCAAATCTCTGGAGAGTATGAGGCCAAAGAAGGGAGGATGAAACAATACAAGGAGGCGGCTAAGGAATTGCTTAAGGTATTTGAGGCACACTCTCTCACCCAAATACCGAGGGCTCAAAACTCTGAGGCCGATATTTTATCAAAGCTTTCGGTCGAGCCCCCGGAGCACCTCTCCAAGATTGAAAGAATCGAGGAGCTCAGCCTCTCGAGCATACATGCGAGCCCCATCATGGATATACATCTCAGGCCAGAGGACTGGATCTCCGACATCACCACCTTCATCACCACAGGGAAACTTCCCGAGGATGCAGCCCGCGCCAAAATAGCAAAACAGAGGGCTCCCAGCTACACCCTCGAGAATGGAAGGCTTTACAAAAGATCTTACAACGGCACCCTACTTCGGTGCGTTCATCAGGATGAAGCCGAAGTTGCAATGGAGGAAGTGCACAGTGGCACTTGCTCAGCTCACCAGGGACCCTTCTCCATGTCCCGAAGGCTCATAGCCCAGGGCTACTTCTGGCCTACGATGGCCCGGGATTGTGCGGATCTCGCCCGAAGGTGCACTGCATGCCAACATTTTCAGAAGGCTCCTGGGAGGCCAGCAGTCAACTATGCCCCCATCAGCACAATGATACCATTCTCCAGGTGGGGCATTGACCTTGTAGCCCCCCTGCCGAGGGGTACCTCCAACAACAGATACATCATCGTGGCCATCGATTACTTCACCAAATGGGTGGAGGCTGAGCCCCTCGCCAGCATTACTGAGGCCAGGTGCCGCCACTTCGTCCTCAAGAACATCCTCACCAGGTTCGGTGTCCCCCAACAAATCATCACCGACAACGGGACTCAATTTGAGGCAGCCCCCTTCCGTGCCCTCCTACAGGCATGGGGAATCGAGCATACCTTCTCATCCGTTGCCTACCCTCAAGGCAACGGTCAAGTGGAGAATGCCAACCGGACTTTGCTCGAGGGCCTGAAAAAGAAGCTTGAAGCCGAAGGGGGAGGTTGGGTAGAAGAACTTCACAACATCCTATGGGCTTAACGCACCACCCCTCGGCGGGCAACAGATGAAACACCCTTCTCCCTTTGTTACGGATTTGAAGCCAAGGCTTCCACTGAAGTAACCCTTCCTACCCGAAGGGTGGCCCAATATGATCCGGAAGTTAACGACGCCAACATGGCTCTCGACCTTCACCTCATCTCCGAACGCCGAGAGCAAGCCTTCTTAAAAGCGGAAAACTACCGAAGGCAGGTTAAAGGCTACATTGATGGCAAGGTTCGTTCTTGAGAATTTCAGGTGGGGGACTATGTTCTCCAAAGAAGGGAAGCTAGCCAACCAACCGAGGGTGGCAAAATGGCACCAAAATTCGAGGGTCCCTACATCGTCACTGCCATTATTAAACCGGGGATTTACAAACTCAAACGCCCCAATGGGACCGAGGTCCCTCGACATTGGAATGTACACCATATAGTTAAATTTTATCAGTAGTGTTGGAGCGGCCAAGCCCTCATAAATAATGAATGTATTATCCTACGACCCAAGGCCTCCAATTTTTGAACAATGAAGACATGTTGAAGACACCAAGAACAAAGGACAGAACACATGAGCAGCCAAGCCCTCATGCAAGCTATTGGCCCAAGGCCTTATCACAAGACCCCCCCCCCCCCCCCCCCGGCACCAAGTGCCGAGGGTGAACACTCCAATCACCTACGACAATGAAGAAAACACCAAGTGCTTTTAACGAAGACCCCTCGGTACCAAGTACCGGGGCGTATGCAAAAATAAACACCAAGTGTTGTTTTTGAAGCTGTACCCCTCGAGGACGCAATTATGCCGAAGGCCCTACCTAACGGCGCTGGAGGTACTAAGTACCCCGGCCTTTTTTGCAACTAATATGCAAATAAAACCCTTCCTGAAACGCTTTCCGCACCATTACCCCAAGGGAATGGCAGGCAACTAATATGCCTCAGGAATCGACTTTCAAAACGAAATGCTCCCCGCACCATTACCCCAATGGAATGGCAGGCAACAGACTATGCCTTGCGATGAGGGGACAACTTTCAAAATTGAGGCGCTTTTCGTGCCACCCCCAAGGGGAGGCTGGCAACGGACTATGTCTTGTGCCGAGGAAACGACCCTCGATCCCCTCGGAACCCGGAAGGTTAACCCCGAGGGGGTAGCCAACGGTGTATACTGTTGCCTCCCAATAGTCCAAGTCTTACCAAGAAACCAAGTTTCTTGAAGCCTTCCCTTCACTATCTCCCCAAAAAAAACGGGTGAAGGGGAGTAGACTCAAAGAGCAATCAATGAGTACAAACTCCAAAAATGTACACCTTTCGGCAGCCAGCAAGAATTATCATTACAAAGAAAAAAGATCATACCGAGGGCTCCCATGGGGACACCACTGATATCCAGAAGCTACTAACTCCAGAAGCCACCTTTGGCAATGGCTCTTACTCCGAAGGCTACTATTCAACAAATGTTACCAAAATGTGGCTAAGTCCACAATCTTGTTTCCTCCGGCATCAGTCAACACCGAAGGCTCTACTCCTGCAAAGGGTTTGAAGTGGTTAAAGTCCAGACAACGACAGTATCCGGTATTTCACCATCCATCCCAGCAAGGGCCGAAGGCATTCGCCCTTTACTACGCCGTGGTCGGTCTAAAATTTCCCAAAGTCCACATTTGGGGATCCGAGGGAGACTGCTCACAAACATGGGCTTAAACTTTCTAAATCCACACTCCAATAGCCTCTGGTACTACAATCAACACCGGGGGCTCCGTGTCTGAAAATGGGTTCAAAGTCAGCTACTGATGGCCAACAGTTGCAAACTCAAGGCAACGACCAGGGAATACTCCAAAGCGTTGCCCGAGGGCATTTATCTTTATCCACACTTTGGGATCTACCAAATCCGAAGGCTCATATGATACTCAAGGAGCGAGGGCATCTACTACACATTACCGGAGGCCAGTACTCACAAGTCAAGGGAAATTATTCTAAGTCCACAAAATTGGGTGCCCTCGGGATCACCATCCGTTGCTGAGGGAGATCTTACCTACAAATGCTACAATCCATAAGGTCCCATTTACCGAAGGCCAAGGGACAAGCAAAATTAGAAAAAAAATTCTAAGTCCTAAATTTTGAGCCCTCGGTCAACTCATGGCAGCTACACAAGTTCAGAAGGAAGCATCAACCGAGGGCCTAGTGCTGAACAGACACTTAGAAAAATTTTCTAAGTCCTAAATGACTGACAACTCAAACGTCAAAATATGAAGGCATTCATTCACAAGAAAAATACGAAGGCATTCACAAGAAAAATACGAAGGCATTCATTTCACAAGAACAAAAACGAAGGCATTCATTTCACAAGAACAAAAACGAAGGCATTAATTCAAACAGCAGACAAGGGAAAGTGGATTGTTATACATGAAGGCCGAAGTCGAAAGGTCATACATATTCATTACAAAGATTGTTCAAAGTTATATAAGAACATTAAGAGTTATCTACAGCTCCGACAGCGCCGCCTTCAGCAGCTTTGGAATCGACCTCTCCGGCAGCATCCTCCTCGGCACCACCCTCATCAGACCCCCCCATCATCACGGAGTCTTCGATCACTAACCTTTCTTCGCCCGGGGGGAGGGAAATTCTTATGTCTGGCTGCAGAGGGGGAAGACCGTACACCGCTGGGTCAAATTGCTCTAGGGGGATGTCGAAGTGCCTGGCGAGCCTCCGGTAAATCAGATGCTGAGTGAGAAATTCGCCTCCTTGATAAAAAGAATCTCCCCTCTCGGCTAGCCACATCTTCCCGGGGGCCTTCGACCCAGGCATCGACGCTTTTCTCCACCACCGAGGAAACCCAATCTTTCCTCCCCTCAGCGGTCCAGCCCCCGACGACAAAGTTCTCGACTGCAGACTTCTCGGCAGCAGCCACCGCTTCGGCCTTGGCCCTCTCTGCCTCCTCGACAGCTTTCTTCACGCCCTCGGCTGCGACCCTCTCAGCTTCGGCCTTGGCCTCCCCCACTGCAGATTTCAGTCTCTGCTCAGCGCCCTCGGAAGACTGCCAGAGGGCCTCCTCCACCCGACACATCTCCCTGAGGGCAACATCCTTGTCGCGGATGAGCTTCTTCATGGACTCCTCCTGTTGGGCCTTCTGAAGGCGCCACTCCTCAAGCCAACGAGGGCCCCCCTAAGAAAGCAAACGTTTGGGTCAACCCAAACACTATCCCCCTCGGCGACCCGAAGGATAAGAAAAGGGAAATTGGGAACCTCAGCGAGGAGGAGGATCCTCAGCACCAATACAAATGCCACATCCACATGATCACCGGAGGCAATATGGGGGTGGGGGGGACTCCACGAGCCAAAGGAAGAAGTGGCTCAATCTCTCTACATTGAGGAAGTCAACCACATGCCCCCTAACCAAGAGGCCGAGGGGGGATCCCATCTATTTTACGGATGCGGATCTGCCCTCGGGTGCCCCTCCTCACAGGGATGTCCTTGTCATCCCTACGGATGCGGATCTCATAACACCCGAAGGCTTCCGCGCCTATTATGCCATTCGCTTCTCCTTCAAAGTGTCCAACAATGAAGCCGAATATGAGGCCCTCCTCTGTGGCCTTCGGCTGGCAGCAAATATGAAGGCCAGAATGATCCACGTCAAGTGTGACTCCAAACTTTTCGTGGGCCAAATCTCTGGAGAGTATGAGGCCAAAGAAGGGAGGATGAAACAATACAAGGAGGCGGCTAAGGAATTGCTTAAGGTATTTGAGGCACACTCTCTCACCCAAATACCGAGGGCTCAAAACTCTGAGGCCGATATTTTATCAAAGCTTTCGGTCGAGCCCCCGGAGCACCTCTCCAAGATTGAAAGAATCGAGGAGCTCAGCCTCTCGAGCATACATGCGAGCCCCATCATGGATATACATCTCAGGCCAGAGGACTGGATCTCCGACATCACCACCTTCATCACCACAGGGAAACTTCCCGAGGATGCAGCCCGCGCCAAAATAGCAAAACAGAGGGCTCCCAGCTACACCCTCGAGAATGGAAGGCTTTACAAAAGATCTTACAACGGCACCCTACTTCGGTGCGTTCATCAGGATGAAGCCGAAGTTGCAATGGAGGAAGTGCACAGTGGCACTTGCTCAGCTCACCAGGGACCCTTCTCCATGTCCCGAAGGCTCATAGCCCAGGGCTACTTCTGGCCTACGATGGCCCGGGATTGTGCGGATCTCGCCCGAAGGTGCACTGCATGCCAACATTTTCAGAAGGCTCCTGGGAGGCCAGCAGTCAACTATGCCCCCATCAGCACAATGATACCATTCTCCAGGTGGGGCATTGACCTTGTAGCCCCCCTGCCGAGGGGTACCTCCAACAACAGATACATCATCGTGGCCATCGATTACTTCACCAAATGGGTGGAGGCTGAGCCCCTCGCCAGCATTACTGAGGCCAGGTGCCGCCACTTCGTCCTCAAGAACATCCTCACCAGGTTCGGTGTCCCCCAACAAATCATCACCGACAACGGGACTCAATTTGAGGCAGCCCCCTTCCGTGCCCTCCTACAGGCATGGGGAATCGAGCATACCTTCTCATCCGTTGCCTACCCTCAAGGCAACGGTCAAGTGGAGAATGCCAACCGGACTTTGCTCGAGGGCCTGAAAAAGAAGCTTGAAGCCGAAGGGGGAGGTTGGGTAGAAGAACTTCACAACATCCTATGGGCTTAACGCACCACCCCTCGGCGGGCAACAGATGAAACACCCTTCTCCCTTTGTTACGGATTTGAAGCCAAGGCTTCCACTGAAGTAACCCTTCCTACCCGAAGGGTGGCCCAATATGATCCGGAAGTTAACGACGCCAACATGGCTCTCGACCTTCACCTCATCTCCGAACGCCGAGAGCAAGCCTTCTTAAAAGCGGAAAACTACCGAAGGCAGGTTAAAGGCTACATTGATGGCAAGGTTCGTTCTTGAGAATTTCAGGTGGGGGACTATGTTCTCCAAAGAAGGGAAGCTAGCCAACCAACCGAGGGTGGCAAAATGGCACCAAAATTCGAGGGTCCCTACATCGTCACTGCCATTATTAAACCGGGGATTTACAAACTCAAACGCCCCAATGGGACCGAGGTCCCTCGACATTGGAATGTACACCATATAGTTAAATTTTATCAGTAGTGTTGGAGCGGCCAAGCCCTCATAAATAATGAATGTATTATCCTACGACCCAAGGCCTCCAATTTTTGAACAATGAAGACATGTTGAAGACACCAAGAACAAAGGACAGAACACATGAGCAGCCAAGCCCTCATGCAAGCTATTGGCCCAAGGCCTTATCACAAGACCCCCCCCCCCCCCCCCCCCCGGCACCAAGTGCCGAGGGTGAACACTCCAATCACCTACGACAATGAAGAAAACACCAAGTGCTTTTAACGAAGACCCCTCGGTACCAAGTACCGGGGCGTATGCAAAAATAAACACCAAGTGTTGTTTTTGAAGCTGTACCCCTCGAGGACGCAATTATGCCGAAGGCCCTACCTAACGGCGCTGGAGGTACTAAGTACCCCGGCCTTTTTTGCAACTAATATGCAAATAAAACCCTTCCTGAAACGCTTTCCGCACCATTACCCCAAGGGAATGGCAGGCAACTAATATGCCTCAGGAATCGACTTTCAAAACGAAATGCTCCCCGCACCATTACCCCAATGGAATGGCAGGCAACAGACTATGCCTTGCGCTGAGGGGACAACTTTCAAAATTGAGGCGCTTTTCGTGCCACCCCCAAGGGGAGGCTGGCAACGGACTATGTCTTGTGCCGAGGAAACGACCCTCGATCCCCTCGGAACCCGGAAGGTTAACCCCGAGGGGGTAGCCAACGGTGTATACTGTTGCCTCCCAATAGTCCAAGTCTTACCAAGAAACCAAGTTTCTTGAAGCCTTCCCTTCACTATCTCCCCAAAAAAAACGAGTGAAGGGGAGTAGACTCAAAGAGCAATCAATGAGTACAAACTCCAAAAATGTACACCTTTCGGCAGCCAGCAAGAATTATCATTACAAAGAAAAAAGATCATACCGAGGGCTCCCATGGGGACACCACTGATATCCAGAAGCTACTAACTCCAGAAGCCACCTTTGGCAATGGCTCTTACTCCGAAGGCTACTATTCAACAAATGTTACCAAAATGTGGCTAAGTCCACAATCTTGTTTCCTCCGGCATCAGTCAACACCGAAGGCTCTACTCCTGCAAAGGGTTTGAAGTGGTTAAAGTCCAGACAACGACAGTATCCGGTATTTCACCATCCATCCCAGCAAGGGCCGAAGGCATTCGCCCTTTACTACGCCGTGGTCGGTCTAAAATTTCCCAAAGTCCACATTTGGGGATCCGAGGGAGACTGCTCACAAACATGGGCTTAAACTTTCTAAATCCACACTCCAATAGCCTCTGGTACTACAATCAACACCGGGGGCTCCGTGTCTGCAAATGGGTTCAAAGTCAGCTACTGATGGCCAACAGTTGCAAACTCAAGGCAACGACCAGGGAATACTCCAAAGCGTTGCCCGAGGGCATTTATCTTTATCCACACTTTGGGATCTACCAAATCCGAAGGCTCATATGATACTCAAGGAGCGAGGGCATCTACTACACATTACCGGAGGCCAGTACTCACAAGTCAAGGGAAATTATTCTAAGTCCACAAAATTGGGTGCCCTCGGGATCACCATCCGTTGCTGAGGGAGATCTTACCTACAAATGCTACAATCCATAAGGTCCCATTTACCGAAGGCCAAGGGACAAGCAAAATTAGAAAAAAAATTCTAAGTCCTAAATTTTGAGCCCTCGGTCAACTCATGGCAGCTACACAAGTTCAGAAGGAAGCATCAACCGAGGGCCTAGTGCTGAACAGACACTTAGAAAAAAATTCTAAGTCCTAAATGACTGACAACTCAAACGTCAAAATATGAAGGCATTCATTCACAAGAAAAATACGAAGGCATTCACAAGAAAAATACGAAGGCATTCATTTCACAAGAACAAAAACGAAGGCATTCATTTCACAAGAACAAAAACGAAGGCATTAATTCAAACAGCAGACAAGGGAAAGTGGATTGTTATACATGAAGGCCGAAGTCGAAAGGTCATACATATTCATTACAAAGATTGTTCAAAGTTATATAAGAACATTAAGAGTTATCTACAGCTCCGACAGCGCCGCCTTCAGCAGCTTTGGAATCGACCTCTCCGGCAGCATCCTCCTCGGCACCACCCTCATCAGACCCCCCCCATCATCACGGAGTCTTCGATCACTAACCTTTCTTCGCCCGGGGGGAGGGAAATTCTTATGTCTGGCTGCAGAGGGGGAAGATCGTACACCGCTGGGTCAAATTGCTCTAGGGGGATGTCGAAGTGCCTGGCGAGCCTCCGGTAAATCAGATGCTGAGTGAGAAATTCGCCTCCTTGATAAAAAGAATCTCCCCTCTCGGCTAGCCACATCTTCCCGGGGGCCTTCGACCCAGGCATCGACGCTTTTCTCCACCACCGAGGAAACCCAATCTTTCCTCCCCTCAGCGGTCCAGCCCCCGACGACAAAGTTCTCGACTGCAGACTTCTCGGCAGCAGCCACCGCTTCGGCCTTGGCCCTCTCTGCCTCCTCGACAGCTTTCTTCACGCCCTCGGCTGCGACCCTCTCAGCTTCGGCCTTGGCCTCCCCCACTGCAGATTTCAGTCTCTACTCAGCGCCCTCGGAAGACTGCCAGAGGGCCTCCTCCACCCGACACATCTCCCTGAGGGCAACATCCTTGTCGCGGATGAGCTTCTTCATGGACTCCTCCTGTTGGGCCTTCTGAAGGCGCCACTCCTCAAGCCGCCGGGCCTGCTCACCAAGAGCAATGCAAGCCTACAAGCAGCAAACGAATGGATTAGGCTACCGGGAAAAATATGCCAAGTGTTTAAAAAAGAGCCAAAGGAAAATACTTACAGTCAGAGAGGACCGGAGGATCTTGTTCTCAAGGGCGGCATTGTAACACCCCGGGGCCCCACACGGACCCGAGGTAGTTACTCTAGACCTCTAGTACTGTCCCCACAAACCACCACGAGCCTTTACCGCGCACTTTGTCCTCACTCATGCGCGCCCTGAGAAACTTCCCAGGGGGTCACCCATCCCAAGACTACTCCCGTGCAAGCACGCTTAACTTTGGAGTTCTTGGGTGATGAGCTCCCTTAAAAGGAGATGCACCTATGTTGGTATGAGTAGTACTATTAATCCTCTTAAATTAATCTCGGGTATTACAATCACCCCCACTTAGGATCGCAACGTCCTCGTTGTGCCCTTAAACCAATCTCAATAAAACCCCAGAATCTTGCCCCGCTTAGTGCCCGCCCGATATCTAACGGGTCAACACACTGTCGCAGGGTTGCTCTGATACCATCTGTAACACCCCGGGGCCCCACACGGACCCGAGGTAGTTACTCTAGACCTCTAGTACTGTCCCCACAAACCACCACGAGCCTTTACCGCGCACTTTGTCCTCACTCATGCGCGCCCTGAGAAACTTCCCAGGGGGTCACCCATCCCAAGACTACTCCCGTGCAAGCACGCTTAACTTTGGAGTTCTTGGGTGATGAGCTCCCTTAAAAGGAGATGCACCTCTGTTGGTATGAGTAGTACTATTAATCCTCTTAAATTAATCTCGGGTATTACAGGCATCATCATAGGTACCGAGGGCCGCCCTGTCCAACTCTGAAGTCATACCAAGGAGGAATGCCTTCGGCTCAACAGTGTTGTGCATCACGGCGGTCCCCTTGACGAGGGAAAGCTGTAAGGTCTCCCGAGGGACATCCCCCGAGAGGAGGTCGGAGGGGGCCGTCGACACAGTTTGCGGCTGGAGGCTCGGAAGAGGATTGCTCCTCGATAATCACCAGGGGGCATCCCCTGCCTTCTTCTGCTTCTTAGCCGGAGGGCTCACCCCCTTCCCGGCCTTCTTCTTCTTTATGGCCACATCGGCCTGAGAACTCCCCACCACATCAGCGGTGGCGACATCTGCAGAAGGCTCCACAACATCCTTCTAGAAAAAGGCATCAACAGGCTGCTGGCCCGAGGGATCCTTCTTCTTGGCCTGGGCTTTTCCCTTCTTCTTCTTCAAAGCGAAGAGGGCGTTTGGGTCCATGCTAGTACCTGCGAAATAACGAGAATGGGTTAGGCCGAAGGGTCAAAGGCATGAACAAATATCGAAGTACAAAAAATTCCTAAGTACAAAACATTAAGGCCCTCGGTAGCTGCCTCATGTACCCCCGAAGGCTCTATCTAAGATAGGCTACTTCTCGTCCGTTTCCCCCAGGAAGCGGTATCGCCGAAAGCCGAGGAGATATAGGTCCTTCTCGAGGGTGCATTCCTTGATCGTCACATTCTTTTGACGACCCTCCGGAATCTGGGTAAGCACCTTGCCATCCTTCTCGAGAGCAGCACTCCTAATCTTCTCATGTCACCTGAAACGACCCCGCAACTCCCTCAAGAAGGGGTTCTCGGCTAGCCTAACATAACACCATCGATCCTTCCAACCCTTGTTCGGAGAAGGCGCCTCGATAAACAGCCTCCACTGGGCGAGCTGATGCAAATTCACGAAGCCCTCGGCATTCGCATGACCCCCCGGCAGAGATTGAAGCTTTGGAAGAAAAGGTCCAAACTAGGAGTTACTCTCTAGGACCTGCATAGATGCAAGAAACTGGCTATGTATGAGTGACTATTGGGTGTTAGTTGGCAGGGGACCAGGCCAGCATATCCGAGATATTCCCGAAGGAAAGGATGTAGTGGGAACCTAAGGCCCATCGAAACCGAAAGAATGTGGACTGTGATACACCCCTCGGGAGCCCGGGACAAGACATCTTCAGGGCCCGACTCTATTACTGTCGTTGAGGGCCCAACGTGCAACTGCGTGACATAACACTCCGCCCCGTCAGCCCTCGATTTCAACTCCAGCGCAGCAGTATTCAGGAAGGAGTAGCCCTCGGGCAGATCAACTAGTTTCCCTACATCTGCAACACTCCCTTTCTTCTTGAGGGCTCTCGCCTTTTTCTTGTTTTTCTTCCCTGAGGCTACTCGGAGAGGCGTCGGGTTCAACGGCCGAGGGGGTGGGACTGCAATGGTGGCCTTCATCATCTCTTTTTGAGCTTCCTCCTCCGCCACTTGGAAGGCGAGGGCTAACTCCTCGTCCTCGCACACTTGCTCGAATTCTTCGGCCTCCAACTCGATCCGAAGGCTCCTTTGCATCTCCTCAGCTACTGCCAGGTCGTTATTGGCCGAAAGGTGTCCGCTTGATGACTCCACCTCGGACACGTCCTCAACGGCTACCGACATCTCCCTCGAGATATCTTGGGAGTCACTTTGTGAAGACATTTTGGATACTAAACCGAGGGGTTCGAAGGAAGATTCTAATGGTTTTAAGGCTTTAACACTTAATCTATGGCTGGAAAGAAAAGTACACTAAGGAAGCAGTGAATGGAGCAAAAACTGACCTCGGAAACTTGGTTTTGATCGAAGAGTAGTTTCTCTCTAGAATTTTTTTGTTAGAGCTTCGCTACTACAGGAATACGTAAGGGGAAATGGCGCTGGTCAGGGGTATTTATAGGCTCCCTAATATGGGCTTGGGTCGAGAACCGGGCCCTCGGTCATCGGAGTCATCATTACACACCGTCTCTTCAGCCAACCGGTGACACCCGCCCGCAGTCAGCCAACAGGTACACGCCACGTGGACATCGCCTCCAACGGCTATATTCCAATGGTCATATCTCAACGGCTCTATTTCACGGGCTAAGGTGCCCTCATCTGGCACCCTCATACAATATTATGCATGCCTTCAAGCTAAACTCCTTCAGACTCCTTCACCAAGGGGAGCCCCCGGGTTAACAACGGAAAAAACCCTGAGGACCCTTTGGCCCTCAGTATGTTGAGAACTGGGGAATTCCCCGGGACCACACCTTCAAACCCCCTCATCAGTGGTTAGCCTCCGGCTAAAATACCAGGGCACCCCTCAACACACAGGGACAATCACCGGCATCCATCAACAACGATCAAGCCCCGAGCCACTTTGACTGGGGGACTACCCTTGGCAGTCCCCGGAATGCTCACTCATGCTTATCAACTACGGACACCTTCGGAGGAATCACCTATGTCAACATGCCCTCAGCCCCAGTAGCTGAAGGACTCCTCTCGGCATCCCCGGGATATCAACAAGCAGCCTTCGGATAAACCAGGAAGAAGGCCCTCAACTCACGGACACCTCTCGACATCAATATTGTCCTTCATCTCAGACCAAGGGTTCACCTTTTCGATTCATCATTGGGGGAATTCGGTGCACTTTTTTTTCCTCATTAGGATTTTTTCCCACAGGTTTTTTCCTAATGAGGTTTTTAACGAGGCATCCCCCCAAAATGAAATGAAAAGCACGAGTCTTCGGCCCTATGATAAAACAGGCACTGCTCTACTCCTTTTCACCACATTACATGTGCCTCAAGGAGTGGGGGACTGGAGAACCCCTCCGGGAAAATCACAAAATGCTAAAAATTCTCACAAAGCATCAACATCCTTCAGTCCCAAAATGTGGAGGACTGAAGGACTGCCCCCGGCAAAATCGTGTGCAAACGCAAATCTCTCACAGGTTTACAAACTACAGCAAGGCAGCATCAGAGGACAAACACAATTACTCATTTTCCCTCAAGTACCTTTCGGCAAAAGGAGTGAGGGACTCCTGATGGGGTATATGGCCCAGGGACCCCGGCCCACATACTTCCACTATTACAATTAGACCCAACAGGCCCAAGCGGGCCACGCCCAGCAAGATGGAGCTCTAAGCAGCCCACGACACACGAAGGGGGTGCCTTCGGCCCCATGGCCGAAGGCTACCACTGACAGGATCGGACTCAGGAAAATCACAGTAGAACAAGTCTAAAAAACCAGGCCTTCGGCACAAGGAGCACTCGGTACTAGGAGGCCCCCGGTACGAAGAGCCTTTGGCCTGTCACCTACAGCCGAAGGCATCTTCCTCGATAGGATCTCCGCTCCACATGCGCTGGATCAACGTACCAAGTACACATGTCGCATTCAACCACCGCATTAAATGCGGCCACATGCGAGTGCCAGTGCCGCCCCAGTTAAGGTGACCCCTCGACCACCAGATTGTTGACACGTGTTCCTATCTAGCATTTATTGCTACTATAAATAGCACTCTTTTCTCCATTGTAAATCACGCCTTGAATACATAACTCATATATTCGAATTCACTCTCTGTCTTACTTATTTGCTCTGACTTCTCTCTAAGTTACTCCCCGCAGTAACCCCTCGGATAAGCTACCCCCGGGTACACTATCCATCAGGGTGATAGTATAATCTAGGCCGTAACCCCAAGTTACCCATTTTTAAAATATACTTACTTTATATAAAGTCAAGTAGTCGACCAGTAGGCCCAAGTTTTGTTTACAAAACATCAACCCAATACCCCGTGACTACTAGTCACGACAATTCATAGGATCCAGCCCTAACACATATGTTTGCATTTCTAGAGTCCAACTCAAGTACATCACCATGCAACTCAAGTACTTCACTGTGCATTTCTAGAGTTCTACTCAAGTACATCATCATGCACATCATATGTTACAACCTTCAATCTCACAATGCATTTCTAGAGTTCAACTCAAGTACATTACCATGCATGTCATCATTCACAACCTCTTGTCTACCCATGCACTTCTAGGGTTATACTCAAGTACATCACCGTGCCATGGCATAGACCCAATTCCTAAGCAACCTATGCCTAGAATTGACATATCAATAATTTACTTTGGACATCCTTAAGGACTTCCCCTAACATGATCTTAGCTTCATACTAAATCAATTTAGTCACTTGAATCACATTCAGGTGCATCACTTACAATCAAATCCTTAGAATCAATTCTTTGACAATTACAAATAATCATTAACTAGTATTTCAATACTATTAAGATTATTCATATCATTCAAATATTCCATTTGTAAATCCATACATATTTAGAGATATGTAGCAGCAACTTAAGCATTCAATGTAATACACAAATATTCATTTATGTATCTACACATTTCACACAGAAGAAAAAATGCATATTTTACATAATAGCTCATTAATAGCTCATTTAACTCTATTTTTATCAATATGATTTCAAATCATTTCCAATTTCATTCCTTATCCAATATATCAATATTTCACCAATAATCAATCATCATAATCCATGAAAACATGATTTAGACTTTTAGGTAATCTCATGCTTAACCTACAAGTTGTAAGCAACTAGATGTCGATCTTCACCTCAAATGAGCTTTAAACTTTTCCTTCTCAATCCAATGCTCAAAGCTTCGGTCAAGGAAGTTTGAAAACTGATTTCTTGCTTAGAAATGAGTGTTAGACATCCTCATCAAGGTGCTAGCTCAACTCCTAACCAATGATACAAAATGGCCCCTATAATGGGTGTTTTCCGGCGAAATCGTTTCCTAACTTTGAATACAAAAACGTAATCTGCGAGGTATTGTTTTCCTTCGATTCTTTGGAGGCCTTAAACTGCTCCGTTTTCTGCAAAACGCACGTCTATGGATTCCTTATCTTGAGAGCTTTCTGTAGACACCTCACACGCCCCTTTTGGATGAGTGTAGCTCTAGATATGAATCAAACAAGCAACCCTACACACTGGAAAATAAACATGCGGACAGTTTCTTTCTTCCTTCCTCTCTTGAGTTGTGTGGCTCCTTTTTCCTCTATTATCTTTGGGAGTTCGTAAGGGGGGTTTGTTGGAGTGTCTGGGATCTCTCAATCAAGATACGTGGTTTACAAGAGAGTATGGGAGATATTTGATTTGCAATCAAATATGGGGTGGACCTCCCCTTTTTGTTTTCTTTTGAAGTTTTTGAGCAAATGAGCCAATATGTCCGCCCCATGTAGTCATCTCACCCATTTTTCTTTGTCTTGCAGGTACTCAAGTCAAGTGGATTGGTTTCCAACTCATCCCAATCAATTTGGGGTTCAAAATATCTACCAATACTTCCAAAAATGGAAAGATGGGTCCTATTGTTTTATCTTTTGTCATAAGATGTCTTTTTGTACTCTTTCTAATTTAATTAGACCAATTCAACTATCTACATCATATTATTGGTCTCTAATATGTGTAAGATAATCCAAATAATTCATATGATGTATAGTTATAGAAGAAAATCCTACTCCCATTACTTAGCTCAATATTGTCTGAGGTGGGACCATAGGAGTTTGTATCCTTCTCTAATCAACACATCACTTATTTGTGACTTTTGCATTTATATTCTGGGGTTACAAGTCGTGTGGGCCGCTCTCGAGTAGGCCTAGGACGTCATTCTTGAATACTTACTATTTTTAGCAGGTTGGGCCCAAAATAACATTTGGGTTGCCCGACCTTCCTTACTTTGTATCGAAAGGTTATGTATCCTTATTTACATAGTGTTGAGCTCTTCTATCTAATAAGATCGCCCAATTAAGTGTTTGTAAGCCCATTACTATTATACGATCCCAAACAGTAGTATGATTAATCATGCATAACGTAAAACAGTAATCGTTTTATGTTTTTTTCGATAATAGGGAAATTCAATACATATGCTTTGTAATTTAATTGGAATTTCATGGACGTTCGGGTGAGGTCTCACATAATCCCCTTTTTAGCTTGAAGTCGAGTGTTTCGTCTAAACTTACGTTGAGTGGTCGTTTTATTATTAGGATCACTTAATCGAGCAAGCCGCACTTGATTTGAGTCATATCCTGAAGACCCTTCATTAGGGACCACATCAAAATCCAATTGATAACGGCCCTTGATTGCTTTTTGTTGACTTTGTTCAGGGAACGAGACTTGAATCGGTGTTACTAGCATGACTTCCTCCACATTACTCTCATCCTCTTTTGCTTCTCTAGCCACACCATCATAATAGTTCTCCGTCAAAATGGCAATATCCCTATTAGCGTAATCAGTCTCAAGAGGAGAAATATTGATAAAAATACAATTCATGTGTCTCCAATTAGTCCCCGCCTAGGCACCCGCCTAGCCGCCTAAGCGCTAGGTGCTGGATTGCCGCCCGACTAGCGCTTAGCGCCTTTTAGAACATTGATTATGTCTTTGGAAATTTTTTAGATGTTAAGGAGATGTCGTGTTGGTTGTAGCTTCTGCATTTTCTTATGGGAAACTTAGTAAAGTTCGAAACCAGTTCAAAACCAGTTCAAATGCTATGCGTTTTGAAATTGAAGATATGGTCTGATGACCGCTTACGTGGCGTTGTAGTAAAAAGGAGTCTAACCTTTCGGGTTTTTCCCGAGTATCATGTCTCTGAGGAATGGCGGTGGACTTTTCTTAATTTAGTATTAGTCACGGGCTATCGCTAATCGTCGGAAGCTTTTTCAATACAAAAAGGGTGATTGTGTTCTAAACTAGGCCAAATTACAAAATTATAACTAGGAGCAAATTTCAACTAAAGATGAAGGCTTAAGATCAAATATTCTACATATTAATGAAAAGATTGAGGCAAATAAGGGCAATGAATTGAGTAATTAGAAATGAATATATTCTTGGACCTAGTAATTAGGGGAATTAAAACTAAAATTGGACTAATAATTTCTTTTCTCATAGACAAGAATAGAAATTACTCTCATTAATTTATCCTATTTCTATGTTTCATTAATGTATTCAAAAATTGTTAGCTTGAATTAAATTCTAATCTCATAGACAAGACATAAATAATTCTCCAATATTTTAATTAATAAAAATAGCCAAATTCATTAACTAATTAAACTCATTATTTAAGCAATTTGAATTTATTTCTCATAGACAAGATGTAAATCCCTTTCATTAAAATTTCCTATTTATAGACCTTATTAATGTGCTTGAATAAGGTTGGCTCAAATTATTTTCTAATCTCATAGACAAGTTAGAAATAATTATCCAAAATTTAATTAATGAAAATGGCTAACAATTATTAATTACTATTTCATCAATTTAAATAACTAGTCCAATTCATTAATTTTAACCGCCTAATTTTCGTCTAACAAGTCAATCCATATTTCTTTAGTCAATTCATGCCCAAAACAAATTTAGCTACTAAACTTTATTTTTGCATTCAACAATATAGTAAATAAATTAAACATTAACAATGAACTAAACATTTATGATAGAAAAAATTCAAACAAAAATAAGATTATGTAAAAATAAACTGTCTGAACTAAAATATGATCTGCTGTAATTTTTCCCGAATTTTCTAACCTAAAATCCAATTTTACTAACTAATTTGATAATTTTCCCAATATTAACTAGATAATATAAAAAGCAACTAGAAATATTCTAATTTCGTTTTAAATTTTATATTGACTACTGGGGGTGATATTGCAGTGGAATAAACTGGAATTAGGACCGAAATTATTTGTTTCTTTCTATTTTTAACTAATTAATTTAATTTATGCAATAGTAACAACTAATTACCGAAATTAATTAAAAATTACTTGTGCTTCGTGAAAAATAACTTTCTTCAGATAAATAACAACCTTGAGGCTAGTAAACAACTATATAATTAATTGGAATGAATTCAACATCAACAACTATTTTATTTAATTTTTGGAAGAAAATGCGAAATACTTGATAAATATTCTGGAAATTTTGGAAGAACAGATCAAACAAACAAGTTGCATATTCAGATTCTACAGATCGAGAGGATGAAAATGCATATATATAGAACTTACAATTTGAAGCTAAAATGAAGAAGATATGGAAGATTGAAGTTTCTTTCTCCCAAAAGCTTGAATAGCTGTAGAAATTGTGAAGAAGAATGAGGTTTTCGAACTCAATTAGAGTGTGAATGGTGTGTTTGAGTTCAGCAAAAATCGGGCTATTTATAGCAAAAAAATCCCGTAGGCGGTCTGGAGGGCGGCCGCCCTTCGGCTTGAACCGACCGCATGACGTCTTTTCATCGGTAACGGAACGTGGCAACGTCACTTCGCCGCAGGCGGTCACGGAAGGCGGCCAGCTGCCATTTCTGTCTGGACGCCTGCCGTCTTTTCGCACCGACCGGTCGTTGGCTTCGTCGTCTTGTGCCGTAGGCGGTCACCGAGGGCGGCCGCCCTTCATTGAGTGTCGGCAGCCTTCGGTCTTTTCCAGTCCCGATCAAAGTTGTAAAGTTGACTTTCCAAAAATACCATAGGCGGCCTAGAGGGTGGTCAGATCTGACCGCCTGTTTGACCGCCTGTGAGCTTATTTGACCGGCTTGTTCTTTATTTTCTGCTCTTCAAATTTCCCTTCTGGACCACTTTGATATTCAACTTCCTTCTTTAGATATGGATTTATTTGTTACTCAAATTGACTCATTTTGTGCTCAATTGGCCCGAAATTTCACCAAACATATTATGAATGTAATTTTCACCTAAATTCATGAAACTTGAACCAAAATATCCAAAATGTGCCTTGTTTTTCTATTTTCTATACAAAAATCGCTTAATTTTGATAAGAAAAATAAGTACAAAAATGGACTTATCAGGGTCGTATCATTCTCTTTTTCCGACTTCTCTCAAATTATGGGGTTCACTCTACATGAAAATGTTCTTCATGATCAAGTTGTTGACACTGTGAAGGGTTATATCTAGACAAAGTACTTTCGGGGATTTAAGAAAATGTTAAGCGCAAGGATATTAAGATGGTATTTCAGCCTATTCAAAGGGGTCAAGAGCCACATCAGGACATCCTTAAGCTTTCCCTACTCTATGTTTTATCCCATGCATTTTTGGCTGCTGAAGCTCAAGTGTCATTTTCTCCACGTTACATTAAACTAGTTGATAATATAGCTACTTTCAATTCTTATCCTTGGGGAAGGGTTATTTGGGATGATTCGGTTAGTTATTTTTTTGATGCTGTGAAGAGCATTTCATCAAATCCCTCGCATTACAATTTCTATGGCTGTGTTCTCACTTCACAAGTTTGGGGTTTTGAGTCATTTCATGTGTTACAAGACCTTGGTATAACTCATCTAGTTGACCCTGATGTTGTCCCATGTATTCTGAAATGGTCCTCATCTGCCAAGCCATCAAGTCAATCACCGAAGGAGTCCATTTTCAGTAATAAGGAAGTAAGTTGCTTATAGTTCATACGCATTTACTTTTTCCGCTTACAGTACTTTTTATGTTGTAGTGATTGTTTTAAATAAAATTATGCATTTCAATTCATTTTCAGTCCCATATGGCTCTCTAGCCCTGCTCTCGTGCAAGCCAATACTACAAAACTTTCTTCTCGGGCAAAGAAGACTTTACCAAAACCTCAACACCGTCAGAGCTCTACATCAGGGAGAAAAGCTAAAGGGATGATGCTAGTCATGCTGTTGAACCTCCAACCCGCTTAGTTCTGGAGTCTAGGATTTCTGTGCTCGAAACAGAAGTTGAAAAGCTCAGAACTCAGGTTTTAGACTTTGAAGAAAAGTTTATGCATCAACAACAAACGTTTGATCATCTCAGAGCCGTTGTTGACATTTCTCATCATAATGTTACTCGTTCTCCTCAGCCGATTCATGATCTTCAAGTACATGAAGCTAATTCTGAAGACAATACACTTTGAGGTTCATCCAAGTTGCACAAATCTGCTGAAGTTGTCTCTCTCCTTGTTCCTGTTGCCAGTGTCACTATGGGCGTACCTTCTCAAGACGATGGCCAGGAAAATGCTGATTCTGAAGATGTTGGTTTGACCCAAATTTTCAATGTTGCCTTCGACATCCTTGAATCAAATGTGAATGCACTTTTCACAATTATTATGGGATCACTATTTATTATACATTGAGTTCATCCTTTTTATTGCACCCATCATTCTTCATTGGTGTACCTCCGAGTGCTACTTTGGCTCTAAGGGCTAATCAGTCTGATACAATCCAGGTTAACTATAAATTTTTACCCGTTAGCACATTATAACTTATATTTCATTTCTTAGTATTGACTTTAATTTTCCAGACACCCATATTACATTCTTCTGTTTGTCATGGTGATACCTTGCCAGAATCAAATCAAACCTTACCACCTATGCAGCTCCAGGTTTTTTTCATATACTTTTTTATTCTCAATATTGGAAATGATTTTAATTTTACATTTGATTATTAGTGGTATGTATTGGGTTTTATTACAAATTGTTATGGTCTATCCTAGATTAACAATAACTAACTCCTCCCTCAAACATTATGTCATGTCATTTTATTTGTTCTCATGTGATTTTGTGATTATTAAAATGATTTATTCAGGTACCAAAATTACCTACTTGTATTGTTCATAGTGAAAGTTTGCCAAAATCGAATGAAAGCTTACCAGCGGTGCAAATCCAAATTTTTTAATAATTCGTATTCTTAGTATTAGAAATGATTTTTTTAAGTTTTATATTTGTTTCTACTAGTAGTACGTATTGAGTATTAATTCATTTTAGGGTGCATCCCATGTGACTAATTGCCAGTCCCAAACATTTTCTCATGTCACTTTATTTATACATGTGATTTTGTCATGGCCTTTGGCCTATATGATCCAATTGTAATTTCTCTATTTTTACTCTTTTTTACTCTCTTTTTTAGGTTTCCACTTCTAAGGCTGATGTTGTGATCCGCTTGGATGCCAAACAAGCACAAGACTGACCAAAACACAAGGTGCGTTCCTCAATACGTTATACTCTAGGGTCTGATGCTATATGCAAAGCTAAGAAGAGGCGACGTACTCTCCAAGTGGTTTGTCCATTCAGTCATGATCCTTTTGCTGAGTTCAAATCTGAGTCCGAACAACTCAACTTTTACAATACCATAATGGAAGGAGTTATTATATGTCATCAATCTTTAGCTACATTGACTAAGTACACACCAGAATACGATGACAACTTTCATCTGGATTTGGAGTCTGGATTGGAAGTGGATAGAAAGTCTTGGCGTTATCGACTACATGACACTGGTCAATGGCTTGATGCCACAATATGTAACTATATATCACTATGTCACATGTCAATTTATTTTTTCAGTTATACTAATTGCATTTCTCATTTTTCAGCATCTCCAAACCATTGATTTTTATCTCCGACTGAGAGCTGTTACATTTAACTTCCCCCCAAAAAAATCTACTGCATGCACATACTTTCCAAATCATCTTAATGATTTCTTTGATTCGTACAAGTCTAGTTCACGTGATCTCTCAAAATTAGTCAAAGATCCATATGTTATTATTGTGATGGGAGAAGATGAAACTCGATACTTACGCCCATGGATTGAGTGTGACTACATCTACGGTCCATTTATTCTTGAATCCAAACATTGGATTCTTCTTGTTCTGGATGTTCATGCAAACACTTTTTTGTGTATGATACCAGCAACAGACGCGCTACCATACAAAAAAATGCATAATGAGATGTGTGGCCTCATTCACTATCTCCCCTGATCTTATCTTACATGCGATCTTCTGCCCGTGGATGTGAATCTACTATCGTTACTTCTGCCAACATTAAAATGATCCATGGTGTCCCACAACAGGTCAATGGGTATGTGACATATTCTCTCATTTAACTGCTTTGACCTTCCTTCTATAGAATATTACCCGAAATAGGACTAAAACAGTTTGAAAATTCCAAAATAGAACTGTCAAGTTTTTATTCCCAAAACTAGACTAATTACTGCCATGTTTTGGCAGTACCAGACTTCAAACATGGCATTATTTTCTACACTTGGCAGTAATTACTTCTATTTTGGGAATTATAAACATGACAGTCCTATTTTGGAATTTTAAATTAAAACTGTTTTAGTCTTATTTCGGTAACTTTACATTCTTTTTAATAATCTACAGAACTGAATGTTTAAAATATGTATGACTCTTTTTCAGTGGAGATTGTGTGCTTTTGGTGATGAAGATGGTTGAAGTACTTCAAATGGACATGGATATACATCTTGTGTGCCCCGAAAAAGTTCCTTCTTATCGAGCAAAGTGGGCCTATGACCTTTATGTTCATGGCTCGTTAATGGGAAAAGAAATAGTTACCCATTCATCTATTGTTTAACTTTGTCCCTTTAGAATACCAAATATGATGTACAAACTTCTACTACTCAAAAGTGTTTTGTGACTTTGTGGTTTCATGTTAACGTGTGATGCCCACATAATTGATGACTACTTTTGAATTCAAAACAGAACTTAATATTCATAACTTCTTTTGCATTGTTCTCTCACTCTTCAATTATTGTGCTTGTGATGCCTATGTAATTGTAGTGTTGTTTGTTTCCTTCACAGTGACACCATTATACTGATATATAGTAGTTCATCCCTTTCAACAATAATAATACACCATATATAATTATACCACTAACAAATGTATGCAACTCATTCAAAATCATCAACCCCACACTCCTATTGCACCTATTAAACTATCAAGTATAAAAAAATAAACAAGTTAACACTAAACTTTCAATATTCATTCCTTTCGAAAAAATATTAAATGGCCAAGAATGTCAATATTCATTCCTTTCAAATCCAATAGTAAGACTGAATTATAATATGAATTGTTTTATTACTTCAAACGTAAAACAAAACAATTCAATTTTTCAGGAACAACATGATAACATCAGTGAAACGTATGGCAGTGACACAATTGATAATGACATAGTGTTCATAATACTAGTGACACGCATTCCGGTGATCCAATGATAGTGACATAGTGTTAATACTATTAGTGACACGTGTAGCTAGTGACACAAATGGTAGTTACACAGCTGTAATACTACTAGTGATACATATTGCAATGACAGTATTTGGTAGTGACAAATGTTAATATACTACTAGTTACATGTAAAAAACTATGCAACTTTAGTTCTTCCCTGAAGATAATTTCACTGTGAGTATGTAACACTTGAGATTTGATTTAAATGGACTAATAGTACTATTCATACCAACAAGGTGCACCTCCTTTTAAGAAAGCTTATCAGCTAAGAACTCCAAAATTAAGCGTGCTTGCACGAGAGTAGTCTTGGGGTGGGTGACCCCCCGGGAAGTTTTTAAGGGCGCGCACGAGTGAGGAAAACTGCGTGGAAAAGGCTAGTGGCGGTTTGTGAGGACAGTACTAGAGGTCTGGGGGTGTGTTGGAGTAACTACTTCGGGTCCTATGGGGCGGGGTGTTACAGAGTAACTTTTTTTCAAGAATAAATCATTTCTATTAAATGAAATAATTGTTGCATTCTTTTCATTATACTTAAAACAAAAGTGAAAATTCCCTGAAAATCTTGACAAAACACTCTAATAAAACAAAATCTTCAGCCACCAATGTCACACATTATCACACATTTTTCTATTAGCCACCAAGGTCGTAAAGTTTATACATTCGCAGACTGTAATATGCAAGGGAGCATGTGTAATTCATATCCCATTAGACTTATTCTTAAACATAAACTAGTAGAAATTGAAGTTCAAAAAGACAAATGAAATTCTTTATTTTAAAGCTCATTAGTGACGTGGTATTGGGTTGTTGCAAGTCTTTTGGTTGTGTCCGCGTTGTTTGCATCTTTCACATTTTTGTTTCTTCACAAATTCACCCGTTGAATGAATTCTTTTATTCTTTGGTCTTCCAGCTGCCCGTTTATCTGATACCAATGGGTGAATGATCATATCTTTGTACTTCCTTGGGATATCGGCTTCACGGTATGATTCTAATGGTTCTACTACTCCAGTGTATGCTTTCAGCCATGAGCTGCTCCTGTAATATATAGAAATAAAGTCATGGCATGACATGACAACCCATTCCTTGCTCTTATTGATGCAACTTCATGAACGCAAACGAAATCCTCCAATTCAAACTCCCTACAAGAACATCTCTTTGTCTCAAGGTCTACCACATATGCTCTACTTGATTTGTCTATAACTTCAAATTCAAAGTTTATGCTTGGTCTGACCTGTAAGTAAAGAAAACAAATGAATTTATACAATGCTAGTTACTAATAAATAGTTTTAAGAGACTTTGGCCACTACTTTAGATCTCAATACATTTCAGTGTGATTTTTTCAGTTTTGATACATTATTCTTAGCACACACAAAAATCAAATAACTTACTATCATCCCAGCAGAATCATGAAGCAAATTCACAAGCACCTCCTCTGCTACTGAAGACAAGACCGTGTTGTTTTCAGATACTTCTTTTCTTCTATCATGAAACCACTTTTGGTATTTTACTCTAAGAAATTCAATGACCATTGTTATCGGGTATTCCCTGGCAGTGACAATAGCCGTGTTGAGTGATTCTCCACTATTAGAAGTCATTACAGAGTACCTTCTTCTTGTCATTGCACTCGTAGCCCATTTTTGGCACCATTTTCAGTAAGATATTTTCGAATCCTTGGGTCTTCTGAATCAAGTAGCTTCATATAATATTCAAACCATCGTGATGTTGGAGCCATTGCTACAACATTGAAAAAAGTAATCACATTCTCCCCCCCCCCAAACTTGGATGTTATATTCCCAAGTATGTGTTGCACACAATACCCATGGTCTGCACCTAGATAAATGTCTTTCACAGCCCTAAGAAGCCCTTCATTTCTGTCTGAAACGAAGCACATTTCAGGCTGTTCTCCGATTGCCTCTTTCAGCTTTGTTAAGAACCATGTACATGACTCTTTGTTCTCTCTACCACATATTCCAAACGCTAGTGGAAATATTTGTCCATTTGCGTTCATACCACATGTCGTTAAAATTGTTCCCTTAAATTTTGCTTTTAAGAAAGACCTGTCCACACTAATTATAGGTCTACAAGTAGACCATCCTTCTTTAAATGCTCCCAGTGACACAAATAACGATTTAAAAATGTTTTTTGAACCAGTGTCTAGAGATATGATAGATCCAAGATTTTTTTGATCTATCATATAACACAAGGTTGGAAATTTAATGTATGACTCTATATCAGTTCCACAAATTAATCCCAAAGCTTTTTCCTTACCTTTCCATGCCTTTTTGTAATCTAAGTCCACCCCAAGTTGTTTGTGTAGAACTGCCATTATTGCTTTTGGTGGATAGGGCTTTCTTGAGGCATTTAGGTATTGATGTTTAATTAGCTTCCCAATAATCAACACATTTGCTTGTCTATTGCCACTCATTCTACTGTCAATGGAGCAGCTATGCATATTATCAAAGTAATAACACAATCAAATATATATATATATATATATATATATTTATAATCAACCAAACAATATATATAAATGAGAAAAGAGTCAAACAATATTTATAACAAATATATATATATATATATATTTATAATCAACCAAACAATATCACCAATAACACAAAATACAACATATTATAAATGAGAAAAGAGTCAAATAAGACCTTCTACTATTATGAAATAGTCACATAAGACCATGTACTCAATAAAGTGTCATATAAGTACCTCTACTTGTAAAAAGCAATCAAATGAGTCCTAATGACCTATTTAACACCTCTTAATCCCGGTTTCAACGTACTTATGACCATCTTTTTTAGAATACATTATACGGCATATGTTGAATATTTAACTAAGATTGGTTGAAATACAAGTCAAAGAAATCGACATGTAAGCTAAAATCAAGATTAGGAGGTGTTAAATAATCCATTATGACTCATTTGATTGCTTTATACAAGTAGATGTACTTATATGACACTTTATTGAGTACATGGTCTTATGTGACTATTTCATAATAGTAGAAGGCCTTATTTGACCCTTTTCTCTATTATAAATAGAATGCTATATGTCCTTTTACAGTACTCTTCAAACTCAAGCATCTCCTACAATCATTTTTACATATAGTTATCATCTAATAGTTACAACAACTGGAAAAGGAAACATTAAAAGAAAATTATCAAATTCGTATACTATTTTTACTGTCACTAAAATCAATCAAATGAATGTTTAATCAACTGGAAAAGAAAGTTACATTTACCTTTTCACTTCAAAGCAACATGTGTTGTACAATCTCACAGCACGTACTGCCCACTTGCAGCCCTCATCAAAGCAAACAACAAGATTGCAATTTGGATGTGATGCTCTAGTTGTGAATTTGAATTTGTTGTGCAATGCATAAAGTTTCAAGGCCTCCTTTAAAAACATTTTTGCTAGGATATATTCCATGTAATCTTAATGTTGTGTCCATCAATACAACCTGACCATTGCTTAAACCTCCCAGCCATGTTAACAAAGGTGCGCGCACAATTGACATGCAATCGAATGGAATCGTATAACCATCTCTCTGTCCAAAAACTCTACTTATCACTATAGCAGCATCTTCATTTCTATTAAGCCCGATCAGTATGACATTGTTTGCAACTTCAGATTCCCTTGTTCTGAGGTTTGTGTCACTTACCATCTCCCTTTCACTTATCTTCATTATTTGTATGCATAAGGGATATTTTCCTACATGTCCTGTAACACCCCGGGCGTACCAGACCCAAGGTAGTTACTCCTACACACCCTCTAGATCTCTAGTACTGTCCTCACAAACCAACATGAGCCTTTACCGTGCACTTTGTCCTCACTCATGCGCGCCATGAGAAACTTCCAAGGGGGTCATTCATCCCAAGATTACTCCCGTGCAAGCACACTTAACTTTGGAGTTCTTGAGTGATGAGCTCCCTTAAAAGGAGATACACCTTTGTTGGTATGAGTAGTACTATTAATCCTTTTAAATTAATCTCGGGTATTACAATCACCCCCACTTAGAATCGCAATGTCCTCATTGCGCCCTTAAACCAATCTCAATCAAACCCCAGAATCTTGCCCCGCTAAGTGCCCACCCGATATCCTACGAATCAGCACATTGTCGCAGGGTTGCTCTGATACCACCTGTAACACCCCAAGCATACCGGACCCGAGGTAGTTACTCCTACACACCCTCTAGACCTCTTGTCCTCACAAATCACCACGGGCCTGTACCGCGCACTTTGTCCTCACTCATGCACGCCCTGAGAAACTTCCGAGGGGGTCACCCATCCCAAGACTACTCCCGTGCAAGCACACTTAACTTTGAAGTTCTTGGGTGACGAGCTCCTTAAAAGGAGATGCACCTCTGTTGGTATGAGTAGTACTATTAATCCTTTTAAATTAATCTCGGGTATTACATGTCCCATAACTTCTTAATCAATTCACAATATGAAGCCTTGGAGTTAAGTTCAAGTCCATGTGTTGATTTTGAAACAAACTTTTTCTGCACGTTCCACCTTCCATCAAACATCACTGTAATCAAAATTTGCTCAATGTCTCTATTCAAAAAAAGAATCAACTATTTGTTGCTGAATTTGAATTTAAATAAAATTAATAGTAATTAGTTTTACATTAATATTTTAACTGATTATCTAAAACTCAATGTGAAATACAAACTGGTAGTGACATATCCCTTCATAGTTCACAACAATCTTCCTCAAGTAGAAGAGAAAAAAGTTATATCAATGTCAATATTCTGTTTCATTATGTATAGGTACAATAGCTTTCATATATTCATTCAAATATATGCTTGCTTAACACATCACAATTACAGTATTTTAGAACTTGGAATGACAATCACTAAATATTTTCTTTCAACTTCAAATAAACAATACAAATATAGTTTCTCTATCAAGTTTCTGGATACAACAAAACAATAGTGACAATTATTACTACAGTCTTTTTAATATTAAAAGAATTACATAGCTTTTGAATTGTAGTGATATAAACAATATGTAGACATAAACAAGATCTAATGTCACTGGTTTAGATGCATACAAATGTGCAGTTAGTCATAGTGAAACATAGAAACTAGTTATACTGACACTCATAAACAAGATATAGTGAAACAAAGGAAAAAGGGGCAAATAAGCCCACATACTAATAAAAAAAGGTCAAATAAGCCCTTATATAGGAGGCTCTATCCGGCCGTCGCCATTTCGGGTAGTTCCTGGTGGAATTTTTTGATGAAATGTTTTGAGAATCTTATTCATTAAGTCTAGTTTACTCATACCAAATTTCAGCTAACAATTCAATTGGGAAGGCATTGAAGTAAATTCTTGAAGATAACTGCGCAGTTATCTTCAAGAATTCATTTGAATGCCTTCTCGATTGAGTTTTAGCTGAAATTTGGTATGAGTAAACTAGACTTAATGAATAATATGTTCAAAAAATTGCATAAAAAATTTACACTGGGAACTGCCCCAAATGACGACAACCGGACATAGCCTCAACTTATTTGACGTTTTTTGGTTAGTACGCGGGTTTATTTGCCCCTTTTTTCGTGAAACAAATGTGCACTTACTCATAAACAAGATATAGTGACACTTGTTTACCAACATATTTCAGGCTCTGTAATCGTAAAACATAGAAATCAGTTATAATATGCATTTGTTGGCATTGAGATTGAATAATGCGATTGAATTCTTAGTCGTGATTACCTATGACAAGGTATTCTCTCTAAATCTCCTTATCAGCTGCGAAAACTTCCATATCAGCTGCGTAAACCTCCATATCACCTGCGTAAACTTCCCCCCATACTTGCAACGCTGCTAATTGTTGCAGTTGAGAACCGCAGCAAATAGCCTAAAATGACCGCAACAAATAGCATTTTTTCTAGTAGTGGATCATCACCCAGTTCGTATATAGTGCATCCGGGTGTACGTACACCCGGCCCAAGTAAGAAAGACGGCCCAACCACTAATACAGGCCAAAAAAAAATCGGTGGCATATTTGTAATTTAAGCGAAAATTCACGGCTTCCGCTAAATGAGCAATATTGTACGTTTAGTGAGCATCCAACCTATTTTATTGAGTATTACGAGACTAACAATGAGTAACACGATCTCAACTTCATATCTTCTAGTTTTTGTTCTTTTTCTTATTTTTTCTTTTTTAAAAACTTATCAAATTATATCTATAATACACTCTTATGAATTTCAATATGTGAATTTTGTGTAATATGATACTTTTGAAATATGCATTGATATGACATTTTAAAATGAGCATAACATCAATACGAAATGAGCATACGTAACTTACAAAATGTTAATTGATATGAAAATCATAAAGTTTGTTAGTTTGACATCACGACATTTTCATTGAGCATCATCAAACCTTCTCTGTTGAGATAAAAATCACAGTTTCTGTTAAATGAGCATTAATGAACTTTTAATGTGCATCAAACTTATTATGAGTATTAAAACACTTTCAATGAGCATCACACTTATTCAGTTGAGTATTAGGAACCACTTACAAAAGGAGTATCAAAAAATCCAAAATGTCATTTGAAATTGCTAATGTGCTCAAATCCTTATTTGTCTATACTCATTTCATTTAAACATTATGCTCATTTGGCACGTGAGAGCGATGTGGCAAGGGTTGGATTGATTTGTCAGGTCAATCTCAGCGGAATGTAGTCTATACAAAGCATTAACGTTGTCCTATAGAATCTCTGCAACACCAAAGATGGAGGAAACACAACGAATTTCTCGAAGAAGATGACTGGTGCTCGTTTGGGTGATCTTTTCTGGTGGGATTACTGCTGAAAGCGGAAGTGGGGGGCGGGTTGACGGCCGGAAGACTGGCTGGTTCCGGATCTCGCTGGTGGTGGCCGGTACAGGTGGGCGAACGAACTGGCTGGTGCAAAACTCGTTGGGTTGACGGCCGAAAGACTAGCCGGTTCCGGAAATCCTTATTTGTCTATACTCATTTCGTTTAAACATTATGCTCATTTTGCTTTTTATTTTGTTTTTAAAATGTGCAAGTATAAATACTTTGTACATTAATGTCCCGATTTATTTTAATTATTTTCTGAGTGCAATCAACCTTTAACTTAACTTTTAAGTTTGTGTGTTATAAAATATTTTAGGTTTTATAACTGTAGAGAGAATACCTTGTCATAGGTAATCACGACTAATAATAGAGAAAAGGGTCAAATAAGGCCTTCTACTATTATGAAATAGTCACATAAGACCATGTACTCAATAAAGTGTCATATAAGTACATCTACTTGTATAAAGCAATCAAATGAGTCATAATGGATTATTTAACACCTCCTAATCTTGATTTTAGCTTACATGTCGATTTCTTTGACTTGTATTTCAACCAATCTTAGTTAAATATTCAACATATGCCGTATAATGTATTCTAAAAAAGATGGTCATAAGTACGTTGAAACCGGGATTAAGAGGTGTTAAATAGGTCATTAGGACTCATTTGATTGCTTTTTACAAGTAGAGGTACTTATATGACACTTTATTGAGTACATGGTCTTATGTGACTATTTCATAATAGTAGAAGGTCTTATTTGACTCTTTTCTCATTTATAATATGTTGTATTTTGTGTTATTGGTGATATTGTTTGGTTGATTATAAATATATATATATATATATATATTTGTTATAAATATTGTTTGACTCTTTTCTCATTTATATATATTGTTTGGTTGATTATAAATATATATATATATATATATATATATATTTGATTGTGTTATTACTTTGATAATATGCATAGCTGCTCCATTGACAGTAGAATGAGTGGCAATAGACAAGCAAATGTGTTGATTATTGGGAAGCTAATTAAACATCAATACCTAAATGCCTCAAGAAAGCCCTATCCACCAAAAGCAATAATGGCAGTTCTACACAAACAACTTGGGGTGGACTTAGATTACAAAAAGGCATGGAAAGGTAAGGAAAAAGCTTTGGGATTAATTTGTGGAACTGATATAGAGTCATACATTAAATTTCCAACCTTGTGTTATATGATAGATCAAAAAAATCTTGGATCTATCATATCTCTAGACACTGGTTCAAAAAATATTTTTAAATCGTTATTTGTGTCACTGGGAGCATTTAAAGAAGGATGGTCTACTTGTAGACCTATAATTAGTGTGGACAGGTCTTTCTTAAAAGCAAAATTTAAGGGAACAATTTTAACGACATGTGGTATGAACGCAAATGGACAAATATTTCCACTAGCGTTTGGAATATGTGGTAGAGAGAACAAAGAGTCATGTACATGGTTCTTAACAAAGCTGAAAGAGGCAATCGGAGAACAGCCTGAAATGTGCTTCGTTTCAGACAGAAATGAAGGGCTTCTTAGGGCTGTGAAAGACATTTATCTAGGTGCAGACCATGGGTATTGTGTGCAACACATACTTGGGAATATAACATCCAAGTTTGGGGGGGGGGGAGAATGTGATTACTTTTTTCAATGTTGCAGCAAGGGCTCCAACATCACGATGGTTTGAATATTATATGAAGCTACTTGATTCAGAAGACCCAAGGATTCGAAAATATCTTACTGAAAATGGTGCCAAAAATGGGCTACGAGTGCAATGACAAGAAGAAGGTACTCTGTAATGACTTCTAATAGTGGAGAATCACTCAACACGGCTATTGTCACTGCCAGGGAATACCCGATAACAATGGTCATTGAATTTCTTAGAGTAAAATACCAAAAGTGGTTTCATGATAGAAGAAAAGAAGTATCTGAAAACAACACGGTCTTGTCTTCAGTAGCAGAGGAGGTGCTTGTGAATTTGCTTCATGATTCTGCTGGGATGATAGTAAGTTATTTGTTTTTTGTGTGTTCTAAGAATAATGTATCAAAACTGAAAAAATCACACTGAAATGCCTAAAAGGAGTAGTATATACATGCCTTTGTTTCTTTTTCTACCAACAGTAGCCGGGGCTAGTGATGGACCTGGGCTGGGCCGGTTCTAGTTACGGGCCGGGCCCGGGCGGGCTTTTTTTGCAAATCTTTGGGCCTGGAACCGGCCTGGGTTGATACCGAGTCCGGGCCTAATTGGGCCGGGTCGTGCCCGTTTCAATGTCTAATTTTTTTTTGCTTTCTTGTTATTCCCTGCCCCCCCTCATCCGCACCCCCCAAACTTCCCCAAAACACTCAGCCCTATCCTAGGAAAAGAAAAAAAATTGAAAAAACAAAAAAAATTGACCCGGGCCCGGCCTGAACCGCCCGGGCTGGTTCGCCCAAAACTGGGCCCCGAGCCCGACCCACCTGAGCCCGACCCGCCCAAACGGGCTAAAAGCCTGGAATCGGTCCCGGTCTGGTCCGGGCCCGCACAGTAGCGGGCTGGCCCGGCCTGATTTAGTCCATCCCTAGTCGGGGCCGCACCTTCTATTTAAATCGATTGGGAACCAATCTCCCTGATTCCCCCTTTTCCTTTTCTTCATTTAAAGGTGTTCTATTCAATCCTTTGTCAGAGCTCATCTGTCCCTTGTCTGGTATGTTTAGTTTTCTGTCTTCTATGCAATTGCTAAAGGTTATACTCGTGATTTTAAATTACTTTCAAAACGGGAGATTGTTTTGACTGAAAATTTTTTGTTGCTAAGGTCTGGTTCTGAGTTATATATATACGTGTATTTGGATTAGGCTTCTTGAGTTTAAAATCTGGTTGAGTTCTTGTTGTCCGTTATAATTCTGGAAAGTAGGATTCAAATTTCAAATACAAAACCAAATTTTGTTGCTAAAGTTGTTAAAAACCAGGCAGCTGAGCTGGGTAGATACCTTCTCAAGTTTCTAATGCATGGATTCTATTTCCAGGGCCGGTCCTAGCATTTTATGGGCCCTGGGTGATACATATAGAGTAGACCTTAAGGACAACGTTTGAATTTTTATATTTGTTTATAAAAACTATAATTAAGTATATTTAAGCATTTTTTCATTCAAATACGAGTATAACATATCAAAGAAATTAATAAAGAACAGTTAGAGAGATTATATTTAAGTATTTGATAATTGACATTCGAAAATACCATGTACCAAACCGGCTCAATGGAAAAGTAGAACGATTGTTAGTACATAATTTTGAATTGGGGAAAGACGTGAAAGTTATATCGCTTATGGAGTAAAGTTTTCATATTTTGATTCCCATTTTCACTAGATTAAACAAATTGCAAGTTTCTAAATCCTTGGTACCCTAGTTTAATCTTTCACTTACACAAGAGAACAGAAAAATTAGCCAAATACTATCAATGAATCATGAGTTTACATGAGAGAGGTAGATGAAAATATTGGCATTTATGCACTAACGTACACTTAATGAATCAAAAGAAAGTGTGAAATTTGTTCACAAACAATTATGGTATAGATGTTTCAGAATTTTAGAATTGTAATTTGTAGATGTTGAATAAAAAAATGAACGTAATGAAAAAATTATAAGTTTGATTTTATTTTTAAATTTTTATATATTAAAATATAAACACTTACACACATATATATATATAATAAAATTCTGGTCAGTTCGGACTGACCAGAATTGCTTTGCGGGCTTTTCGAGTTACATTTTTTTATGATAATTTGTGAACATGTTCGTCATGAAGTGTAGCACATTCGCTCAAAATTTCAGCTTAAAATTCTATTTGAAAATCAGTTAAATAAATTGTTGAAAAACATTGTGATTTTTATGCATATGTTTGTGCAGTATTTTTGAAGAATTTATTTAACTGACTCCCAATTGAATTTTTTGATGAAGTTTTATGTGAATGTTTTACATTTAATGAAGAACGTGCTCACAAAATTTCATTAAAAAAGTCTACCCAAAAGGCTCTCAAACGAGATTGTCCTTACGGCGGTTCTGGTCAGTTCGTACTGACCAAAATATTCCTCATATGTAAATGGAAATTTATGAGCCCTAGGGGAGCAATGGACCCTGGGCGCATGCCCCTTTTCTCATGCCCCAGGACCGGCCATGTCTATTTCAATGTTGGGCATAAGTCTTATGTTTAGTTAATAGAGCAATTGGATTTCATTGTTACAGCCATATTCTTTTTCTCCTATCCGTGGGGTTTACTTATAAAATTTTCTGTAGAGTATTCCGTCCCATAAAATAAGTTTCACTGTTTCCCTTTTCCCATTTCCCAAAAAATTGTTCCCATTTATCTTTTTGGAAAGTTTTGTGTGACTAACATTTCCCTTTCTTAGTCAACCACAACCATACATTTTTACTTTATTCCCTGTAATATAGATCTCATAGTGATACGGTCCTTTCATTCAGCGAACATTCAACTAAGTCTAGAACATGATATTGTGTCTATCCCAATAACTCAGTCTCTGTCTCTCAATCTTTCTAGATGATCCATAACGATCATATTCGATATCCAAAACGAATATATCTTTGCATTGGCCAATGACTTTATGATTCATCTAGATATGAGAAGTAGCATTTCTCTCTTAATCTATTATGAGGAATGAATCCTTTCTTGGCTCAACTACTACTCCGTGTGCTTCGTGATGCACCCAACACATGCCGTATCTACCCCGATTGGAGTGCAAGCGTTGGTCATGGTCAAAGTACATCACTCTGCACATGTAGTACGTATTGATCTCAAGTCGGAGGACTATTACACTACTCTATACGCCGATAATCCCATAGACACGTGAATAGAACTTATCAAATGGTTTCTCGGTGGGTATGCCAATATTCTCTAAAATATCTATGTGACCATCATGAATTACAGGAACTCATAGTCGTGAGATCAACTATACTTTTTAAAAGTATGATGTAGTCTACATATCAATCTTATCGCATATCATCAATATCTCATTCTTGATGATCATTGATTGGGGCTATTTTAGGACCTTAAGTTATATCATATAAGCTCCCGCTTACTTATTGACAACATAAATCCAAGGGAACACAATTACGAATAAAACATTGACAATCGAAAAACAATCATTCATAAAGTGTAATAATGTGTATATATCAAATATAAAAACTAAATGTGATCAAGTACATATGTCTTTAAAAAAATGATTGTCGCTGGGAAATACTCCCTCCGTCCCTCTTATATTGTCCCGTTTTACCTTTTCGGGAAGTCCCACTAAAATTGTCTCATACCATATTTGGTAAAGTTTGTGTGGTTCTAAATCATTCTTACTTTATTCTTACTTTATCAATTAATATCAACCACACAACCCCACTTTTCTTAATAATCGTGACACTCTCTTCCGACCCAATATAAGAGGGACGAAGGTAGTATATACTAACAATCTCCCACTTGGCCTAGTGCCAATCACCAATGCGTCTAACACCTAGATTCTCAAAATGTCTATTATGTTTCTCGCAGCTCAAAGGTTTGGTGAAGGGATCAGCCAAATTGTCCTTAGTGGAAACACGTTCTATTACAACCTCTCCTCTTGCTATCTGCTCTCGAATCACATGATAGCGCCTCGGCACATGTCCATTTCTCTTTCGCATCTTGGTTCCTTTGCTTGTGCAACAGCACCAGTATTGTCACAATAAACGGTTATTGGACGACTGTCGTTTGGAACAACCCCTAATTCTTTGAGGAATTCACATATCCATACGGCCACTTTAGCTGCTTCTGATGCAGCAATATACTCGGCTTCTGTTGTCGAATCAGCTGTAGTGTCTTGCTTGGAACTCTTCCAGTCTACTGCTGCTCCATTGAGATTAAAAATATATCCTGATTGTGACTTATAGTCATCCTTATCTGTCATGAAGCTAGCGTCAGAGTAACCGGATGCTATTAGTTTCTCTTGTCCACCATAAACCAAGAAATATTCTTTAGTTCGTCTAAGATACTTAAGAATAGTCTTAACAGCACTCCAATGTCGTTCTCCTGGATTATTTTGATATCGACCAACAATACGAAGTGCATAAGCCACATCTGGCCTAGTACAGATCATAGCATACATGATTGAACCAATTGCAGAAGCATATGGAATCCCTCTCATGCGTTTGATCTCATCATCAGTTGAAGGACTATCCTTCTTTGATAACGATATCCCATTACCCATCGGGAGGAATCCTTTCTTAGATTCTTCCATTTTAAATCGATGTAGTATTTTGTCAATATACGTGGATTGTAAAAGACCCAACATCCTGTTAACTCTGTCTCTATAGATCTTAATCCCAGAGATATAACAGGCTTCACCTAGATCTTTCATCAAGAAGATATTGGATAACCATTCTTTCACGGACTTCAATAAGAGGATATAATTCCCTATGATCAGAATGTCATCAACATAAATGACCATAAAGACCACACTATCCTTGCTGCGTTTTGTATACACACACACGTCCTCATTGCTTCTGATGAAGCCAAACGATTTGACCGCTTCATCAAAACGGATATTCCAACTCCTTGAGGCTTGCTTTAGCCCATATATGGATTTCTCCAATTTGCATACTGATTTGGGATTTGACTTGGATATAAAACCTTCAGGTTGTACCATGTACACCTCCTCCTTGAGGTTTCCATTAAGGAAAGCAGTTTTGACATCCATTTGCCAAATCTCATAATCATAGTATGCTGCTATCGCAAGCAAAATTCGAATGGACTTAAGTTTTGCAACTGGCGAATAGGTGTCACTATAGTCAATTCCCTCCCTTTGACTATAACCTTTAGCCACAAGCCTAGCTTTGTATGTTTGCACCTTGCCTTCAGCATCAATTTTCTTCTTGAAAACCCATTTGCATCCAATGGGTCTAACCCCAACAGGCAAGTCAACCAAGTTCCATACTTGATTGATATACATCGAGTCCATTTCAGATTTCATGGCCTCTCGCCACCTCTCTAAATCAATATCTAATATTGCTTCAGTGTAAGTCTTAGGTTCATCCTTGTCAGGAATTTCAACATCATCATGATCCTCCATGAGGAAGCCAAACCTAGTTGGTTCATGACGAATCCTATTAGACCTACGAAGTTTAATATTTTGCGATTGTTCAGGCTGTTCATTCTGATTGTGAAGAGGTTCTCGTTCATTGGACTGTCCAATGCTCGGAGATTTTTCTGGTGCTACACTTTTAAGTGTTTCCAGAGAAGGAGAAGTAGGTGCAGAAGGAATGACAACCATGTCATTTCTTTCATGCCTAGTAGGAACCACTTGCTGGTGCGAGGTGCTTCCTATATTACTCCCACTAGCTGAAGGATATCCTCCTAGAGACATACTTCTGCTTAATCCTCCCACTGAATCCTTGTTTTGACCATCTAACAAGTCTTCATCCTCTATGTTATTTTGTGATTCTTGAATTTCTTCTAGTACTATCTTCTCACGATTGAATTCCTTGAAGACCAAGTCTTCTTCTAGGAATTGTGCCTGTCTGGAAATAATGATTTTATGTTCCTCAGGATGATAGAAATAGTATCCCCTAGTTTCTTTAGGATACCCCACAAAATAACATCTCTCACTTCTAGCTCCTAACTTATCAGTGTGCAATTTCTTTACATAAGCAGGGCAACCCCACACTTTAATATGTGAAAGAACATGCTTCTTATTACACCATAACTCATATGGTGTCTTTTGCACTGATTTAGATGGAACTCTATTCAGAATGTATATCGAAGTTTGCAATGCATACCCCCAAAGAGATGTTGGAAGAGACGTGGAATTCATCATGGACCTAACCATGTCTAACAAGGTTCTATTTCTCCTTTCAGAGACACCATTCAATTGAGGTGTTCTTGGAGGAGTCCATTGTGACTGAATTCCCTGACCTTTTAAGTAATCAAGAAACTCTTTACTCAAGTATTCCCCTCCACGATCAGATCGTAGAGTCTTGATACTCTTGTCAAGTTGCTTCTCTACTTCAGCCTTATACTCCATGAATTTCTCAAAAGCTTCTGATTTGTGTTTCATAAGATACACAAATCCGAACCTAGAGAAATCGTCAGTAAACGTGATGAAGTAAGAAAAACCTCCTCTAGCTTGATTTGGGAATGGTCCACACACATCTGTGTGAACCAATTCAAGCACTTCTTTGGCCCGTAGTCCTTTTCCAAGAAAAGGTTTACTCGTCATTTTAGCTGAGAGACACGAATCGCAATTACCATATGATTCAAAATCAAATGGTGTTAAGTAATTTAATTTACTTAACCTAGCTATTTTGGCTTCATTAATATGACCAAGCCTACAATGCCAAAGATATGTGGTATTTTTCAGATTACTTAACCTTGGTCTTTTATTTTGTACATTTAATATGTCATGTCTACAATTAAGAACATATAAACCATTCATAAGAGGAGCATTTCCATACACAATACCATTTTGTGAAAAACAACAAGTGTTATTAGCAAAATGAAAAGAAAAACCCTCAATGTCTAACATAGGAATGGAAATTATGTTCTTTGTTATAGAAGGAACAAAATAACAATTATTTAGTTATAATCTATAACCACTGGGTAAATCTAATATATAAGTCCCTACACATTCAGCAGCAACTTTTGCTCCATTTCCTACACGTAGGTCAATCTCACCCAGCCTAACTGCCCTACTGTCATTTAGGCCTTGCACACTATTGCAAATGTGTGAGCCACAAGCCGTATCTAATACCCAACAGTGAGAGTTAGTTGTAGACATATTAATATCAATGACAAAAATGCCTAAGTTAGAAGCACTCGGTGCTTTGGCTAGATTAGTCCTGTATATCTCACAATCTCTCTTCCAATATCCTATCTCTTTGCAGTAGAGACATACATCATTTGGTACCTCAGCAATGCGATTCTTCTGAATGTCCTTGTCAAACATGGCTAATTCAGAAGAGCTAACATCAAGGATCTCGGGTACACATGTATCAAATACATGTTCGATATTTTCTTGCCTAAGAACGAAACGCATATTTTGTTCCAAGTCTAGAAAGTTTGGTTCAATCAGATTATTTGTATCCAAGATACTTCTCAATGATAAATTCGACATACCTAAAAGCCTAAACAAGTTGAAATAGAATGGAATTAAAATCATATATTAATTCCTATGATCACATCTGGTTAACTAAATAATATGGACTTTTAATTATTTAGCTCCCACTATTTTTACATGCTCTTTGACCCCAATAAAAGGAACATGAAATGTTTTACAATCACAGTGGCCAAAATCCTCATTCATACTATTACAGTCCCAACTTGGGCTGATCACTGCAATAATATAATGGGTAGGTCCCCAGACCAATTGCGTCCAAGCAACTTTTGGTTGATCAATTTTTAATTGATCGACATCGTTAAATTAACATTGACGCTTGGGCGACTCGAGCTAATTTAAGTAAGTCAAAACCATCACACGATCACAAACAATTGTACCTATAAATTAGTTCTATATTTTGTCGAATGGAATAAACACTTGGGTGAAATATTCTTCAACGAAAAAATATTTCTACTAATTTAATTATGATGTGTGATGTTGTTATCCTAGATAAGACTTGAATTTTAATTTATGGGGAACGTTTGGCGGAGTATTAAATTATTTAATCAAGATGCCTAAACATATTATCAAATAATATGTTGATGAGATCTAACTCAAACAGGTAAATTAAAGCATGCAATATAAATCTAATTTATAAATATATTAAACAATCAAACAATTAAAGTATAAGCATGCTTAAAAACAACAATACGTAGTAATAAAAGTTTATCAAAATTATACTTATTTAATCTCTAAGATTATTTAATCTAATTAAAATAAGGTTAATTTTAATATTCAACTAGTATTTCAAATCTGCCATTTTAAGACTATCAAATAGTCCTAAAGACAATAATCTGCCGCCGTAATCAGCTAGGCCTCGGACTATTTCTCACAAGTTTTAAAAGAATAGGATTCAATCCTCATCTTACTGGAGCAAAAACGTTTTTAATCTTGCAAGGGAAATTAAAACAACGGTCCAACAACCCTTCCTACTTTAGTTTAATCTAATTTTCAAAGTTTAACTGTTCCTTAAACTCTAATTAGGTTATGAGAGTGGTTTGGCGTGAAACAATCACAAATCGTCCAGAAGTTCGATTTTGATTAGCGGGTGGTATATAAAACGCATCATAAAAATCAATTTTGATTTCAACAATAAAACCAAATCTCCTTGTTGTTTAAAAAAAATGTCCGGTTGAAAATTTGAGGGAGCATCTCACGCAAAGATATCCCTCTTTTCAAATTGCAATTTTTTATTCTAAAAAATCAAGGATAGACATCTAGAACATTTCAACAACAACAAAATTCTTGTGATTTTGTTTTTCGATGAAAAGCACGACTAAATATACTACGTACATCTATAATACGTATTCATACAGGAAATCATATTCGTATAATGCCATTAAAACCAGTTTGGCTCTGATACCACTGTTAGGAAATTGATGTAACGTACCTCAAAAGTACGGCAGCGGAAGTTTAAAATTTTCCCAAACAGATCTTCCCTGATTATGACAAAATAACGAATATGATAATAATAACAGATTTGAGTTAGAACTTACAGATCTTCCAGCCTAGCGGTAATAATCTTTGATATTTGGTATCCACGTGATTTCTCCTTTCCGAAAGAACGGTTAGATCTCCCTAAGAGAAAGGCTAGGAAATCTCTTCGCAAGGAAATAAACTGGTAATACTGAATCTGAAAACTAGTCACCGAATTATGAAGGAGGAGGGTGTATTTATACTAGTTCTAAATTAGTTTCCTAATCACAACCAAATTCTTACTCATTAATGAGTTATAGTCCTACCAGGACCAATACATCATTATTAATTAAAAAAGTTGGATAAAACATAATAATAATAATAATAATAATAATAATAATAATAATAACAACAACAACAACAACAATAGAGAAGTGGCTGCACGCCACTCTCTATATGTTATTTATTATTATTTAGTTTATTTTATTTTCCTTTTTAATTCCAAATCAATAAAAGAAAATACCATCTTTATTTAATAATAAATACACCTTAATTAGGTATAATAAATCTAATTTATCACACTTAATTTATTCTATCAAATAGAACTCTCCTTCAACATCATGAATTAAATATAGTTTAATCTAACTAATATTTAATCCATTTCAGTATTACAAATTAAATATTATTTAATTCAATTAATATTTAATTCCTTCTAACAATTCAATCGGAAGGTATAATCACTTGTTGTGTGACCCATAGGGCCTTATATATTAAGCACTAATCAAATTAAGGTCTAGGCAGAATCCCTAGACGATTTACCACACAATCTTAATATATAAGGACGTTTGCGAGGACTATTCAAACTCCCTGTAATATAGAGCTCATAGTGATACGGTCCTTTCATTCAGCGAACATTCAACTAAGTCTAGAACGTGATATTGTGTCTATCCCAATAACTCAGTCTCTGTCTCTCAATCTTTCTAGATGATCCATAACGATTATATTCGATATCCAAAACGAATATATCTTTGCATTGGCCAATGACTTTATGATCCATCTAGATATGAGAAGTAGAATGTTCTCTCTTAATCTATTATGAGGAATGCATCCTTTCTTTGCTCAACTACTACTCCATGTGCTTCGTGATGCACCCAACACATGTCGTATCTACCCCGATTGGAGTGCAAGCGTTAGTCATGGTCAAAGTACATCACTCCGCACATGTAGTACGTATTGACCTCAAGTCGGAGGACTATTACACTACTCTATACGCCGATAATCCCATAGACACATGAATAGAACTTATCAAATGGTTTCTCGGTGGGTATGCCAATATTCTCTAAAATATCTATGTGACCATCATGAATTACAGGAACTCATAGTCGTGAGATCAACTATACTTTTTAAAAGTATGATGTAGTCCACATATCAATCTTATCGCATATGAATATCCCATTCTTGATGATCATTGATCGGGGCTATTTTAGGACCTTATGTTATATCATATAAGCTCCCACTTACTTATTGACAACATAAATCCAAGGGAACACAATTACGAATAAAACATTGACAATCGAAAAACAATCATTCATAAAGTGTAATACCATGTATATATCAAATATAAAAACTAAATGTGATCAAGTACATACGTCTTTAAAAAAATGATTGTCGCTAGGACATATATACTAACAAAGGTATGGTCACTTCCAGTTCTTAGTCATGTCGTTTGGGCTAACAAACGCACCGACGACATTCATGGACTTGATGAACCGGATATTTCATAAACACTTAGATCGGTTTGTGATCATGTTCATAGATGACATCTTAATTTACTCAAAGAGTGAAGAAGAGCACGAGGAGCACTTAGTACTCGTTCTTGAGACACTACGGAAGAAACAACTCTATGCTAAATTTTCTAAGTGTGAATTTTTGTTAAGAGAGATTGGCTTTCTCAGGCATATAGTTTCGGGATCGGGAACTGCAGTTGACAACAAGAAGATTGGGGCCATTACCGAATGGGAAAGGCCAAAGAACGTGAAGGAAATTCGTAGTTTCCTTGGATTGGCAGGTTACTATAGAAAGTTCGTGGAAAAGTTCTCTTTTTTAGCGTCACCATTGACGAAGCTCACTCAAAAAGGAGCTAAGTTTGTGTGGGGTGACCGATGCGAGAAGGGATTCCTAGAATTGAAAAAGAGACTGACCGGGGCACTGCTACTTGCATTACCCCAACAGGGTATGAGGTATGATATCTGTAGTGATGCAAGCATCCAAGGGCTTGGATGTGTTCTGATGCAGAAGGGAAGGGTGATTGCCTATGCTTCACGACAATTGAAGAAACATGAGGTAAATTATCCTACTCGTGATCTAGAACTGGATGCAGTGGTGTTTGCACTGAAGATATGGAGACAATATCTCTACGGGGAGACGTGTCACATATACACTGACCATAAGATTTGAAGTATGTGTTCACTCAGAAAGAGTTGAACATGAGATAGAGACGATGGATGGAGTTAATAAAGGACTACCATCTAGTTATTAAATACTACCCCGGTAAAGCCAACGTGGTGGCGGATGCCTTGAGCGGAAAGAGTTCGTCTGGAGCATTGCTGACTAGTTTAAGGGCATTGAGAGCCCAGATGGAGGTACCTAGCGATGGTGCCTTGTTGGCAAGATTCGAGGTGAGGCCTACATTACTTGATGAAATCAAGAAAGGTCAAGAAGCTGACGAAGGACTTATGAAGGTCCGAGAACGCATGCTAGCGGGACCGGTTGAGGATTTCAGGGAGAGAAACGATGGTCTCCTATTATTTCGTGATCGAGTGTGTGTACCATCGGATGATGAGCTTCAAAGTCCATCTTAGAGGAAGCTCATTCATCGATGTATGACATGCACCCGGGATGTACAAAGATGTATCGTGATTTGAAAGAAAGTTACCGGTGGTCTGGTATGAAGAGGACAATAGTCGAGTACATCAGTAGATGCCTTACTTGTCAACAAGTTAAGGCAGAACATCATCATCCAGCGGGATTATTATAGCCACTTTCCATTCCTGAATGGAAATGTGAGCACGTAACTATGGATTTTGTGGTGGGATTACCACGTACGGTTAAGAACTATGATGCCGTGTGGGTTGTGGTTGATAGGCTCACGAAGAGTGCACATTTTGTACCTATCAACACCACATATGCATTGGAGAGGCTAGCCAAATTGTATGGAAATGAGATTGTGAGGCTACACGGGGTTCCAATAACCATTGTATACAATGGTTATTGGAACCTCGTGTAGCCTCACAATCTCATCAATGGATCTCTATTGGATACAAAATGTGCAGTCCGGGACACAAAGGGATGACCTCCCACATGAGTGGGGACCACCCCACGTTTTTGTGTGTGCAATATGACTTATGGGGGCTGGAATGACAAAAGGATGAGTGGAGGAAAGCCATTTGGAATCTAAAATATCAAAGAGGGCCCCTCACTCTCTATTATTGTTCATTTGAGACAAAAGTAAACATCCCCTCTCACCTCCATCCTCTAGCTCGACCCACACCACCAAGAAAGAGAAGAAAAACTCTCAAACCATCCTCCATAGCTGCAAAGTTCGAGCTCAAGCATTAGGAGTCCAAGGAAGAAGTTTAAAGGAGGAAAAAGTTATGAAAAGTGTGAAGGATTATGGTAATAACCTTATAATAATTCCCCCTACTTTTTATCTATATTATAAGATATATATCATATGGAGAACCCTAAGATTGTTCTACATGTTTAAAAGTGTAGAATGAGGGGTTGAAAGGTAGTTCTAAGTCCAAGAACGGACTTAGAAGCCAAAATGACCAGTTCGCCGAAAAATAACCTTTTAGAGGTTATTTGTGTTGATATGGGTTTTGTGATGATAAATCCTTGTTAGAAGCTTGACTAAAGTGTTCCTAGGTGTCGCTGGAGTTTTGCCGGAGTTTCGCCGGAGTTCAACCAAGAAGGGTAGAACTTCTTAAAGCTCATTTAAGGTGAGGATGAATGACTATATCACTTATAATTAGTGAGTCAATTTCATAAGATTACCTAAGGTAACTAAATGTGATATTATAGGATTATTAATGATTAAAATGCTTAAATGAAAATACTATTGTTATGAGTAAATGAAGCATGATATACTATTGTTATCTATGAAATATTGTGATAAAATATACTTCTATTTTGTGTATAGAATTCATGAATGGATAAAAGTGATATTTTTGATATTGAGATTAAATTGTATTTGGATTGGAATAAATCATTTGGAATGAATTATTTGACTATGAATTAATAACTTGGTTGTTCTATGATTTATCCGGCTAGTATGGAAATAATAGTCGGGAGATTAATACGAATAATGATGGAATTAATCCTAAGAGATTGGATTGTGAATAGTGATGGCTTAGTAGTCTTAAGAGATACTTTAAGATTGAATTGCACGAGCTCTAAGATATGTTAGAGTTAGGCCTCAAGGGCTACTCGAAATGAATTTAGTCTAGGCATAGGGATTGCTTAGAGACTTAGTAGTGTGACTAAGAGCCAGGCTCTAGCACAGTGTAAAGGTGACGAAGAGAAAGGCTCTAGCACCACGTAGAGTGAGTATGAGCAAGCCTCTAACACAACATAGAGTGACTAATAGTGAGGCTCTAGCACGATGTAACGTGACTACGAGCAAGGCTCTAGCACGGTAGAATTATAACAAACGAATAGGGCAACCGAGATTTACGACCTATAATGTAGTATCACCCTAAATTGCGGGTCTTATAAATTGAAACATTGATTATATACAGTGTAGCTGTCATTGTACTTTTCAAATGATTCAAAGTACTGACCTCCCCTTCATGGGGGAGGCCATCTCACAGTTTCAGGTAGAACTTGAAGGTTGCTACCACCACTCGTTGCTTCGGGGAGATTGAAGGAAGAAGACTTGGTTCGTGCTTCTCCCGTTTCTGTTTTGAAAACAATTTGAATAATGTTCATGGTCTCATGGATATCATTTTATGAATAATTATTTGGGGGCTTGTGTGCCTAGGTTTGCCAAGAGTGGGTTGAACACTTGTAATAGTGTTTCTGCTGCTTTAATGGATATTTTTACATTATGTTTTTTTATGGATGTACTATGTGTGAATGATATTCCAGATGCCTTGTAAAGTATGGATGTGTTGTACTGCGGTTGACTATTCGTACTGTATGACGAGTTGTTGACGTGTGCGAGTAACGTAGGTCTGGGGCGTGACAATTAGTTTGTATGTAATCTCACCTCTGCATCTTTACGTTGAACGGTTTCGGTAAGAACGGACTCCCATGAGAGAAATGAGAATGAATCTGGACCGTTAGATTGTCTTACGTAGAACTGAATTGTGCATTTAGTGAAACTGAAGTGTGCATCAAATGATATTGAAATGTGCATGATATCAATTTAAACTCAAGTGTGCATTAGGTGAGACTGAAATGTGCGGTTTAAAAGGTACAAAAATAACATCACATCGTACCTTTTATTTTGAACATTTCAATTTCACCTAATGCACAATTCAACTTCACATGATGCCAATATATCGTACCCTTTGTGCTGCACATTTTAATTTCACCGAACACACATTACTGTTTCATCTAATGCACATTGAATTTCACTTAAAACAAATATAACAGCTCATATCATTCTCATTTCTCTCCTAAGATCATGTTCTTATTTGAACCAACACACACACACATAAATGAATTCTAGAATGAGAAAACTCTAGGCTGCCTCCACTTTTCCAACAGGCTACCGGTCAGGCATCCTCCCTCAGCAACCTCCAACTTCCTCCACCTTCGGCAACCTCCGCATTCCCTCTCACTTCAAACCTACCTATGCTTCCGTCCTCTCCAACCCCTCTTCCTGTACCCCCTAGAAAATATGACACTCAAGTAGGTCTTTCTACTATGTTCAATTATTTGTAATTTAATTTATGAGTCTTTGTATTTAATTAAATTATCTGAGAGAGAATTAGGCTCGATTTTATGTGCTCTAACTAAACCCCACATGCCTAAGCTGCTTCCTAATTGTAATAGGGCTGTTCGAGCATCTCTCCTATAAATACAGGCTGAGATGGCTCGAAACAGTTCTAAGTATCTACGCATATTCTGTTCCGCATATTATTCTCTATAGAGCACCTAGATTAGAAATTCTCTATGTAGCATTCGAGTACTGTGTATTGTTCTTCATGGATTCATCATTCTTAATACACGGTATACGTTATTGTTGAATTTATCTTCTACTGTTTTAATTCTTTCTATTATTATTAGATTAACCGACCGTTGAAATCTAGGAATTACAATCACAGCACCTGTAGTCAATACGACATGCTTGGTGTTTTTTGGGGTTTGGCACCTCATTTATAACCGGTGTTGTGATTACGGGTGTTGTGATTGGGCATCACTTTCTTTCTCCGTTATTTCATGCTTGGTGTTTTTTGGGATTTGGCACCTCATTTATACTCAAATTTGGATTCCGATGACTGCTGGCATGTCTGTTTTTCGGCTACTGCCAATCTCTGCGCTCAGCCACCTTCTCATCTTTGCTGGCAGGGGTCACCGGAGCTAGACAGGGTGGTGAGGGGGTTATGGATTGACAAGTTTTATTTCCGGTTGGGGTTTATTTCTCTGCAGCGGTGAACGCCGGGATGGATGCCGGAGCTCGGTGGTGGTGGGGGAGCTTATTTTGGATTTGAATGTTGCACGGACTGGGCATTCGTCGGTAACTCGCCTTGAGGGCTGTCTGGTTGCGTTGACAGTACGCTGATTGGTGACAAGCTGGCGGGCCCGGTCAGCCACGTGCTTCGTGCAGTGCGACTGATAGACTCAATGACAGCTTACGATCGTACATCCTTTCAAATCAATTTTGAATTTTCAAAATTGCCTCTGAGATTGGTGAGGCGCTGCTGAAGCGATGGTGGAATGTGGCCTGACCAGTGCTAACCCGCTTGGAGTGGACTGCTATGTTGGGCTGTTTGCTTTGACGCTCTTGGTAGTTGAGGGTAATGTTTGCTGCGGTGTATGGATTGTAGTGCACTGAACTCCTACTTTTTTGGATGATCTTTAATATTACCTCCTTTTCAAAATATTTGGGCAAAACTTAAAATTTTGACCAATTTTTTTGATAAGTATAATATTATATAAGTTATAAATTTTACAATTTTATGAAACTACTTTTAGCAAATAACATTTTCATATCATTTTTATATTAAATGCTTCTAATACTAAAATGAATCTTGATTACACAATATTCATTTATGGATTCTTGGTCTTGCAGTTCTATTTTTCCGTAAACTGAGTTGTCCAATCTTAGAATCATGTTTAAGTCTTGTTATCTGTTGGATATAAGGATAAAGTATTCATCCCTTTTGGAATCCCAACCCGGACTACTATAAGGATTATTTCTCACTACATGAGCACAATTACTCGGCGCAACAATGGCCATGCCAACCCATTTCAAGGAGGACAAATCACACGAAATGTGTTTCTATATGTGCGTACGTGTATATAATTGTGTTTTGAGTATAATAATTTCACATCTTTGTAGTGTTTTGGATATTTAGTATAGGAACATACAGAGTAATAGGTAATTTTTGTATAATCCACTTATACTCCATCTCATTTAACTCTCAAGCTGGAGCTGGATGTTAATGTCTGAATTAGGGGCTATTGTCTACATCAGAAACTATTGTTTGAAGCTGAACTTTGAAATGCTGAATCTGAATTGTTAGCTGAACGGAATAGACCTGTTTGACAAAAAGAGCTGAAAAATACTTATTCGAATTATCTTTTTGGAAAATACGTATATACATATATACTAATATTTTAAAAGGCCGAAAATATAAAAATCATTCGAATAAGTATTTTTCAGCTCTTTTTGCCAAACAGGTCTATTCCGTTCAGCTAACAATTCAGATTCAGCATTTCAAAGTTCAGCTTCAGACAATAGTTTCTCATGTAGACAATAGCTCCTAATTCAGACATTAACATCCAGCTCCAGCTTGAGAGTTAAATGAGATGGAGTATAAGTGGATTATACAAAAATTACCTATTACTCTGTATGTTCCTATACTAAATATCCAAAACACTACAAAGATGTGAAATTATTATATATATATATATATATATATAAACAACATAGTGCTTTGAATATCTAAAAATCACAACATTTGTGTATACGTTAAAAAAATAAAAGCATCATATGTGATAGATAAATATGGTTTGTAAAAAAACATACCTAAAGATCTACAACTCTAAAGCTTTTATTGTTTACAAATTACAAATATAATACGGAGTATGTAGTACGTAGTATAAAAGATAATGTATATAAGAGTACGCATGAGGAAATATATACTTGTTCGGTTGAGAATATCACAACCATCGGGTTAAAATAGAAATGCCATACCTAAGGAATTGGAAGGATACGGTGAAAGAATTTTATCAATTCAGGACCCGAAAGATAGATTAATTATCAATTCAGGATCCGAAAGATGAAACGTATCAGAATAGGACCCAGATGATGGAAAACTATCAATTCAGGACCTAACGTTTCATAGGTTTTGATTTATTTAATTTTTTATTAATTCCATTACTAATTTTTGATAAACTTTTCTTCACAAAAGTTTATTAGTTTAATAAAATGAAATAATATTTAAATTTTTTTAATAAAAAAATTATGACAACTTAGGTCCTAGATTAATAGTTTTCAATCATTCAGGTCCTAAATTGATGGTTTTTCATCATTCGGGTCCTATATCGATGCATTTTATCTTTCAGGTCCCGAATTGATAATTAATCTATCTTTCGGATCCTGAATTGATAAAATTCCAAGAATTTATTAGCAACCGTAAATAGTGGAATATTGATAGAAGGTATGTGGATAAATTAGGAATCCATTTCATCGATTGATAGGAAACGCTTCATTGTTGAACGTTTTTATTCAGCCCAAATATTTCAATTTAAGCTTAATTCAGTCCTGTCTCCAAATAATTCTTTTGTTATAATCAGCTGAATTTTTGAAAATTCGGCTCATTTGGGGCTGAAATCCACCGCCAATCATAGCCAAAATATGGTGTTTACAAAGGGACTTTTAAGAGTGTATGCTCATTGATCATTGTGTTTGGGGAGGGGGTAATTTTTTCATTATTAATAATTAAATACTAACAATATAAAGTGATTTTCATTAATAGAAAGTCGATTTTTTCATTATTAATAATTAAATACTAACAATATAATCCAATTAATTTTTTCATTAATAGAAAGTTGATTTTTTTAAAAAAAATAATCACATTTACTGTCACTTATATATATATAAGTGATTTTTTATTTTAAAATGTAATGTTTTTATTTAGATTTGCTACATAATGAAATTTCTAATTCATACTAAATATATATATTGCCTAGAAATTAATGAGTAATATGTAAGCAACCCCTATCCCAATTCTTTACATTTATTAATTCAAAACAAAAAGAACAATAGACTCGTTTACACAGCCGAAGTAAATAACATAGAACCACACAACACAAACAAGCATTTAGTACAATAACTACTTTATTGTAGCAAGGTCACTGGCCAACTCCAAATTACTACTAACTTAGTCAGGTAAGAAATAACATGTCTCTATCAAATTTTAGCCGATCTCTATCCAAATAGTCCAGCTTCATAACCTACTTTCAATTCCCTATTCTTCTAAGCAGCTTGTATAGGCCAAAGACATTCATCTGCTGCCAACGATATGGAATAAAGAATGATCAGTACAATGGCGGTGATAGTTCTCTATCCAAATAAGGAAAGGTTGCAACAACCTGAGGCCAAATATCTTGTCAACAAAGTGCTGCATGAAATGAAAAGAAAGAATCGTGAATGACGAATAATTACCTCCCATTTTGAAGAATCGCTTCCTCGGGTCAAATGAGGTCGTTGCAACTGCAGCTCTATTAGGAAGGTACACTCATCAGGATTGGTGATCTGTCATGTTATTACCTACATAAAAATGTCAATCGCAATGGTCTTTTATTATAGCACAAAAACCATGTAAAACATGGCAGGTCGTGGAGGTCATCCAGAAAATGAAAAATGATAATGGTAATAGCAATTCAGATTTCAGGTTCTAACTTAAAAGAATCTCATAGGGGTTGTAACTCGAGGTTTATATGTGAGTTTGTATTATGCCTATGGCATGACTTAATATGCCACAGTGACTCGTTGAATATAAATGTGGTAAACAATAATAATACAAACAACATTCACACCAAGGAAGTGTGCAATAAGAAAATAGACTGGTTACATATTGGTTGTCCGAAGCCTTGTTCTTATTGTTGAAATATAAGTTGGTGTTGCAGAAGTCCCACCCAAACTAGTATTAAATGGCAATGGCAGAAGACCCCTGAATCCATCATCCAATCAACGTACTTTGTCCACATACTTAGGAACCAAAAAGGATGTGGGGAAGCGATGCCACTCACTTCCAACACAAAGGGTTGCCCCTGAAATACAATGGGTAATGGGTTGTTCCCATTAGTGATTAACAATACAAAGATGAACCGTTCACAACAACACTTCAAGATTTTGGGAAAATAGTGGAGATTAATCACATAGATTTGCATAACACACTACAGAAAATTAATATTGCTTCTTTCCCAAAATGTAAGATACATTTTGGGTTTGACAAGTGTTTAATGAAAAAATACAAGTATGTAGTTGCTCTTTTACAGTCGTAACCTTCAAAAAGTAAGATAACACAGTATAAGTCCAGAAAAAGTAAGAAGGTGAAATGATAAACAAAGGGACAAAGTATGAAAGTAAAAAAAAAAGTGCTCATACTTTTTGGACAGTTCAAAAACGAAACTAACTTTTAAAATGAGACTCAGGGATTTTAACATGTTCCGATATGCCGATGATGAAAATTAATTTCACATAAATTCATAGAAGTAATAAATATAAATTTAATGACCATTTTTCTTTATCCAAAGCAATCGCCAAAGGCTCCAAATACCTGCAAAAATATCTGCCAACTTCAGAAACTATAAATATGTACATACAGTAAGAAAGATCCTAGTTCACACATAATAGAAAGAGTCGAAACGTTGAAATATTTCCAATGGTAAGTTCAAGATTATGTCTTTGTTATAACCCAAGGGCAGAATGAGTCTCTCTTTATTTGTAAGTTCACATACTCCTTAGATCTTACTTAAATTAACAAAAAATTGTAAAAAACAAATAATTTTCCACACACCAATTCCATGTTAGATATACCCAAAAGTAAATATACATGCATGAATCGAGGGAACAAATATACACATTTTATCCTTCTTATTTAAACTTATACATGAAGTCAGAATGTTAATTTTGAACTTATATTTAATTTTCATAAGACCTCTTAATATTCTCAAATATACATGACTGAGGCCTTAGGGCTATCCAGTGCAGATTGATATAAGCCCTAGGGTAATACAAATGTTTAAGCAACCAATAATAACATTTAAGATAATCAGTTTTCCATGAAGAAAATAACATTCCAATCAGAGTAATGCGGTTTATACAATACCAACATCAATCATGAACCAAGTAGATATCTACAAATCTCAAACAAATAAATAAACTTCTTGCTTATACATACTCTGTAGCCAAAAATCCATCTGTTAGTTCTTGGTTTTTCATTCAGAGCTCACTAAAAAAGTCCTTACGTTCAGCTAACAAGACCTCATCAGTGATATCATCTTTTGAAAGTGGTTGAGCTAGATTTCTGCAAGTTTCACCTTTCATTGTTCAGTAATATATCAAACAGTCAACCACAAAGAACACTTCTTTATGTTTCACACTTGTAACTTATGACTGAGTTCAAATTTTAGAACTAAAAAAGGAAGTATTATAACAACGTTGAGTCACCAAACTTATAAGCTGAAAGAGCCCAAGCATATAGATTACCATAGATATTTGGAAAGTGTGAATACTTTCACGACCATCACCGACAATTATCGACAAATATGGTGATTTTCCATTGCATATTCTAAAAACTATGCATCAATTCTTTCAACATCCTCCCACATTTGAAGTCATACAAACTGATTATAAATTTAAATTCACAGATGAATACACTTTTAAGACAGATATCTTATAAAAAATATTTAAATTAAATTTTACTAGCATGTTCTTGTCTATTACTTTCTTCAGTTGATCATTGCAAAGACACACCACCCCAAGTTATGAATTGATACATAGACATATAACCTAAAATTATAAAATCATATCATAGTTACAACTATAAAAATAAAGACATTAAGTAACAATCTTAGAGATTGTCAATTTGAGTCATCACTTATTTACTCCTCAATAATTAATTCTAAAAGAACCCGCTTTTCTATAAACTAGTAAACTCTAACTCAAACAACAAAACAATTTGAGAACTAAGTAATGAATGGAGTTAAAAACAGCACGCTTCACCGTTGCTGGTCAAAATCTAAACAAGCAAAACAGAACACTACACCACTAAACAAGTAAACTAGCAGTCTGATGCTTCCATGCCCAAAATCACAAAATTGAAATAAAAAACTTACCTGGCACAAGCAAGTAGCAAATACATAAGCCTGGAGCTTAGATGTGCAGAGTTCAATACTTGAGCATCTCCCATGCGCTGAAATTAGGTATAACTCCATTGTTTCAATGTGCAAGCATGGATTAGTTGTTATAACAAAATTAGCACAATTGTTGTTGTAAGTAAATAATAATATCAGCTTTAATAGCAAAACGTAACATTATTCCTTGTGCTCCTAAAGTAGGAACACTAAGTAGCTAGATCCCAAGCAACTTCACCTCTCTAAGGTCAAGTGAAAGCTTTATGAATCCAAGAACTAATATACAATGCCTATATCAGAACCAGCAAAAAAATTAGGAACTCACTACAATTTCAATTTCACGGCACTGTAAATAGAACCCAAACTTAGGCATTTTTACAAACATATTATACACAACATATAGAGCCTAAGTAAAATTTGCAAACTAAAATTTAATTAAGTGGAACTTGATTTACTAGAACTTATCATGTTTTCTCGGAAATTTCAAGGAAATAAAAAATCCATAAAATTTGTGGCTTCCGTCCGTAAATTCAGAGCAGCATCGGTCGCGAGCTCCGTATGTTAATTGGGAGCAGCAAATAACATACGGAGTCGTCGAAGTCATCTTCTCCGTCGAAGTCGTCTTAGATTTTCGTCGAAGTCGTCTTAGATCTTCGTCGAGTCGTCTACTCCATATATGTTTAGTTGCCCTAGACCCTAGTTCTTTTGTTTTTTAATAGCATCTTTTCGTAAGGGTTACCATGAGCCTACATTATTAAAAGCATTTTTAAATATTATAAAAAGCCCCCATTTCGAACTTAAGTTTGCTAAAATTATTTAGATACCCCTGATGGAGTATATGGCCCGGGAACACCCGGCCCACAGACTCCTACTACACCAATGAAGGCCCGACAGGCCCAGGAGGCCCACCAGGCCCAAATCACGGCGCCCAGAGTACCAAGCAGCCCGCAATACGCACCAGGGGTGCCCTCGCCCCCCTGGCCGAAGGCTCTAAACTCTCACAGAATGGGTTTTCCAGGCAAACTAAGAAACTGGGAGAAAACGGCGAAAAAAGTAGCCCTCGGCACCTGGAGCCCTCGGCACTCAGGGGTCCTCGGCACTAAGAGCCCTCGGCTAGTCCTCTGCAGCCGAGGGCACCTCTTCCGACATGATATCCGCCTCACCTGCGTACAGATCACCGTACCCTGTACAGACGTCCCATCCAACAGCCGCATTAAATGCGGCCACATGCGGCTGCCAACGCCAACCAGTTGAGGTGACCCCTCGGCCAATAGGCGCTTGACACGTGTCCCTGCCCGGCATTTATTGCTACTATAAATAGCACCCCATTTCCCCATTTGTAACCACGCTGAAAACGCTCCACATTTATAATACACTCTCTCTCTCTACATTTGCTTGCTCTGACTTCTCTCTAAGCTATTCCCAGCAATAACCCTTCGGATATATACCCCCGGGTAGACTATCCATCATTTGGTGCTCTCGTTGAGAGATCGAACAATCGAGTAAGAAACCCTCCCCCTTCGCCAAACACTAGCCCTCTACCAAAATGGTGAGAACAACACGTGCCAACTCAAAGAACGTAGAAGACAATAACCTGGCCCTCGGCGACATCAACGCCCCCGAAGCCTCTCACAGGGCTCCCGAGGGCGGTGTCATCGCTGGGATGGAACAAGCGGCTGTCGACCTACGCCTTCAGATCCAACAAAATGCCCCCGATGCCCGCCTCGGCATCGAGGCCAAGAAGAAAAACCGGAGCGATGACCAAGTCAGCCCTCCGGTTCTCACCATCGACGTGCAATCGGCGCTCTCCGCCTTCATCCAAACGCTCACTCAGAACCCGGGTGCCTTCGGCACCCTGGCTCCGACTCACCCCCAGGTTGGGGAAAACATCATACTCCCCCCTCCGCCACACCCCTTCGGAAATCCCACCCCTCGGGTGAGGAACGACGAAGGGGTAGTGGCCCAGGATACGTCCTCCCAGGAAGTACAGTCCCGGGACCGCCACAATGACAACAGGGAGAGGCCCCGCACTTCCGCCCTCAACCGGCTCGGAGGAGGGCCAGACCGCCGAGGGGTCCAAGACCGCCTCGGACGAAAGGCACTCCAAAGGCCTCAGGAAAGTGGAGGGTCTGTCTCGAGGGCAGACGAGGAGCGTCCCCCTCGGGACAAAGGCAAGGCACCCCTTCATGCCAATGATGCTCGACACCAAATCAACCAGGCCCACTCGGCCCGGGTTCTTTCTCAGGGGGCGGAGACCCTCCTGAAGGATCCCCGGGACGAAAGAATTGCGGCCCTCCAACGCCGACTTGACGAAATGGAGTCCAACAAAGCTCACGCCACCACCTCCACCCCTCATTCAGACCTCAAATACGAGGCCATGATGACCAAAATGGAGGAATTACCGAAGAAGGTGGCCGAGGGCTCCGGGGAACCCGTCATCCAGCTCCGGACTCGGACGCCATTTACCCCAAGGGTATTGGCGGCCCGGATCCTGGAAAAATACCGAGGGCAACACATACAGCCCTACAACGGGAAAACGGACCCCCAGGAACACTACAACAAATACCAGAACATCATGATGATGGTGGGGGCGTCAGACGAATATTTGTGTCGATGGTTCCTCTCCACCTTAGAGGGACCGGCATACGAATGGTTCAACAGGCTGCCCGAGGGCTGCATTGATTCGTGGCAAGAACTCGCCCAGCGATTCTTGACACAATTTGCCGGGAGGCGTTGCACGAGGAAGCACTTCTCCCACCTCCTAACCATACGCCAAAAGAGGGATGAGACCCTTCGGGACTTCCTGGAGCGCTGGAGGACGGAGGCCGACAAGGTCGACGGTGCTGATGACGGGACCCTCCTGGCCCTCCTACAAACCGTCCTCCGCACCGGCAACTTTTCAAGGAGCCTCATCATTGAACCTCCCCGTGACTACATAAGGGCTTTGCAGCGGGGGGACCGATATGCTGAGGCCGAGGAGGTGGAGAAGTATCACCAGCATCCGGACCAGCAGCCCCCGAGGGCTGACAACAAGCATAACCGAGGGCCGGGGGCTCCTCCAAATCACCCCAAGGCTTCGGGACCCTCTGATGACCGCCCTCGGCAAGGCCAAGCCAAGCCCGGGGGAGGTTATAAGAGCAGCCCTAAGACTTGGGCGCAGCCCATTCTCCTGGACCGCCCCCGGACACCATTGACGCACCCCGTCAGCATCATCCTTGATTTTGCCGAGGAGAGGGGCCTCGTTGAGCGCGACTCTCGCGCACCCCCAGAGGTACATGCTATCAACCCTCAGTTCCCATACTGTCGCTTCCATCGGCACCAGGGGCACAAGACCGATGACTGCCATCAGCTAAAGACGGCCATCGAGAGGTTGATACAAGCGGGGCACCTGTCCCAATTCGTTCAGAGCCCTCGGCAGGAGGGACCTTCTCATCAGGGACCTCCCCGAGGGCACCACACGAAGGTGAACGCTTGGGTAAACCCGAACACCATCCCCCTCGGCAAAAAGAGGGAGATCGGAAACTTGGAAGAAGAGGAGGAGGAGTACCCCCACTACCAGGAGAAAAAACGCCACATCCTCATGATCATCGGTGGCAATACGGGGGGCGATTCCACCAGCCAGCGAAAGAAGTGGGCTCAATCGCTTTACGTGGGGGAAGTCACTCATATGCCCCCGGTAAAGCGACTGAGGGAGAAACCCATCACCTTCACCAACGCAGATCTCCCTCCTACTTCATCTCCTCACAGGGATGCCTTGGTGATTCGGACTGAAATAAACGACACCATCATTCACCGAACTTACATTGACACGGGCAGCTCCGTCAATGTAATGTACCTCAGCACCTTCAGAGAGCTGCATCTGGAGAGGGGGTCCCTTCGGCCTATTAAGACCCCTCTTGCCAGCTTCACCGGCGATACTATTGATTCCAAGGGGGTAATAACCCCTCCCGGTGATCTTCGGCGACGGGCTCCATAGAGCCCAGCTCGAAGTGGAGTTCGTCGTTGTCAACATCGACTGCGCCCACAACATTATCCTCGGCCGGCCAGTCCTCGAGGACCTCGAGGCCATCATCTCCATGAGGCACCTCTGCCTCAAGTTCCCCGCCAAGGGGGGCATTGGCTACTCCCGGGGGAATCAGAAGATCGCCCGCGCCTGCTATCTTCAGGTCACTAAGAAGGTAAGCAAGACGGAATTCCGTGTTGACACCATCACCGGAACCATCAACCAAGAAGAAAAAAGGCCGAGGGCTGAACCAGCCGAGGACGTAGAAGACTTTGCGCTCGATCCGGCCTAGCCGGAGAGAGTCGTGAAGATTGGAGCCCAGCTCCCTGAAGATCTGAAGACCGGTATCACCGACGCCCTCCGCGCCTACTCCACTGTCTTTGCATGGGGGCCGGAGGACATGCCGGAATCAGCCAAAGGGTCATCACCCACCGCCTCTCGGTGGACCCCTCGGCAAAAGCAGTACAACAACGAAGAAGACCCCTCTCCGCCGAGAGGAGGGAATTTGTGAAGAAGGAGGTCGCCATGCTCCTCTCAATTAAGCACATCAAGGAGGTGAAATACCCCTCATGGCTAGCAAATGTAGTCCTCGCACAGAAGCCCCCTACCTTCCGCATGTGCGTGGACTACACCGATCTCAACAAGGCGTGCCCTATGGATCCATTCCCTCTACCAAACATTGATCAACTGGTGGATGAGACCGCAAGGTGTGAGATCATGTCCTTCCTCGATGCCTTCCGAGGGTATCACCAAATTTTCATGCACGAGGAAGACGCCGAAAAAACTGCCTTCATGACTCCCGAGGGCATCTTCTGCTACCTAGTAATGGCCTTCGGCCTAAAGAACTCAGGGGCCACTTACACCCGGATGGTGGCCCGGGTCTTTCAAGCCGTCCTAGGGCGCACCATGGAGGCCTATGTTGACGACATGATCGTCAAGAGCAAACAATCTTCCAGCCATGCTGACGACCTCCGAGAAATCTTCGCCATCATGCAAAAATTCAACCTTCGGCTAAACCCGAAGAAGTGCACCTTCGGCGTCCAAGGAGGCAAATTCTTGGGCTACATGGTGAGCCGAAGGGGTATTGAGGCCAATCCCGAGAAGATCCAGGCCATCATCGACATGGGACCCCCACGCAACGTGAAGGAGGTTCAATGGTTGACGGGCTGCCTGGCCGCCCTCAACCGCTTTCTATCTAAATCAGCGGAGAAGTCTCTACCCTTCTTCCAGATCATGAGGAAGACGGTTGGCTTTCTATGGACTCCAGAATGCCAGGGGGCTTTTGACGAGCTCAAACGGTATCTATCTTCACTCCCTGTGTTATCCAAACCAAAGGTAGGGGAAACCTCTATCTCTACCTTGGGGTCAGCCCGGCGGCCATCAGCTCTATGTTCATCCGGGAGGAAGACGGCATCCAACATGCCATCTTCTACGTTAGCAAGACTCTAAGGGAGGCCGAACTCAGGTACTCTCCTGTGGAGAAAACGGTGTTGGCCATCGTTTGGACCGTCAAGAAGTTGGGCCACTACTTTCAGGCTCAACCGGTTCAGGTCCTCACCCTTCAACCCCTCGGCGCCCTCATGAGGAGCCCCACCAGCTCCTCCCGCATGGTGAAATGGGCTATCTTCTTGAGCCAGTACAACATTGACATCCGTCCAAGGCCTGCCATCAAGGGCCAAGCCCTAGCGGACTTTGTGACGGAGTGTACCGCACGGACAGCTGCGGACGGGGAGCCCTCGGCTGCCTCGGATGATTGGTGGACCCTCTACACTGACGGCTCCTCGGCGACCAAAGCATGCGGGGGAGGGGTAGTCCTCATTACTCCCGAGGGCTTCAGAGCCTACTATGCAATCCGCTTCTCCTTCAAAGTCTCCAACAACGAGGCCGAATATGAGGCCCTCCTATGTGGCCTTCGGCTGGCTGCCAACATGAGGGCTCGGCAGATCCAAATGCGACTCCAAGTTGGTCGTCGGCCAAATCTCCGAAGAATATGAGGCCAAGGAGGGAAGAATGAAACAATACAAGGAAGCGGCCAAGGAGTTGCTTAAGGTATTTGAGGCACACTCTCTCACTCAAATACCGAGGCCTCAGAACTCCGAGGCCGACATATTATCTAAGCTCTCGGCCGACTCCCCCGAGCACATCTCCAAAATTGCCAAAGTTGAGGAACTCAGCCTCTCAAGTATCCATGCGAGCCCCGTTATGGACATACAACAACGCCAAGAGGATTGGATCTCAGATATCACCGCCTTCATCTCCACAGGGCAGCTACCCGAGAATGAGACCCGCGCTAAACTGGCAAAGCTGAGGGCTCCTAGCTACACCTTCGAAGATGGAAGGCTCTACAAACGATCTTACAATGGCACGCTACTTCGGTGCCTTCATCAAGATGAAGCCGAGGTCGCAATGGAGGAAGTGCACAGTGGCACTTGCTCAGCTCACCAGGGACCCTTCTCCATGTCCCGAAGGCTCATTCTCCAGGGCTACTTCTGGCCAACCATGGCCAGAGATTGTGCTGACCTTGCCCGGAGGTGCACCGCATGTCAACATTTCCAGAAAGCCCCCGGCAGGCCAGCAGTCAACTATGCCCCCATCAGCACATCCGTCCCCTTTTCTCGATGAGGGATAGACCTTGTGGGCCCTCTGCCGAGGGGTACCTCCAACAACAGGTACATCATTGTGGCCATCGACTACTTCACCAAGTGGGTGGAGGCTGAACCCCTCGCCAGCATCACAGAGGCGAAGTGCCGTCACTTCGTCCTCAAGAACATCCTCACAAGGTTTGGCGTCCCCCAGCAGATCATCTCCGACAATGGGACACAATTTGAGGCAGCCCCCTTCTGTGCCCTTCTGGAGGCATGGGGCATCAAACACACCTTCTCCTCCGTTGCCTACCCTCAAGGCAACGGGCAAGTAGAGAATGCCAACCGGACCTTGCTCGAGGGCCTCAAAAAGAAGCTGGAGGCCGAGGGGCGGTGGCTGGGTGGAAGAACTCCACAATATCGTTTGGGCCTACCGCACCACCCCTCGGCGAGCAACAGGTGAAACTCCCTTCTCCATTTGCTACGGTTTTGAAGCCAAAGCTCCTACGGAAGTCACCCTTCCCACCCGGAGGGTGATCCAATATGACCCCAAGGTCAACGACAGCAACATGGCCCTCGACCTCCACCTCGTTTCAGAACGCCGGGAGCAGGCCTTCATCCGGGCAGAAAACTACCGAAGGCAAGTCAAAAGTTACATCAACGCCAAAGTTCGCACCAGAGAATTCCAAGTGGGGGACTATGTCCTCCGGAGGAGGGAAGCCAGCCAACCAACCGAGGGAGGAAAAATGGCACCAAAATTCGAAGGCCCCTACATCATAGCAGCCATCATCAAACCTGGGACTTACAAACTCAAACGCCCCAACGGGAAAGAGGTCCCTAGGCACTGGAATGTACACCACTTAGTTAAATTTTATCAATAATGTAAGAGCGGCCAAGCCCTCATAACTAGTGAATGTACTATCTTATGGCCCAAGGCCTCCAATTTCGAAGAATGAGGATACATTCAAGGCACCATGTGCTCTCAGTCAAGACCCCTCGGCACCCAGTGCCGGGGGGTACACATCTCCACCTTCAAACATCAAAAAAGAAAAGATAAGAACGCCAAGTGTTCCTACAGAAGACCCTTCGGCACCCGGTGCCGGGGGTACGCATCTCCACCTTCAAACATCAAAAAAGAAAAGATAAGAACGCCAAGTGTTCCTACAGAAGACCCCTCGGCACCCCGTGCCCGGGATACGCTCTCCTATCAACTTCCAAACATCTGTTGGGAAACACCAAGTGTTTCATTTGAAGACCCTTCGGTACCAGGTACCGAGGGTAGACACCCCCATCGATTGCAACAAAAGAGAACACCAAGTGTTCCTACAGAAGACCCCTCGGTACCAAGTACCGGGGCTACACATCGAAACTAACACCAAGTGTTGTTTCTAAAAGCCGTACCCCACGAGGACGCATATACCGAAGGCGCCACCATCGGTGCCGGCGGCACGTAGTGCCCCCGGCCATTTGCAACTAGTGTGCAAATGAAAACCCTTCCTTGAAACGCTTTCCGCGTCACTACCCCCAGGGTATGACAGGCATGAGAAATGCCCAGGATTCGACTTTCAAAAACGGAACGCTATCCGCGTCATCACCCCAAGGGTATGACAGGCACGAGAAATGCCCAGGATTCGACTTCCAAACCGAAACGCTCCCCGCGCCACCCCCCAAGGGTGTGGCAGGCCACGGACCATGTCTAGCGCCGAGGGGACGACTTTCAAAAATTAGGCGCTTTCCGCGCCATCCCCCAAGGGGAGGCAGGTTACAGAACACCATATCTTGTGCCTAGGAAACGACCCTCGATCCCCTCGGAACTCGGAAGGTTAACCAGAGGGAGGAGAGCCATTGGTGTATTCTGATGGTCTCCTAATAGGCCCAGCCTTACCAAGAAACCAAGTTTCTTGATGCCTTCCCTTCACCACCAAACAAAAAAAAAGGGGGGGGGGGGGTGAAGGGGACTAGACTCAGCGAGAAATCAAAGAGTACACTCCAACAGATCACAACATGCTGAGGGCTCCCCACGGGAACACCTCCGGTAATTGAAGGCTCCTATTTCCCGAAGGATACTACTCAAACAAATATCATCAAGAAACGGCTAAGTCCACTGCCTGGTCACCTCCGGTCACACAAGCACCGAAGGCTTCAACAATACAAAGGGACAGGACTATCCAAAGTCCACTAAACGGTACTTCAAACACCGAGGGCATATGTTATGCACTAATACCGAGGGCCCCTACCCCATTACAAGGGACACAACTGGCTGAGTCAAACTCTACAACTTTCAGAGTGTATGCCGAGGGCACACACTCATCATTGGCTTTCTTCACAACAACAGCATTCCGCACTTTTCCTAAGTCCACATTTTTTGGAAAATGACGGCAACCGGAGGCTAATATATCACCAGACAACCGAAGGCATATATTACAAATCATCAAAAGCCAACCGAGGGGGACTATTCCAAAATATTTGCCCCTCGGACAGACTCCACACTGACCGAAGGTTCAACATCTACGACACTCCGTGAAATTTTGCTTAGCCCCACATATTTGGCCCTCGGCCAAAGACTCATACAACACAAGGGCCTCACGATCACCCGAAGGGTCCTATTCATATACCCGGAGGGATCTACATCCGGAAGCTCAACATCAATTTACGCTTGGAAAAAATTCTAAGTCCTAAAGATTGGGCCCCCGGCCCAATCAATATTACAGCCAAGGGAATATGATAGCCGAAGGCTATGCGATACAACAACACTTGCAAAAAAAAAAATTCTAAGTCCTAAAGATGGGCCCCGGGCTCAATCAATATTACAACTAAATGAATATGACAGTCGAAGGCTATACATCAAGAAGGGATGCCATATCCCGAAGGCTCCCAAGGGAAAATCTACACTTAGAAGATTTTCTAAGTCCTACATATTTTCCCCCCGGTCAACTACTCATACATCAAGAAGGGATGCCATCTCCCGAAGGCTCCCAAGGGAAAATCTGCACTTAGAAATCTTTCTAAGTCCTACATATTTCACCCTCATCTCAAGGGACCTAATAGCCGAAGGCTACCTATCAATCGAAGGCTACGGTACACAAGGAATCAACGCTGAGGAAAGTTTTCTAAGTCCTGAAGATTGGCCCCCGGCCTAATCAACATTTCAGTTGGGGCTCCACAGTAGCCGAAGGCTACATGACACACTACACTTGCAAAAATTTTCTAAGTCCTGTACATTGGGCCCTCGGTCCAATATTCACACATCAGGAAGGAGGCTACCAGCCAAGGGCATCCGAGGGCAAAACTACACTTGGAAATTTTTCTAAGTCCTAGGAATTGGGTTTTCAACCTAATCACCACACAGCAATTGAACTACAAACACCCGAAGGCCCTATGGTGTGTTACACTTAGAAAAAATTTCTAAGTCCTAATTATTGCTGAACCCTCGGTTGTATATCCAGCAGAGGGTGCCCAACTACCGAAGGCTTCCAAGGGCAAGCTACAATCAGAAAATATTCTAAGTCCTGAAACGTACATTCAAAGGAGCAAAGACATACATCCAAAACGAGACGAAGGCATACATTCAAGAAGAAATGAATTAAGGAAAACAAGCCATATATACAAAGCCCGAAGGCAATCATTCATTCATCACAACAAAGAGTAAATGTAGTTATTACAACGGTGGCCGAGGCCGAAAACATGCTAATGTGGCTATTACAAGAGTGTTCAAAATACAAAGTACATATCAAATAACGTCATTCCCGGGGGACGCCTCCCCCGATGGCTTCGAGGTGACCTCTACATCGGCCTCAGGATCGCCGCCCTCGGCTTCCCTCCGGAGCTCAGAATCCTCCAGGTCTGGCCTCTCGACATCAGGGGGAGAGGAACACGGATGTCTGGCTGCAGGGGGGGAGCCCGTATGCCGCCGGGTCAAAGTCCTTCGACTCAATCTTCAGACGGCGGGCCATCCTCCGGTAGATGAGGGCTTGAGTGAAAAACTCGCCCCCATCATAATATTGCTCACCCTTTCGGGCCATCCATTCCTCGCCCGGGCCCTCGGACCACTCGTCGACTGAGGCCTCCACAACCGAGGACAGCCACGCCTTGTGCCCCTCGGTCTTCCACCCCCCGTCCAGGAACCCGGAGATGGCCTCCTCCCGGGCTGTGGCGACAGCCTTCGCCCTGATGGCCTCGGCCTCCTCGGCAGCTCTCCTTGCGGCCTCCGCAGCGGCCTCCTCAGCTTTTTCTCTCTCCTCCCTGAGCCTCCCGGCCTCCGCTCTCGCAAGGTGGAGGTCCTCTTCAAGCTGGGCCATCAGCTTCGTGGCCTGGGAGTCCCTGAGGATTAGCTCCTTCATCTTGGCGTCTTGCCTAGCTTTGTGGAGGCACCATTCCTCCACTCGTCAGAACTGCTCTCCGAGGGCAACGCAAGTCTGCAAAAATAAATGAGTTGTCAGGGCCGAACGTGATGTCCTAGTTCAAAGTAGGAAGGAGAAAGACAAACTGTCATAAGCTTACCGTGAGGGAAGACCGGAGGATCCTGTCTTTGAGGGCTTGGTCGTCATCGGCCCCGAGAGCTGCCATGTCGATATCGAGGGTTATACCTCTCAGGAGCGCCCTCGGGTCAGCCGTGCCATTCAACACGGCCGTGCCAGCCGGAAGGGAGAGCGTGAGGACCTCGAGAGATGGCTCCCGGGCACCCCTCGGCACCTGCGCCATCGGCATCTCTGGAGGGTCATCCTTCGCGGCGTCCCCCTTCTTCGATTTCTTGGGGGCCTGGGGGGGCTCCTTTGCCGACGGCTTCCTCTTCGCCGCAGCAGCATCGCCCTCGGGCTTCTTGGGAGGCGCACCGACGGGCTTTTGTCCGCCAGCGTCCGGCCCCTTCGGATCCTTGGCCGGTTTGTTCTTGAGTCGGGCGAGGCCTTTGACGTTCATCATGTTTACTGGAATACCTGCAAAACAATGAGGGGTTAGGATCGAGGGGTCACTAATAAGTGGCATAAAAGAATAAACGACGCAAGTAAATAACGTGCTAAGATATGAGGGTGAGAATGCCCTCAGCCACTACCTCCGGAGGCTCCCTCAAACACTGGGAACTTCTCGTCTGTTTCCCCCAGGAACCGGTACCGCCGGAACCCGAGGGTGTAGAGATCTGCTTCCTTGGTGCACTCCTTGATGGTGATATTCTTGTCCCAGCCCTCCGGGATCATGGCCAGAATCCTGCCATCTTTCTCGAGGGCGGCGCTCCTCCTCTTCTCGTGCCTCCTGAAGCGGTCACGTAGCTCCCCCGGGAAGGGGCTCTCGGCTAACTTCACATAGCACCACCGTTCCTTCCACCCCTTGTTCGAGGAGGGCGCCTCAGTGAAGAGTTTGAACATGGACACCTGCTGCAAATTGGCGAATCCCTCGGCATTCGCGTGCCCCCGGCACAAGTTGAAGCTCTGGAAGAAGAGGTCCAGGCTAGGCGTCACACCCCGAGACTTGCAGAGCTGGAGGAAGCCAGTAATGTAAGAATGGATGTTCGGGGTCAGCTGGCAGGGAACCAGACCCACGAACCGAAGGTACTCCCGGAGGAAGGGGAGCAGGGGGAAGCGGAGCCCCATGGATACCGAGAGAACGTGCACCGCAATGCAGCCCTCGGGAGCCCGGGAGAGGATGTCATCCGGACCCGGTGTCACCACGATGGCCGAGGGGCCCACGTGAAGCTGGGTGACATAGATGTCCGTCGCATCAACCTTCGACTTGATCTCCAATGCGGCGGTGTTGAGATAGGAGTACCCCTCGGGCATATCGAGGGGCTTCCCTTGGTCTGCTACGCTGCCCTTCTTCTTGGGAGCAGCGGCCTTGGCCTTCTTCTTTCCGGGGGCCACCCGGATGGGGACCGCATTCAGCGGCCGAGAGGTGCTGGCCTCACCGGCACCCCGAGGGGGGAGCACAACAACGGTGACCCTCGCGCTTTCTCTTTGTGCCTCCTCTTCAGCTGCTTGCCAGGCGAGGGCCAACTCTTCGTCCTCACATTCTTGCTCGAAGCCCTCGGCTTCCGCCTCATCTACGAGGGCTTTCTGCAACTCCAGGGCAACGACGGCATCCTGTCCCACCGAAGACTCTGCACTTGAGGACTCCACGTCCGAGAGGACTTCATCCTCCATCGAGGGCGCCCCCGAGATATCTTGAGAATCACTCTGGGACGACATTCTGACTCTAGTTCGAAGGCTCGTAGACGATAGTGTCTTCTAAATATTCTATCTCCTAGCCTAAGGGCACAATACATGTAGCTAAGAGGTGAAGGGCAAGTGGAGAACTGACCTTAAGAACGGAGGATTCAACCGAGGGCTGCTATTTCTCTCTAGAAAAATTGGCAGAGCTTCGCTAACAAGGTTTTCGCACACGGAGGAATGCCTGGCCTTGGGGTATTTATAGGCGCTGGAATCCGGGCTTGGGCCCGGAAACCGGGCCTCCGTACGGACCGTCATCATTACGCACCGTGTTTTCACCCAACCGGTGACGCCGCCCACGGGCAGCCAACCGTCACGCGCCACGTGTACCCCCCAACGGCTATATCTTGACGTTACATATTCCAACAGCTATATTTCCAATGGCTATATTCTGGAAGCCCCCGAGTTTTCTACTTCACTCCACTTCGTCAAGGAGAGCCTCCGGGTACACTTACCCAGAGACGCCCCCGGGTTGTGCCCCACACAGCACATAACAGACGCCTTCGGGATCACTCCTTCAGAAACCCAGGGCTTCATATCAGGGCACCCCCGGGGATTCCCCCTCAGCACTGCAAAACCGGGTAGCCCCCGGGGAGTTGCCTCATTGACGGATAACCCATGGCACACAGGTAATGGGAGCCCTCGGGTATCTTCATCACCAACTAATCAACAAACAGTGACCCCCCGGTAACAACTCCACTGCTGCCCTCATCCAGCAGGCCCTCGATCCCCGGATTGAGGGGCTCCCCTTCGGCACCCCCAGGACATCAACAGCAAGCCTTCGGCTAATCAACACACGAGCCCTCAGAAAAAGAAGAGCCTTCGGCATTACCGTTATTCTCCATTTTTGACCAAGGTTTGACATTTTCGATTCATCATTGGGGGAATCCGGTGCACTCTTTTTCCCTCATTAGGATTTTTTCCCACAGGGTTTTTTCTAATGAGGTTTTTAACGAGGCATCCCCCCAAAATGAAACGAAAAGCGTCAGCCTTCGGCCCACAACAACAACGCAACTACTCTACTCCTTTTTACCACTTTACAAGTGCCTCAAGGAGTGGGGGACTGGAGGACCCCCTCGGGAAAATCATTAAATTACAAAATTAGTGAAATTCCAACAAACGACAAAGCAAGGCCTCAAGTCCCGACATGTGGGTAACTGAGGGACTGCCTTCGGCAGGGACATAAAAGCAACAACTCCTCACCAACTTCAGAGATCACGACAGGACAACATCAAAGGGCAAGCACAAATTACTCCTTTTCCCTCAAATACCTTTCGGCAAAAGGAGTGAGGGACTCCTGATGGAGTATATGGCCCGGGAACACCCGGCCCACAGACTCCTACTACACCAATGAAGGCCCAACAGGCCCAGGAGGCCCACCAGGCCCAAATCACGGCGCCCAGAGTACCAAGCAGCCCGCAATACGCACCAGGGGTGCCCTCGGCCCCCTGGCCGAAGGCTCTAAACTCTCACAGAATGGGTTTTCCAGGCAAACTAAGAAACTGGGAGAAAACGGCGAAAAAAGTAGCCCTCGGCACCTGGAGCCCTCGGCACTCAGGGGTCCTCGGCACTAAGAGCCCTCGGCTAGTCCTCTGCAGCCGAGGGCACCTCTTCCGACATGATATCCGCCTCACATGCGTACAGATCACCGTACCCTGTACAGACGTCCCATCCAACAGCCGCATTAAATGCGGCCACATGCGGCTGCCAACGCCAACCATTTGAGGTGACCCCTCGGCCAATAGGTGCTTGACACGTGTCCCTGCCCGGCATTTATTGCTACTATAAATAGCACCCCATTTCCCCATTTGTAACCACGCTGAAAACGCTCCACATTTATAATACACTCTCTCTCTCTACATTTGCTTGCTCTGACTTCTCTCTAAGCTATTCCCAGCAATAACCCTTCGGATATATACCCCCGGGTAGACTATCCATAAACCCCATTTTAGTTAACAATGTCGGTTATAATTTTAACCGTTATAGATAATATTTTTATATTTATAAAACATACCCCGCTCAACTTACTCTACTTTCATTATTTATAAATATGACCCCGCACCTACATATTATAACGGTTATAAATGAATCCATATTAAAACCTAGTTATAGAACGTGTATTTTGCACTAGTGCAACTATTAAGTATTTTCAAAAGGGGGCTAATATAAAATATAAGAAGAGCATAGTGTAACTACTAAAAACTTGAAAAAAAATCAAAATTTGGAATGATTTGAGCCAAAAAAGGATTTAGAGACTGCGTTGAACAAATTTTATATTGGGCCTATACTAATAGCTATGGAAAGAACAACGATCTTCCAAGACTTATTAGTGGGCCTAAAGAAAATGATTCTTAACTTCAAGAATAGTCTTATTAATGTAACCACCTTATAAATGATGTAAAATATAAAAATAATTTTAGAAGTGCAAAAATATTGACTTTGATATTAAAAAAATAAAATCACAATTTTTATCTATATAAAAACAATTTCAGAAGTGTAAATATATGCTGAATATTGGTTGGGTTGGGCTTTACATATGGATGGTAGAAAAAAAAGTTTTGATTGTTTGAAATGATCTTCTCACAAATAATAAAAATTTTAATTTTAATTAATAAAGCTTTTTTTGGCAGCACAAAATAATATTATAAGTATTGGTGCGATCAAAATGAGTACTTTTGGTTTGAAATTCTCACTTTTTTTTTTGGTAGTAGGTTCAAATTAAAGTTTTCATTTTTTACTTTTGACAACTTTTTATTAAAAAAATACCTTATATCCTTACTTCATTTACCTACCTTATAACAACTTTTTTTTCTCGCTCTCACTACTCATAATCTACTTTTTGTAAGGATACAATGAGCAAATTAAAACTAAAAATTCAACTTTCTTAAAAATCCTAAATTCAAACAAAAACCTTCTTTCAAAACCTGATGGAATATATAAATTACCTTCTTCCAAGACATTTATGCACTAGCTTTGATTTTATATCCTAATTATATCTTTTTTATATTACATATAATTCTCTTTTAATAAATTTATACATTTTATTTATAAAGAAAATCATTGACAAACATTATTAACAAATAATATAATACTCCTCCTCCGGAAAGATTAGTCAATTTGACTTTTCTCAGTCAAATGTTAGCAAACTTTGGATAATTATTTTAATTATTATATTTATATACAAGTATAATTTATAAATTTTATACTTTTACGAAACTATTTTTAATAAGGAACATTTTAATATAATTTTTATATTAAAAATAATTTCATGTTAAAGAATAATTTTTATATAATTTCACAATAGTATGTATAATTTTTTACATACTATTGTTCCGTGCATCGCACAAGTGAGAATCTAGTATTTCATAAAAATAAAACGTTGGGCCAAAAGTGGCCCAAATAAGTAAAACATCACCCGTCGGAGACCTATATGGTATGAGCAAAAGAGTGTCCCTGGTATGTCGTCCAACAGTTTCCAACATCCTAGGACATGTTCTCTGCTTGCTTCTGTGCAAAAGTGGCTACCAAACCTGCTCGCCGGAGATGAGGTATGCATCGCTCTCTACTCTGAGGGCGCAGTATCCCAGCGCTCGTTCCCCTGGATGCCATACAAATGATGACCAGACACAAGGAGGACTGAACGGTGTTCGATGAATTCACGGAGTACCGTGGTCACGACTCTGAAAATCCGATCATCTGTCCTGATGTTGCTCCTGCAGAATCTCCTTGCCTTAGAAAAGAGATTGAACGTTCATAGACAGTTGAAATAAACACCTAAATTTGAAATTAAAAAATGTAATTGAAAAAGGAAAAAATTAAAATTGAAAAGGAAAACCAGTAAGACATAAATGATATGTGATCCACAAAAGTGGACCAAATGGGTAATTTCCACTAAAGATAAAACGTTGGGCCAAAAGTGGCCCAGTAAAGTAAAATACACGCAGGGTCCAAAGATGAGAATAAAGAGTAAAGAAGAGGCTGTTCGACAACATACTACTGCAACTCGCAGCAATCCAAACCTAGGTTCTTTTTAGAGAGAGAGATATTGCGGCCGTTCGTCTGCAGGGTTGGATAGCCCGCGTCTCGAAAGAATGAGGCTTTCATCTTTGTCGTCCTGGTATGCTTTCTTTGCCATGGCTGGAAGGGAAAAGGATCTCTATCGCACAGCAGAGTCCTTGGCGCAAACGCAACGGCAGAAAAGGGAATAGCACGGCTTTGGGATATGCAAAAATCGGATCTTGCTGCCTAAATTCGCCAGGCATCCTACCTGGCGTCCAAATCCAGGCAGAGGACCCAAATCCGGCGGGAAAGGTATCAAGGGTGAAAAGAGTCATCTGCGGCCAAATAGGCTGTGCTGAAGAAGTCGCAGCCTACAATTGAAGAAGTCTTCTGCGGAAAAGAAGCCTGTGGGTGAGCTGCGGAAATTTTCTGGTCTCTGTGCCTGGTGTAGTGTGAAGAAGCGGGTGAACTACGCGTCTCAAGAAGCGGCAGTTCGATTTCATCCAACTTTCTCTCCAGTGAGCCTATTTCACCCAGATTGTTCTTCAGACTTTTTCATTCGAACTTTTACAGTTTACTCTGTTTTCAGTGTGTGCCCAACTTCGCAGCTCTATGTTTCTTTTTTTTAAAGTCTCACTCTGACACTATTTCTATAAGCTTCTAAAACAGCCTATGTTATATATGTACCTATTATTCAATCAAGTATTTATGTAGTATTTTGTTATGAAAATATCAGTCTGTTTTCTTGATTAATTAAATTTTCTTTGATTCCAGTTTATTCATTTCACTGTATTGATTATTTAATTTTTAGTTAATTGTAGTTTATTCCTTTTAGTTTATTTATTTAATATTTTTTAGCATATTACTTGATTTACTTCATTCAAGTTTGTTCCTTTCACTTTTTGATTAACTAATTTTTAGTTTATTCCAGTTCAATCCACTAAATAATTAGGTGTTGTGCGTTTGTGCGTAATTGTGTGATGAATGTTTTGAAACCTTATGCCGCAGTAGTATTATTCTTATTGAGTTATATGACTACTTATGCGTTTTTTGCATAATTATAATTTAAATATTATATTTTTATAAGAATAGCTTGTTTTGAAAAAGCTACCCTTTGCTTAGCGCTTTCGCTTTTAAACAAAGTCCAAGGTCATCGATTTTGGATGCTTTTCCCTTTAAAAAAGTTTCTTTCCATATGTCTAAGCAATGATTCCGGGCATGACATGGCGTTTCGTGTCTCTTTTGTCGTTGGACCTCACCCCATAGCCAGGATTCAAACAAAGTTTGTCTCAAATCATTGTGATGTGTAGTCCTTTCCTGCAATATAGAAGCCAAGTAGTTTCAAATAGGTCGGATTAGGGGACAGCTGAAGAGACACCAAGATGGCAAGTGGAGTTTAAAACGAGTGACGCTGTCAGGTAAAGAATGAGACTGGGACTAGTATTTCCCAAGTGAAATTTTTATTTATAGTTGGAGAGGTAGGCTTTAAATTTGAGATAGGCCGAATGTTGATTATTGGTAGTGAGTGCGGGAAAATGTATAGGCACTGGCTAGGTTTAAATGTTGATTAGTTTATTTATTTTATTATAATTTTATAGTATACGTATATGCTGTGCTGAGGAAGTCTTCTGTGGAAAAGCAGCCGGTGGGTGAGCTGCGGAAGTTTTATGGTCTCTGTCGCCTGGTTCGGTGTGAAGGAGCCGCAGGTGTACTCCGTGTCTCAAGAAGCGGCAATTCTATTTCATCCAACTTTCTCTCAGGTGAGCCTATTTCATCCAGATTGTTCTCCAGACCTTTTCATGCAGATTTTTACAGTTTACTTTGTTTTAGTTTGTGACCAACTTCCGCAGCTCTCTGTTTCTTTCTTTTTTGAAAGAGTTACTCTGACACTATTTCTATAAGCTTCTCAAACAGCCTGTGCTCTGAATGAGTCCAGGTAGCCAGGGGTTTCAGGCTTGGGCCGTGCCAGCTCTGTGTAATTTTTTTGCTTTTCTAATTATCCCCCACCCATCTGCTTCACAAAAAACTAGGCCCGTGCCTAGAGTTTCAGACCGCCTAACCCACCCCAACCGGTTCAAAGCCCAAGCTTGGTTTACACTGAGCAGGCTGGTACAAGCCTACACACTAGCAGGTTAGTCCTTTTCCTGGTCTTGCTGACCTGAACTGTTCCATTCCTAGTCATAAGTAAACATTTAAACCGTTGAATATAGACATAACTAAGAGTGTTAATCAAAGTAACAAAAAATCTATAATGATGCCAAATACATGTAAACAGTAAAATTGTTGAATTTAAGGCGATGCTGCTAATCTATATCAACATATGTCATTTCTCCAAATAATGATTTTTTTAGAAGATTTTGCTTCAATAATTCTTCCGTACCCTTCACTTCCCCATTCCTTCCCGCATGAGTTTCTTATCTTCTAGTAGCAATCTTCATCTTCTGTCCCATAACCAGTTACTATGACACGATGTCAACGTTCTTCCTCACGTTTGTGATTTGGTCCTTTAAAGATCCCCTCCTTCAAATTTCAAAAATGTATAACATTAAAAATGTATTCAAATATTAATTAAGAGGTATGTAATGCAGTCACAAATATCAAATAACTTTTTAACTTTTTTTAGGCAACAAACCTTTAACAAGTGTAATTCGGGGTAATCCATTAATGAAATGCACACCGGTTTGGCTTTTAAGATGTCCGTTAAAGTATTTTCGTTCGTTGTGGCTTGAAAAGGCCTTAGATACAACCTAAAAACATTTTGAAATATTATCAAAAATGTACCGTTAGTTTTAGAATTATTATCAAAAACAATAAATGTAACCACAAAAACTATATGACAGTTAGTACACAAGTAATTAGACCTTTTCAGATTTTCTGTTGGGAGTTAAATAACCACGTCTCTTAGCTCTATCGCTCGTTGTAAGAATTCCATAGCTGTTTGCCCAATCAACTACTCGTTTAAGTGTTTCTATAGACCCAACTTTAAAGGTCTTCATATTATTTACAACATCAAAGAAGCTCTGCTATAAGGGATTGGGATTTGCAGGATGTGATATTCTAAATCCTGAAAACCTTTAAAGACCTTTAAAGATAGGTCTATAAGAACACTTAAACGAGTAGTTTATTGGACAAACAGCTATAGAATTCTTACAGCGAGCAATGGACCTAAGAGGCGTGGTTATCCAACTCCCAACAGAAAATCTGAAAAGGTCTAATTACTTGTGTACTAACTGTCATATGGTTTCTGTGGTTTCATATATTATTTTTGATAATAATTCTTTAAAACTAATTATATTTAACATTTAATTTTTTTTAGGTTGTATCTAAGGCCTTCCACGTTAGAAAAGCGCATTTTCAAGCCACAACGGATGAAAATGCTTTAGCGGACATCTTAAAGGCCAAACCGGTGTGCATTTCATTAATGGATTACCCCGAATTACACTTGTTAAAGGTACGTTACCTAAGAAAAGTTAGAAAGTTATTTTATATTTGTGACTGTATTACATACCTCTTAATTAATATTTGAATTGAATACATTTTTAATGTTTTACATTTTTGAAATTTGAAGGAAGTATCTATACAGGACCAAACCACAAACGTGAGGAACAACGCTCACATTGTGTCATAGTAACTGGTTATGGGACAGAAGATGAAGATTACTACTGGAAGATAAGAAACTCATGGGGGAAGGAATGGTGAAGTGAAGGGTACGGAAGAATTATTGCAGCAAAATCTTTTAACAAAAAATCGTTATTTGGAGAAATGACGTATGTTGATATAGATTAGCCGCATCGCCTTAGATTCAATAATTTAATTGTTTACTTGTATTTGGCATCATTATAAGTGAATTTTTTGTTACTTTGAATAACACTCTTAGCTATGTCTATATTCAACGGTTTAAATGTTTACTTATGACTAGAAATGGAACGGTTCAGGTCAGCAAGACCCAGGAAAAGGACTTGCCTGCTAGTGTGTAGGCTTGTACTGGCCTGCTCAGTGTAAACCAGGCCCGGGCTTTGAACCGGTTGGGGTGGCTTAGGCGGTCTGGGACTCTGGGCACGAGCCTAGTTTTTTTGTGAACGGGGGGGGGGGGGGGGGTCGGAGGATAATTAGAGAGGATAATTAGAAAAACAAAAAAATTTACGCAGAGCCCATTCAGGTACTTCGGGCTACTTGAACTCATTCCGGGCCCATCATTTCAAAAAAAGCACGCTTGGGCCCAGCCCGACCCAAGCGGATTCCGGACCCAACATTTCAAAAACCCCATTTAGGCCCGGCTCGTGCTCTGTTCATTCCTAGTTGCACAGGTTCGGGCCTAGGCACAGGGTGCTTTCGGGCCTACGAATGCACTTAGGCCAGGCTAAGTTTAAATGTTGATTAGTTTATTTATAATTTTATAGTATACGTCTATGCTGTGTCGAAGAAGTCTTATGTGGAAAAGCAGCCGGTGGGTGAGCTGCGGAAGTTTTCTGGTTCGGTGTGAAGGAGCCGCAGGTGTACTCTGTGTCTCAAGAAGCTGCAAATCTATTTCATCCAACTTTCTCTCCGGTGAGCCTATTTCATCCAGATTGTTCTCCAGACTTTTTCATGCAGATTTTTACGGTTTACTTCGTTTTAGTTTGTGCCCAACTTCCAAAGCTCTCTGTTTCTTTTTTTTGAAAGTGTTGCTCTGACACTATTTCTATAAGCTTCTCAAACAGCCTACATTATATAGATATAATTTAATGAAAGAAATCATTATAGTATCATTTCCTAGGACGTAATTATAGTTTTAAAATGGTGAATTATATACCATAATGAAAGCATAGATAGCTAATGCTTTTTTTGAAGAAAGAAATCATTTTCTTGGTGGTTATTCTACATTTGTACCTATTATTCTATCAAGTGTAAATGTAGTAATTTTTTTCGTGAAAATATTAATCCGTTTCTTGATTAATTGAAAATATCAATTTGTTTCTTGGGTTGGATAAGAGTATGGCTTTGGAGAGAGCAACGTGGAGGGCGCACATCCCCGTGGACGATTGATGTCTTGTCCACCTTTCATCTCTTTTTTCTTTTATCGTTTATTTTCTTAATCTTTTTATATTCTTATGTTATTTTAAACTTCTAGCTTTTTTATACTCTTTTATTTTTATCTTTTGTCTTTCTTATATTCTTGTGTTATTGTGAGCTTATATTTATTTATCTTTATTTTATTCATTTTATCTTACTCTTTCTTTTTTCTTCCCTTTGTCTTCCATCTTCTCTTTTTAGCATCGATATCATGATATCGATTCATGTTAGCTGATCCCAAATTCTTTTGGGATTAAGGCTTGGATGTTGTTGTGCCAATTTATTCATTTCACTTTACTGATTAATTAACTTTTAGTTTATTTCAGTCTATTCCTTTTAGTTATTATTGAATAATTTTTAGTTTATTACGTGATTTACTTCGGTCCAGTTTGTTCCTTTCAGTTTTTTGATTAACTAATTTTTTGTTTATTCCAGTTCATTCCACGAAGTAATAAGGTCTTGTGCGTTTTTGCGTAATTGTGTGATGAATGTTTTGAAACCTTATGCTGTAATAGTATTTTTCTTAATGACTTGTGCGACTATTTATGCATTTTTTGCACAATTATACATTATATATTATATTTTTATTTTAATTCTATAAGAATCGCTTTGTGTGAGAAAGTTACGCTTTTGCAAAGCCCAAGCTAATCACTTTTGGACACTTTTCCTTTTTGAAAAAGTTGTTTCCATATGTTCCCAATGATGATTCCCGGCATGTCTTGACCTGTGGTATCTCTTATGTTGTTGGACCCCCCGTTGCAGGAATAAAACAAAGTTTGGCTTAAATCATTGTGATGTGTAGTCCTTTCCTGCAAAATAGAAGCAAAGTAGTTTCAAATAGATCGGTTTAGGGGACAACCGTAGAGACACCGGGATGTCAAGTGGATTTTAAAACGGTGAAGTTTACAGTTTACTCTGTTTTTAGTTTGTGCCCAACTTCCTCAGCTCTCTGTTTCTTTTTTTGAAAGTCTTACTCTTGCACTATTTTATAAGCTTCTAGAACAGCCATATTATATAGATATAATTTAATGAATGAAATCAATATTTCATTTCCTTGGTCATATTTATAGTTTTAAACAGGTGAATTATATATCATAATGAAAGCATGTATAGCTAATGGCTTTTGTTGAAGAAAGAAATCATTTTCATGGGAGTAATTGTACATTCGTACCTATTATTCTAGCAAGTATGAATGCAGTATTTGTTTTTCGAAAATATCAATCTGTTTTCTTGATTAACTAAATTTTAGTTAATTCCATTTTATTAATTTCACTTTATTGATTCATTAGCACAATTATACATTATATATTATATTTTTTATTTTATTTCTATAAATCGCTCTTTGTCAGAATGCTACGCTTCGCTTAGCGCTTTTGCTTCTAAGCAAAGCCCAAGGTCATTGCTTTTGGACGCTTTTTGGCGTGGCCTATGGTATCTCTTATGTTGTTGGACCTCCCCAATAGCATAAATCAAACAAAGTTTGTCTTAAATCATCGGTATGTGTAGTCCTTTTCTGCAAATTAGAAGCAAATTAGTTTCAAATGGGTCGGATTAAAGAACAGCTGACGAGACACCAGGATGTCAAATGGAGTTTCAAATGAATGAGGTTGCCAGGAAAGAATGAGATTGAGTGTAGTATTTCCATAGAGAAATTTTTATTTAGTGTAGTAGAGGTAGGTTCCAGGTTTGAGATAAGCTGAATGTTGATTAGTAGTGAGTACAGGAGAATGTATATGTACTTGCTAGGTTTAAATGTGGATTAGTTTCTTTATTTATAATTTTTAGAGTTTATGTACATGCTATGCTGAAGAAATCGCTGTCTGCGATTGAGGTATTCTGCAGAAAAGAAGCCGGTGGGTGAGCTGCTGAAGTTTTCTGGTCTCTTTCGCATGGTTCAGTGTGAAGAAGCCGCAGGTGGACTCCGCGTCTCAAGAAGCAGCAGTTCTATTTCATCCAACTTTCTCTGTGGTGAGCCTAGTTCATCCAGATTGTTGTTCTCCAGACTTTTTCATTTGAACTTTTACAGTTTACTCTGTTTTCAGTGTTCCTAACCTCCTCAGATCTCCGTTCTTTCTTTTTTATGAAAATCTTATATTAGCACTTCCAAAACCGCCTATATTATAAATATACAACTTATTGAAAGATATCATTATATAAACATTTCCTTGGTAGTAATCATAGTTTGAAACAGGTGAATTCTATATCATAATGAAAGCATAGATAGCTAATGTCTTTTGTTGAAGAAAGAAATCATTTTCTTGGTGTTAATTGTACATTTGTACCTATTATTCTATCAAGTATTAATGTAGTATTTTTTTACGAAAATATAAATCTGTTTTCTTGATTAATTAAATTTTAGTTGATTTCAATTTACTTATTATCGTATATCGATTAATAAATTATTAGTTTATTGTAGTTTATTCCTTTTAGTTTATTTATTAAGTACTCACTCCGTTCTTTTTTATTTGCAACGGTCAACATTTCACATTTGCCAACGCATGTCTTTGACCGTAATTATATCTTAATTCTATTAGTAAAAAATATTAAAATAGTGTAAAAAGAATAATTTTCATAAATTAAGTGTAAAATGTAGTCAAAGTAGAGCATGTGAATTGTGTAAAATTCAACATGTTGCGTTTAAAAAAGAACAGAGGATAGAATTTTTTAGCTTATTTCTTGATTTGCTTTAGTCCAGTTTGTTCCTTTCGCTTTTTTGATTAACTAATTTTTAGTTTATTCCAGTTCAATCCTTCCTCTTAAGTAATAAGGACTTGTGCTTTTGTGTGTAATTGTGTGATGAATGTTTTGAGACCTTATGACGCACTAATATTATTCTTAATGACTTCTATGACTACTTCTGCGTTTTTTGCATAATTATGAATCATGTTTTGTCAAAAAGCTACACTTCACTTTATGTTTCGCTTTTAAACAGAGACCAAGGTCATCGCTTTTCGACTCTTTTCGCTTTAAAAAAGTTTGTTTTCACATGTTCCAAATGATGATTCCGGGTATGACTTGGCGTATTGTGTCTCTTTTGTTGTTGGACCTCCCCTTATATCCACGAACCCAACGAAGTTTGTCTTAAATAATTGTGATGTGTAGTCTGTTCCTGCAAAGTTAAAGCAAAGTAGTTTTAAATAGGTCAGATTAAGGGACAGCTGAAGAGAGACTAGGTTGGCAAGTCGAGTTTAAAACGAGTGAGGTTGTCAAGGAGGGAATGATACTCGGATTAGTATTTCCAACGTGAATTCTTATTTAGAGTTGTAGAGGTAGTTTCGAGGTTTGAGATAGGCTGAATGTTGAGTGGTAGTGAGTGCGGGAAAATGTATAGGCACTGGCTAGGTTTAAATGTTTATTTATTTATTTTTTATTTATTTATTTATTTTATTTATTTTATTATTTATTTATTTGTTTATTTATAATTTTTAGTGTCTATGTATCTGGTTCAGTGTGAAAAAGCCACCGGTGAACTCTGTGTCTCAAGAAGCAACAGTTCTATTTCATCCAATATTATCACCAGTGAGCCTATTTCTATAAGTTTACAGTTTACTCTGTTTTAGTTTGTGCCCAAGTTCTGCATCAACTATCTGTTTCTTTCTTTTTTTGAATGTCTTACTCACACTATTTCTATAAGTTTCTAAAACAGCCTATATTATATTATATAGATATAGTTTAATGAGATAAATCATCATATTATCATTTCCTTGGTCATAATTATAGTTCTAAACAGGTGAATTATATATCATAATGAAAACATAGATAGCTAATGCCTTTTGTTGAAGAAAGGAATCACTTTCTTGGTAGTAATTGTACATTTGTACCTATTATTCTCTCCCTTTTTTAACCAATGGACGTGAGCTTTTTGTTTCCAAAATTTTCTCTCCAACTTGTATTTTGTTTTAAGTAAAGCTTTAAAATGGAACCATTGTTCCCAATTAGCTTCACTAGGATCTGCCTCAAAATCCATCTCTGATTGTTGAACCTTCTTCTCAAAAAGTGTAATGTCATCGAATAGATTCCCAAAAACATCCTTGTTCGATTCCCTTAGGTCCTTCTTCATATTCTTTAGCTTACAGAAAAGACCATGCATTCCCCCACCAAAAGAATTAGCACTCCAACTTTTATTAACAGTGTCCATAAAATTGGGGTGGGAAAGCCAAATGTTCTGGAATTTAAAAGATTTGGGTCCATTGGGAAGATTCTTAATACACTTAATTAACAATGGGCTATGATCAGAACTGTGGTCCTTGAAAAGGAAGATCAATTAAATCACAAGTAGAAATACAATCTGAAAGATCAATTCAGAACTGGATTCTGTTTCAGAGAGGGGTCCATCTCTGGTTGCTCAGAGACAAGAGCTTTTCTTCTCCTGTGCTCATACTTCTTGTCACCTTCCCATCCTTGCCTCTTGGACATTATGGGGTGAGGGCAATTGATCTTAAAGTGCCCAGGTTGCCTGCAGTTGTAGCAGAGAAGTTCTCCTCCGCTATCTGTAGACTTGGTCTTTAGGAAGGACTTCCTGCTGGAGGATGGACTTCTGCCATCCTTGGGCTTCATGAACTTCCTAAATTTCCTGGCAATGGCATGCATGTATTCGTCAGTTAAGAATGGACGGGTCAAAGTTATTTACCTTAAAAGTAATAGTAGTCAGGGCAGTTGTTGTTCTGTCTTCTTCTTCTTTTTCTTCTTCATTCATCTCGAACTCATAAGATTTGAGATCAGAGTTGAGCTTTTATATGTTGGAGGTCCTGAGATCCTTGCCGTGTCTCATAGCAGTGACTTTCATCTTCCAGGGTGAAGGTAGACCTCTTAGAATCTTCAAGTTGATCTCCTTGGGAGTTAGGTCCTTCCCAAGTTCTGAGATTTCTGCAGTAAGGGTGAGCAGGCGTGCATACATCTCAGCTATGCACTCTTTTGGGAGAAGTTTGAAGTCCTCAAACTTCTTCATTGCTATGGTCAGTTTGTTGTCTTTCTCCTGCTCATCACCAGCTCCTATAAGAGTTAGTGTATCCCAAATCTCCTTGGCAGATGTGCACATCTTGATTCTCGTGAAGTATTTCTCATCTATAGCCTTGTAGAGGATGTACTTGGCAATGTTGTCATGGTTGTACTTCCTTCTTTCTTCAGTTGACCACTCACAACCAGCAATGTACTCTGAGTTCACCTTCTTGAACTCGGTGAAAGGATCAGCATCCAGGACTTCCCACATCTCATCATGGAGGGCACAGAGATGTGCTTTCATGCGGATTCTCCCGTCATCAAACTTTACTATTGAAAACATAAGATTCTTTGAAAGTGTGTTATCCATAATAAGAGAGTAAAACAAAGGCTAAGAAACAAGTGGATCTTTGTTCAGCAAGTAACCTAAAAGATTACGAACAATGAGGCTCTGATACCACTTGTTGGTCCCGTTTACACAAGAAACAGTCTTTTAAAGTTTCAAACTTTTCTCTAAGTCTTAACAGACTTGACAGAGAAGGTCGAGTTTTGATGGCGGAACTTGACCTGACAGCGGATGAGTTCTGGTCGGGTAGCCTTCATAAATACAATAAGGCAAATGCCTCTCTGATAACTCGTAAGACAAGATCTGCTGAACACAAAGTCTAAGTCTATGAGAGTTGACCAGTTGAATCAAAATGCAGGAAAGTAAAATGCGTAACGTAAATGACACCGGGGATTTTTATAGTGGTTCAAGGAACAACACGTTCCTCTAGTCCACAGTTCCCCTAAGCTTGTAAAAATACAGGTTACAATGCCTTAGTCCTAGCACTTAAAAAGCACTCCTCGTCTTCTTCAAGCTTCCTGAAGACTGGTCTCGTGTTCACTGAGCTTCTTGAAGTATCACCACTTCACTACTCCAGTTACTTGAGACATGCCTTCTTTTGCAAGAAGTGTTTAGATTAAAAACGGTTTCTCCAACGTAGATTAGTCACAAAGGATGTGAAAATGATGCTTTAGAAGTGTTGAAGAACTGGAGGAACGATTCTTTCACGTTGAAAAGAAAAGATATGGAGTTTATAATTTTTTCCAACGTAAACTTTTGTTTCTCTTGAAGAGTGGAAGTTGTAGTCTTGAGCGTTTGAATTTATTTGCTTTAGAGAGAGGTTGAATCGTTAGAGTTCCTGTTCTTAAATCGTTAGTTACTGGGAGATGCCTTCTCGTTAGAGTGTATAGGACATCTTCATTAAATCCATGTACTGTTGACTTGACCGATTGATTCTCAAAAAGTAGTTGACTTGCTATTTTGAGCATTAAATGCGTGAACAGTAGCAACTTCCGTTGAGAGGCTCCTAGCCGTTAGGGAATTTCTCGTTAGTTTAACGACTATTTGAAGTGTCTTCTAATCTTTCTAAGTGTGAGCAAGTCTGATGAGGTTCTCTGAGGGCAACTCTGATGGCCGGCTCTGATAGCAACTCTGGGTACCAGCTCTGGTAGCAACTCTAATCAAGAAAACCAAGAGAGTTTCTGGCCTATCGACTATGCTAAAACTTACACAAAGAAAATTCTAATACAAGATTTTTAAAGGGGTACTCTAAAATCCTAATTAGCTTAGCATCATCAAAATCTAAATACAATTTATTCCTTACAAGCATGCAGCACAAGATACAAATGCTCAAAATGCTAGAACTGTAAAAGAGAAATGGGTTGCTAAATAGCTACCAATTACAAATGAAGTGACTGGAATACATATTAATAAAGTAACAGATTCATCCTCCTGTAGGCAAGAGAGGGTTGACACTGTCTCAGATGTCCCAGAGCTTGTTGACTTGCAGGAAGATACTGATACGGAGGAAATTTATCACGACCCAGAGCCTGAGCCAGTACAATTTGAAAAAAATTCAGAAAAGCAACAAATTGATGAAGACACAGTTTGGTTAGCTAAATTATCAGCCATCAATAATAACAAACCTTTAGGGCCTATACTTGATGATTCCCAACTTCAAATGCTTCATCAAGAACTAGAGTTTGATCATGAACTTGCAGGTAAGGATTACTCCTCAGACAATGGGAACCCCAAAAAAATTGAATATACACACTGTTGGAAGGCAGATCTACCTAATATCATTCAAAAGGTGAAATGTATTGTTAAACAAAGAGAGCAGCAGGAGATAAGCAGAGCTGCCAAGCCTAATGATGTTCCATATCAAGAAGCTGGTTTCATAGTAGTCAGAAAGAAGGGTTATAAAAAGAAGAAGAAATTTCAAGAAGTCCCCTCAATGATTACTAGAAATACTGTCAAGAAACTTGCAGCAACTACTAATAACCCTCAAACTTCAGTCTTAGGGCTCTCATAAGCTACATCTCATCAGTTCTCAATGAACTGTCTTTTTTGGAATTTAAGAGGGCTAGAGGGTGTTGATTCAAGGTTATTCTCTCTTATTCAGCATAGGAGTATTCATTTTCTTGTGGTGATTGAGCCAATTGTTCATATCAGTAAAGCTAAGTATTACATGAGGCAGTTGGGTTTTAATAAAGTTTTTGCTTATGAAGTTACTAAGATTTGGTTATTTTGGAATGATTTCCAATTTGATGTTAATATGATTGAAATTCATCCTCAGTTCTTACATATCAAAGTGGATTCTGGTGTTTTTACTGGCTACATTACTGATGTGTATGGTAACCATAACTACCTCCAAAGAAGACTTCTCTAGGATAAGTTAATGCTATTTTACAATCAGATTGGAGACCCCTGGTTTGTGGGTGGTGATTTCAACTCTATTGCTACACATTCTTAGCATTTTGGTTAGGCTATGCCACATATGGCTAGTATGTTGGAATTCTCTAATTGTATTGTTGATTGTAATTTCATTGACCTACCCTTTTAGTGGTACACAATATACTTGGACATGGGTCAGATCTAATGGTAGACTGTGGAGAAGGTTAGACAAGGTTTTATTTAATAATAAGTGCATTGAGGTTTTTGATCTTATTCATATCAATCATCTCTTAAAAAACACCTTCAGATCACTCCCCTATTTTGGTTCAAATCTCCTATAGTGGGTTGCTAAGTCCTAAACTTTTTAGATTTCAGAATATGTGGATTGGGCATTCTACATTCATGGAGTTTGTTGCAAATTGAAAAGTTTGAAGCAGGAATTAAAGATGTGGAACAAGGAAACCTTTGACAATATTTTTGATGACATTAGAAATTGTGAACATCAAGTGTTAGATGATGAACTTTGCTTTGGAAACAATAGGCTCATTTGCGTTGGCTTAAAGATGGGGATTCTAATTCTCACTTCTTTCACTCCTATGTAAATATCAGACATAGGAAACAACAAATCATGTCTATTCAGAATTGTGTAGGTGATATGGTTGATAATTTACCTGATATTGGGGCTGCTACAGTTGATTACTTCACCAACCTTTACACTCAAGAGCGGCCTGGGAACCCTGATGAAATTCTTCAATATATACCTAAACTAGTAGAGATTGAGGATAATCAAGCGTTAATTAAGCTGCCTACTATTGATGAAATCAAAGAAGCTGTTTAGTCTCTTAATCAAAATGGAGTTGCTGGGTTGATGGATACAATGGTAATTTTTTTTTAAAATGTTGGCATATTGTGTGTGATGATGCAGTTAGTGTTGTACATGATTTCTTCCTTGGGGTTCCTATCCCTAAAGGTCTCTCTAGCACACTGATTGCTTTAATCCCCAAGAAAGATAATGCTCTTTCTTTTGCTGATTTTAGGTTGATCTGCCTTTCAAATTTTGTTACTAAAGTTTGTACGAAGGTACTTACTAACAGGATGTCTATCCTCATGCCTAAATTGATTTCAAAAGAGCAAATTGGTTTTATGAAAGGGCATGACACGGCAGATCATACTTTAATTGCTCAAGAAATGGTTCGTGAACTTGATAAAAAGGTTAAAGGTTCTAATGTCATCATCAAGCTTGATATGGCCAAGGCATTTGACAGATTATTCTAGAGTTTTCTTGAAAAGATGTTGCTGTAGTTTGTGTTTGCAATCAAATTGTTCAAAGTATCTTAAACAATCTTCAAGCCACCTATCTGTTCTTCTTGTTAATTAAGCCTTTTCTAGGGGGCTTAATTGGTATATTTCTAATGGTTTAATTAAACCATACTGGTTTGGTAAAAATGGCAATCCTGTGTCTCACCTAGGGTATGCAGATGAGCTCCTCATTTTCCTAAATGGAGACTCCAGATCCCATCTTAATTTTCAGAGGTTCCTTACCTTATATCAAAAATCTTCTGGGCAAGCAGTTAACTTTGACAAAAGTACCTTCATGTGTGAAAAACATGCTATTTATAGAACTCATGCTATGCAAGATCTACTGAGCATGCAAAAGACAACACTCTCAATGAAGTATCTTGGGATCAACCTTCACAAAGGCATTAATAGGAAGCAATATTGTCCAAATATCATTCACCAGTTTGACTCTAGACTCAAAACTTGGAGGCAGAAGAATCTTTCTATGGCAGGACGATTAATTTTGATCAAACATGTTTTGGGGTCCATCCCTATGCATCACTTAGTTGTGCATGTTCTGCCTAAGAAAATTAAAGGGATTCTTGAAAAAAATGGCTAATTTCTTATGTGGTTCTTCTAATAATAGGCCTAAATACCAATGGATCAACTGGAGAAGGCTTTGTTATGCTAAGGATAAAGGGGGATTGGATCTTAGATCTCTTGGGGATTTGGAAAAAGCATTCTCCTTAAAACTATGATGGAAATGGAGGGAATCTCCTTGTCTTTGGTCATTCATGAGTGTCAAATATCCTAGAAATGAGGAGATGAGGATTAATATAACTGATTCACCTATTTGGAGAAGATTGTGTTCAATTCATAATCTGGCCACCTCTCTGATTGACTCTTCATATTCTCAGATCACCTGGAAAATTACAAAAGATGGTCAGTTCACTCTTAAATCTGCTTATCATGCTATAAGACATTCTCCGGGTTCCTCCTTTTCCTATACACAGATGTGGCAGCCTTAGCAACAACCTAAGATTAGGTTGTTCGAATGGAGACTTCTAAAAGGGATATTGCCTGTTACAGATAGATTCGTTCGCTTTGGTAAGGTTATTCAACCTTCAATCTGTCCTCTTCGCAGGAAACATGAAGATTCAATTATACTCTGATTTCTGACATGTGAGTTTTCTAAGGCAATTTGGTCTTATTTTGCTCAAATTCTTTCCATTCCTATGCCAACTCATTGTCTATATATTCGAAGCATTTTCCTAGTATGGTGGATTGAGTCTGGTAGTAAAAATATTATTGATTTGTTCAGGAAGATCTGGAACATAATATTATTGAGTGGGGCAAATATTATTGAGTCTGCCAACCTTCCAGGGATTATATGTTGGAATATCTGGAAGATTTATACTAATATTCTTTGGGGTTCTAGTTTGGTTGTGCCTAATATTTGTCACGTAATCTGGAACATCAAGCCTTTCACTCAGAATTGGGCTTTAAGCTTATCTACTCAAAGGTTTGGTAAGATTGATTTTGTATTATTTGAAGAGCGGTTATTTCCTAAAGGGTTTAAAGTTAAGCAGAAGCTTTTTAAACCGTTCAGTTGGATGAAATCGAAGATAGGGATGAAGTTGAATATAGATGCTGCGTTTATACCTGACTCTGCCTCAGGAGGTGTGATTTTACGAAATCAGTCTGGTGAATTGATTTGTGCGACGGCTTTTCCGGCTTCTGCTTCCTTGTCCTTGGAAGCAGAGTTTCTCGCAGTGACGAAGGCAACTAGGTGGGCGATTCAGGAAGGCTACCGGGATTTCCTTGTTGAGATAGATGCGGAGGCGGTTCTGGATTTTATTTCAACGAAGCAACAACGAAGCTTTGAATGAAGACCTCGTTGATTTCAGGCAAATTTGTTTTAGGAAAGGGGTTCATTTTCGACATACTCTCAGAGAAGGAAATAGAACGGCCCGCCCATCTTCTTGCGGCTACATACTCGGGCCAGTTTACTTCTTGGACTTCAGTTGATTCGTTACCCAGCCCAGTTCGAATTAAATTCCACTTCGATATGTTCCATATTCCTTTTATTCGTTGGCTTGTTTAATTTTTGATTATTTTACTCGGAGGTTTTGGTTTGTCCCCCCCCCCCCCCCCCCCCCTCTTACTTGTACTGTTTTCTTTCCTCGGGTAAGGTTTGGCCCCCCCGAACTTTGTACTTACATTGATTTTAATAAAATCTTGTAAATGTCCCGCGACATTTGCCCCACTGATTTTGGTGGTTGGCCTTCCGAGGTAAAAAAAAATCGAACATTCATTTTATGAATTTGGCAGATTAATTCATTTTTTTATTTCATGGTTATTTGGTTAACCAGTTAGTGGTTAACCGGAATTTCGGGTAATCAATACCGGGTTAACCGATATTATGGTAGAGATAGTGGTATTCAAAATACAATAACCGAACACTCGATCAATCGGAAGTTGGTTAACAAAAGACGGTTAACCAACTGTGACCACCCTAAATTTAGTCTACATAGAAACATACGTAATGCAAAAGATGTAATGTCATTGATATTGTTGGAAAATTTGAGTATCGATCCTAGATCTCATAAAGTAATAATAATTATTACTATTATTATTATTACTACTACTACTAGTGTTGTTGTTGTTGTTGTTGCTGTTGTTGTTGCTGTTGCTGCTGCTGCTGACTAGGGTTAGAATTACCCAAAAATTTGTGACCGAAAATCCCAAAAAAAAAAGAAAATTCGTTTATATATAAAGGTTGAATGACAAAAATACCCCTATTTAAAATATGTGCCTTTTGCACTAATTTCGTCCAATTAAAATTACTGCACTTTATATTGTCGTTACTGCACAAAATTAATGCACGACTTTACTGCACATCCGGTAATACTCACTGCACTTCGTCAAAATTAATTCTCTTCTCATTCGCTTGAGGAATTTATTTTTTGCTTTTATTTTTTGTTTTTTAGATTTAATAATTTTATTATTTTACGTCTAATTAAGTATATTGTATTTCATGATGATATTACTGCTTTGTGGTAGTGCAATACTGGTCATAATCAATGCACAACAAAAAACTTAATGCATCCATTCATTGTAATGTGCAACATGTCTATTACCATATATATTCACCGTTCATACTCAACACCTACTGAAATGTTCAGTGATGGTGTTCAATGTCCATATCAAATGTCCATATTCACTGCCCATATTTAATGTCATCCAAAATTGCCCAACTAAATAAAGGCTTCTCCTGTCCGTGAGTATCACAGCGCCGCTCAGCGCATAAGGCCAAATCCGCTGCTCATTCCAAGAGTCCCAGCGATTGCAAGATTCTGAGCTAGGGTTACACGCGCAGCCCAAAAGCCCATCACTCCATCGCATCAAGCAAGCATCGCACAGATGGCGCCCAATTCGAAAAAGTCAAATGAAACAGTACCCGTACCCGTACAGGGTCGAGGTTGGACAGGCGATCCAACGGTCACACGTAGGCTTGGACTCGGGTCGGGCCACCCAGGCCCGTGGACCGGCCCGGCCCGCTACTGTGTGGGACTGGGACCGACCCGGTTCTCGGGTCCGGGTCGGGCCTAGGCCCGGGGGGTAGTGCGGGTCCGGGCTCGGGTCTCAATTTTGGTGAACCGGCCCGGCCGGGTCGGGCCCGGGCCCGGGCCAAATTGATTTTTTTTTATTTTTTTTTTCATTTTTGGGGTTCCACTCGGGTTGGGCTTGATGGGTAGGATGGGTTTGGGGGGGTTTGGGAGGGTGGGGGGTGAGGGGGGGGGGGGTTAGGAAAGCAAAAAAAAAAAAAAAAAAATTCCAAACCGGAGGCCCGGACGCGCCCGGCCCGGACCCGGACCGGACCCGGTGGCTACCCTGGCCGGTCCCGGGTCCACCATTCTTGAACCGCCGGCCCGGCCGGGCCTAGGCCCGACCCGGACCCGGTCCGGACCCGAGTCCACCCCTAGTCACACGCAACCTTCATGGCCATCGTTTCCCGGCGAAGCTCCGTCTTGCCACTGCAGCGGTTGATCAAATATATGAACCCAACGTACTTCCAGCCTTCCAGGTCTCAACTTCCACAATCATTGTAGCACGCACCTTCCACAATCCCTGGACGGTGGGTGTTGGCTAGATGGCGGACAGCAGGCCATGGGCGGCGGGCGGCAGGTGGTGTGCGGCGGCAGGAGAGTGGATCTCTGAAGGTGGGAGAATGGAGGCTAGGGTTGGAGAAAAGGACGGGAGCTTAGGGGTTTTATAGATATAACCTAAATGGTAAATTTGTCCACCTCTATTATTTATTTAATTAAGTATGCCGAATTTAATTAAATATAATGATTTTTAATATTATTTTGGTAAAAAAAGTAGTTAAGTCATAGATTGGGAAAGTGAAGAACTTTTAGTCTTACCTAGGGTAATTATCCCAATTATCCATTGAAGTAAATATAATTATTCAAAATAATGTTTCGAAAGGCATAAAAGAAGAAGATAGAGGGAACGAGAAAGCGGTCCACCCAGCTGGTCGACGGCTCACTCTCCCTTACGGGAGGTCTCGTGTTCAAAACTCAATGAAATGATTTTTCGCCTAGATTACTCCAAGCTAGGGATGGATTCGGTTCGGGCCACCCTGCCCGCTACTGTGCGGTCCCGGTACCGGCCCGGTTTCGCGGTCCGGGACCGAGTGTAGACCCGAACCAGTGGGGGAAGCGGGGGCGGGCTCGGTTCCTACAAAAAGTGACCCGGTCCGGGTCATAATGGCTCTTTTTTTTAAAAAAAAAATTGTTTGGGCCAAAAATGACAGTTGGGGTGGGCTGGGGACAACCCAAACGGCTATATAACCGTTGGGTGGGCTGTTAGAAAGAGATTATTTGATAGAAAGAGGTGAGAAATATGTGGCTTTTTCTAAAGATTTGTCTATTCGTTGGAATAATACTTATAAGTTAATTGGAGTTCTTCTTAGATATAAATAACATTTTCCTGCTTTTATGAAACAATATAATAACTATATTCTAAACTCGGCTGAGTCTAAAATATACAATGCAACTGAAACTTTTAGTCATGTTTATAAACCTATCTCAAATCAATTTATTCGTGAAGATGTTAATCTCGTCGGTGCTTTTTCAAATTTTGAGACTGCTGATTATGTGAGTTATTTTGCTAATTTTATTAAGGAAAAGTTTTTAAAATATTATTCACATATTCCGCATATTTATGGTATTGCATTTGTTCTCGATCCTGGTTTTCGACTTGGTTCTTTAGAAGAATGTTTGAATTATTATTATGCTGCTTTTTTTGGTCCAATGCCAATGTATGAGGACAACCCAATTGATCCGAAAAAAAATACAACGAGGTTAGTGATATGATTTATGCATTATTTAATGAGTTTCATGCACAATATGACAACGTGCCCCCTCCCCCGACACAAATATCATCATCTAAAGGAAAATCAATTTTCAAATCTACATTTGCCAATCTTATTAAAAAAATGAAATCAACTCACGCTACGCAACAAAGTACAATTAATGAGATTTCTTTGTATTTTACATATGATATTGGTTTTGAAGAAGATGATGATTTTGACGTACTAAACTGGTGGAAGGGAAAAGAAAGAATGTTTCTGGTTTTAGCAAAGATGGCTAAGCAAGTGGTATCAATGTCGGTTTCAACTGTTGTCGTGGAACAAGAATTTAGTTCGGTCGGCAATGTCCTAACGCAATGTAGAACGAGGTTGATCGCATAATCTCTTGATATGCTAATATGCTAGTATGCTACCACGATTGGTTGAAGGCGGCCCGTAGAGTTCAAGAAATTGACATCACCTCATTTCAACACTTTATGGATGAATCTACAATCGAAGGTGGCTCTACCTATGTCGGAGATTCTGATTGATTAATATTTCATGTTTTAGTTTTACCTTAAATTCTCAATTGTAACTTGTAAACTTGTAGTTCATATTTCAAATAAATATACATTCATTTTTTTATATGTAGCATTTTTTACTGAATTCATTTTAATTAATTAATAAAAAAATTGGATTTAACGCGTCGGCCCGGCCTGGCGGGTGGCCCGACCCGTGACCCGGGCAATTGGCCCGGCCCGAATCGGACCCGTCCAGACCTCGGGCCGGTCCCGGATCAATCACTTTCAAATCGACGGCCAGATCGGGCCTAGACCCGGCCCGGGCCTGACCCGGCTCGAGTCCATGTCTACTCCAGGCCCCCCATACCTCCTCCCCATACGCCCTGTGGAGGAAAAAAAAGTGGAACTAGACAATCGACAAGAGCGTGAAGACGAGAGGACAAAAAAAATTGGACTCGGCGGGGCATTGGATTGAAACGAAGTGCTTTTTAAATACTCCGTAGTTCTTTATTGTAATTTGATTAAACGAAAATTGCATTATTTTATATTTTTATACTCCGATCCGCATGGGATGATGGGATATTAGTTATTACTATTCATTTTTTGCCTTCTTCAATTGCGTAAATGAAAGACACCGATAGACTTAAATAATTTGCTTTTTAACTCATTTGTTTCTCAAATTGAATTCTTTTATTCCCAAATCATCTCATCGTTTTTAAAAATCACTTCAATTTATAATTATAATTATGAAAAAATTATTAGATAATAAGTTATTTTTTATTTATACTTTCATATATTGCCTTTTCAACATAATATTTGAACAATATGCTTCTACATACATGGTACAGGCGAAATATTAATAACAATATTTAAAGTTGGCCTCAACATACTAGGTGTTACGAAATTTATGAAGTTCTGGCTGAAGTGGCTGCATTGGCTGATTCTGCTGATTTAAGAAAGAATTATTTTTAAAATACATTTTATTAATAAAATAAAGAAAAAATTATATGCAAAAATAGCTAAAATGATCATCTACAATAAGTTCAGTCAATACAGCCTAGGGATGGATTCGGTTCGGGCAACCCGGCCCGTGACCTGACCTGGCCTGCTACAATGCGGGCCCGGGACCGGCCCGGTCTGGCGGTCCCGGATCGGGTGTAGACCAGAACCGGTGGGGGAAGCGGGGGCGGGCTCGGTTCCTGCAAAAGGTGACACGGCCCGGCCGGGTCGGGCCCGGGTCTAGGTCACAACGGCTCCTTTAAAAAAAAATTGTTTGGGCCAAAAATGACCGTTGGGGTGGGCTGGGGACAACCCAAACGGCTATATAGCCGTTGGATGGGCTGCAGGGGTTCGGGCGGTTTGGGGGTGGGGGTTGGGTAAAAAAAATCTATAAGTACTCCTAATTTTAAACATTTTTCCATATCTCTTCTCCAACTCTTCCTAAATCCTACTCTTAACTCTCTACTCTCTAATTATCGTCACCTTTTCAAATTCTTTTATTCTCCAATATATTATATTTATATATCTACTTTATATTAATTATCTACTTATAATTTATAAATACATACATTATATTATTTATATTTCTTATCTAATTATATATTACTCATACATTTATTATATCTATTAATATAGTTGGAATTGTATCTAATTAATTTGAAGTCATTATATTACTCCCATCTGAAAGACCGAAAGTTCGAAAGAGGTACGAAATCATTCTATTATTTACACTTGTTTAATTTTGTATTAACATTACTTGAAAAAAACTAGTTAATTCTAAATTTATGTGTGCAAGATGATCTAAAAGCGTTGGGAGCATCTTTGGAGGCAGTCAAGGAGGGCATTAGAAATATTTGGGATAATGGACAACTTAGAAAAAAATGGCATGATTATTTGATAGAAAGAGATGAGAAATATGTGGCTTTTCCTAAAGATGTGTCTATTCGTTGGAATATTACTTATAAGTTAATTGGAGTTCTTCTTAGATATAAACAACAGTTTCCTGCTTTTACGAAACAATACGATAACTATATTATAAACTCGACTGAGATCGACACCTCTGGAAAAAAATTAATGCTTTGATATATTTTAATAATGCAACTGAAACTTTTAGTCATGTTTATAAACCTACCTCAAACCAATTTATTCGTGAAGCTGTTAATCTCGCCGGTGTTTTTTCAAATTTTGTGAATGCTGATTCTATGAGTTATTTTGCTAGTTTTATGAAGGAAAAATTTTTAAAATATTATTCATATATTCCGCATATTTATGGTATTGCATTTGTTCTCGATCCTCGTTTTAGTCTTGATTGTTTAGAAGAATGTTTGAATTATTATTATGCTGTTTTTTTGGTCCAATGCCAACGTATGAGGACAACCCAATTGATCCGAAAAAAAGAATACAGCGAGGTTAGTGATATATTTTATGCATTATTTAAAGAGTTTCATGCACAATATGGCAACGCGTCCCCTTCCCCGACACAAACATCATTATCTAAAGGAAAATCAATTTTCAAATCTACATTTGCCAATCTTATTAAAAACGAAATCAACTCCCGCTACGCAACAAAGCACAATTAATGAGATTTCTTTGTATTCAACATCTGATGTTGATTTTGAAGAAGATGATGATTTTGACGTACTAAACTGGTGGAAGGGAAAAGAAAGAATGTTCCCGGTTTTAGCAAAGATGGTTAAGCAAGTGCTATCAATGCCGGTTTCAACAGTTGCCGTGGAACAAGAATTTAGTTCGGTCAGCAATGTCCTAACGCAATGTAGAACGACGTTGAGCGCAGAATCTCTTGATATGCTAACATGCTACCATGATTGGTTGAAGGCGGCCCGTAGAGCTCAAGAAATTGACATCACCCCATCCCAACACTTTATGGATGAATCAACAACCGAGGGTGACTCTACCAATGTCGGAGATTCCGATTGATTAATATTTCATGTTTTAATTTTACCTTCAATTCTCAATTGTAACTTGTAAAGTTGTAGTTCACATTTCAAATAAATATACGTTCATTTTTTTATATGTAGCATTTTTTACTGAATTCATTTTAATTTATTAATAAAAAAATTGGATTTAACCGGCCCGGCCCGGCCCGGCGGGTGGCCCGACCCGTGACCCGGGCGGGTGGCCCGCTCCGAACCGGACTCGTCCAGACCTCGGGCCGGTCCTGGGTCCATCACTTACAAACCAGTGGCCCGACCTGGGCTTGACCCGGCCCGAGTCCATGTCTAATACAGCCAGAAAAGTAACTTCACCCTTACTTTTTCTTATTATTCCACAATTCAGCGCGGGAAAACAAAAGTTACGTGTTTGGTGAAATAGTTGGTTGATAAGTCTGATAAGCCGAAAAACAATGTTATCAAACGGGCTAGAACGGAAAGCAATATTGCCAAGTAGGGATGATAATTAATCGGCCCCCGCATCCCTTGGATAAGCAATGCACTCAATCTGAAAAATAGACCACAACTCTATTATAGGGGTATAGATGGACATGTTGATGGACAGGATCAGATGAACTTTGTGATTAAAGTTCAACTTACATCTCTCATCTAACTGTTCGGTCGATGTTGGGGGCCATCATGGATGAGGTGTCATTTTTTTGAGTCAGGATAAACCTTCAGGCAACCTAATGCTACTCCATTTCCCTGTTTCCATTCCTAAATACAAAAAGATTTGGTCATCATCATTACCCATGTATCACAAATGCATATACGACGGGGTAGGGAGAGTCAGATGTACGCAGCCTTACCCATGTACTAAAAGCACATATTGTTTTCGAATGACGTAAAGTGTAAATTGTGTTGGAAATTGAATGAACTGATTGTTGCTTCATAACAAGTGCAGACGGTTTAGTGAACCGCTTTGCTTTATTTCATCATATTACCAAGTTAAAATTTAACGAGTCTTTAACTCCATTGCAAATGATGGAAAGACAAAAAAATTGGTATGACTAAAAAATATTTAATCCAAACCGACCTTTGCAAAAGGTGTGACAAAAAAGACAACTAACCAGACTATTAGGCCGTTGACCACTACACAACATTACTTAACACTAACACCACACGTTGAGAGTTGCTCTATAGTGTGTATAGTAACTATCCACAGTTCCTTTTTGTGGTGTTCCCTACCAAGAAAAAATATCTTTTTTGCGAAGTACGAACCAAGTGCCTTTCCTCTCTCCAAAATAAGTTTTTGCAACGATAGTACATATTTTAAGTACTGTATCTTTTTTCTTGAGTGTATTATACAACAAATACAATATGGTTTCTATTATTTCTCATGTTTTCTACTTTTTACTCCGTCCCGGAATTATCTTCATTCTTTCCTTTTCGGTCCGTCCCAAATTTATCTTCTCTTTCTTTTTTTGGTAAAGAATTTGTGGTTCACAACTATTTTTACACATTTTCTTTTTCATCTGCACAACTTCCACCACACATTTTCCACTATCTTAAAACCCGTGTCCAGTCAAATAAGGAGATTGATGGATAGTCTACCCGGGGGGTATATTATCCGAAGGTTATTGCAGGGAATAACTTAGAGAGAAGTCAGAGCACAAGTAAGTAAGAGAGAGTGTATTCAGTATGAATATCGTGGTTACAAATGGGGAAATGGGGTGCTATTTATAGTAGCAATAAATGCCGGACAGGGACACGTGTCAAGCGCCCATTGGCCGAGAGGTCACCTCAACTGGTTGGCGTTGGCAGCCGCATGTGGCCGCATTTAATGCGGCTGTTGGATGGGACGTCTGCACAGGGTACGGTGATCTGTACGCATGTGAGGCGGATATCATGTCGGGAGAGGTGCCCTCGGCTGCAGAGGACTAGCCGAGGGCTCTTAGTGCCGGGGACCCCTGAGTGCCGTGGGCTCCTGGTACCGAGGGCTACTGTTTTTGCCGTTTTCTCCCAGTTTCTTAGTTTGCTTGAGAAATATCCACGCTGTGATAGTTTGGAGCTTTCGGCCAGGGGGCCGAAGGCACCCCTGGTGCGTATTGCGTGCTGCTTGGTACTCTGGGCGCCGTGATTTGGGCTTGTTGGGCCTTCTGGGCCTGTTGGGCCTTCACTGGAGTAGTAGGAGTCTGTGGGCCGGGTGTTCCCGGGCCATATACTCCATCAGGAGTCCCTCACTCCTTTTGCCGAAAGGTACTTGAGGGAAAAGGAGTAATTTGTGTTTGTCCCCTGCCGTTGTTCCGTTGTAATTTCTGAGGTTGGTTTGTTGCTTGCATGTCCCTGCCGAAGGCAGTCCCTCAGTTACCCACATGTCGGGACTTGAGGGCTTGCTTCGCCGTTTGTTGGAAATTTTCACCATTTTGTATTTTTAGTGATTTTCCCGAGGGGGTCCTCCAGTCCCCCACTCCTTGAGGCACTTGTAAAGTGGTGAAAAGGAGTAGAGTAGTTGCGTTGCTGTTGTGGGCCGAAGGCTGACGCTTTTCGTTTCATTTTGGGGGGATGCCTCATTAAAAACCTCATTAGGAAAAACCCTGTGGGAAAAAATCCTAATGAGGGAAAAAGAGTGCATCGGATTCCCCCAATGATGAATCGAAAATGTGAAACCTTGGTCATCAATGGAGAATAACGGTAATGCCGAATGCTCTCTTTTTCTGAGGGCTCATGTGTTGATTAGCCGAAGGCTTGCTGTTGATGTCCTGGGGGATGCCGAAGGGGAGCCCCTCAATCTGGGGATCGAGGGCATGATGTATGAGGGCAGTAGTTGAATTGTCACCGGGGGGTCCCCTGCTTGTTGATTAGTTGGTGATGAGGATATCTGGGGGCTCCCATTTCCTGTGTGCCGTAGGCTATCCATTAATGAGGCAACTCCCAGGGGGCTACCCGGTCCTTACAGTGCTGAGGGGGAATCCCCGAGGGGTGGCCTGATGTGAAGCCTTGGGCTTCTAAAGGAGTGATCCCGAGGGCGACTGTTATGTACCGTGTGGGGCATAAACCGGGGGCGCCTCTGGGTAAGTGTACCCGGAGGCTCTCCTTGGTGAAGTGGAGTGATGTAAAAAAGGTCCGGGGGCTCCCAGAATATAGCCGTTAGAAATATAGTCGTTGGAATACGTACCGTCAGGATATAGCCGTTGGGGGGGGGGGTACACGTGGCGCGTGATGGTTGGCTGTCCGTGGGCGGCATCACTGGTTGGGCGAAGACGCGGTGTGTAATGATGGCGGTCCATCCGGGGCCCGGAATCCAGGCCCAAGCCCGGATTCCAGCGCCTATAAATACTCCAAGGCCAGAGCCATTCCCCGCTGTGCGAACTCAGTGTAGCGAAGCTCTGGCAAAAATTTTCTAGAGAGAAAAACTTGCCCTCGATTGAATCCTCTGTTCTCAAGGTCAGTTCCCCCTGCCTTTCTCCTTCTAGTTTAGCTGTGCCTTGTGCCTTTAGGTTAGGAGATAGAATTCTCTAGAAAACCTTAGTTCCCCCGAACCCTCGAGCTAGAGTTAGAATGTCGTCCCAGAGTGATTCTCAAGACATCTCGGGGGCGCCCTCGATGGAGGATGAAAGCATCTCCAACGTGGAGTCCAGTAGCAGTCAGCCCTCGGATGGTGGTGATGCAGCTCTCGCCACCGAGGTGCAGAAGGATCTGGTGGCCGAGGCCGAGGCGGAGGAGTTCGAGCGAACCGCCGAAGATGAGGAGTTGGCCCTCGCCGTCCAAGTTGCTGAGGAGGAAGAGGAAAAGGAGAGGGCGAAGGTTACTGTGGCCGTCCTCCCCCCTCGGGGTGCTGGTGAGGCCAGTACCTCTCAGCCGTTGAACGCAGTTCCCATCCGGGTGGCCCCCGGGAAGAAGAAGGCCAAGGTAGCTGCCCCCAAGAAGAAGATCGTTGCCGCCGATCAGGGGAAACCCATAGATATGCCGGAGGGGTATTCTTGGCTCAATACTGCTGCCTTGGAGATAAAGTCGAAGGCGGACAGGGCGGATCTCTACGTCACGCAGCTACACGTAGGGCCCTCGGCCGTGGTGGTCGAGCCGGGAGTTGACGATGTGCTGTCGCGGGCGCCCGAGGGGTGTATTGCAGTACACGTACTGTCGGTCTCCATGGGCCTTCGGTTCCCTCTGCACGCCTTCCTCCGGGAGTACCTTAAGTTCGTTGGCTTGGTCCCCTGCCAGCTGACACCTAATAGCCACTCCTACGTGGCGGGTTTTTTGAGCCTCTGCAGGGTCCGATGGGTGACCCCCAGCTTGGACTTGTTCTTCCAGAGCTTCAACCTCTGCCGAGGGGGTCACGCGAATGCCGAGGGCTTCGCCAACCTGCAGCAGATAGCCAGGTGGAAGCTATTTACGGAGGCGCCTTCGTCCAATAAGGGCTGGAAAGAGCGTTGGTGCTACGTCAGAGTTGCCGAGAACCCATTTCCGGCGGAACTTCGGGATCGCTTCCGTCGGCATCCGAAGGTTGGAAGCGCCGCTCTCGAGAAAGATGGCGTAATAATAGCCAAAATCCCGGAGGGTCGCAAAAAGCAAGTGTCTATCAAAGATCACACTGCCGACAAGGAACTCTACGCCCTCGGCTTTCGGAGATACCGCTTTATTGGGGAAGCGGACGAGAAGTACCCTGTTTTTGCTAAGGCCTTCGGGGGAGCAGGAGGTAGTCTACGAGGGCTACGGCTTTTATACTTAGAAATTTTTTTTGTCATGTTTGTCGTTGTGTCTCTGACCCCTCGGTTCTAATCTTTTAACTTGTTGTTGTCGTTCTTTGCAGGTAGCAAGATGAATGCCAATGCTCTGTTTGCAAAGAGGAAGGGCAAAACCCAGGCCAAGGAGAAGGGGCCCTCCGGCCAGAAGCCAGCCGATGCGTTTTTCCCGAAGGTCGTAGAGCTTTCTGCTGGGGATGTCCATGCTGCTGAGGGGACCGGGGGGTCGAAGGCCGAGGTGGCCGTGAAGAAGAAGAGGAGTGATAAGGGGGTGGAGCCCCCTACCAAGAAGCAGAAAGCCGCCGGGGGCGCTGTTGAGGGGGCGGCCCCCCTCATAATTGTTGATGACATGCCCTCCACTGATGGGCCTCTGGCCTCGGTCATCCCGAAGGCTCCGGTGAATCTCCCCCCAGAGGAATTACCCCGGGAGATCCGTCAACTCTCCTTTGCCCCCGGTGCTTCACTGATGCACGGTACTGCCGAGCCGAGGGCCTTCTTGCGGGGCATCACCTCGAAGATGGATAGAGAAGTCTTCGAGACATACGACGATGATGCCCTCGAGAACAGGATCCTCCGGTCCTCTCTCACTGTAAGTTTCTGCTTCCTGTTTCCTTCCCTTATCAATTTAGTATTTTTCTCTGGGGAATAATCTAACTCCTTTGATCATCGTTTGCAGGCCTGCATAGCCCTCGGGGAACAGGCCCGGAGGCGTGAGGAATGGCGCCTTCACGAGGCCAAGCGAGATAAGAAGATGGAGGGGCTGATTCGCAAGAACTCTGAAGCGATGAAGCATGTTGCGCAGCTGGAGGAGGCCCTCCGGGAGGCGAAGGCGGCGGCGGAGAAGGCCAGGGCCGATGGCATAGCCGAGGGCAAGGCAGAGGCCGAGAGGGTTGCTGCCGAGGCGGCGAAGAAAGCTGCCGATGAGGCCCAAACCGCCAAGGAGGGAGCTGTGGCCAAGGCCCGAGGGGAGGCAGTTGCTGAGTTCCTTGCCGAGGGTTGGAGGACCGAGGGCCATAAGGAGTGGGTGGCCTCCGTGGTGGCGGCCTCGGTGGATGCTTGGGTAGAAGGCCCCAGGGTTGACTGGCTGACAGATAGGGGCGACGCCTACTACTAGGGGGGTGAATTCTTTACCCAGCACCTGATTTACCGGAGGCTCACCAGGCACTTTGGCGTATCCCTCGACCAATTTGACCCCTCAGCATACAGCCTCCCTCCATTGCAACCAGATGTGAGAGTTCCCCTCCCCCCGGGCGAAGAGCGGCCGACGATATACGACTCTGTGATGATGGGGGGTGATGGGGGCGGAGCCGTCGGAGGTGATGTTGCCGGGGAAGAAGTCTCCTCCAAAGCCGCCGTAGAAGATTCCCTTGGAGATAATGATGCTGAAGCCACAGAGAAGATTTGTACTTAGTCCATTTTTGAAAAATCTTTGTAATGAACCTTTGTCGCCCCTCGGCTTTGGCCCGTATGTAATAGTTACATTTACCCCTTTTTGTGATGATTGAATGATTGCCTTCGGGCTTTGTATATATGGCTTGTTTTCTTTAATTCATTTCTTCTTGAATGTATGCCTTCGTCTCGTTTCGGATGTATGCCTTTGCTCCTTTGAATGTATGTTTTAGGACTTAGAATATTTTCTGATTGTAGCTTGCCCTTGGAAGCCTTCGGTAGTTGGGCACCCTCTGCTGGATATACAACCGAGGGTTCAGCAATAATTAGGACTTAGAAAATTTTTCTAAGTGTAGCACACCATAGGGCCTTCGGGTGTTTGTAGTTCAATTGCTGTGTGGTGATTAGGTTGAGAACCCAATTCCTAGGACTTAGAAAAATTTCTAGGTGTAGTTTTGCCCTCGGTTGCCCTCGGCTGGTAGCCTCCTTCCTGATGTGTGAATATTGGACCGAGGGCCCAATGTACAGGACTTAGATTTTTTTTGCAAGTGTAGCATGTCATGTAGCCTTCGGCTACCGTGGAGCCCCAACTGAAATCTTGATTAGACCGGGGGCCAATTCTTTAGGACTTAGAAAATTTTCCTCAGTGTTGATTCCTTGTGTACTGTAGCCTTTGATTGATAGGTAGCCTTCGGCTATTGGGTCCCTTTATAAGTTGAGGGTGAAATATGTAGGGCTCAGAAAGATTTCCAAGTGTAGCTTTTCCCTTGGGAGCCTTCGGGCGATGGCATCCCTTCTTGATGTATGAGTAGCTGACCGAGGGAAAAACATGTAGGACTTAGAAAATTTTCTAAGTGCTGTTGTATCGCATAGCCTTCGGCTATCATATTCCCTTAGCCGTAATATTGATTGGGCCGGGGGCCCAATCTGTAGGACTTAGAATTTTTTTCTAAGTGCCGCTTCCTTGTGTTGCCTTCGGGTGATGGGTGCCCTCTGACTCTGCGTCCTTTTGCGGGATGCCCGGGGGCTACTCATTTAGGACTTAGAATATTTTCCAAGCGTAAATTGATGTTGAGCTTCCGGATGTAGATCCCTCCGGATATATGAATAGGACCCTTCGGGTGATCGTGAGGCCCTTGTGTTGTATGAGTATTTGACCGAGGGCCAAATATGTGGGACTTAGAAAAATCTCCAACTGTGCTGTAGATGTTGAACCTTCGGTCATTGAGGAGTCTGTCCGAGGGGAAGATATTTTGAAATAAGCCCCCTCGGTTGGCCTTTGATGATTTGTAATAGGTGCCTTCGGATGTCGGATGATATATTAGCCTCCGGTTGTTGGCAATTTCTTGAAAAGTTGTAGAATTTGACCCAGCCAGTTGTGTCCCTTGTCATGGGGTAAGGGCCCTCGGTATTAGTGCGTAACAGATGCCCTCGGTATTTGTTTGAATTACCGTTTAGTAGACTTTGGATAGTCCAGTCCCTTCGTATTATTGAAGCCTTCGGTGTTTGTGTGACTGGAGGTGACCAAGCAGTGGACTTAGCCGTTTCTTGATGATATTTGTTTGAGTAGTATCCTTCGGGAAATAGGAGCCTTCAACTATCGGAGGTGTTCTCGTGGGGAGCCCTCGGCATGTTGTGATATGTTGGAGTGTACTATTTGATTTCTCGCTGAGTCTACTCCCCTTCACCCCCTCTTTTTTTTTTTTGGTTGGTGGTAAAGGGAAGGCATCAAGAAACTTGGTTTCTTGGTAAGGCTGGGCCTATCAGGAGACCATCAGAATACACCAATGGCTCTCCTCCCTCGGGTTAACCTTCCGAGTTCCGAGGGGATCGAGGGTCGTTTCCTGGGCACAAGATATGGTGGTCTGTAACCTGCCTCCCCTTGGGGGATGGCGCAGAAAGCGCCTCATTTTTGAAAGTCGTCCCCTAGGCGCTAGACATAGTATGTGGCCTGCCACACCCTTGGGGTGGTGGCGCGGGGAGCGTTTCGGTTTGGAAGTCGAATCCTGGGCATTTCTCGTGCCTGTCATACCCTTGGGGTGATGACGCGGATAGCGTTCCGTTTTTGAAAGTCGAATCCTGGGCATTTCTCATGCCTGTCATACCCTGGGGGTAGTGACGCGGAAAGCGTTTCAAGGAAGGGTTTTCATTTGCACATTAGTTGCAAATGGCCGGGGGCACTACGTGCCGCCGGCACCGATGGTGGCGCCTTCGGTATATGCGTCCTCGTGGGGTACGGCTTTTAGAAACAAAACTGTGTGTTAGTTTCGATGTGTAGCCCCCGGTACTTGGTACCGAGGGGTCTTCTGTAGGAACACTTGGTGTTCTCTTTGGTTGTAGTTGATGGAGGTGTCTACCCTTGGTACTTGGTACCGAAGGGTCTTCAAATGAAACACTTGGTGTTTTGATTGGAGTGTTCGCTCTCAGCGTTTGGTGCCGGAGGGCCCTCGGAGGAAACACTTGGTGTTTCCCAACAGATGTTTGGAAGTTGATAGGAGAGCATATCCCTGGCACTGGGTGCCGAGGGGTCTTTTTTGAAACATTTGGTGTTTTTCTTCGTTTTGTTGTTGATGATGGGGGTGTACCCTCGGCATTGGGTGCCGAAGGGTCTTCTGTAGGAACACTTGGTGTTCTTTTCTTTTTTGATGTTGAAGGTGGGGATGTACCCTCGGCACTGGGTGCCGAAGGGAAATAAAACACATGGCGTTCCTTGTCGTTGGTGATAGGAGTTCCCTCCCTCAGTACTTGGTACCGAGGGGTCTTGACTGAAAACACATGGTGTTTTCACTGTTGTCGTAGGTGTTGATGGTGTCCGCCCTCGGCACTTGACGCCGGAGGGGGTTCTTCTCGAGGTGAGGCCTGGGGTCTGTAGTTGGTATGAGGGCTTGGCCGCTCATAAGTGTTTTGTTCTTGGTGTCTTGAATGTATCTTCATTCTTCGAAATTGGAGGCCTTGGGCCATAGGATAGTACATTCACTAGTTATGAGGGCTTGGCCGCTCTTACATTATTGATAAAATTTAACTAAGTGGTGTACATTCCAGTGCCTAGGGACTTCTTTCCCGTTGGGACGTTTGAGCTTGTAAGTTCCAGGTTTGACGATGGCTGCTATGATGTAGGGACCTTCGAATTTTGGTGCCATTTTGCCTCCCTCGGTCGGTTGGCTGGCTTCCCTCCTCTGGAGGACATAGTCCCCCACTTGGAATTCTCTGGTGCGAACTTTGGCGTCGATGTAGCTTTTGACTTGCCTTCGGTAATTTTTTGCCCGGATGAAGGCCTGCTCCCGGCGTTTTGAAATGAGGTGGAGGTCGAGGGCCATGTTGCTGTCGTTGTCCTCGGGGTCATATTGGATCACCCTCCGGGTGGGAAGGGTGACTTCCGTAGGAGCTTTGGCTTCAAAACCGTAGCAGAGGGAGAAGGGTGTTTCACCTGTTGCTCGCCGAGGGGTGGTGCGGTAGGCCCAAAGGATGTTGTGGAGCTCTTCCACCCAGCCACCGCCCTCGGCCTCCAGCTTCTTTTTGAGGCCCTCGAGCAAGGTCCGGTTGGCATTCTCTACTTGCCCGTTGCCTTGAGGGTAGGCAACGGAGGAGAAGGTGTGTTTGATGCCCCATGCCTCCAGAAAGGGCACAGAAGGGGGCTGCCTCAAATTGTGTCCCATTGTCGGAGATGATCTGCTGGGGGAAGCCAAACCTTGTGAGGATGTTCTTGAGGACGAAGTGACGGCACTTCGCCTCTGTGATGCTAGCGAGGGGCTCAGCCTCTACCCACTTGGTAAAGTAGTCGATGGCCACAATGATGTACCTGTTGTTGGAGGTACCCCTCGGCAGAGGGCCCACAAGGTCTATCCCCCATCGAGAAAAGGGGATGGATGTGCTGATGGGGGCATAGTTGACCGCTGGCCTGCCGGGGGCTTTCTGGAAATGTTGACATGCGGTGCACCTTCGGGCGAGGTCAGCACAATCTCTGGCCATGGTTGGCCAGAAGTAGCCCTGGAGAATGAGCCTTCGGGACATGGAGAAGGGTCCCTGGTGAGCCGAGCAAGTGCCACTGTGTACTTCCTCCATTGCGACCTCGGCTTCATCCTGGTGAAGGCACCGAAGTAGCGTGCCGTTGTAAGACCGTTTGTAGAGCCTTCCGTCTTCGATGGTATAGCTAGGAGCCCTCAGTTTTGCAAGTTTAGCGCGGGTCTCATTCTCGGGTAGCTGTCCTGTGGAGATGAAGGCGGTGATATCTGAGATCCAATCCTCTTGGCGTTGTTGTATGTTCATAACGGGGCTTGCATGGATACTTGAGAGGCTGAGTTCCTCAACTTTGGCAATTTTGGAGATGTGCTCGGGGGAGTCGGCCGAGAGTTTAGATAATATGTCGGCCTCGGAGTTCTGAGCCCTCGGTATTTGAGTGAGAGAGTGTGCCTCAAATACTTTAAGCAACTCCTTGGCCGCTTCCTTGTACTGTTTCATTCTTCCCTCCTTGGCCTCATATTCCTCGGAGATTTGGCCAACGACCAACTTGGAGTCGCATTTGATGTGGATCTGCCGAGCCCTCATGTTGGCAGCCGGCCGAAGGCCACATAGGAGGGCCTCATATTCGGTCTCGTTGTTGGAGACATTGAAGGAGAAGCGGATTGCATAGTAGGCTCTGAAGACCTCGGGAGTAATGAGGACTACCCCTCCCCCGCATGCTTTGGTCGCGGAGGAGCCGTCGGTGTAGAGGGTCCACCAGTCGTCCGAAGTAGCCGAGGGCTCCCCGTCCGTGGCTGCCCTTGCGGTACATTCCGTCACAAAGTCCGCCAGGGCTTGGCCCTTGATGGCAGGCCTTGGACGGATGTCAATGTCGTACTGGCTCAAGAAGATATCCCACTTCACCATGCGGGAGGAGCTGGTGGGGCTCCTCATGAGGGCGCTGAGGGGTTGATGAGTGAGGACCTGAACCGGGTGAGCCTGAAAGTAATGGCCCAACTTCTTGACGGTCCAAACGATGGCTAACACCGTTTTTTCCACAGGAGAGTACCTGAGCTCGGCCTCCCTTAGGGTCTTGCTAACGTAGAAGATGGCATGTTGGATGCCGTCTTCCTCCCGGATGAGCACAGAGCTGATGGCTGCCGGGCTGACCCCAAGGTAGAGGTAGAGGGTCTCCCCTACCTTGGGTTTGGAGAGCACAGGAGGTGAAGATAGATATCGTTTGAGCTCGTCGAAAGCCTCCTGGCATTCTGAAATCCATTGAAAACCAGCCGTCTTCCTCATGATTTGGAAGAAGGGTAGAGATTTCTCCGCTGATTTAGATAGAAAGCGGTTGAGGGCTGCCAGGCGGCCCGTCAACCGTTGAACTTCCTTCACGTTGCGTGGGGGTTCCATGTCGATGATGGCCTGGATCTTCTCGGGATTGGCCTCAATACCCCTTCGGCTCACCATGTAGCCCAAGAATTTGCCCCCTTGGACGCCGAAGGTGCACTTCTTCGGGTTTAGCCGAAGGTTGAATTTTTGCATGATGGCGAAGATTTCCCGGAGGTCGTCGGCATGGCTGGAAGATTGTTTGCTCTTGACGATCATGTCGTCAACATAGGCTTCCATGGTGCGCCCTAGGACGGCTTGAAAGACCCGGGCCACCATCCGGGTGTAGGTGGCCCCGAGTTCTTTAGGCCGAAGGCCATTACTAGGTAGCAGAAGATGCCCTCGGGAGTCATGAAGGTAGTTTTTTCGGCGTCTTCCTCGTGCATGAAGATTTGGTGATACCCTCGGAAGGCATCGAGGAAGGACATGATCTCACACCCTGCGGTCTCATCCACCAATTGATCGATATTTGGTAGAGGGAATGGATCCATAGGGCACGCCTTGTTGAGATCGGTGTAGTCCACGCACATGCGGAAGGTAGGGGGCTTCTGTGCGAGGACTACATTCGCTAGCCATGAGGGATATTTCACTTCCTTGATGTGCTTAATGGAGAGGAGCATGGCGACCTCCTTCTTCACAAATTCCCTCCTTTCGGCGGAGAAGGGTCTTCTTCGTTGTTGTACTGCTTTTGCCAAGGGGTCCACCGAGAGGCGGTGGGTGATGACCCTTCGGCTAATTCCCGGCATGTCCTCCGGCCCCCATGCAAAGACAGTGGGGTAGGCGCGGAGGGCGTCGGTGATACCGGTCTTCAGATCTTCAGGGAGCTGGGCTCCAATCTTCACGACTCTCTCCGGCTGGGCCGGATCGAGCGCAAAGTCTTCTACGTCCTCGGCTGGTTCAGCCCTCGGCTTTTTTTCTTCTTGGTCGATGGTTCCGGTGATGGTGTCAACACGGAATTCCGTCTTACTTACCTTCTTAGTGACTTGAAGATAGCAGGCGCGGGCGATTTTCTGATTCCCACGGGAGTAGCCAATGCCCCCCTCAACGGGAAACTTGAGGCAGAGGTGCCTCATGGAGATGATGGCCTCGAGGTCCTCGAGGGCTGGCCGGCCGAGGATGATGTTGTGGGCGCAGTCGATGTTGACGACGACGAACTCCACTTCGAGCTGGGCTCTATGGAGCCCGTCGCCGAAGATCACCGGGAGGGTTATTACCCCCTCGGAATCAATAGTATCGCCGGTGAAGCCGGCAAGAGGGGTCTTAATGGGCCGAAGGGATCCCCTCTCCAGATGCAGCTCTCTGAAGGTGCTGAGGTACATTACATTGACGGAGCTGCCCGTGTCAATGTAAGTTCGGTGAATGATGGTGTCGTTTATTTCAGTCCGAATCACCAAGGCATCCCTGTGAGGAGAAGAAGTAGGAGGGAGATCTGCGTTGGTGAAGGTGATGGGTTCCTCCCTCAGTCGCTTTACCGGGGGCATATGAGTGACCTCCCCCACGTAAAGCGATTGAGCCCACTTCTTCCGCTGGCTGGTGGAATCGCCCCCTGTATTGCCGCCGGTGATCATGAGGATGTGGCGTTTTTTCTCCTGGTAGTGGGGGTACTCCTCCTCTTCCTCCTCCAAGTTTCCGATCTCCCTCTTCTTGCCGAGGGGGATGGTGTTCGGGTTCACCCAAGCGTTTACCTTCTTGTGGTGCCCTCGGGGAGGTCCCTGATGGGAAGGCCCCTCCTGCCGAGGGCTCTGGATAAATTGGGACAGGTGCCCCGCCTGTATCAATCTCTCGATGGCCGTCTTTAGCTGATGGCAGTCATCGGTTCTGTGCCCCTGGTGCCGATGGAAACGACAGTAGGGGAACTGAGGGTTGATAGCATGTACCTCCGGGGGCGCGCGAGAATCGCGCTCAAAGAGGCCCCTCTCCTCGGCAAAATCAAGGATGATGCTGACGGGGTGCGTCAATGGTGTCCGAGGGCGGTCCAGGAGAATGGGTTGTGCCCAAGTCTTAGGGTTGCTCTTATAACCTCCCCCGGGCTTGGCTTGGCCTTGCCGAGGGCGATCATCAGAGGGTCCTGAAGATTTGGGGTGATTTGGAGGAGCCCCCGGCCCTCGGTTGTTTTTGTTGTCAGCCCTCGGGGGCTGCTGATCCGGATGCTGGTGATATTTCTCCACCTCCTCGGCCTCAGCATATCGGTCCCCCCGCTGCAAAGCCCTTATGTAGTCGAGGGGGGGTTCAATGATGAGGCTCCTTGAAAAGTTGTCGGTGCGGAGGACGGTTTGTAGGAGGGCCAGGAAGGTCCCGTCATCAGCACCGTCGACTTTGTCGGCTTCCGTACTCCAGCGCTCCAGGAAGTCCTGAAGGATCTCATCCCTCTTCTGGCGTATGGTTAGGAGGTGGGAGAAGTGCTTCCTTGTGCGACGCCTCCCGGCAAATTGTGTCAAGAATCGCTGGGCGAGTTCTTGCCACGAATCAATGCAGCCCTCGGGCAACCGGTTGAACCATTCGTATGTCGGCCCCTCTAAGGTGGAGAGGAACCAACGACACAAATATTCGTCCGACGCCCCTACCATCATCATGCTGTTTTGATATTTGCTGTAGTGTTCCTGGGGGTCCGTCTTCCCGTTATAGGGCTGTATGTGTTGCCCTCAGTATTTTTCCGGGATCCGGGCCGCCAGTACCCTTAGGGTAAATGGCGTCCGGGTCCGGAGCTGGATGACGGGTTCCCCGGAGCCCTCGGCCACCTTCTTCTGTAATTCCTCCATTTTGGCCATCATGGCCTCGTATTTGAGATCTGAATTAGGGGTGGAGGTGGTGGCGTGAGCTTTGTTGGCCTCCATTTCATCAAGCCGGCGTTGGAGGGCCGCAATAATTTCGTCCCGGGGATCCTTCGGGAGGGTCTCCGCCCCCTGCGAACGAACCCGGGCCGAGTGGGCCTGGTTGATCTGGTGGCGAGCATCATTGGCATGAAGGGGTGCCTTGCCTTTGTCCCGAGGGGGGCGCTCCTCGTCTGCCCTCGAGACAGACCCTCCGCTTTCCTGGGGCCTTTGGAGTGCTTTCCCTCCGAGGCGGTCTTGGACCCCTCGGCGGTCTGGTCCTCCTCCGAGCCGGTTGAGGGCGGAAGTGCGGGGCCTCTCTCTGTTGTCATTGTGGCGGTCCCGGGACTGAACTTCCTGGGAGGACGTATCTTGGGCCACTACCCCTTCGTCGTTCCTAACCCGAGGGGTGGGGTTTCCGAAGGGGTGTGGCAGAGGGGGAAGTATGATGTTCTCCCCAACCTGGGGTTGAGCCGGAGCCAGGGTGCCGAAGGCACTCGGGTTCTGAGTGAGCGTTTGGATGAAGGCGGAGAGCGCCGATTGCACGTCGATGGTGAGAACCGGAGGGCTGACTTGATCATCGCTCCGGTTTTTCTTCTTGGCCTCGATGCTGAGGCGGGCATCGGGGGCATTCTGTTGGATCTGAAGGCGTAGGTCGACAGCCGCCTGTTCCAGCCCAGCGATGACACCGCCCTCGGGAGCCCTGTGAGAGGCTTCGGGGGCGTTGACGTCGCCGAGGGCCAGGTTCTTGTCTTCCACGTTTTTGGAGTTGGCATGTGTTGTTCTCAGCATTTTTGGTAGAGGGCTAGTGTTTGGCGAAGGGGGAGGGTTTCTTACTTGATTGTTCGAGCTCTCAATGAAAGCACCAAATGATGGATAGTCTACCCGGGGGGTATATTATCCGAAGGTTATTGCAGGGAATAACTTAGAGAGAAGTCAGAGCACAAGTAAGTAAGAGAGAGAGTGTATTCAGTATGAATGTCGTGGTTACAAATGGGGAAATGGGGTGCTATTTATAGTAGCAATAAATGCCGGACAGGGACACGTGTCAAGCGCCCATTGGCCGAGAGGTCACCTCAACTGGTTGGCGTTGGCAGCCGCATGTGGCCGCATTTAATGCGGCTGTTGGATGGGACGTCTGCACAGGGTACAATGATCTGTACGCATGTGAGGCGGATATCATGTCGGGAGAGGTGCCCTCGGCTGCAGAGGACTAGCCGAGGGCTCTTAGTGCCGGGGACCCCTGAGTGCCGTGGGCTCCTGGTGCCGAGGGCTACTGTTTTTGCCGTTTTCTCCCAGTTTCTTAGTTTGCTTGAGAAATATCCACGCTGTGATAGTTTGGAGCCTTCGGCCAGGGGGCCGAAGGCACCCCTGGTGCGTATTGCGTGTTGCTTGGTACTCTGGGCGCCGTGATTTGGGCCTGTTGGGCCTTCTGGGCCTGTTGGGCCTTCACTGGAGTAGTAGGAGTCTGTGGGTCGGATGTTCCCGGGCCATATACTCCATCAGAGATAATTTCGGGAGGTAGTATCATTTCTTCTAAGTTTTTAATTCTCTTTCATACCGTTTCACCTTTTTTAGTGTTAACCTTTTCAACACTATTTGCTACTCGTAATTTTTCTCAATCTCTTTGAAAAAACTCAAATGGAGAAGTAAATAAAACAAAAGTAGCATTATTTAAAAAAAATATTAAGTGGATGAAAATTAATATTATCTTATATCCAATTTTCATATCAATATATTTATAATTTTCGGCTATGAAAATTACAAAAGTTGGTATCTTGAACATAGAAATTATACAAATTCTAAATTACTCTGTTTCACAAAACTTTGTGTCATAAATTACTTAAAATTAAGAACTCATTTAATAATTCTTATTTTCGGGTTATTAATAAGCCTTATAAGTTTACTCTGTTATGAAGCAGTCACTTTTAATTTCACGCGTTAAATTGTGTTATATCCAAAATGAGTTAGGATGAAGTTACATTTCTAAGTGAGAACTGCTTTAACAATTTTTAATATAATTGTTTTACTTATTAATAAATACGTATTATATTTTAAAAACAGATTTTCAAAATTTTGTAAGTTCAGTTAATTGAACTACTTCAAAGCGAAATTCATCAATTTCGATCAATCGTAAATGGAATAAAATTTTGGTATGTGAAAGGTATAAAAATGAAATTATTATAGTTATAGTAGTGGAGAAGCAGTATTTCTTAAACTAATAATTTTGACCACTTGCTGAAATCTGTACACGCAATTCAGAAAATGTATAAGTTAAAGATGCATTATTTGGCGGTTGGCTATTGATACCATCCGTGTAGATTCCCACTGAAAAACATGCTGTTGCCAGAAGTGTTTGTGCCATTTTTGGAGCTGAGGGAGGTGCCACTATGAATTCGGATCCATTTTTTAGCTCTTCTAGTCGGAATTTTGTCTCTTTCCGGCTATCATTCTCAACCTTCCGGCCCATCAAAAGTTTTCCGGTCCAGTCTCCATTTCTCCTCCAGATCTCATTTCTTCCAACAGTCTAATATAAGGTTGCTCCTATGTGGACTGTAGTAGTATTCTCTCTGCACAACTCTAAAGACAGAATGGGTTTTATGATCTAATCAAGTTCTGTAGTTTTGTAGCTTGGATTCCAGGCAACATGAATAAGAACAAATTTATCTTTTTTTGCTTTTTTATTCTGTCCGTTTCCTTAAAGTCTAACTTTTCCTTTTCCTTTCTGTTTGATTGGAAAGAAATTTAAGAATGTCTGAGAAAGGCGGGTTGTTTTATTCCTTAGGATGGGTTCTTATTTGTTAACCGTTCAGAGCAGTACTCATAATCTTATTGAATTCCATTTCTGAGTTCTTTTAAAATTCCAAGCACTGAAAATATGTCCTCTGTTTGGTTTTGGGTAAATGGCTCTTCCTGCTTTCATTCTAGTTTCAGCCAGTTTGTGGAGTTATTTGATGTTTTGAATTTACTTATGAACGAGAATCTTGATTTTAAAACCTTGGGAGAATCCAGTTTTGGAGAACCTCCGAATTTGTGGGTTTTAGAGGTTGAGATCTATTTTGCTTTCACATAATTAACCTCGACCGGAAATCAATCTGTTATTACATTCACATAGGCTAATCCAAACAACGTTTTTGTACATGCATCTGGGTTCACCTAATTTCACTCTGTTTTTCGAATCTAAGTTGACCAGATTCACTTATTAAATTCTGCCAAACCAAATGGAGCCTAAGAAAGTACAGAAAGCACAAAGGAAAATAGGCATTACTGGTATATGTTTGCTGCATTCAAGGCATGTGGTAACTGTTTTAGCAGTATCTGGACAAGCAAATTAGGATCCCATGCATGGCTGATTGGTTGGTATCCATGTAGGACTGCCAGTCCTGCTTTTTGGTACTGTTTGCCATTAAAAATAATAGTACAAAAAGTTATAAAACCCATCCAGATTCCCCCACAAGTTGCAGTTTATGCATTTTCTACTCCTTGGTTCTTGACTTTCTGAGTCAGATCAGTTTATCTTTTTCATCTGATTGGAACATCCCATTACTTGCATCATGTGATTGTACCTTTGTATGACTTATACAATTTAGTAGTATGGAATGCATCTATATATGGGTGTGAGCTCAATGGATTATAAAGATAAAAAACTGCTCATTGATTTATCTTAGGAAATTTGGAAGCTAAGAAGTATTGAAATGAGGCTTTCATCCATGCTTAATGGGCTTGCAAGGTCCTTCTCATTGAAGAAAAGGAGGAACAGCTCTGAGGATCGCAATTGTAGTGGGAGGGTAGCTGTGGAAGCCATGGCTAAAGTGGCTAAGAAAACTGACATGGTACGGAGATCTTCTGGTTCCATTAATGTTGATTGTTCTCGAAATTTTTCTTCTCTTTTCTCCAAAAGAGGAGAGAAAGGAATCAACCAAGACTGCTTCATTATTTGGGAGGTATATATTCATATTTTAATGCTCATTGTTCTCATTTTGTGGAGGATTTAATCAAGTGGTAGGGTTGTTAGAAAATGGAAGTAATTTCTACTTTCTAGATAGAAATTTATTAGTCTTATAATCTATACGGTACACATAGTTTCTCTTACATTAACTAGAAATTTCTAGAAAAATGCAGCACTTTTGTTAAGTCATCCAACATAAGTCTAAATAAAGATACAAGTTCATATATTAGACCTTGTGCTGTATTGAAAATGACTTGCGATGCAACCCGTTAAGCTATGAGAATCATTTGATCTTAATAAGCCTCACCGACGAGTGCACCAAACTTTAGATTGGTATTCTAAACGAGCCACCAATATAAACTGATATATAAAACCTTGGTCTAGTGCTGATATTTTAGAAAGAAATCTCAAGTTTTCATATCTTTCAATGGGGTTTCTTCTAAATTCCCAGTTCTTTGCTTAATGCCTTTATAGATATGTGATATATGCAAAATATAAGCTGTCTTTGATAAATTATATGATGGTAATAGGAGTTTGGATGCCAAGAGGACATGATATTCTGTGGTATATTTGATGGTCACGGTCCTTGGGGACATTTTGTGTCAAAGATGGTTCGAGAATCAATGCCATCAACCCTGCTTTGCAATTGGCAAGAGTCATTGGCTGAGGCTGAGGCTGAGGCGGATCCGGATTTTGGTTCGGATGATGACAAATTGTTAAGTAAGTTTAACATATGGAAGAACTCTTACCTGAAGGCTTGTGCAACTGTAGATCAGGAACTGGAGCACCACCCTAAAATTAATTCATTCTATAGTGGAACGACTGCCTTAACTATTGTCAGACAGGTCATTCCTCAAATTCTTGAAAGCCATATGTTTTCTGGTTGTCTATGATGGAGTGCAAATTATCTTACTAGCCTCCATGTAAAAGACGAGATTATTTACTCTGCCACAATGGCTTATTGTTAGAATATCACCTCACATTGAGTTGATAAGACATTGAGCTTAACTGTAATAGATTAGACTCAATCTTTTAGTGTGGTTTGGCCCAAGCCTCTTATGACCCAATTGTGAGTTTTTTGAATTTCATGGAGGGTGATAAAATCCCACATCACAAAGTTAATGATCGAGAGAATAATGATTAGTATGACTGTGAATTGAAAAGTTAAAGAAAGAATAATGGGTTAATAAGATTTAACCGATTAGATTTAATCTCTCAGTATAGTGTGGCTCCAACTCCTTATGACCTAAACTATTCCTGAATTCTATGAGGCTTTGATTCACTTGATGGATTAAGTAGCTCACTAAATTTCAACATAATATTCCGTAACAAATATCGATGTGCATGGCTACGGTTCATTTTGAGTATAGGACTAAATTTTGAAAAATCAGTTTATTTCCTTTCACCAAATATGTGCAAGGCTCCGTAAATTTTGTGCTACATGAAATCCATATTATAGTTGTTGCATATAGTCCTTTCTACAATTTTATTCTTGCTGGATCTGCATATTAATTTTGGTAATGAGGTAAGAGTCAGATTGGTAATCGAAGTTGCATAAAAAAGGTCAAATAAGTCCTTACTGTCCGACCGTCGCCATTTGAGGCGGTTCCCGGTGGAATTTTTTGATGAATTTTTTTGAGCATCTTATTCATTAAATATAGTTTACTCATACCAAGTTTTAGCTAAAACTTCAATCGGGAAGGCATTCAAATAAATTCTTGAAGATAACTGCGTTTTTAACTGCGCAGTTATCTTCAAGAATTCATTCGAATACCTTCCCGGTTGAATTTTTAGCTGAAATTTGGTATGAGTAAACTAGACTTAATGAATAAGATGCTCAAAATATTTCGTCAAAAAATTCCACCGGACACCGCCCCAAATGGCGACGGCCGGACAGAACCTCCTATATAAGGACTTATTTGACCCTTTTTATGCAACTTCAAGTACCAATCTGACTCTTACCTCTTTTGGTAATGAATTGTGATGGAGAATCTGAAAAAGGCTGTTATTAAGTCTTCACTCAATAATTTGCAAGTAGCTATGCAGAATTGTTTTTTCAGACTCATTAAATTGAACTCCATGTTCTTGCCCCCACCCCTTGATATCTTGACATCACAGTATTGAGGTTATAAGTTTTTAAAACCTTGTAGGGTGAAGAGATTTTCATTGCTAATGTTGGAGATTCCCGCGCTGTATTGGCTACAACCGATGATGATGGAAACATTGTTGCAGTTCAGCTCACTGTTGATTTTAAGCCTAATATACCCCGTGAGTCTCTAGCTCTCCCTCTCCCATCCTGCCACCTTTCGTTCTAACCATGTACATGTTCTCATTTAAAAAAAAAACTGGGATCCCATCTTAAAAGGTCAAACATATATGAGGAGTGATCTACGTTATTTATAATGTGGGTTTTGCTTTTGTATTTAGCTTATGTGAAGTGACTTAACATAGTATCATCATATCATGCATTAACTGTACTCTACTCTTTCTAGAGGAGGAAGAGAGAATAATGCAGTGTAATGGGCGCGTATTCTGCTTGCACGATGAACCTGGGGTGCATCGACTCTGGCTTCCCAACGAGGAATCCCCAGGCCTTGCAATGTCTCGAGCCTTTGGCGACCGTTGTGTGAAGCATTGTGGACTTATTTCTGTGCCTGATGTGACACAAAGGCATATAACAAACAGAGACCAATTTGTGGTTTTGGCAACAGATGGGGTATGTTTGATGTCCCTCCTTCTCTGTTTCGAGTCTCGTGATGTTTTGGATTTAATAACATCATTTTAATTAGCAGTTATGAAACATCAACTTAGAACCTCCTTCCACTTTTAGTACTTATATTTGAATGTTTTCCCACTTTTCCTCCTTTCACACAATGACACCTTTGGGGCTCATTTTTATTTTCAACACAGTAGGTAGAGGGCAGTTTGTTACAATAGTGAAAGACTAAAAATGGGAAAGTCCAACGATGGGTACTGAAAGTGTCTCTCTTTCAAAAGGAGTAAAGTGGATAAATTTACAGACAAGTACCAAAATGGTCATTGTAATAATAGCCATTTGTACTTGAAGTGGGGGGAAATTATCACACCAAGGGCACCCAACTTTGCTGCTTCCTTCATACAAACAAAACAACTTGATGTATATGAAAAAAATTCATTGAAGGTGTGGGATGTCATATCCAACCAAGAAGCCGTGCAAATCATATCAACCACAGCAGACAGGGCGAAAGCGGCTAAGCGGCTTGTTGAAAGTGCCGGTCATGCATGGAAGCGCAAGCGGAGAGGAATTGCAATGGATGATATTTCTGCTATTGTTCTCTTCTTCCATTCTCCACCCTTTTGTGAGCAACACAGGGTTAGTAAACACTAACAGTTGATTAACTTCACAAAGTGAAGAGAGTCACACACACAACAAACAAAAAAACATTCAGCAAACAGCTGTGCTTTATTTCATTTGTTAGAACGGTATAAGTCATCCCTTTACCAGATTTCTTTGCCGTTCTGAAGGATTTATTTTTGCTCCGCTCCACCCTTTTCGTTGAGTTGCTTGTTAACATCACGTTCTCTAAATCTTAACAAAATATAAACTACATACAAATTGAACACATTTTCATCAATTTATCATTCTCATGCAGTCATGCTAGTCTAACTATCTTCAATCAAATGTGGCCTAGCTCTGATACATTATTTTAAACCAAATCTTCAGCTATTACAATAGAATCAATTGATTCTGTCTTTTTAAAATATATATTTTAATAACATTAGTTAATTGCAACTTCTACTTTTCGGATATTATATGGATAAGTTTAACGTTAAAAGTTGATGATGATTGAAAATATAAAGTGATAGTTAAAAAGTAAAAGCAATGTTCTAGAAAAAATGACAAATAGTTAAAAGTTTCTCATGCTTACCAAGCTTTAAAGTGTTTAATTCAAGTAGAAACACAAACTGAAAAACATTTTTTTAACTTTCTTAAAGCAAAGAAAAATATTTTAAACAATGTAAAACGCTCATCCGAATTTTCAGAGACCCTATGTTAATCTAAAATAAATTATATTTATTTAAACAAGAGTAAAAATAATGTACACTTCCAAAAGAGAGGCACTAACTTCAATGTTTTTTTAAATACAAGTACTTACTGTCATGTTTGAGATATATAGTTTACACTTTACAAAGATGCACATGGATAATGAAAATAATGCAAAACTTAAATATGCATATTTGTGTTTAAACTAATGCATAGTTAAAGTGCACATTTCCTGTGCACATTTGTGTCTTAGATCATGTTCTTATTTAAACCAAACTCTAGATGGTTATAATACTAAGTGGCCAAATTAAATGTTCTTTTCTAGACTGTAAATATTGTATGGATTAATAATATTGCAAGTATTTGTACTACTTAGCTTAATTATGTAACTCTTGTATAAATACTCGATCTCCCAGCTCCTTTGCAACGTCTGTAGAAATACACGAACTTGACATCTTTTTATCCTCGGTTAGATAAAATGTGCAAGTGTACGTAGAAGTTATTTAATTTACTCTTTTTCTTACGGATTTAGTTTTTTAATACTCCTTCCGTCCCATAAATTAAAATAGTTCCTGCATTGATTTGTAACAGAGTTTAAGAAAGTGGGTATAACCGTATAAAGTGGAAATTTATGATTGTGGATGAGTTTGAAAAAAGGTAAATGAATATGAACCCACACAAAACTTTCCAAAACGAGACAACGGAACTATTTTTTGGGACGACCCAAAAAGAAAATCGGGAACTATTTTGGGGGACGGAGGGAGTAGTTCCAACTATTATCTATAGGATGGCGTACAATTAAATACTCCCTTGCTCTTATTAGTAGAATTTGGTAGTGTTTGAGAAAAAAATGTTTAATGGTAAAAGTTAATAGTGTTTGAGAAAAAAATGTTTCTGAAAAGGTAAAAGTTGGTAGTGATAGAGTATATATTCTAGAGAGAAGTGAGAGCTAGAGAGAGAAGTGCAATATATGCCGTAATAAATGATTTCTCAACCCCTACAACTACTCCCAGGGAGAGTATTTATAGAGGAAATGCGGGCTGGGCTCCCAAGTCTTGAGCTTGGGAGGCACATTTACAATGGGGTCACTACTGGGCCGAGTACAAAGTATGTAAAAATGACTAAGTATAAAGATCCGGTTCTGTGAGCTCTTTGTGGCCGACGGAGGTCTGGCCGACAGAGCCCCGACCGACGGAGACACCCAGTTCTCCTGACTTCTGGATCATGTTCTGAGTTGATGTCTTTCTGGTCGATGGAGGGCCATCTGACCGATGGAGGTCCCACTGAGTGACAGCTGTGCCTCCTATTTTTCTGAGTATGCGGGTCCTGAGGTCTAGACTCATATACTTTATCAGGTAGTGTTTGATAAAAGAAATGATTTTTGTGTAATAGAAAAGGTGAAAAAACAATTTAAAGCAGCTCTCAAATATGATTCTATCTTTTAGCTTTTAAGTATTAATTTAAACAAAAAATGACATTTGAAAACAGTCATGTAAGGAATGTCAATTATGAAAGTTTAGAAAATGTTGTTGGGGTTGAAGACAAAAATATAATAAATTTTGTAAATTAGGAAGTAGACCTAAGTTATCTTTAATAACTAACGCAAAATCAAGATACCCATGGCATTTAATTAAAGCAAAATCAAGGGTTCGTATACCATACGATCAGCCCACTGTCAGCATAGTACACTCGCCACCAATACGACGTAGTTCCAGCAATTGGCCTCATTATTTTTTATTTGTCTTTTTTTTAAAATTGTAATAACTTTTTTATTTTTGATCCGATTTTTATAAAATTTATATCAACATTTTTTATTTTTCATGATCTTTCAAATGAGACCAATATTGCCTATGTAATTTTAACATATTAACATTTGCGTGTAAAAATATGTAAGTTTACGTGTTAAAATATGTAATTCATGTTCAGTCAGGCCAAATGCAACCCGTGTGTATAAATATGTAACTTTACGTGTAAATATATGTAAGTCGCGTTCAGACATGTCAAATGCAACTCGTGTGTATATATATATGTAACTCGCTTATAAAAAGATGTAACTTGCTTATAAAAAGATGTAACTTGCTTATAAAAAGATGTAACTTGCTTATAAAAAGATGTAACTCACTCATAAAAAGATGTAACTCAATGTATTATCAAATGTAACTGATGCCACTGATCCACTCCCAAACAAATTCGATCTTCTATTTCATGAACCTATCATCTCCCAAACAGATTCGATTTTTCTTATAATCCAATACTCATTAATATAATAGTTCGATAATTTCTTAAAATTACATACACAATATTGGTCTCATTTGAAAGATCATGAAAAATAAAAAACGTTGATATAAATTTTATAAAAATCGGATCAAAAATAAAAAAGTTATTATCATTTTTAACATCAAAAGCAAAAAAAAAAAAACACTGCAGTCGTTTTTGCAACCGGGCGCACCATCCTGATGGTGCACCGATTGCACCATATCATTTGCCCAAAATCAAGGTACACATGGCAATTGGCGTCAAAATTTAATGGAAACTAAACTAGAGAACTAAAAAAGCAACATCTTTTGAAATGCAATTTGCCTAATCAACTTCGTGCATATTAAATTAATACTATCATGCCTTTCATTTTAGTCGGAAAATGGAAAATTCATACTTTACTTTGACTACTATAATTTGAATTTGCGCCTCATTTTATTGTTCAAATTAGACTTTGCAATTCGTTTTTAAAAATCTTTGTTTTTGCACTCCATTAATTAATCTATTGGCCTTCAGTGATCAAGGGGCAATTTTGTTTTTTCATATGAGGTTAGGGTGCAAAAACAATTTAAAAAAAAAACGGGTTGCAAAGTCCAATTTGAACAATAAAATGAGACGCAAACTCAAATTATCACTTTATTTATTAATATATGAGATTTTTAAAATATTGTTGAATTCATCTCATTTCAAAGTTTCATAAATTGATTTTTAATTTGTTTTACTAATACAAAATTAAATACAATGACAATCAAAGTTGTACATTGACAAGTGCGAAAATATGAATGTTGCAACTAAAAAACGAATCAAGTATCTTGGTTGACTTGCTACCTCGATATTATATATACATATGTTGTAAATTTCACCGTAAACTTAATCAAATATTTTAACTAATACTACGTATTAAGTATATTTTTGCGAAACTTGTAAAATTTAACAGTTTTACGATAATATTTTTTAAAAAACATTTATTTGATCATAGATTTTCGAAATCTAGCCATTTTACATTACAAGACATGACTAGGGCTGTTAATGAATCGAGTCGAGCTTGAACACCCAGAGCTCGAGCTCGGTTCAATTCGATAATATGGTTGTTGGGTTGGAGCTCGAAGCTCAACGAGTTTTACAAATGAGGTTCGTGTTCGGCTCGATAGGTGTTCGATGTTCGAATCGAGCGCTCGATAAGCTCGACAAATATGCTCGAATTTAAAATTTTAGGTGATGCTAGTTAATAGGTTTGTGCTCGAGTTATTTGGCAAGTATTCGGTTCATTAATAACCATATTTAAATTCATAAAATCATACTAACTATATTTAAATTTTGACATATATACAAATTATAATTAATATTTATAATTTCAAGATGTTCGATAGGCTCGAATCGAGCCGGATACTACTATGTTCGAGCTCGGCTCGATTGATTTTTTGAACTTAAAACTCAGCTTAGGTTCGAGTTCGAAAGCTCATTAAGCTCAGTTCGTTAAGTTCGAAACCGAGCTCGAACTGAAATAGTTCGATAAAAGCTCAATTAGTTTAACAGCCCTACGTATGGCACTGAACAATTTTAGTCATTGTGTCATGTCCGTGTTTCACAACAAATTGAAAGAAGTAGCTTGAAACAATTAGGATCACATTTTTTCCATGTATAATTGGCCTCTTTCTCTAGTCTAGTTATCATGATATATATGTAATACTCGTATCAACTAAACATTATATTCTCATATTCCTCGCATCTAACTTTCTCTCCCACCAATTTAATCATCACATACCTACTTCCATAACGAGAATAACTAACATCCCAAAAAAATGCTATAAAAGTTGCTTCACTTACAATTATTGTTCTCCCGCATTCGGAGGAGAGGGTCAAGCACCTCCTTGAGCCCGGCCCTTCTCCACATTCTTCACATATATTGATTTGCTTAGGAATATAAGAGTTGTAAACAAAAACAAGAAATAATCTAGCTCGGGAGAAATGGCGGACGAGGACAAGAAAAAAAACATGATCGTCCTGGGCGTGTGTTCGCTACTTCTTGTGGCGATGGTGATTGGCCTGACAATAGGGACGGGAGGCCGTGACACGACCGTTCGCAAGGAAATAAGCTCGTCTGAGAAGGCAATCCAAGCCATATGCCAACCCACGTCCTACAAAGAGACTTGCGTCAAGAGCCTCGAGTCCTCCTCGGCAGCAAATGCCACAGATCCAAAGGAGCTCATCCAAGCCTCCATGGAAATCACCATCAAGGAAATTCGCAATGCAATGAACAATTCAACATTGTTCAAGGAGGTCCGTCAGGGGGATCAGAGATCCAAAGATGCCTTGGATAACTGCCAAGTCTTGGCAGAACGTGCCATTGACGATCTGAATAGGACATTCGAAAAGTTCAGCGAATTTGATCTAGCCGATTTAGATAACTGGTTATCTGACTTGCAGACATGGCTTAGCGGTTCCCTCACGTATCAGGAAACCTGCCTTGATGGGTTTGAAGGCATCCCCGGAGATAGCCAGGCTAAAATGAAAAACCTTCTCAAAACGTCAATGCAATTGACGAGCAATGCTTTGGCAATGGCAACTGAAATATCGTCTGTTCTCTCAAATTTGGGCGTTGAGGGTATCAGTAGCAGCGCTAACAAACGCCGCCTTCTCGCAGATAATGACAATGATAAAGAACATGTCGTTGCACATGATGATGAATTAGCGGGAGAAGCAACTCCTGATTGGGTCGAGGCTGGAAGGGGAAGGTTGCTTACAGCCAAGACGTCAGATATCAAACCTGATCTCATTGTGGCCAAGGATGGGTCTGGGAAGTACAAGACCATAAACGAGGCATTAAAGGATATCCCAAGGAATAGTAACAACACATTTGTATTGTACATCAAAGAAGGTGTTTATGAGGAGCAAGTTACATTTTACCGTAACATGACACATTTGATGATTATGGGAGATGGTCCAACCAAGACCAGAATCACTGGAAAACTAAACTACATTGATGGAGTTTCCACTTTTCATACAGCAACTGTGGGTAAGTTCATCCCGATCTTAGCTAAGTTTCCACTCGTCTTATAACTTTTATGATCATAATAATAAAAATTTGCATCTTAGCTACATCTTAGAGCTCGTTAGTAATCTCACCATACATACGTTTCAATATTGTAGCTGCATTGGGAGACTATTTCATGGCTAAAGACATTGGGTTTGAGAACGCCGCCGGGCCTGAGAAACACCAAGCAGTGGCATTGAGAGTTGGCGCGGACAGGTCAATTTTTTACAACTGTCAAATGGACGGGTACCAAGACACTCTGTATGCCCACCTCTACCGCCAATTCTACCGGAATTGCGTCATCTCTGGAACCATAGATTTTATATTCGGGAACAGCGCCGCCGTGCTCCAAAACTGCACATTGGTGGTGCGAAAGCCATTGGAGAATCAGCAGTGCATTGTGACAGCACAGGGTCGGATAGACCCACGCCAACCCACAGGCCTTGTCTTACAGAACTGTAGCTTCGTGGCCGACCCAGAGTACCAACCGGTCCGGTTCACACTCAAATCGTACCTCGGCCGGCCCTGGAAAGAATATTCCCGAACCGTGATCATGGAGTCGTACTTGGAAGACTTCATCCAGCAGGACGGGTGGTTGCCGTGGGCAGGGGATTTTGCACTCGAAACTCTCTTTTACACGGAGTACAACAACCGAGGCCCTGCTTCTGGCAAAGAGAACCGTGTGAAATGGGGAGGTGTCAAGGAGCTTCCATTGAATCGGATTGAGCGGTTCACCGCTGCCCGGTTCTTACAAGGTGAAACCTGGATTAAATCAGTTCCTGGTCTTCCCTATAACCCTGGTTTCATTTTCCCGCCTCCTAAACCTAACACCACAATTACTTACTCCCCGGTGGAGCCCGACGAGACGAAAGATATGGTGGCGCAAGATAAAGCAGCTTATGATCCTCCCAAAGTCGCTCCAGCTCCGGCTCCAGTTCAGGATCCAGTTTCGGCTCCCGAATCAGCCCTGCCGGTTCAATCCGCAGAAATTCCCGCGCAGACTTCGACCAGTACACCTCTTCAAGATTTATCATCTCCGGCGTCGTCTCCGACTCAATCGGGGCCTCCCAGTCAGGTTTCGGCCGGAGCAGATGCTCCAATTCTATCTTCTCCGACAACAGCTGCGACCGATCCAGCATCATTAGCTCCGGTCGTTGACGCTACGCCGTCGGTTCAATTGGCCTCGACTAGCGGCGGATCAGTTCCAGCTCCGGCTCAGGCTGAAGCTCCCACTCAAGGCGAATCTAGTGTGGTGTCAATTCCTGTGGCGGCTTCGACGGAAGCTGATAATCAGGCTCCAGGCCCAGCTGAAAACTCAGCTACGGCCCAAACTGATGAAGTTGGGGGCCCATCTGAAAAGGTGATGACCGCCTCGCCACCCACTCAAGCTGCGGCGTCAGTGGTTGCTCCTCCAGCAGAAACGGAGGTCAAGCCACCGTCGGGAAATCAAGAATCCAAAGGGTTGTTAGGTGGTCTTTTGGACTTTTGAGAAGTTTAAAGGATTGGAATCATTTTTTTATGTTTCAGCTGTATACAAGAATTCTATCAGTACTAAATAGGGCACAAACATTTAAATAGATATATATCCTGTATTTAATATTTCCTCTTTTATTTTGGTTATTAAAAAAATTACTCAGTGGCAACGGAAAGAAAATGGAATTTATCTCAAATCTTTGTTTGAAATTGAAATCAGAATGTTTTATTGTGACACTTTATTCCTACAGCAAGAGCACTCTTGATAACAAACTCCTCAATCCTTATCATTCAAGACTTGAGAGTTGTCAAATTTTTACTTAAACAATGTAACTAAAATGGAGTTGAAAATGTATATTTCAAACTCTTTAATTTTTCATCAAAAAAAAGATTAAATTAACCACGAAAACTGCAAAAACATGTCTTTTATCTTTTTAGCAGGTTGAATCAAAGTCATCTAGTTACTTATGTCAACCAATGTAATTAAAGTGATAAGTGGTTATTATAGCCTCATACTAATCAATCCACGAGCTATTAAAAACATCTTATTCTTCCTTTTAAAATAGGAGCATATTAAATGTCAAATTTTCTTTTTTGATTGTCCAAAAAACTACTACTTATAATTTCCATTTATCATGTAATAATAAATACTCTTTTCATCCCAAATTGCAAGATATTTTATGATTTAGGATGTTTGATTGACAATAAAGTAAATTGATATATTAAGTAAAAGATTAGAAATGTATCTTAAAAATTAGGGTCAGGGAAAGAACATATTTCACATTTTCACTAGAATTATCTCTCACGTGCAAAAATTTTAAGCCCACGCCATTTTTCATTTTATTCTCCATCCCAAATTGATTTATAGTCAATATTTTGGGTTAAATAATGTTATAGTTATATCCTTCCTATTAATAATATTAATAATCAAATAAATTTTAATGATTAATACTTACATATTCAAAAATTACATTAAAATTTTTAGATAGTTGTAAAATCCAAATTAGAGTACAATTTAAAATTAATATCCTAGTTAATTGAATATAATGAAACTGCTTAAGCAAAAAAGTTGACTTCACAAATCAATTAGGGACGAATGTAGTATTGAGCAATTTTAATGTACACGTCAACTTTGCGATAAACCCCACACTTTCTTACAATTGCTTGTTAGATGTGGCCCCGCTTACCCTATTGGTATGATTGTGTGAAGTGTGAACTGTCTAACAACAAAATTCAAAAGACGCAATTGGGTATAGAAGAAAATTTAAGATCCCAAATATTACCCCTCAAAAAGTTTGAAATCATAGAAGGAAATCAACTAAGAACTAGAGTGAAACAATTCACACTAATGATAGATAATATCTTGCAAAATCCCAATACCAGAGTGCAAATGATATTTCTTTTGCCTCAGAGGCAACAATAAAATTAAGCCTTGTATCCCCTGCTATTTCTTTTGCCTCTTGCTTTCTCAAATTTCCTCCCCTTGGCACGGACATAAGGCTTAGTGTGACTGTGTGGAACACCTGGAGCTGGGCCGAAGTGTTTAACTGCTTCACGAGAATTTTTAGGACCTCTCAGCAGAATCTGTGAACCCCAACAAAGATACTTAACCAAAAAGTAGAGGCTAGCTAATATTTTTCCATTTAACAAGGCGCTCATGTCCCATTAGGTGTCCTGCTTGACCTATGAAAAGCTTTTTATTTGGGACAATGAACTATTGAATCATGCAGTAATTATATTTTACAACCTTTCTGGTGGTTTATCCAACTTTCATACGGAGTATTAAACTTTCTTGTGGATAAATTTCATTACTTCATAAACTTATTTCATTGTAATCATAGAATCAAAGTTCATTGTAATCATAGAATCAAAGGGGACTCTTTTTTAGAAGAAAAAATACGCTTAACAAATAGAACTTGGAACGAAACAGGTAACACGTGTGCAGGTCTAGGGACCATTTACGAAATGCAATGCAGCATTTTCAGAAGGAACAAAATCTGAAAGAAAGATGCACCTTTAATAAAATCAAAGGTTATCAAGGTGACCACAATGGCACAATCGCATTGATCACATAGGTTGAAATGAATGATTAACAAAATGAAATGACAGTATATAAGTGTAATGCTATATGCATCAAGTGAGATAGTCATGGCAGGTATTATATTGTTTACCGTGTTCTGCCCCAAAGGAGCACGAAGAGCTAATTGATCAAAAGTCAAACATTCACCGCCTGCCTTCTCTATTCTGGCCCTTGCAGTTTTGGTGAACTTCAGAGCACAAACCTTTATTGCGGGGACATCATAAACTCTTAAATCATCGGTAATAGTGCCAACTAACACAGCAATCTTGTCCTCCTATGCGGACAACCCATAAATCAATTGAAGAGGATAAAGAGCAGAACAGGAAATTGAATATAAGTGCAACCAAGATATTAACATACAAGCTGCAACGATAATACCTTTCCCTTCACGAAGGAAATCAGCCTAGAGAGAGAAAGCGGAGGCTTGTTGATCTTGCTCATAAACAGACGCTTCAGGATGACGGCATCGAACTGGCTTCCAGTTCTTCTTACCAAAAATCGGTAAAGCTGTAAGAACAGCCCGCTGATTCAGAACTACACACACAACATACATATACATACAAAAACATACATGCAAGTAGGAACATGCAGATTTTACAGAGATGAACACGTAAACATTCCAAAACACATAGAAATGAATTACAGAGGTCGAATCACACCTTCACAAGGAGCCTCAAGTAAATGTCGTCGGACTTCGGAGCTGTGCGTTTCGTCTTCTTGCTTTTGCCACCCGCTTCCAAATCGATACCCTACAAAACAAACAATGGCAGGTAGTCAGTCACAGGTCGATGAACGAATTGAAGAGGATCGACGAATCGAAGACGGAGGTGTACCATGGTCGGTTGTCAAATCTCTGCGAGTAAAATTGAAAAGATGATAGGGTTTTAGATTTTAGTCAGATTACAATGGACAGCGGGCCGCCTTTTGGCCCATTCGAAATGGATAACTTCAGAACCCGTTTATCTATTCTATTTTTCGGTTTGTTAGGCTTATTGATTAATTTTTTAGAAAATTGTCAAATAGGTCCCTGTACTCTTATCATTTCGTCAATTAAGCCCTCCTACTCCCGAATCATCCAATAAGGCTTTTTAGCCGGTTACCAGCAGGTCAGGCCGGTACCCGCTGACCTAGAAGCATACGTGGCAAATGACTACCCGACCACTTATCCTACGTGTTATCCCGCTCATCTCACCCTAAAATCCAACCCCAAATGCAACACCGCCAATCCCTAACCCTAATTCTTCATCGTTCTTGAGCTTCCTCTTCTCCATGCGATTCATGAGCGAGCGTGGACGAAACAACTTCAATCTTACAACGATTAACAGTAAGGTATGTATTTATAGTGTACATCACTCCCATTCTCGTACGATTTATATGTTCCTTTCCCTTTCGCATAGTAATTTATGTACTTCATCTGAGTTAGTTTTTCATTTGCATGCATCTAAATTCCAAATCGGTATTTTATCTGTAATGTGTGTAGGATGTTTGAGACGGTGGAACTGATAATTCACCATGGGGGGATTTTGTTGTTGGGCCTCATAAAATGTATGTTGGGGGGAGCAATAGATTCTATACCCGCTGATCCGGATGTGATAAGCTATCCTCATTTGAAGAAGTTTTTACAAAGTGGGAAGTATGGCAACATCAGTGGTCTGTACTATAAAAACCCAAAGTGCCCCATTGGAGTCCTTACATGAGCTCTTTGATGATAAGTCTGCTCTGCATCTTATTGATTTGGCCAGAAGTTGTGGTAAATGTGAGATTTATGTAGCACACGCAATAGATGAACCTTATGTTTATCATGCTGATGATGAAGAAGGTGAACCGTATATTGATGATGAAGATGAGGATGGTGTAATTCTTGAAAATGAAATCAATGATGCCACAGATGTTGGGAGCGATGCCCCACGTTCTAACACTGATTTTGAAGAACAGGGTTCAGGTAGTAATGAAGGTGCAGATGGTACTGAGGACAGAGGTCATGAAGATGATGGGCTGAGAGATGTGCTAGTCACTGCAGACCATACTTCCACTGCAACTGAGGAAATGGAGCAAATTCCTACTGAACAAACTTCACCAGGCCATATTAGTGAATCTGAGGAACAAACTACAGAGTATGACTCATCCAACCCTGGTAGCTACCAGTATGAGCAAGAAGATGAGCACAACTCCAAAAGCCCACCTGCCCACAATGCTTCTTATAACCCAAAATCTGATCCGCCCCATTTTCTTCCGGGGATGCTTTTTGAGGACGGTACTCAATTTAAAAAAGCTATGATTAAATATGATGTTTATCACAAAAGAGATATTGTATTTGTTAAAAATGAGCCCCATAGAGTGAGACTTAAATGTGCCATTAATTGCCCGTGTGCTTGTACTGGAAGTTAGGATTGAAGTGTTTTCAACTCAAGGTTTGGGCCTCAAAGCATTTGTGTAACTTGAAGTATAAACTTAGAATAGTGAGTCAGAAGTGGTTGTTAGACATATATGAGGATAAAGTGATACAGAATCCTTCTCTTCATTTAGTTGAATGCCTTTTTGTGTAGGGCATGGGTAATGTAATACAGAGTGTTCTACCTCAGTCTGAGCACAGAAAATGTGCTAGACATATACATGCGAACTGGAGCAAAACTCATAGAGGCACGATGTTGAAGAAACTATTTTGACAGTGTGCAAAGTCTACCTCAGAAGCTCAACTAGAGGCTTCTTTAAGTGAGATAGACAAGCTTGATGGTGCAGCTGGTACAGACTTGCGCAAAAATCCACTGAAGTTATGGTGCAAGGCCTTTTTCAAGACCGAGGTGAAGTGTGACAGTGTTGATAACAACTTGAGTGAGGCTTTCAATAGCACACTGGTGCAGTTCAGAGACAAGTCATTAATCCCAATGCTAGAGTGTATGAGAGTGGCTTTGATGAAAAGAATAGCCAAGAAGAAAAAATATGTGAAGAAGTGGCGAGGTGGGGAACCTACATAACACTGATTATCACTCATTTACAGATATGAGCATTAATGTTTACCACTTGTTTATTGTTTGTGTTCTGAGGTGCATTTGGACCATTGATAATGAAGAAGTTGAACAAGAACATACTATCAAGTGAAGGCTGGAATGTTGACTTTAATGGAGATGATGGCTACGAAATTAAAAAAGGAAGGTCTCAGTTCAAGGTTAGCCTGAACGCAAGAACATGTGCATGTAGAAGATGGGATCTGACTGGTATTCCCTGTGCTCATGCCATATGTGCAATCCTGGATAAAGGAGAAGACCCTGAAGTATACGTCCACTCATGTTACTCCAAGGAAATGTATGTAAGAACTTACTCCTTCACTCTGCATCCAATTAATGGTGAGATGTTGTGGCCAAGAAACCAGTATGAAGAGATTCATCCTCCCTTGCCTAAAAAAATGAGTGGAAGACCAAAGAAGAAAAGGGTGAGAGAAGAATCAGAAATCCATGCACCTACAGGAGGAACAGATCTGCCAAGGAAAGGAAGAATAATGACATGCTCAAAGTGTAAAGGGGAAGGTCATAACAGAAAGTCTTGTGCAAATGGAGAAATACCTACTACAGTTGATATAAGGGGTAGGGAAGGTGGAAGTGACATGGGGGAGACAGTTGAGAGGGGAGGGAGAGGTGCCAGAGGGGGGAGAGGTGACAGGGGAGGAAGACCTAAAAGGGGTGGGAGAGGTGAGAGGGGGGGGGGGGGGGGGAACTATTTTGGATGTAAGTTTTTTTTGGAATAGATTGTTTAATGTTGGTTCTTGACTTTTTTCTGAAGTAATGTGCTTGAATATAACTGTGATTGCAGCCCGGGCAGATTGGGGAAACACTAGTGCGAGGAGGCAGCTCTGGAGAACATGTGGAGGGGGTGAACTAGGAGAAGACCTGGTGTGGAAAATGTTTATTAAAGTAGCTATTGTAATGTGCAAACTTATGAAACAATGGCCTATGTTGCAAAGTTGTATTGATGTATTTGGCTGCACTATTATTTTGTATTTTGGAGTTAGAGGCAAACATTAGGTTTTGTATTTTTGGATGTATGACCTAAACAATGTGTATATTGGGTTTAAAGTCAGGTCTTTTCTATTTGGTATTAATGAATGAATGAATGAATGAATTTTAATGTACTTTGATAAACAATAATGTTGTATAAGTAATCATTCTTTAAAGCAGCATATTGTATAAGCATCAACACAAATAGCTTTGTGTTAACATTATGTATAAGGCATTTTTACATAATGCTTTGTGGTTTATGCTATTTGCTTTGTGCTACTGTAAGATCATATAGAGTTCAGTACATTCATTCTTTAAGGTATATGCTATTGGCTTTATTCGGTACATATAAAGGAATCAGTATGCATTATGCATACTGAAAAGAGAAAAATGTGACATACTACAACAAAGCTATCGACCAACAATATAACAAAGCTATCAGCCAACAACAGATGTCTATATGCCACAGCTTCAATAGAACAAAGCTATCAGCATGAACAAAACTATAACACATTCATGCCACAAGTACTGGAATAACAAACTACACAAAAAGGAGAACAGGGGACTAACAAACTACACAATAAAGGAGAACAAAACACCGCTTCCAAGCCTTGAATTTAGGGTTTAAAAAATCAGTCTGAAAATTCAATACAGCTTCCAGCACTTCACCGGTAAACAAAATGCTAAAACTTAACAATCCAACCCAACTAACCAACAAGCACTGCATAACCTACCATCTCTGCCATTACAATAATTTATTACAACCTCAAATGCATACTTCCTACTAATAGAAGAAGTACAAACATAGCAAAAGCACACAGCTTCCTATTCTTTTTGTTGACCTTTGCCTCATCATCAACACTAGCTTTAACAGCACCAATCTTTTCCTCTACATGGCTTAGTTGTAGGACAAGGCCTTGAGCTAGTATTTTCACTTCATGTAACACTTCATTCTGATCTACATGCCTCACATTTGCTTCCTCGACTACAGGCCTAATCAAATCATTTCTTGCAGCATCTTCCTTCCATAAAAAATATCCACAGCTACCTACCTGTACGTACACCATCATAAAACACCACCATAGTTTTAGTTAATGCTAATATATATGTGTTGCACCAAAAAAAATTACGTTTCACACTCTAATTGAACACGACACTACGAAATCAATGAATTACCTTCCATTTTTGACATCCGAAAAACATTCTTCCGGTCTCACGTCCAACACAAAGAGGGGCTTTCAATCCACACCAACAATAGACAGGAGGCTCGTAGTCCATCGTCCGGCTTCGTTCTCTGCTACCCGTTGAGGTCGATGAACATGACATGGTTATTCACAGACACACGTATCGCAGAGAGAAGAGGAAGCTCAAGAACGATGAAGAATTAGGGTTAGGGATTGGCAGTGTTGCATTTGGGGTTGGATTTAAGGGTGAGATGAGCGGGATAACACGTATGATAAGTGGTCGGGTAGTCATTTGCCACATATGCTTCCAGGTCAGCGGGTACCGGTCTGACCTGCTGGTAACCGACTAAAAAGCCAGATTGGGTGTTTTTTTGAAGTAAAAGGGCTTGATTGGGTGATTCGGGAGTAGGAGGGCTTAATTGACGAAATGGTAAGAGTATAGGGGCCTATTTGACAATTTTCTCTTAATTTTTGCACCGAACACATAATCTTTTTATTATGGAAATATAACCGCAATCTATCTACTTTCTCTAATGGTATTTCATTTATGTCTCAAGACTTTTTAACTTGAGAGAATTCCCTAAATTGAAGTAAAAAAGTTTTGAAATTCCAAAATACGAGTATCATGTTTTTTATTCCTTGAATATGAGTAAATTTCTGTCAAGTTTGGCATTACTAGGTTTTAAAACATGGCATTTTTTTCCAAACTTGACAGATTACTCCTATTCAGGTAATAAAAAAAATGGTACTCCTATTTTGGAATTTCAAAACGTTTTTGCTCCTATTTAGAGCGATTTCTATTTTAACTTTCATTAATAAACTTACACATTTGATTTTTTTAGACAAAATCGCATATATGGTCCCTCAGTTATCCACGAAACTAAAATCTCAGACATGTATTTCTGATATTGTAAATGTCACCCCTCAATAGTCCAAGTTGTTGTAAATGTGGTTCTTTAAGTGATGAAATGTACTCTCACCCACATTGTATATTTCACCCCTCCAAAGGACCACATGTACAACATTTTGGATAATTGAGGGGTGACATTTACAATCTAAGAAATACAGATCTGAGATTTTAATTTCGTGGATAAGTGAGAGACCATATATGCAATTTCCCCCTTTTTTTAATTTCAAAAGTAAAAAAGGGGAAAAACGTATTGGAAGTTCTTAGATATGTTTCAAGATGCTGGAAAGTAAGAATCTCTTTGAGAGCATTGTCACTCACCCGTCTTTCACCCAAAAGCATTTCCTTCTATTGCAATATGGATCTTTCGATACTCACAGCTCATCAGTATATTTCTATTTGCTATAATCAATCAATTTGTGTATATAGAGATTGATATATGTGGTTTGTTGTGCTTTTTAAGTTTTGGCCATAGATATTGAATTGCCCAAAAATGGGACAGCAGCAGGTTTGAAGAAGGCAATTGAGGCAGATTTTAGCCATTTACCTTGAACAGTATCATGATGTGAACTATCAAGAGTTAAGACCTACCGATTGCACTTCTTGAGGAATTACTTGAATGTGATTGGTTGTTAGTTTAGTATTGAACTATTAATTAATAACATCAATTTGGGAACATACTCTATCCTTTTGATTCTATTTTTGAATTAATTGATTATTGGTTAAGTATTTCTAACATCAGTTAGGGCCATTTTCTTTCTATGATTAAATTTTAGTGATTCTTAAGTGAATATTTCTATATCAATCACATCACATCGTCTTTCTCCTTAGATGAAAGACCTTGGAATACTAAATTTTAGTATTCCAATTATTCTAATGTGTAAATTAAACTAACAAATTTTTATTAGTTTTTGTCTTGATGTTATTCTAGATATCATTTGTATGTATTACAAGAGTATTTCAATCGTAGATGCTAGATTTGCACACTCGTTATTTATTTATTTGCTAGGTTGCTAATAAATAATACGGAGTATTGGAAATACTCGTTTCTCTATCTCAAGTCTAGTTATTTTAATCTCATTGCAGGCGCTAGGAAAAAGAACATGAAAATGATGATGATGATGATGATGATAATAATAATTATAATAATAATAATAATAATAATAATAATAATAATAATAATAATACGTAATAATGAAAGTATGAACGTGGAAAATGAAGGCATAAGTGTTAAACCGGAGGAACCTGTGTGTTGTGAATTTCTGATGCATAAGAAAATAAGAAATCATGTGAAGCAAAATTAAATAATATATTAGATAAATGTAAAACTTTAAATAATAGATTGAGTTATATATTTGTTGTAATGCTTTTATATGTTATTCTTGTTGCATCATAAATGTTTCTTTTTGTTGCATTTTGTTGCATCATAAATGTTTCTTTTTGTTGCATTATGTTGCTTTTAGTTATTTATATGTGATTTTGATTTTTCTTTATTTATTTAGATCTAAGTTTATCGTTGTTATTACTTTCTGAAAGTAAAAAATCGTATGCATATTTATATTCAATCACGTAAAATGATAAATTTGTGTTTATGAATATAAATCAATCACAAGAAACAAAAAGCAACAATTAAAACAAAGAATTTTAGAGTTATCTATAAAAGGAAACAAAAAGAAACAATAGGCAACAAAAAACAACAAAATTATATATTAAGTATTATTTTTTGTAACAATTAACAAAAAGAATTACAAGTTTCATTTTTTTAACTACTGCAATTGTTCAAATCCATTTTTTTTTAATTTTCCATATTTTTTAGTTATATATTTTCATGTTTTTTGGTTTAATTAAATTTTCTGCTTTTTAATTTTGTTGAAGAGTTTTATTTTCTACTTCTATTTTATTTTATACTCCATACATTTAATTTAATTTTTAATGTTTTCAATGTTATACTTCATTTATTGGATTTAGACCTTTTTACTTTTTATTTATTTCCGTTTCTAAATGAATAACTATTTCATAAAAGTTTCTGATTGCCTTTCATAATTCTTAATATTTTTCAAAACATTTTTATAATTTGTTATTATTTTTTAAGATTTTTGATATATTATAATTTTTATTTATTTTTCCTTTTTTGGGAAGTGTTTTATTTTTCCTTTTTTATTTATATATTTTTATTTTTATTTTTTAATAATTTTATTAATATTTCAATTGTGTATATTTTTTTTATACGTTCTTTTTATACAAATAAGGGGATATGAAGTCTTCTAAAAAATTAAAATTTATAAATGTTTCAATTATATATATTTTATTGTTTTATACATACTTTTTATACAAAATATGGGGCATATGAAATTTTCTAAGAAATTAACATTGTAAAAGAATGCTATTTTTCTTCAATTTTTCCTCTTTACTACGGAGTATTTTACACCTTTTTCATTTTTAGTTTTGATTTTTGAGTTTCCATTTTTTTATACATTTCTTAACATTTTTCTGATTTACTTTGCTAATTTAAATTATGTTTTTTTAATTTAACTTGCTTATGTTCAACTTTGAGTTTTTACTATGCATTATTTTATTTTAGTATTTATTTGATTATTTTATTATTTTTAAAATAATATCTTATTTTTAACACTTACGGAGTATAATATTTTCTAGTTATTTTCATCGTTTTTACACTTTGCTAAATATTTATTGTTTTCTATTTTAAAAATACGAATTGGATAATTCCCGGAGTTTGTAAAAATTGGACTTTGTAGAAATTTAGCAACGATGGTGTATAGAGTGGGAGCCTCCCACGCACGCTCCCCTGGAGCATGTTTGAAAAGTAAAGATTAGTTAGTTTATTTTTGAAAAAAAAAACTCTAAAAATAAAAAGGGGTTTTTCACTCAATATTACTAAATTCAACTCCATTTCCAAAAAAGTGACTAGTTTAAAAAATTGACAAAAATATGAGTAATGAGGTCGTAGATTTGGAAAAATATGATGTAACTATAAATAATTATGTCACTGCGATTTTTTCATGTCACTGCCAGATTTTCATGTCACTTACGAATGTCACTGTCGCCGGAAACGTGTCACTGTGACGGTCGGAAAATTCTCCAACGACTTTTTCCGGCGATTTTCCCAACGACACTGCCACCGCCCCCTCCCCCGCGTCACCCCAGCCCCCTCCCCTGCGTCACCTCAGCCCCTGCCTCACCCAGCTCCTCCCCTACGTCAACCCAGAAAATCAACTACGCCATTTTCTCTCTTTCTCCTCATGCCTCCAACATCATGCCCATTCAGTCGCAATTCTCCAACATCATGCTTATCCAACAAGATGCAAACCCAACCTTTTAATTCCAAATTTTTATTTTTGAAAACAAATCTAGTTTTGAAAAACCTAATTTCAGAAATTAATGGGAAGGATTGATGTGATTTTGGACAATTGGAGCGGCAGACAACTGTAATGGACGAAAACAAATCTAATGTCTTCTTCTCTCGTTCTCCACCGCTACAGAAATGGTTTAACCTCTAGGGATTTCGTCGTCCTTCTACGTTGAAGCAGATGGCAGACGGTGGAAGAAAAGGAGGTTGCAGAGCCGGCGGTGGGGTGAGCAGAGGAGGACAGGCAGTGGAGGTAAAGGAAGTTGTAGAGCCAGCAACGGGGTGTGCATCAGTAAGGTAGCGACGTGGCAGATGTGGAGAATTAGAGGCAGCCACACCATGCCTAAAGGAGATGACGAGCAAGATGGACGAGCGCTAGGAGCACGAATTAGAGTTAATCATATTTCTGGAAAATAAAAAATCAGTCATAATTTTGTCTTTTGAAAGTGTATGAGTAACAACTATCTATGCCATTCTTTCAAATAAAAAAGGTGATACTCCGTATTATTTTTAGTTTTTAGTCTATTTGGGTAAAACTCTCTTTTTTATTTCGCGCGCTAAATTGTGTAATGATAAGAAAAAATAAGATTGAAGTTACTTTTTTGCCTGTGTTGGCTGAAGTTACTATAGAGGATCATTTTAACTAATTTTTATATAATTTTTTCTGTATTTTGTTAAAAAATATTATAATTTTTTTCATAAATCAATAAAATCAGTCAATCCACCCACTTTAGCCAAAGTTTCTTATCTTTCAGCAGAATCAACTGATTAACCAATTTCAGTGTTATCAAACGGACTCTAAGTATATCACATTAAGTTATACCACTCTAGTGAGAAAGCTATGATTACAAACCGTCGGGATGTTCCAATAGGAAAGTCCGTCCAATATTGTCTTGTCAATGGCTGACACGTGGCATCACTCCCAACGGTCACTTCGCCAACTAGGCACGACGCCATGGAGGATTTTTCCCTTTACTCCCGCGCCAGCACACCACAGGCCACAGATATGAGGAAACAGGCTCGAAATATCTTCAGAATAAGGGATTCAAAGAGCCCCCGACAATTCCCACCACCAAAGTCAAACATTCCCGCCGTGCAACGCCTTTAACAAATTTACCAGACAAAACGAGCACATCGAACCCTCAACTAAGCCTCACTGGATATATTGCATCCACTTCATGTCACGCTCCAGACCGCATCTAAGCGCGTGTACAACCGTCGCACAATCAAGTGGCGTCACCCACGGGTCACACTCACTAGATTGTACAAGGCATCCATGAACATAGTTCATACCATACTCAGTAAGTAAACATACATAACAACATCACATTTTAGATTGAATGAATAGCGAAAATACTCAATAGTCAAGCATGGGCCACATATGGCAAAACGTGGGCTCACATGCCCAAAACAAAGTATTCCGTGCAAAGTATCCATGAGCATAGTTTATAGTTTCAAAACAGTAAATGAAGCATGAACAAGTCTTCCTTAAGATCACTCCACACGTGCAAAGGTGCATGTAGCAAGCTCTAGCTTCAACCTGAAAATGGTGGGGCGGCGGGGGAGGGGGGGAGGGGTCAGTATGCGAATAATGGCGAGAAGCAGGCTAAAGTAGAATAACTAATGTTTTGAGTATAAGACCCAAACATAGGGTGATACATATTGTAACATTGCCCCCAAGTATTTGTACTTTATTAAATTATGTATTGAACCCTGAGAAATGAGTAAACGCATTTTACGTGAGTGTAAATTTTTATCATTTCTTTTGCGTGAATAGTAAAATTCATGTGGGGCCCACACCGGAAGTGGAGGCCGCCCGATATTATCGGGGCCACATATTATATTCATCTTGGCCTATATAATATGTATATGGTGGTGGATATCCAAATTGGGCCTTGGCAAAGGCATAGGGTTGACCGATTGGTCAAACGGGGCCCGATTATCAGTATCGGCAATTTATCAGATAACAGCCCGAAAAGGAATTTCGGAGACTTCTAAATTAACGTTGAGGAATGTATATTCATTATAAGGCCCAATAATGATGGAGAACATGTGTCATTTTATTATTTGACCCGATAAAATAAAGTATAATTAAAACAGTCCGGGAAATACAACTTTCGGGGTCGATTGTACACACCAAGACATAAAGGGATGACCTCCCATATGAGTGGGGGACACTCCACGATTTTTATGGGATTTGAGACAGGTGAGGTCGGCTGGATGAGATGGAAGGGGGTGGTAAATGTTGACTTGAGGAGATTGGCATCAAAAGGATATTGAAGGGGTCCATGCCATGCTATTATTGTGAGATAAGCCAAAAGTACCATCTCCATCACCCTTAGCCCATGTGCTCGACCAATACATTCATTTTGGAGAGAGAAGCTCTCCAAATTATCATCTCCACCATTGTTAGTCGAACCAAGCTCAAAGGAGGTCCAAAAAGGAAGTTTAAGGAGGATTAAAGAAGGGAAAAGCTAGGAAAAGTGTGAAGAATCAAGGTAATAATCTTGTAACAACTTTTCCTTAACTTCTTATCTACCATATGACTCATACATCATATGAATGACCCCTAGGATTATTCTACATGTTTAGAAGTGTAGAATGAGGGGTTGGAAGTTAGTTCTAAGTCCAAGAACGGACTTAGAACCAAAGTGACTAGTTCGCCGGAAAATAACCTTTTAGAGGTTATTTGTATTAATATGGGTTTTGTGATGATAAAACCTTGTTAGTAACTTTCCCTAAGGTATTAAAAGAACTTTCATGGAGTTGAAAGGGTTGCCAGAATTGTCGCCGGAGTTCGCCGAAGTTCACCGGAGTTTCGCCGGAGCTAAATCGGGAAGGCTAGAACTTCATAAGCATCATTAAGGTGAGAAGACGGCTTTATGCTTTATAACTTTTGTGTGAGGCATGAGATTACCTAAAGTAATCAAGGATATGTTTTATGGAACGATTAAAGATAATCAAGTACTTTCTTATGCCATGATTATATATAAAACATAGTTGAAAAGCATGTTATATATGTTTGATGATTAAAAAGGTGATAAATTATCATGTATGATGTTCCAGAGATACAAAAATGGCATTTTTGGATTAAGGACGTCAAGAAGTACATATGTATAAAATTTCACGTTAATCGGACTTCGTTTGGGCGGTCAAATGGGCGTTGACCGCCAAGACAAAGGTAATACCCGACCGGGTATGGGTAAATACCCGACCGGGTATTGATTAAAAATGGCTCCAGAAGCCACTGCCACACTAGACCCGACCGGGTATGGGTATAGACCTAACCGGGTCTCAAGTAAAGTTGGCTCCAGGGGCTACTGCCTCACCCTACCCGACCGGGTAAGGTTGGATACCCGACCGGGTATTGGGCTATACTCAAAACGGGCAGTTTTTGAGTAGGTTAATGTGGGCCGTTCACGTGGGACCCGTCCACGTTGGTTACTAAGGATTATTATACGACTACAGGGCTAGGTATTGTCCATAGTCGAAGGAATGTAACATTAGCCATATCCAGGTTAGGATTTGGTAGAGAATAGACTGGGGATTGAGTACCCTTGGACGGTAAATGATCCAGAATACTCCAGGTGGGGTTGATACCCTTGGACGGTAAATGATCCAGAATACTCCAGGTGGGGTCAAGTACCCTTGGACGGTAAATGATCCAGAATACTCCAGGTGGGGCTGAGTGCCCTTGAACGTTAAATGATCCTAAATACTCCAAGTTGGGTTGAGTGCCTTGGACGGTAAATGATCCTAAAACACTCGGTAGTATGAATCGAAGGTAGACTATAGCTTGTGAGCTAGGTATCCGGGAAAGGAGTGAGATAAGTCAGGTAAGAACTTTATCTCTAAAAGACTCTTTAAGGTAAATGACCTACGGGTTAAGTATTTTACGAGTATATATACAGTATGTGTGACACCGCACCCGAACGTCCTTGAAATTCAAATTTTATTCCAAAGCTTATGTATTGAATTTCCCTATTATCGAACAATTGTAAAACGATTAAAGTTTTACGTAACATATGATTAATCGTATTTCTGTTTGGGCTCGTATAATAGTGACGGATGTCCAAATAACTAATTAGGCCATCTTATTGATGTTGGGGCCTAACATTCTTAAATAAAGATGTACAACCCCTCGGTACAAAGTAAGAGCGGTCGGGCAGCCCAAATGTTATTTTGGGCCTAACCTGCTAAAAATAGCAATTATCCAAGAATGGTGTCCTAGACCCACTGGAGGGTGATCCACACGGTTATTAGCCCAGCTATATGAATATTAATATCATAAATAAGTGATAGAGTGATTGGAGAAGAATACAAATGCATGTGGTCCCATCTTTGGCATTATCAGGCTAAATAATGGGAGTAGGGTTTTCTTTTATAATTATACATCATATAAATTATGGGGACCATCCTACACATATTAGAGATCAATAATATGATGTAGAAGGTTGACTTGATCTAAATAAATTGGGATGAGTACAAAAGTACATCTTATGACAAAAGACAAAAACAATAGGACCCATCTTTCCACTTTTGGAAGTATTGGTAGATATTTTGCTCCCAAATTAATTGGGGGACATAATAGTGCGCCCCACACCTTCCTAGCACCTGAAAAACAGGTAGAATAAGTTAGAACACATAAATGGGGCGGACCTATTGAGTTGAGAGCTCAAACAATACAAAAAGGAAATAAAAGAGGGGGACCATCCCATGTTTGATTGGAATCAAACACCCTACCCTTTCTTTTTGTGAACCACACATTAGTTATCATCATTGGGAGATCCTAGAGCCTTATCCCAACCTCCAGCCGGACACTTATCTTGGGAGGAGAGGATAAGAGCTCACAACACACAAAAAAGGGGTAGAAAGCATTCTGGCCGCAGGGAGGATTTCCAGTGCGAAGGTCTTCTTGTTCGACCCATATCTCGAGTTTTCCTCATCCAATAAGGCCTCCATAGACATGCAATTTGAAGAAAACGCAACAGTTTAAGGCCTCCAAATCGTCCGAACAAAACGCAACCTCGCAGAATACGTTTTTGGTATTCAAAGTAAGTTTGAATCCTAAACTATTATACACTAGTTGAAGTGTATAAAATGTTATTATAAAGAAACTTTAACTGTTGGAAAGGTTAGATACTAACCTAGACAAAACCTTGAAAGGTTAGGTAACGAATTCACCGGAAAACACCCGTTCTAGGGACTGTTTTCGTGTCTTCGGCTAGGTGTTGAGCTAGCACCTTGAGGAGGCTGTTTAACACTCATTTATAAGCAAGGAATCAATTCTCAAACCCCCTTGGACGAAGCTTGAGCATTGGGTTGAAAAGGAACAATTTAAAGCTCATTTGAGGTGATGATCGACATCTAGTTGCTTACAACTTGTAGGTTAAGCATGAGATTACCTAAATGTCTAAATCATATTTTTCATGGATTATAATGACCGATTATTGATGGAATATTGATATATTAGATAAGGAATGAAATTGCAAATGATTTGGAAATCATATTGATAAAAATGGAGTTAAATGAACTATTGTGTGAAATATGCATTTTTACTCATGTGTGAATTGTGTAGGTACATAAATGATTATTTATGTATTACATTGGATGATTAAGTTTCTGCTACATATCTCTAAATATGTAGGGGTTTACAAATGGAATATATGATGGATAAGAATAATCTTAATAGTATTAAAATACTAGTTAATGATTGTTGTACTCCCTCCGTCCCATTTATATCTTTACACTTTCCTTTTTGGGACGTCCCATTTACTCCTTTACGTTTCCTTTTTAGGCAACTTCTTTTACATTAAATGTCCTAACTACCCTTCACTACTCACCACTTTTTACATTTGAGTGGATACTATTAATTCCCTTCAAAAGTCAAAGGGCATGCAAGACATTTGTTCTTATATTAATTGACCTCCTAAAATACCGTGCCAAAAGCAAACGTCAAGTTCTATCCGGGACGGAGGGAGTAATTGTTAAGGAATTGAATCTAAGGATTTGATTGTAATTGATGTAGTTGATTGTGATGCAAGTGACTAAATTGATGCAATATGATGTAAGGTCATGATGAGGCAGTCCGTAAGGATGTCTCAAAATAGATTATTGATATTACAATTCTAGGCATAGCGAGTGCTTAGGAATTGGGGTCTATGCCAATGTAAGGAGATGTACTTGACCCGTGCTCTAGAATTGCATTGGGTAGACATGACGTGGTGATTGATGACATGCATGGTGATGTAGTTGAGTTGGACTCAAGAAATGCATGGGAGATATGAGGCCGTAGCCTATAATGTGCATGGTGATGTAGTTGAGTTGGACTCAAGAAATGCACGGTGGAGTAATTAACTTGTGTCATATGAGGTGCATGGTGATGTAGTTGAGTTGGACTCAAGAAATGCAACCATATGTGTTAGGGTTGGATCCTATGTATTGTCGTGACTAGGGGTCACGGGGTTTGGGTTATGTTTTGTAAACAAACTTTGGGCCTACTGGCCGACTACTTGACTTTATATATAAAGTAAGTATATTTTGAAAAGGGGTAACTTGGGGTTATGGCCTAGATTATATTATCACCCTATTTGAGGGTCTTGTGTTTGAAATACTTGTTGTATATCTATTAGATGCCATCCACACCAGTACATTATAGCCGTATAGAGTACTGACGGTTGAGGCTAGAGCTTGCTTCCTGTGCTCATTGCTCGAGTGATCATCTAGGAGAGAAGACTTGGTTCATGCTTCCTCCATTCTGTTTTTGAACATTAATAAACATGCTCATGGATATTGTTTTTCATTGTGGAGCCTGCGTGCTCGTGTTTGCCCCGTGCGGCATTGTTTTCAAACTATGTTTTCCGTTGCGTATTCAATTACTTATTATGTATATTTATGGATGACTTATGTGTGAATGATATTCAAGACGCCTTGTATAATATGGATGTGTTGGACTGCGATTGACTATTCGTATTGTACGGCGGGTTGTTGACGTGTCTGGATAGGTCCGGGGCGTAACAGTATGTATCATCGGGTGGATGAGAGACATCTATATATATGTATCACCCTATTTTGGGTCTCGTGTCTGAAACATTAGTTATTCTTCATATAACCTTCTTGTCACTAGTACTTCTATTGAGTACAGACCCCTCTGGGGGCTCTCAAAATTTTCAGGTTAAGGCTAGAGTCCTACTAACTGCACCTTTGCCTAGGGTGACTGATCAAGAAGGAAGACGTGGTTCGTGCTTCCATTCTTATTTAAAATTTATAAACTGCTCATGGATATTTGAACAATGTTTTCCTTTAAAACAGTTGGGGCCTACGTGCTCATGTTTTCCACGTGTGGCTAAATATCAAACATATCATTTCCGCATTTGTTTGATTATGATATTGATGTTGATCGTATGTGTTTACTAATCGGTTTGGCAATAGAATTGACCAACACTTTGTCATGGTGCGTCAAAATAATTTCAATACTAGCACTTATACGTAGTATAGCGTAGTAGAGTTCGTATCCACAGGGAAAGGAATAATTCTCTTTTTATGATACTTAGTAAATAAAAAGGGGGATTTGGATTAAGTGATTTAATTTAATTAAGAACTAAGATGAACAACCTATATGTGTTTAATTCAAAGATAAAAAGGACTTGGCATTGCTACTTTCCACTTGTTGATATATTTTAGTCGATCATTGTCATATCTATAACTTATTCCCTGTAATATCTATAACTTATTCCCTCTTGAATACTCAATCGGGGAGTATATCCACTTCATCGAGGATAGTTATTAACAACGACCGTTCATTAATAACCCTTACTATTAATCAAATATAGAACAACGCCTTATACCGATTTAATAGTAGCATTTAATCTTTCTAACTCCTTGATGAAATCAATTGAGATTGATAACCTCAACACAAGCGGTTTCGGTTTAACCAACAAAATTAATCCCTCTTAAGTTTATTAACCACGACCGTGCATTAATAAACCGAAGTTACTTACTTGTGAAACCATCAACGATTAACCATCGGTTCGTTGATCGTTTCTAGTAATAATTAATATATGAAACAAAACTAGTTGATCCTTTAAGTAATGTTCAAAATATTAATATGAAATAAGAGTAGGAATTAATTAATATTCAAGGAAGAATATTATTAAAGAAGATGAATCCTACTATAATTAATATCAAGATGTTAACTAATTGTCATCTTAGCAACACTCCCCAATATTAATATAGAGAAAGAAAATACCATTCTAACTAATGTCGAGATGTTAACTAATTGTCATCTTAGCAACACTCCCCAACATTAATATAGAGATGGTATTAAGGAAAGAAGTATTAATTAATATTCAAGGAAAGAAGTTAAGAAAATAACTCACAACTTTAATAATCAACAAGCTTCAAGAGCAACACCAAGAATGGAAGTTTAGCTCCTCATTTGGAGACTAAACATAGCTAGAAAAATATAAAGAAATGCTATTCTAAACTGAGCTAAAGAGTATGGAAAAAAGGATGATTTTTAGAGGAGAAAAGGAGTGCTATTTATAGGTGTTTTTCAACACCTTTGGCCAGGTACCCGACCGGGTATAGTACTTACTCGACCGGGTGCATGTCAAAATCAAATATCCTCCACGTTCTGACGATCTTCGGCATGTTAAAGTGTCCGGGTCAAGTCAGACCCGACCGGGTGGGGTAGGGGACCCGACCGGGTGAGTGCAAAAATTGGATATTCTTCACGTTCGGGTGATCTTTGCACACCGGGTTGTCCCCGGTCACTTCTCACCCGACCGGGTGAGGTAGTGGGCCCGACCGGGCCATGCACTTTCTTTGCATTTTCGTTTTTCACTTCTTACCCGACCGGGTCAAGTGTTATACCCGGTCGGGTATTTGCTCCTGGGCAGCCAAATCTTCTTTTTCTTCACTTCAAAGTCTTCCTTTCCAACACCACAAATCCTAACTAAACTTTACAACTGACAAATAAAGACTAAAATACAATTACAACTGAAATCACATAAATGTTTATAAACTAAATAAAACGTCAAACAATCACCATCAATGAAACATAAAAACATACAATTATGCACTACTAATTAGTGTGCATCAAACACCCCCACACTTAAACCTTTACTCGTCTCGAGTAAATCAAATCAAATCCAAGAAGTCCTAAATGACAAGAATATCAATACAAAACATCCAAGAGTGTTTTTACCACAATACAAAGCATCCCCAATAATAATTAAAGTAATTTGGGGTCTTCAACTTCATCTTTATCTCCATTTCTCTTTTGAACTTATCACCTTCAGGATCCTGCAAAATAGACATTTCTCTCATTCTCTCGTTTTGCCTAGGTGCTCTTTCAGGTTTTCATCCCAGCTTCCCACATTATTTTTATATTTCTCACAACCTCACTCTTTATTTTATTGCTTTAATTTTTGCTTGAGTTGCCCTTTGTGGGTTTTCAACTCAACAAGCTCTTTTTTTTGTTTTTTTTTAAAAATAAAATAAAATAAAACAAGTAGGATTGTGAGCATACCAGAACAATCTCTGCACCCCCACACCTAGGATCTGACACTGTCCCTAGTGTCCGCCTAGACCTCCACCTTGGTGTCTGTCCTCATCCATGTGATCCCCGTCATAACCACCATCGTAGCCCCCACCACTGGAGCTCGATCCTCCAAAGAAACCCCACTGAGAGGGGTCATACCATGATGGTGCAGGAGGTGGAGTGGTCATAGAGGAAAAGGAGCCCTGGTGTGCTACATAGGAGTATATCGGACCAAAGGTTCTACGCTGATCCTCCTCAGATCTCCACCTGTCCTCCTCATACCTACGCCAGTCTGCTTGCCGCTGCTCCTCCATCCTCACAATGCTCTGGTTGAGTGTGACCATGTTATCGAGCATTTGTTGCTCGAAAGGTGTGTAGTGGAATGCTTGAGGTTTTGGTTGTTCGGGTATGATTGGGGGTTCTTCATCATCTTCATCTTGGATGGGTTCTTCATAATGATCCGGGATTGCCCCGGGAAGACAATAGTGATGACCATCCCCGATTTGGTGATTGATGATATCCAGGGGGACGTCGGCCGAAGGTATCTGGAGGTAGATGGAAGTGCGTGGGAGAATGCGCCAATTATAGATGTGTGCCCCAGTTGGTGTTGTGTGCGAGGGGACCAAGTCTAGCGTCTTTTGTAAAAGCCATTCAGTGCAAATAAGGTGTCTTGAGGTGATGGGGTCGGGGTCTATAAAACCATATAAAGTGGCTAGATGTGTGATTAGGCCCCCCATAGCAATTGGTCATGTTGATGTTGCCACGTTGTTGAAATGAGTCCATAAGATGGTAGCAACATCAACTTGATCTGGGCCCGGCAAAACAGCTTGTGCTAGAACACACACATCCCAGATACGTGTGTGATGATTGTTCGGTCTTCTGAGGAAACACTTTGAGCAAAATTTTAAGAATAGTCGGAAGACCGGATGTTGCACACGATTCACACTCAGTTTAGATAGATCAACCACATTCTTTCCGGTCATTCTTCTCCATAATTCATACCCCACAAGAGAATCATATGTACGTGCTTCATCAAACCATGGGAGACCAAAATGTTGAACAAATTCTCGTTTGGTTAATGAACGATCCTCATTTAGTAAACGAAAGGTGATTATGTCATTTGCATGATCATTCACATCTTTTGTATACGCAAATGAGCTAAAAAATTCATACATCAAATGAGGATATGTCACATATTGCATTTCAAACATTCTAGATATTCCAATTCTTGCAAATATGTCACGCATCACAGTATCAATCCATAGTAGTGCTAAAGTAGTTAAGCACATAAAACGGGATTGTTTTACCTCCCTTTTTGCTTGGTTGATGAAGTTGTTCCGTTGAGCCTCTGTAGCAAACTCCACGCTCTCATAGCCCGCTACCGGTGGGATAGCTCGATTTCCCCTTGAGGAAGAGGCTTTTGACTTTCTTGGAGCCATTGAAGTCCACTTTTTTTTTGGATTTTTTTTTTATGATTTTCGGACTTGGGTAGGGTGGGGTTTGGAACTTTGGAATTTTGGTGGGTCTTGGGTATTTTGGGGTTGTGAGAGTGGAGAGGATGATTATTTGGAGAAGATATTGGGATTTCTTGGGATTTTTTGTAGAAAAATCGGAACTTTGGGGGGTTGGGGGTTAGGGTTTTGGATTTTTGCAAATGGGGAAGAAAATGGGATTTTATGGGTATGGGTGTGTTGAGAAGGTTGAGGAGATGAAGATTATGGTGTTATTTAGTGGATTTGGTGGAGAAATGGTGTAGAATCGAAGGTTTTGGTGTGTAAAAATGGAGGGTTTTGAGGATTTTTTCGTGGGGAGGAAGAAGAAGTGGGAGGGGAAGGGGGTGAGCCCGACCTGGTTAAGTGCTAATTTCCCGTTTACCCGGTCGGGTGAAGTCCTCCGCCCGGTCAGGCTGTGCGGTGTTTCTTATCCAGTAGCTACTGGAATGACTACCCGGTCGGGTGCTTTAGGGTACCCGGTCGGGTCTTTCTGATTTTTTAAAAATTAAATTCGTACCCGCCCGAGTTTCAGAAATACCCGATTGGGTATGCATTCCAGTGTGTTCGGAGCCAAAAATATGCACAGACCCGGTCGGGTTTTGGAAGCCCCCGGTCGGGCATATGTTTTTTTTTGTTTTCGTTAGCAACCCGGTGGCCGTGTTGCCCGGGTATTCTTTTTTATTAATAAACCCGACCGGGCTGTTTGAGATACCCGACCGGGTTTCAGCCCAGGCTCATTTTTTTTTGAAAAAAAATTATAACACACGAACTGAAAAAATATGAAATTAAAAATAAAAACTTGGGTTGCCTCCCAAGAAGCGCTTGATTTAATGTCGCGGCACGACGTTATTTTTATTTTATTTTCTGTTTTAAGTGGGATCGTGAGCATCCCTTGTTTCATTTTTCTTCCTCCGCCTTTTCCAGTAAGGTCGAGATTTCTTTCTCATTACCACCTCAATCGTATGTGGTTTTAATTCGCACCGAGGTAACTTTTTAAGTTCTTCTCCTTTCAAAATAGATTTTTTTGGCTTAATTTTTATTTCATTAAAAATTAAAATTTTTTCAGTTTCCTCTCCGACAAAAATATTTAGTGTCGGTGGTGGTTCAAAAACATTTAAAGAACAAAGAGATTGATCTTTAATTTGTTTTTTCGTAGAATCAAAAATGTTGAATTCTACCTTTTGATCTTCAAACTCTAAAGTTAATGAACCATTAGACACGTCTATTTTTGTTTTTGCGGTTTTTAGAAAAGGCCTACCCAAGAGGATGGGTGTAGTTTGGTTATCATCTCCCATTTCCAGAACATAAAAATCAACAGGGAAAATCAAATTTTTTACTTCTACTAGCACATCTTCTACTACACCCTTCGGGTAAGTATTAGACCGATCCGCTAGTTGAATCACTACACCAGTTTGATGTAGTGGGCCGAGTTGTAAGGATTTATATAAGGAATAAGGAATGACATTTATTGACACTCATAAATCCAACAAGGCCTTAGAAAATAAGGTATCCCCTATTTTGCAAGGAACAGTGAACATGCCTGGATCGCTACATTTCTCAGGTAGTTTCTTTTTAAAAATGGCCGAGACACGTTCACTCACTTCAACTTTTTGTTTCCCTTCCAGTTTATTTTTCTTTTTCATTGTGCATAGTTCCTTTAAGAACTTTGCATAACGGGGAACACTTTTGATCAGTTTGAAGAGTGGGATGTTTACCTCAGAATTGACGAATGTTTCGTAGATGTCCCGATCATTCTTCAGCTTCCTCGTGTCTTTCAATGCCTCATGGAATGGAGGGAGTGGTTCATATGATGACAGTGGAGGAAATTTAGTCTTCGTTGGCTTCTCTTCTTCTTGTTGAAAGTCTTCTTCAAGATCAACCTCTTGCTTCTCCTCCTCAACTTCCCGTGGTTGCAATTCTATACCGTTCCTCAACATTATTGCATTGACATGTTGTCTTGGGTTTTGCTCAGTTTGGGAGGGGAGCCTACCCGAATCTTTTGCTTCAAGTCGACTTACGGCATTTGAAATTTGGCTAACTTGAGTTTCCAAATTTTGAATGCTTGACTTGGTTTCATGTTGGAATTGCATCATGGTTTGTTGGAATTGCCCCATGCTTTGCTGCATTGTTCCCATATTAACGGCCAGCGCTCGAATCATGTCTTCGGTGGACATACTCGAGTTCGATGTTTGGCCTTGTGGTTTGTATTGTTGAGGAGGAGGATTTGTTTGAGAATTTCCGTACCTTAAATTCGGATGATCCCTCCATCCCGGGTTGTAAGTATTTCCTTGAGGATCGTACCTCCTTTGACCTTGGAACCCCAAAGCATTGACTTGCTCGGAGTTCTCTTCTTGTAGTGTCGGGCAAGAATCTGTGGGATGCCCTTGCGTTGAGCAGATGCCGCAGACCTTGACTTCTTGGGTTTTTGGATTTAAAAGGAAATCTTTAACCAAAGAAGTCAAGCCGGCTACTTGACTCTCCAACGAGTTGTTGGATTCTGCTGCCATGACTCGTTTCGATGATGACCTTCCGTTGTAATGTCTCGAGTTTTCAGCCAACTCCGAAATGAGGTCTCTTGCTTGAGAAGGGGTTTTGTTAACAATACCCCCTCCGCATGCCGCATTCACCATGCGTCTATCTTGATCAACAAGTCCATCATAGAAGTAGAGGATGAGATCTTGTTCTGAATACCCATGATATGGGCAACTAGCACATAGTTTTTTAAAGCGCTCCCAATATTCATATAAGGTCTCATTATCCGCTTGCTCAATGTTGCTGATTTGCTTCTTGAGACTTGAAGAGATAGATGCGGGATAGTACCTGTCAAGGAAGCTCTTTTTCATTTGAGCCCATGTATTGATGCTCCCCGAGGGAAGATAAAATAACCAATCTTTGGCGGTGTCTTTGAGAGAGAATGGGAAGGCTCTCAGCTTGATTTGCTCCTCGGACACGCCATTGGGGCACATGCTTGTGCACACAATATGAAACTCTGACAAGTGTTTATTTGGATCTTCTCCTCGTAGGCCATGGAAAGAGGGAAGTAGATGAATGAGCCCAGATTTTAGCTCGAATGTGACCCCCTTATCAAGAGTTGGAAAAGTGATACATAAGGGTTGTTGATTTAGATTCGGAGCCGTTAGCTCCCTCAGCGTTCTTGTTTCCAGGGCCATGTGGAAGGACTCTTCGGATTCGCTAGAATGAGAACTAGCACTTGATGATTCCTCCGAAGAAGTATTCGGAAATAGATTCCTGAACCTCTCGAAGGCTTGTTCTGTTTCGGGTTTTGTTTGGTAGATGATTTGGTTTATAGATCGGTGTTTAACCATATACTCAAACAAAGCTCAGCCAAAATAGAAATCTTTTAAATGTTTTTTTTTTATTTTTCTTGAAATAAAATAAAAAGAAAAATAATTGCCTTTCCCCGGCAGCGGCGCCAAATTTGACGAGCACTTTGTCACGGTGCGTCAAAATAATTTCAATACTAGCACTTATACGTAGTATAGCGTAGTAGAGTTCGTATCCACAGGGAAAGGAATAATTCTCTTTTTATGATACTTAGTAAATAAAAAGGGGGATTTGGATTAAGTGATTTAATTTAATTAAGAACTAAGATGAACAACCTATATGTGTTTAATTCAAAGATAAAAAGGACTTGGCATTGCTACTTTCCACTTGTTGATATATTTTAGTCGATCATTGTCATATCTATAACTTATTCCCTCTCGAATACTCAATCGGGGAGTATATCCACTTCATCGAAGGTAGTTATTAACAACGACCATTCATTAATAACCCTTACTATTAATCAAATATAGAACAACGCCTTATACCGATTTAATAGTAGCATTTAATCTTTCTAACTCCTTGATGAAATCAATTGAGATTGATAACCTCAACACAAGCGGTTTCAGTTTAACCAACAAAATTAATCCCTCTTAAGTTTATTAACCACGACCGTGCATTAATAAACCGAAGTTACTTACTTGTGAAACCATCAACGATTAACCATCGGTTCGTTGATCGTTTCTAGTAATAATTAATATATGAAACAAAACTAGTTGATCCCTTAAGTAATGTTCAAAATATTAATATGAAATAAGAGTAGGAATTAATTAATATTCAAGGAAGAATATTATTAAAGAAGATGAATCCTACTATAATTAATATCAAGATGTTAACTAATTGTCATCTTAGCAACACTCCCCAATATTAATATAGAGAAAGAAAATACCATTATAACTGATGTCGAGATGTTAACTAATTGTCATCTTAGCAACACTCCCCAACATTAATATAGAGATGGTATTAAGGAAAGAACTATTAATTAATATTCAAGGAAAGAAGTTAAGAAAATAACTCACAACTTTAATAATCAACAAGCTTCAAGAGCAACACCAAGAATGGAAGTTTAGCTCCTCATTTGGAGACTAAACATAACTAGAAAAATAGAAAGAAATGCTATTCTAAACTGAGCTAAAGAGTATGGAAAAAAGGATGATTTTTAGAGGAGAAAAGGAGTGCTATTTATAGGTGTTTTTCAACACCTTTGGCCAGGTACCCGACCGGGTATAGTACTTACCCGACCGGGTGCATGTCAAAATCAAATATCCTCCACGTTCTGACGATCTTCGGCATGTTAAAGTGTCCGGGTCAAGTCAGACCCGACCGGGTGGGGTAGGGGACCCGACCGGGTGAGTGCAAAAATTGGATATTCTTCACGTTCGGGTGATCTTTGCACACCGGGTTGTCCCCGGTCACTTCTCACCCGACCGGATGAGGTAGTGGGCCCGACCGGGCCATGCACTTTCTTTGCATTTTCGTTTTTCACTTCTTACCCGACCGGGTCAAGTGTTATACCCGGTCGGGTATTTGCTCCTGGGCAGCCAAATCTTCTTTTTCTTCACTTCAAAGTCTTCCTTTCCAACACCACAAATCATAACTAAACTTTACAACTGACAATTAAAGACTAAAATACAATTACAACTGAAATCACATAAATGTTTATAAAGTAAATAAAACGTCAAACAATCACCATCAATGAAACATAAAAACATACAATTATGCACTACTAATTAGTGTGCATCAAACACCCCCACACTTAAACCTTTACGTAGTATAGCGTCAATAAAATGTCAAACAATCACCATCAATGAAACATAAAAACATACAATTATGCATTACTAACTAAACTTTACAACTTACAAATAAAGACTAAAATACAACTACAACTAAAATCACACAAATGTTTACAAACTAAGTAAAATGATAAACAATACACACAAATCCAACATAAAAACATACACTTATGTCCTACTAATTAGTGCATATCAAACATTTATACGGCGGTTTCGGTATGCACCGTGACAGTGTGCATCAAGAATCTATCGGACGCCTTGTATGATTCAATAAGGATGAACTAATGTTATTCTTATTGGGTTGTACGGCGGTTGTCTACGTGGCTCGGATGTGGTCCGGGGCGTGACGCATATACTTATATGTTTCCCCCAAGTCTTGAAATACATATCAGTGTATACACTTGGAAAATACCCGACCCGTAGGTCATTGTTTGTTTTGGAAAATCATTGTAGTCAATAACTTTAACTTATAAAACCCAAACTCACTCAAATGCCCATGAGTGTATACAACTCCTCCTTGTTCAATCAAACACCTTAAGGACACCACCCGGTCCTATGCCACTAAACCTTAGTCTATGAGTTTTGAGGACAATCACGCCCCTGGGTACTCCACCTATTCATTACCGAGTTTTGAGGACAGTCCAGTCCTTAGGTACTCCACCAATTATATTTCGAATTTTAAGGACAGTCCAGTCCTTGGGTACTCCACCAATTATATACCGAGTTTTGAGGGCAGTCTAGTCCCTGGGTACTCCACCAATTAGATACCGAGTTTTGAGGAGACTCCAGTCTTTGGGTTCTCCACCAATTATATATACCGAGTTTTGAGGACAGTCCAGTCCCTGGGTACCCCACCATTTCCTATGAACTACCACATATCATTATTAACGATTAATCCAAGTCATAGCATTTAATCATCATATATCAAGTCTTAGCATTTAAGCGTATGATAGGATGGTCAAGTTTAATCCCACCTCAAATCGGGCCTCGATACACGTTTTCGGCAAAAATGGGTATCAGAACCCGTAGCTTAACCGGCGCCGGTTCACTAGGCAGATCATCACCGGTTCATAATAAATCCTTGAACCGGCCATACAGGGGCCAAATCGGCGCCGGTTCAGGCCCCTGGCCGGCGCCGGTCCACTCTCTGCCCGATTCAACAGCCCGTTGACCCCCCTGAACGTATCAGATTGCTCCAAAACTCATACACAATATGTATTAGGTCTTGAACAATAAATAAGTGCCATTTTGGCCATTCAATACATCATATATGTTCTTATATGCATTTTTATTCAATTACATGCATAATATACCATTTTAGTTAACATAAGCCAAATCACCTTGGCTAATCACATGCTTAGACTCTTGTAAACATTATTATGAATACATATAACATTTCTTTAGATAATATCATTCTTTACCCAAGAGGTATAAGACATTAACCCATCCACTAACCTTAAATGAGCTTTAAGAAATTCTACCCCTCTCGGTTGAACTCCGACGAGCTTTGTTTAACTCCATCGATACCTCCTGTGACTCTTTCAACTTCGTGAAAGCACTAGCTAGGAACATTAGACAAGTTCCTAACAAGTTTTAACATCACAAAACCCATATGAACACAAATGACCTCTAAGAATGTATTCTGTTGAACTGAAATTTGTTGATCTGGTCTAGTCTGGTCTGATCTGATCTGGTCTAGTCTGAACTGGTTTGGTCTGGTCTGGTAAATGTCTGGTCTTTGTGTATTTTTTTTAACTATGAAAGTCTGGTCTGGTCTGATCTGGTCTGATCTGATCTGGTGTGGGACTGAAAGCAGACCAAAAGAAAACATCCTAAAAGGTTATTTTCTGACGAGTCGGTCACTTTGGCTTCTAAGTTCGTTCTTAGATTAAAACTACCTTCCAACCCCTCATTCTACACTTCTAAACATGTAGAACAATCCTAGGGGTTTCTCATATGATATATAAGTCATATGGTAGTTAATGAATAGAGAAAAGGTTGTTATAAGGTCATTACCTTAGTCTTCCACACTTTCCCTCCCTTTTTCTTCCTTAAACTTCCTTTTTGGGTCTCTTTGAGCTTGAGCTCGAATTTGGCTATGGCGGTAGGTGTTTGCAGAGCTTCCTTATCTCTTTCTTGGTGGCTTGGACGAGCTCAATGATTGGAGGGAGGATGGATGACTCTTTTTGTCTCTTTTAGCAAATGAGTGAGGGAGAGGGGTCCCTCATTGTCCATTTGATGCTCATCACCTCACCCCATCTCTTTCCCATGTCAAGCCAGCCCTTCCAAGTCAATTTGAGCACACACAAACGTGGGGTGTCCCCCACTCATGTGGGAGATCATCCAAATGAGTTCGAAATGTACATTCGGCCCTGAAAGTTGTATATCTTGGTTTTTTTTAATTATACATCATCCTTCCAATTATTATGAGCCTCTAGAATGAATATATATTCACAAACTTTGATTTAGTAGTCCCCAGAATTCATTATGGGCTTTTATCTGATAAATTGCCAATAACGGTAATTGGGCCTCGTTTGACCAATTGGACAACTCTATGTCTTTTCTATGGCCCAACATGAATATACACTATCATATAAGTATTTTCTAGACCAAGATGAATATAAAATGTGGTGCCGGAAATATCGGGAGGTTCTCACTCCTGATGTGTGTCCCACGTGCATTTTACTAAACACACAAAATAAATAATAAAAATTTACAACCTCGTAAGTTAAATAACCATTCATCAAGGTTCAATACATAATTTACGAAAAAGTAAATATACTTGGGGACGATGTTACACTTCAGGTATCTCACATTAAAACTCACTTCAAGGTAGGTATCCTAGAGCTCTGAGGGTTTTACAACCCATTAAACCCTCGTGACCGAACAACCTTCAGCCAGAAGGAGTTGGGGAATAGGTGACTACCCCTCGGTCTTTTTCAAAGCAAAACTCCAAAATACAAATGACAACAAACATGCATTCGGGAACTCTTAATAGCTCAACAAAGTACTCCTCTTCGCCTCGAATAGCTCTCGACAAAGGGAGTGGAGTATATGGCCCATGATCCCCTTGTTCCATATACTCTTACTACCAAGCAAGTGGAGTACCTCTCGGGTACAAGCCCGGGGGAGGTAGACAATGAAAAGTGACAACTCACACAAAAGCCATCTTACATACTTGATCTAGAATATCCCGTCTCCGGGCAATCCCCCGGAAAAGAGCCTTCAAAGACCGTGGGTGAAGCCCTCAACTCCAACCTAGAGAACTTTTCGGTTGGCTTCTTCCAACGCTCAACCACCGCATTTAATGCTCCGGGCACATACCCGTATTTGCCTCACATAAGTGCTCTTCGCCATAGACTAACTTACACGTGTATGCGCATTTAATGTACTTAGCATTTGTGACTAGTATAAATTGCCGGTCTTTGGGCATATTTGTGTAGATTTAACTGTTCGAAAATCATTAATATGATTGTCTTCTCCCTTTAACTTAATAGCTATGTCTTCTCTATTGATGTACTTATATTTTACACACTTTTTAGGCTTAGTTTGTTGTTAATTTTAGTTATTAAAGTTCTACTTTTGTACATATTTTTATTATTTGTCGTTAGTTTGTACTTGTGCAGTCCTACACGGGTATTTTGTATTTTCAGGTACTTTTGATGCTATTTTGATACATTAGAGTGTGAACAAAAGAAGAAAATAAAAGTTCAAGTTGGTGGTCAATAAAAGTGGAATTTCCTTCAAAACAAATAAGGAGTAAATTGAAGAAAAGAAGCAAAATTAAAAATGGTGGAGTTGGGATTCGATCCATGAACAAAGGGTAGAAGAATGCTTATTACAACCAGTGTGCTAAGTGATCAATGTTATATGTAATCAGCTGGCAATTGCTATATGCCTTTTGAACGCAGCAAAGAAAAGAACATAATGTTGAAGCTGAGAATCGATCCCGTGATCTCCAAGCTTTCCCTTGAAATGCTTGTCCGTTGAGCTACCTGCCACTGTTGGAACTTTATTGCGCTTTGTTGTACATAAACTATATGCTCCGTAAATTCCAGCAATTAATCATTCATCATCTTATCATTATATTGCCTTAATCCATCCCCTTCCACACATAAGCTCGGACCAACTTCTCTCTAAACATCCCAGAAACATTTTCTCCTCCTTCTCTCTTCATTTCTCAACCCCAAATCATCAACCCATCTTCAACCATAACTAATCACTTTCTCATCCAAGATTAAGTCAAGATTAGCATCAAAGCTCCAAGGATTGTCATCTATCACAAGTTTGATCTTCCTTATCTCATTAAATCTTGTACTTTAATCATGGATTCATCTATTTCTATGTTTCCCAACATGTATAGCTAAATAAATTTGGGGTTAGAAATTGGTTAATTAATTGTTCTTATAATGTTTTAATTTGTATTGATTTTAATTGTTAAGTTTGTTCTATTTAGATTGTTGTGTCCAGAAAATTAATTATGTTGTGTTTGTGATATATATTATGAGTACTCAATCATAAACATATTGTTTGTTAATTACACAAATGAACACTTTCTGAACACGTCGTTAAACTTCTTTTACCTTGTCCCGGATTGAAGTTTTACGGGAGAATTTAATTATTTAATTATATTATTTACACCACAGGGTTGGGTAAATAATATAGTTAATAATTAAGGTTGTCGTTGCACTTAAACAACTAGTCTCGTTTTGGTCATTACTGGGAAATGTTTACTAGTTACTTATTTTAGGTGACTTGTGTTGGGTCCTAAAATATTTATCTACAACTTCTCACAATCTGTCTAAGAATAAAATTAGCAATTAAGTCTTACAAATGAGCATTGAACAATTAGTTGCCAATTTCTACCCCTACTTGCTATTGGTTGAATTTTGTGTTGATAAAAATCTCTTATCTCAATCACTTTTATTTAATTACTTTTCCAAGCAAACAAAAATCAAAAGAAACGCATTACCAACTTTAATCCTTAGTTTGTGCTTAATTATTTTATTTCCCGCTTCTCTGTGGTTCGACACCCTACTTCCTTGAGTAAAAAAAAAAGTTGTGTGCCCATTATATGCTACACACCATCTATACATACCTCTAATGGTATCCCAATTTAGCTATCTATCATATAACAATGGAGCGATATTTCTTATCCTAGTAAGAAAAATGGTTTGGGTTGTAGGGACCTACTTATTGTTCAAAATTGTTTCTATCTTAAACGTTGGTGGAAAGCTGCTCATCAAACAGGTTTATGGGGATTATGGTTCTCCAAACTTAAGAACCCCTCTCTTAACTTTGTAAAGGTTTGAGGAAGGCCAAGAACACCTTTGACAATTTAACTACTTTGGTGGTTTGTAATGGTAATCATTCTTTCTAGAATTCCAATTGGATTGATTTTGGTAGGTTGGTGGATTATGCTAACGATGCAAATCTTTTGCAGCCTCAAATGGTTATAAGTGAAGTTTTTACTCACTCTACTTTTTTTCTCTGACATCCAGAATGTTACTTCCTTTAAGCATCATTTCAATGTGTACATTGATATCTTGGTTTGGACCCCTAACCCTTCCGGCTCATACTCTTTCAAAAGTGTCTATGATGAAACTAGACCCAAAAGAATTCTATATACCTAAAAATAGACCCCCCAAACCTTACCGCTCCCCTCTCCCCAGTTAATCGTACGTTTCATCTTTTAATACTTCATCTTCCCTGTTTTTTTCATCAAACAAAAACTCACCCTTCATCTATTGATCCTTCCATTTCTCTCTTCTTTCATATCGGAAGAAAATTTCTCAGTTAAAGCAGCAGGAATCTGCAATTTTCTATGTAGCATCATATTTTATTATTCAAATCATATAAATCAAGTTTTTTTTCAAAATCCAAAAATAGGTGATGTTTTTTATGCTCACTTTGAAATTAGACCATATCATCAAGATTAAACACTGAGCTTAATTTCATGGGTCTATATAGGTGATGTTTTTAATCTATATATCATAGGTCTACATAAATAAATACATATTAGCACCTTCCATAATTTTTAAATGTTGATTTAGATTTCATTCATCTTCTTTCACCCTACCTCCACTGCAATTGGTTCTCTCTTTGTTTTAGTTCAGGACTTTCATTTCGCAACAACAATCTTTCGTATTAGAGAGCTATCCGCGAGTGTGTGAAGTATGTTAGTTAAGGGAAAAAATAAAAATAAAGGTGATGTATTGACTTGAAATCCCTGCAAATTGCTTGCATTAAACTCTTGGTTCATAACTTATTGCATCTTCTCTCATGAACAACTAAAAGCTCAACATGGGGGGGGGGGGAGTGCGAGTCCATGAGCTAACATTTGTTTTGAAAATTTAATTTTTTGTTGTACATTGATCTAATATGTAGGGATAGGGTAAGGATGAAAGTGGGATGACAGAGCTGGTCCAAGCACATGATATAGAAAATCGAGCAGGACTTGGAGGTCAACCAATGCCAAAGAAAGTGGATCAAATCCTTGAAATAGAGACTGGTGATAGCTACAGAGCTCTTATACTAAAGAAGTCCATTGCCATGTTCCATGAGATGTCTTAGCTAACCATAGAGCTTGGCTTTGTTATACTGATATTGTTTTTTAGCAATTTTTTATGTGATATTGATTTTTAGCAATTTTTTATGCTGCTTTTCCCCTCACTGCCCAGTTGAACAAAGTTGAGTGTTCAATACGTAGTTATTTGAAATATATTTCATTTTTCTGACAAAATTTCGAAAAACAATAGTGGCAACAAAATAGATATATATTCTTTTTTAGTTTTATTTCGTAACATAAAAGTAGCGTAAAGTGGATTATGTTGTAGGGTGTGTTTTGGAAAATAAAGAAAATTAATTAAAATTAATTAAATAAAATGACTAGAGAAAAACAAGAAAGGAGATGAAGCAGAATTAGTCAAAGCTCGTGCTACGCACGATTTCCTTAAAACGTATTTGTTGCCTCCCACGGTGCTAGGAGCGTTGCAACAATCGTTTCCCAGGATACGATGACTACGAACTAATGTTTGAGCACACAAACAAGAGTTCCAGCGAACGAGAACCAAGTATGAACACAGAAGGAATTTTGCAGAGTAGCTGTAGGTGTTTTTAGCTCAAGAATACGTGAGGAATGTATTGTGCGTTGTGTCAAACCGTGTGTTTGTTGCAAAGCACCTGCCAGCTATTTATAGGAGGATTTGTTGTGTGTTAAATGGGGTGTTAATGGACCTGAACGTTGGACATCAATGACCAGTCCGTTGGGCATTGAATCGTCCATAAACTGTCCATTTAACGCAGCATTAAAAGAGAAGAACGTTGGGCATTAATTGTTGTAACGGAAGAAATGCGCGACAGAAGACCCCAACAGAACACCCCTTGGAGGGTTTCTGTCCGAAGCCAGCAGAACACCCCTTGGAGGGTTTCTGTCCGAAGCCAACAGAACACCTCTTGGAGGGTTTCTGTCCGAAGCCAACAGAACACCTCTTGGAGGGTTTCTGTCCGAAGCCGGCAGAACACCCCTTCGGGGCCTTCTGTCCGGAGCACTTCTGGGAAAAATAAACGTTTCGGGAAGAAAACAAAAATTAACCGCATCTCTTGAGAGATAGATTTTTGGACGGCATTCGTGTCCGCAGGTCGCCCGCGCACACGAGTCGCAGTTTTTCTTCTCCGTTTCGGGATTTGATCGGCACCCCACCCCCCTGCGCGTAAGAGAGAGCCTTTCCCTTTAGGAATCTTAACTTCTTAAAAGAGGCTTCCCTTTATAAGGGGGTGAAAATCCCTTGAGGTTTTCGGTGTGGGATAAAACACACTAGAAACTCATCATTTTCCCAGTTTTTCCATTTCAACGAGTGAACTTCGAGAATCAATTTCTCATTCACCCGTTATCCGTTTTGAGTGTACCACATATCGAATTGTAGCCCTTAACAAGGACAATCCGAAACCACTTTGACCCGACCCAAATCGGAAGTGGACCCCACTCAAATAATTGCCCCAAAATGACCATTTAATGCAATTTTTAACACATTTTTCCAACAATCCCCCACATGAATGAAAATTGATTTTCGAGACTTAAAAAGACACGAAGATAGGAGGAAACGTTGTGTTCACCGGATGATCCTTGCATACGGAGAGGTAGGTTTTATCCTTTGAACCTTCCGTTGTAGAGACACGTTTATTTACTGGCTGTCTAGTAGACTCGATGTCCTTGAACTATACTGCCGTCGTGTAAACATTGACTTATCTTTACACAAGAACCTTCCAACTTTGTTCCGTTCTCATGGGTGTGCCCGTTTTGGCCATGAGTCATCGTCCTGGTTCTGCAAGAGTTTCTAAAGAACTGAGCCTTTACAGTTCTCCTTTGAAGCGGCCCTCTTCTCTCTCACATAGGTGATTCTTTCACGAGTATCCCGCATACTCTTCCAATGTTATCGAGTAGATCAACAATTTAGAATCATTAAAGCAAACGTTTTTGCTAACCTCGTGCGGGAGTCACTGTTTTAACGAGGAGTGGGTAGGAGTCCGGGACCCCCACAGTGACCATCCTTCGCTCTATAATTTAGTTGTCCCTTTTGAACCTAGGACCAACTAGGTTGGGTATCCACTATAGAACTTTTCAACTCACGGGCTTTAGTCCCATTCCTCGTGACAACTTCTCCAACAATTCTCTATCCAATGCCTTGGTTAGCGGATCCGCTATGTTATCCTTTGACTTCACGTAGTCAACAGTGATAACACCCGTTGTGAGGAGTTGTTTAATGGTGTTATGTCTACGACGAACGTGTCTAGACTTACCATTGTACATATTGTTCTGTACCCTTCCAATTGCCGCTTGACAATCGCAATGTATGCATATTGGAGGGACATGCTTTTCCCAACTTGGAATATCCTCGAGAAAATGGCGTAGCCATTCAGCCTCTTCAGTGCACTTATCCAAGGCTATTAGCTCAGATTCCATCGTGGATCTAGCTATTACCGTTTGTTTCGAGGATTTCCACGACACGGCTGCACCTCCCAAAGTGAACACATATCCACTTGTGGACTTAGAGTCCTTTATGTCGGATATCCAACTAGCGTCGCTATACCCTTCAAGTACAGCTGGATATCTTCCATAGTGCAGTCCAAGATTTTGGGTTTTACGTAAATACCTCAAAACCCTTATTATTGCCTTCCAGTGTTCATCACCGGGGTTGCTAGTATATATCTACTTAGCTTACTAACCACAAAGGCAATATCAGACCTGGTACAACTCATTAGATACATCAAGCTTCCAATAATCCTAGCGTATTCTACTTGAGAAATACACTCTCCATGATTTTTGGTAAGTTGTACGTTTTTATCTAATGGAGTCCTTTCCTCTTGATAATCATCCTTATTAAATTTCGTAAGGATTTTATCAACGTAATGGGATTGGCTTAGCGTAAGACCGTCAGGTCCTCTAATTATTTTAATTCCAAGGATTAAATCGGCCAGCCCCATATCCTTCATGTCAAATTTAGAATTTAACATGCTTTTGGTAGAATTAATCATTAGATTATTGCTACCCACGATGAGTATATCATCCACGTATAAACATAAAATGACATAGCCGTCTACCGTGCTCTTCACATAGACGCATTTGTCACTTTCGTTTATTTTAAACCCATTAATTAACATTGCATGATCGAACTTTTCGTGCCACTGTTTAGGGGCTTGTTTCAATCCATACAATGATTTAATTAATTTACACACTTTCCTTTCTTGGCCTGGAACACGAAAGCCCTCGGGTTGTTCCATATAGATTTCTTCGTCTATATCACCATTTAGAAAAGCGGTTTTTACGTCCATTTGATGAACTTCCAATTTCCGCAATGCGGCAATTGCTAGTATCATCCTAATGGAATTTATTCTCGTCACAGGAGAATACGTGTCAAAGTAATCATGACCCTCACGTTGCTTGTATCCCTTGATTACAAGTCTGGCCTTGTACTTATCGATGGAACCGTCAGGTTTCATTTTCCGTTTAAAAATTCACTTGGATCCCAAAGGTTTATTTCCTGGAGGAAGATCAACCAATTCCCATGTGTGATTTTTAAGGATAGAATCCACCTCACTTTTGATGGCTTCTTTCCACATAGGACCTTCAGTAGACGTCACGGCTTCCGTATAAGTCCGTGGCTCATTTTCTACCAAACATGTTAGAAAATCCGTTTCATTTTCTACCATACATGTTAGAATATCCGAGTCAACTTCTACCAGGTAGGTGAGAAAATCCGGTCCGAAGGTTTTTTCAATTCTAGCACGTTTGCTACGTCTAGGTTCGGGTTCTTCTCCGGATCCCTCGCTAGTATTTTCCATAGCTACGTCAAATGTTCGTTTTGACGTGCTAGGCCCTTCGTTGGACTTGCATGAAAATACATCTTCAAAGAATGAAGCATTCCTTGATTCAATTATTGTGTTTTTATGTACATCCGGATTATTCGAATCGTACACTAAAAACCGATAAGCACTACTATTTTGTGCATATCCAATAAAAATACAATCCACCGTTTTTGGACCTATTTTTATTTTCTTAGGTGTTGGTACAAGCACCTTAGCAAGACACCCCCACACTTTTAAATATTGATAGGAAGGCCGTCTGCCTTTCCACAACTCGTACGGAGTTTTATCATATTTTTTCCGGGGAACCTTATTTAAAAGGTGATTGCTTGTCAAGATTGCTTCGTCCCACATATTTTGTGGCAAGCCCGAACTTACTAGCATCGCGTTCATCATATCTTTCAATGTGCGATTCTTTCGTTCGGCAACACCGTTTGATTGAGGTGAATAGGGTGCAGTACGTTCGTGTACTATACCCACACTGGCACAAAAGTCACCAATTGGTGCTTCATACTCACCACCTCGATCACTCCTAACCGTCTTAATCCGTCGATTAAGTTGGTTTTCCACTTCATTCTTATAAAGAATGAATTTATCGATTGCTTCGTGTTTATTTTTTAATAAATAAACGTAGCTATAGCGAGTGCTATCATCGATAAAGGTAATAAAATATTTATTACCGCCACGTGTTTGTATTGATTTAAAATCACAAACGTCACTATGAATTAATTCAAGTGGTTCCGTTTTTCTTTCAACCGATTTGAAAGACGTTTTCGTTAGTTTTGCCTCTACACAAACTTCACATTTGTGCTTCACATCAATTGTGAATTTAGGAATGTGCTCCATGTTAATTAATCTACGTATAGAATTAAAATTAACATGTCCTAGTCTACCATGCCACACATTGGAAGACTCAAGCAAGTAAGCAGAAGGGATTTTATTATTATTAATAATAATAGTCGTTACATTGAGCTTAAACAGCCCGTCACATGCATACCCCTTGTCCACATACATTCCCGACTTAGACAAAACTAGTTTGTCCGACTCAAAGACCATGCAAAAGCCATGTTTGTTCAATAACGAACCGAAAATCAGGTTTTTGCGTATTTCCGGAACGAACAAAACTTGGTTTAGAGTCAGCTCCTTGCCCGAAGTCATCTTCAGGACCACCTTGCCCACGCTTTCAACCGCGGAATGAGCCGAGTTACCCATCCACACTTTCTCACCATTTGATGGCTCAAAAGTTGTGAATAACTCCCGGTTTGAGCAAATGTGTCGGGTTGCACCGGTGTCCACAAACCACTCCTTGGAATTGGATCCAACGAGGTTGACTTCCGTAACCACAACCGCTAGGATGATGTCTTCATCCTTTTGCCCACCTTGCACCAAGTTGACTTGAGAGTCCCTCTTCTTCTTGGGTGCCTTGCAATCCGCGGACTTGTGTCCGTTTTTATTGCAATTGAAGCATTTTCCGTTGAACTTTGTCTTGGAAACGCCTCCCTTGGGACCGAGCTTGCTCTTCCCATTATTTTTATTTTTGGAGCCTTTAGCATGCTCCACCACGTTGGCCTTGGCGCCATGAACAATTGGGAGTTTCCCATCGTTCTTCCGATTATCCTCTTCAATCCGCAGACGGAGGATCAATTGCTCCAAGTTCATTTCCTTTCGCTTGTGCTTAAGGTAGTTCTTGAAATCCTTCCAAGCCGGCGGCAATAAATGAATAATTGACGCCACTTGGAATGACTCACTAACTGTCATTCCTTCATCTCGAATTTCGTTGAAGATCATTTGCATTTCCTCAACTTGACTCAAGACCGTCTTAGAATCCACCATTTTAAAATCAAGGAATCGACCAACAACAAATTTCTTTGCGCCGGCATCCTCGCTTTTATATTTGTGGTCCAAAGCATTCCATAGCTCCTTAGCTGTAGCTAGTTTGCTATATACGTCGTACAAAGCATCATGCAGCCCGTTCAACACATAGTTTCGGCAAAGGAAGTCCGAATGCTTCCATGCCTCAACCGCGTTGAAAGATTGCGCATCCACCTCACCCCCGGTTGCTACCGGCGCATCCTCGGTCAAGAACCTCGCAAGACCGAGAGTAGTGAGATAGAAGAGTATCTTTTGCTGCCACCTCTTGAAGTTTAACCCATTGAATCTCTCGGGTTTCTCCACAGAGTTGCTTGGCACAGTCACCATAGGGATAGCCCTTTGGTTGGCCAAAGTAGATGCACCGCGTTGTGAACCATTGTTCACCGGTGCTCCACTTTCAGAGTGATTGTCGTTCAGAACATTCTGCCCAACAACAATCTCGTTTTCTTGAGGAGTTCTTTCCGTTCTTTAACGTTTTTCCGAAAACACAAAAAAAATAAGTTCGTTCACCAAAGTGACAAACTACGATTTAAGATTGTTTACCTCAGTAGAACAATCAAGAAATACGTTTTAAGGTTGTATCCGTATGATACAAGCTCAACAAATACGTTTTAAGATTGTATTCGTACGATACAAGCTCAACAAATACGTTTTAAGATTGTAGGGTGTGTTTCGGAAAAGAAAGAAAATTAATTAAAATTAATTAAATAAAATGACTAGAGAAAAACAAGAAAGGAGATGAAGCAGAATTAGTCAAAGCTCGTGCTACGCATGATTTGCTTAAAACGTATTTGTTGCCTCCCACAGTGCTAGGAGCGTTGCAACAATCGTTTCCCAGGATACGATGACTACGAACTAATGTTTGAGCACACAAACAAGAGTTCCAGCGAACGAGAACCAAGTATGAACACAGAAGGAATTTTGCAAAGTAGATGTAGGTGTTTTTAGCTCAAGAATACGTGAGGAATGTATTGTGCATTGTGTCAAACCGTGTGTTTGTTGCAAAGCACCTGCCAACTATTTATAGGAGGATTTGTTGTGTGTTAAATGGGGTGTTAATGGACCTGAACGTTGGACATCAATGACCAGTCCGTTGGGCATTGAATCGTCCATAAACTGTCCATTTAACGCAGCATTAAAAGAGAAGAACGTTGGGCATTAATTGTTGTAACGGAAGAAATGCGCGACAGAAGGCCCCAACAGAACACCCCTTGGAGGGTTTCTGTCCGAAGCCAGCACTTCTGGGAAAAGCCGCACACACGAGTCGCGGTTTTTCTTCTCCGTTTCGAGATTTGATCGGCACCCCCCCTGCGCGTAAGAGAGAGCCTTTCCCTTTAGGAATCTTAACTCCTTAAAAGAGGCTTCCATTTATAAGGGGGTGAAAATCCCTTGAGTTTTTCGGTGTGGGATAAAACACACTAGAAACTCATCATTTTCCCAGTTTTTCCATTTCATCGAGTGAACTTCGAGAATCAATTTCTCATTCACCCGTTATCCGTTTTGAGTGTACCACATATCGAATTGTAGCCCTTAACAAGGACAATCCGAAACCACTTTGACCCGACCCAAATCGAAAGTGGACCCCACTCAAATAATTGCCCCAAAATGACCATTTAATGCAATTTTTAACACATTTTTTCAACAATCCCCCACATGAATGAAAATTGATTTTCGAGACTTAAAAAGACACGAAGATAGGAGGAAACGTTGTGTTCACCGGATGATCCTTGCATACGGAGAGGTGGGTTTTATCCTTTGAACCTTCCGTTGTAGAGACATGTTTATTTACTGGCTGTCTAGTAGACTCGATGTCCTTGAACTATACTGCCGTCGTGTAAACATCCTAATTAAAATTTACATATTCATAAACTACATTAAAATCTCTTCAAAGTTGTAAACTCCAAATTAAAATATGATTAAAAATAGACATCCTAATCAAGCGAACGAAACGAAACTGTTTGACCAAGAAAAGTCAAATTTGCAAATCAATTTAGGACGAACTAATATAAAAGACATCTCTTTTCTAAACCGTGTGATGGAGTCAATTGTGCGGCCCCCTGCGGCTAGGCATGACAATGGGTCGGGGTGGGACGGGTACTGCAAGACCCAGACTCATCCCGTGACTTGACAGGGCGGGTTCGCCCCGCCTCATGACCTGCACGGGTCCAAACTTGTTGACCCATGACCCGCCCCGCCCCGCCCCGTCGTAACCTTATTAGCTAGTATGTATTTTTATTTGTGAGAAGTTGTTACTAATTGAATCTACATAAAGTTTATCTTTAAATAATTATTTAAAATTAATACTATCATGTTAAATCAAATTCAAGATACACTAGAAATTTTAAAAGTTAAGGAAAAATCATTTAGACTTGAATAATTAATTTATTTAATTATATTAATACTTGAATATTTGTATTAAAATGCTATATATAAAGAAGACATTGATAATTCATCATTCATCTCAATCTAAAATATATATTGATAATCTGTCGTTCATCTCAATCTAATATATACGGAGTATATTGATATATTATAAATCAATGAATTTATGATTTATTGTACACACATATAAATTTATTGGACGAGTCAGGTCAGGATGATATGGATCAATACTAACACCCGGACCCGCCCCATTGTATAGGTGGGGCAGGGCGGACCCGCCCCATTTGCAAGATGGCGGGCCAGACTCGCCCCAAATATCTCGGGCCAGGGGCAGGTCGTTGGGGGCAGTGTTTTTTGACATGCCTACCTGTGGCTTTAAGCGAAGTCCACCTGCCTCATTTCTTCCGTTTTGTTATTTTATGAATTTCTCTTACCGTAGAAATTCGTTGCTGAGAATACCTTCCATTATTCTTCGAGGATAGTTTGACAGAACAAAAGAACGGCCAACATTCCCTATCTTTCTTCGTCTCCATCCACATTAATACCCTTTCATGTCCACATACCTCTTTTCTAAAAGTTTTACATTTGCAGGGATTCTGGGGCGTTAGCATCATAATCACATAATAATAGTTTGACTAAAGAATTGGCGGAGATTAGGATTTCTTTTGTCTTACAAACGAAAGTAACAAATGAATATGATGACAATGGAGGGCGTGATGGAGAGAGGGGTATTGGATGATATTATCAGGAGGCTTTTGGAAGGCAAAGGAGAAAAACAGGTTCAGCTCTCTGAGGCTGAGATCCGGCAGCTTTGCGTCAACGCTCGGCAGATATTTCTTTCTGAACCGACTCTCCTTCAACTACGTGCCCCCATTAGGATCTGTGGTATGAATCTCTTGTTTTATGTGCCTTACATGTATGAATTTCTAGCAGATTTGTGTGGACTGCTCAAATTTCATTTGAGAACAAGGGTGGTAGAAGGCGTTTTTCCCCTAAACGTTATCTAGGATGAGCAATTACACCATTATATACACCTTTATTGCGTTAATCAAGCATTGATTTGTTTATAGGGTTTGTACTATAATGCTAATGTCTCTGATATACAAGGTTGATATTAGGCACACGTTTTTATCTTATTTTTCAATATCGTGCATTTTCAGTTAAAATTTTTCTAATTTGATGAAATGCATAGCAAGAAGTCAATAACTTGGTTATTGTTGTTGTTTACTATCAGACCTCAATGTCTCCCCTTACAAAATGGCCTGAATTTAGTGGTAATATTTGCCTCTGTTCTTCATTTGTTTCGACATAATGATGTTATTATGCAGGTGATATACATGGTCAATACCAAGACCTGTTAAGGCTCTTTGAATACGGGGGCTATCCTCCTGCTGCCAACTATCTTTTTCTAGGGGACTATGTTGATCGTGGCAAACATAGTTTGGAGACAATTTGCTTGCTACTTGCTTACAAAATACGATATCCCGACAAAATGTTCCTTCTTAGAGGGAACCATGAAGATGCTAAAATTAACAGGATTTATGGATTTTATGATGAATGCAAAAGGCGATTTAATGTGCGGCTCTGGAAGATATTCACGGACTGCTTTAATTGTTTGCCTGTCACTGCACTTATTGATGAAAAGATCCTCTGCATGCATGGAGGGCTTTCCCCGGAGCTAAACAGTTTGGACCAAATATTAGAAATTCAGCGGCCCACAGACATTCCTGATAATGGTCTATTATGTGATTTGCTCTGGTCTGATCCTGATGCTAAAATAAAGGGTTGGTCAGAGAGTGATCGAGGTGTTTCATGCACTTTTGGGGCTGATGCTGTTGCAGAATTTTTGAGGAAAAATGATTTAGACCTTATTTGCCGAGGTCATCAGGTATGCTATGAACTTCCTTGCAAACTCGTACATGTTTATGTGATATAAACTTATATTCCCAATTTTTTAGACTGTTCCTGCATCCAAAACCCATCTGACATATAGATGCTGTATATAACACATCAACAATTTTCTGCATGGGGGATGCACTTGTTTCCAGATACTCAATTAAAATGCTGAATAAGAATATGGTGCCATCATTCCCAAACTTTATGAAATAATTGAAAGTTGTTTTTGCCTTAATAATCTAAACACTACCTTTTTGGCTTTTTCTGTTGTCTTAAATCCCCCCACGTTTTAAAAGGTGATACCAATAGTTTGAATTATGTGAGTCCAATGTTTTGTATAAGTAATCAGCGTTGGGTAAATGTCATTTCTTGGTGATTCAGTAATTCATTTGTTATACCTCAAAGCCTTGTATAAAACACATTCCTGCTGGTGAATAAGATTACCTGCAATGAATGTAATATAATCATATGCCTCCATTGCAGGTGGTGGAAGATGGATATGAATTCTTTGCAAAGAGAAGGCTCGTAACAATATTTTCAGCTCCAAATTATGGTGGGGAGTTTGACAATGTAGGTGCTTTATTAAGTGTCGATGAGCAACTAGTATGCTCTTTCGAAATATTAAAACCAGCATCAGCTTCAAAGGTGCCCCTTAAAAAGGTATGCCACCTTCAATAAACTCCCTTCTGCTTCTTCTATTCACTTCCTACTATGTTTCTACTAAGATCGTTGGAAATAATTACACGGTTAATTTTTTTCACTTCCAACATAAACAGCCCCCAAAGATAGGAGGATCCTGAACAGCTAGACAATGTAGATGGAGATATCTCAAAGTAAATAGCATTGTGCCAACACCATTCGTGATTTCATTTGTTGGTTCCAAGCATTCTGCAGAGTCGTTTGAGTCAGGCATGATGGATCGGGAAATCCTTTTTATATTGAAACTTGTCTATAATTTGTCACTTTGAGACCATGCGATCATGAAACCGGCATGTGTATTGGCAGCATAAGATATATATACTGATATTTCTAAACCATACAGATGGCTGGCTTCCCTTGATAACCTTCATTTGTTCACTGATTTTGCATTTAGCTAGCATCCTAATCAACTCCTGGTGACCATTCCTTTTGCTTAATCTGTAATTTATAGTTTGGTTTTGGAATGATTCAACTTGTTGTACTGCTCATGAAATATATAGTTTGGCATAAATCTTGGGCAAGGGAGGACACAGTCCGGTTCCTGGTCCTCCAAGTGTAGTACTCGAAACAGCTTCTTCACAGAATCACGGGTACGGTTCGCTGTAGAACCCTGATTGTGAAGCTAAAGGTGGGGGGCACCAAATCAGGACCGACTGGTTCAGCATTGTTTTGGAGGAACCAGACTGGATTAAAATGGGATACTGATCTTAATTCCTGAAATTAAAAACACTAATGATTAACTTCACTTGCTTGTAATATTACTACTTCCTTTCCATATTGGTTTTAGTTTTGTATAATTATTAATAAAGTGATTGAAAAAGTAAAAGTTGTAGTTGAAATTTGAGTAGAATATAGGGAAATAATATGTAATGCATATTTCTTGCCACATAAGAAACATGACATTCTTTTGGGACAACCCAAAAAGGAAAACAAGACAATTAGAATGGGATAGAGGGAGTATAAAACTTCGGAGTTAAAAATTAAGAATAGAGTTATGCAATCAGAATTATTTTTTGTTGAAAATGAGATTTCTTTAAAGTCAGAGAGATCAAACATATATCGCATTGGAGAATTGAAGAACAATTTTTTGAAGGGACTTTAATCCCAGGGAAATGGGAGTACAAAAGAATTGTGTTTTTCTGAAATAGGAGTAACATAATACTACATTTGTATCATTAACATTGGGGCATGATGATGTTATGCAATTATTAAGAAAAGTGACATCATGTGATAGATATAGAATTAACAAAGTAAGAATAAAGTAAACATGAATAACACACTTTTTATCAAATTTGATATGAGACAATCTTATTAGGATGAACAAAAAGAGGAAAGATGAGACAATCTTAGCGGGAAGCAAGGAGCGATATTTATTGTCATCTTGGAGTCATTATTGCTAAAATAGTTGTTGTACTAGGCATTAATGCCATTATTTTTCAATGATGACATTAACAATTTATAGAGAGAATTGTCTAAATAGGATTAAAAGAAGGTAGAATTTCAAAAATAGGATCACTATGTTTTATTAAACACAAATAGGACTAAAAAGAGATGATTTGACAAAATTACCCTTAATGAAATAAAAATAAAAAGCGCCCTTGCACTTCCTTCGATAATTCCTTGCAACAGGGCTTCAAGACCACCGACACCAACAACACCCTCCCGCCAGTCGTCATCGTCAAGACCGCCACCGTCACTGCCCGGTGAGGAGCTGCCGCCGCCACCGGCGAGACTGCCGTTGCACACACTCGGCAAGAACGCACACATCATGCTAGATGGCTTACTTGCCCTCTAGTGAGAATAGTGCTACACCTTCATCCGCCAATGTTGGCTACCTTCTCTGGAGAGTACGTTATCAATTTCAGGTGGAATTGCCATCATCATAACACCAAAGAAAAATACATAACATTTTTAGATGCAAAAACATGTCATTTTTTAGATTACAACATGACATTTTTAGGTCCATAAGCATGTCATTTTTGAGATTACAACATGACATTTTTAGATGCAAAAACATGTCATTTTTGAGATTACAACATGACATTTTAGATGCAAAAACATGTCATTTTTTAGATTACAACATGACATTTTTAGGTCCGAAAACATGTCATTTTTGAGATTACAACATGACCTATTTAGATGCAAAAACATGTCATTTTTGAGATTACAACATGACATTTTTAGATGCAAAAATGTCATCATTTGTCAAAAATATCAAAATCATTTAACTTTCAAAGATATAATACTGTCATCTCCAAAAAATTGTCAATATATCTCCAAAAAATTGTCAACCCTATGGCATTTTTTAAAAGTTGATACACGAACATAATAAAAAAATTAGACCCAAATATTTTCGAACAATTGATAGCGCCTCGAATTTCAAATCCAAAAGTTCCAAATCCAAAATTTTCAATTAAAAAAAAATTCCATTTTGAATCTAAAAGAATTAACATAAACATCAACATAAAATTAATCTAAAATGTTGACCGAATAAGAATGGAGCAGAGAGGAGCAGAGAACAAAAGATAAGGAAAGGAAAAGAGGGAGAAGGAGGAAAAGAAGAAGAAAGAAGAAGAAGAAACATTTACCTGGAGAAAAGTCGACCTGGACAGCGGAGAGGGAATCGAAGATGACCTGCAGATCGACATGGGAGAGATCTGGGGCGATCTACGCGAAAGAGGAGGCAGAGATCGGGAAAGACAAACACAGAAGGGGTAGAGATTTAATATATTAGGGGTAATATGGTAATAGGGAGTCCCATTTAGGGAATTAAAAACATTAAGTCCTAAGTTGGAGTATTGACTATGTTTTAGTCCTAATTGGATCAATTTCTTCAATTTATATTGTGTGATGAAAAATAATGCGGTTCTAATTTGGAATTCCAAAACATTTTTGCTTCTATTTAGGTCAATTTCCCTAAACTAAAACAATGATATATTCACATGGAATGAAAACATATACTCAATAGACCATACTTAAACAAATCAGATCAGACTTCGACAATTGTAAAATATGATGAAAAATTCAGTCCCAATTAGGATCTAATTTCACTAAACATGATAAATTTCATAGAATCAAACAATAAGAACACTAACCGGTTGAGGAGAAACCAAATGTTGATGGTGTCGTAGAAGAGGATGAAGCCATGACGTTTTGATTCTCTAAGGATACAAGCGGATTTCGATGGATTAAACGATTCTCCCTTGGGTCTCTTATTATAGGTGTTCTTGAGACCCTTGGGAATGAACGTGTACGTTCGTTTAGTCGTAAGAATTGAATGGGCGGATGCCTTTTATATTTTGTATCAAAGAGAAACTCATTTGATCCCTTATGTATTATTTAATGTTAAAACGTACCTATCATATGTTAACTATACATAAATACAAGGACCAAATCTGTCATATGGCAAACTTAATGGTAAGACATAAATGTCTCCAATATATATTAAATTATATAAATGGTCCAAGGGCATTTAAATGAAATATTTTTCCAACATTCTCCCACTTGACCTTGAGATCATTTATACATAAGCTAAAGTAAGTGTTGGCCAAGAAAATTTCATCTTACTCCATAATAATATCAAAGCAAACAAATACAATCTAACGGGTCAAAATAACCCGGGACCCCCATTAATCATACTTTGACAGTTCTTAAAGAGTATAAGGATTAATATAAGCCAAATGACATTAAACTTAGGGTATTATGTTTGTCTATTAAATAACTTTGTGTGCAAAATAAAGAATAGACAAAACATACTTAAGGAGGGATTCTAAATCAAGTACTTGAAAATATTAAATAAGATAACTAATCAGACACTATGCTATTAATTCCTAAACAGGATCTTTGATCAAGCCCATATTAGTGACATGTCTTTGAAAAATACTGGGCGGAAGTTCTTTGGTGAGAGAATCTGCTAGCATATCATTTGTGCTGATGTGTACGATACAAATTTCGTTTTCCTCCACTCTTTCTCGAACGAACAAATATTTTGTATCGAGGAACAATCCCGCTCCACTCGAACTGTTATTGTTTAAGAAGCTCACGGCCGCGGAATTGTCACAATAAATCCGTAGTGGTCTTGAGACGGAATTCACTACTTTGAATCCTTTGATAAGATTCCTTAACAACATTCCATGACATGTTGCGTTGTACACCGCAACATATTCGGCCATCATTGTTGAAGTAGTCGTAAGTCTTTGTTTATGGCTTTTCCAAGATATTGGCCCACCTGACAGCAAGAAAATGTATCCCGAAGTAGACTTCCTATCGTCTTTGCACTTAGCAAAATCGGAATCGGAATATCCAACTACTTCTAAATTATTAGACCTCTCATAAGTCAATTTGTACTCCTTAGTCCCTTGAAGACACCGCAAAACTTTCTTAGCGGCTTTCCAATGATCTAATCCTGGGTTAGATTGATATCTACCCAACATACCGGATACATATGCGATATCTGGACGAGTACAAACTTGTGCATACATCAGGCTTCCAACTACGAAAGCATAAGGAATGAGTTTCATTTGCTCTTTCTCAACCTCGGTTTTTGGGCATTGGAATGACCCAAAAACGTCTCCCTTAAATATTGGAGCAACTGATGGAGAGCATTGTTGCATGTTGAAACGTTCTAAAATGCGCTCAATGTATGCCTTTTGGGACAGGCCTAACGTCCCTTTGACTCTGTCTTGGTGAATTTCAATGCCTATAACATAAGAAGCTTCACCTAGATCTTTCATGTCAAAATGGCCAAATAATAAGCGTTTTGTTTCATGCAACAAATCCAAGTCACTACTTGCTAATAAGATGTCATCAACATATAACACAAGTATGATGAATTTGCTCCCACTCATTTTGAAGTAAGTGCATTGATCTACTTTGTTTTTAATGAAGTCATTTGATTTCATGACTTCATCAAATTTAAGGTACCGTTGTCGAGATGCTTGCTTGAGCCCATAAATAGACTTCTTGAGTTTACACACTAGATGTTCTTGACCCTTAGAAACATAACCTTCTGGTTGTATCATATAAACATCTTCGTGTAAATCTCCATTTAAGAAGGTTGTTTTGACGTCCATTTGATGTAGCTCAAGATCAAAGTGAGCTACTAAAGCCATAACGACCCTTAGGGAGTCCTTTCGAGAGACCGGTGAAAAGGTCTCTTGATAATCTACACCTTCCCTTTGAGTGTATCCCTTAGCAACCAATCTTGCCTTGTATCTTTCAATGTTTCCCTTTGGATCTAATTTAGTCTTAAAGACCCACTTGCTTCCAACGGGCTTTTGACCCTTTGGTAATTCAGCAAGTTCCCAAACATCATTCTTCTCCATGGAAAGAAGTTCCTCATTCATGGCTTCTTTCCAATGAGTCGATTGGTCACAATTAAAGGCATCAAGGAAGGATATAGGATCTACAACTTTTCCTAAATCAAAGTCGGCTTCTTCATTCAAATATATCAAATATTCGTCAAAATTTGTGGGGCGTCTGACCCTTTGAGATCTCCTCAAGGGTTACTGATTTTCCAGAATTTCATTAGTAACCGGTGGAGTTGGTTCATCATTGATTGGAGTTTCATTCGCCTCTTGACTTGTTGCATCATTATTATGAGGTGTATGACTTTCACTATGATCTTCAAGTGAAGAGTTAGGTGGAATGGGCAGTATAATAAGTGGATTTATTCCATTGCCCTCTTGAAGTTCATCACAAAAGTTTGAACCACTACTACTCCCGTTAATGTTAGTATTCTCAAGGAATTCAACATGTCGAGTCTCGACAATTCGGGTGGTATGAGATGGGCAATAGAACCTATATCCCTTAGATCTCTCGGGATAGCCAATAAAGGAACAACTAATGGTTCTCATGTCAAGTTTCTTCAATTGAGGATTATACACTTTTGCTTCAGCCGGACAACCCCACACTTTTAGGTACCGTAGACTAGGTTTCCTGCCCGTCCAAAGCTCATATGGAGTCTTAGGGACAGATTTAGATGGTACTCTATTCAGTATGTGGGTTGCTGTTTTTAAGGCCTCGGTCCATAAGAATTGGGGAAGATTAGAGTTAGCCAACATACTTCGGACCATATCCATAAGAGTCCTGTTCCGCCTTTCGGCAACCCCATTTTGTTGAGGGGTGCCGGGCATGGTATATTGGTTGATGATCCCGTGATCTTTACAAAATTCATGGAAAGATCCAGGAGCTTGACCAATATCAGTGTGTCGACCATAGAACTCTCCACCCCTATCTGATCTCACTACTTTGATTTTTCGATCAAGTTGATTTTCAACTTCGGCTTTATAAGCCTTGAACATATCTAGTGATTCAGATTTTTCCTTAATCAAATATAGGTACATATAGCGTGAATAATCATCTATGAAAGTAATAAAGGACTTATGACCACTAATGGAATCGGGAAAAGGCCCACAAATATCGGTGTGTATTAATCCTAACAAACCGGTGCTTCGTGTGGCACCTTTCTTAGTTTTCTTAGACAATTTCCCTTTCAAACACTTCACACATTTGTCATAATCTGAGAAATCGAGATTTGGAAGAATGCCATCTTTCACGAGTCTTATCATTCGATCTCGTGATATGTGGCCCAACCTTTGATGCCACAAATTGGACGATGATTCTAATTCTCTCTTTCTCTTGCAAGGATTTTCAGTTATATTAAATGACAATGGGGATTCCATAAAATTAGCATCTAAGCATAGTTTATAGAGGTTTCCCTCCATGCTACCAAATCCTATTACATTTGAGTTCAAGCTTAATGTCACTTTATTGTATACGAAATTAAATGTAAAACCATCAGCACTTAGTTTCGATACAGACACTAAATTACGAGTAATATTAGGTACATAAAGAGCATCATGAAGATGAAGAATGAAGCCACTCTCTAAAATTAATGAGATAGTTCCAATGGGCTCCACTTCTAATTCTTCTCCATTGCCCACCTTAATCACTCTTTGCTTTCTTCCCAATGTCCGGATTGAATGGAATCCCTGCAGTGTGTTTGAAACATGAACCATTGAACCAGAGTCAATCCACCAAGTATTAAGGGGAACTGATGTGTTCAATGACTCATAAATCACATAAGTGGTTAAATTACCTTTCTTAGTCAGTCATGCCTTAAACTTAGGGCACTCCCTCTGGTAATGCCCCTTGAAGCGACAAAACTTGCAGTAAGGACCGGAGCACTCGTTTGCACCTATCTTTGGGACCTTAGAAGTATAACCTTTTCTTCCTCCTTGACGGTTACCTTTCCTTTTCTTTGAGTTTGTGGTGGTGAGATGAGCAACATCTGGTTTTTCAGTTTTAAGGCGCTCTTCTTCTTGAACGCACATAGCAATCAACTCGCTCATTGTCCACTTCTCTTTCTGCGTGTTGTAATTGATCTTGAACGGACCATATGATGCAGGTAGAGAAGTCATTATGAAATGAACGAGGAAACCTTCACTGATCTCCATGTCCATGCTTTTAAGTTTATTGGACATATCAGACATTTTCATGATGTGCTCACGAATACCACTCACTCCATCGTACTTACTCGTCAACATTTTGAGAATTAGGGTACTAGCATGTGCTTTAGAAGTGCCCTTAAATTGTTCTTCCACATATTCTAGGTAGGTTTTCGCATTTTCAGAGTCTGGAATGGCTCCGCGAATTGCTACAGATATGGAATTCTTGATCACCATGAGGCACATTCGGTTGGACCTCTCCCACTGTTCATAAGAACGTTTCTGTTCCACAGTGCTCTCAGCGTTAGGAGCATCCGGTGGATCAATTCTCAACGCTTGGTCGAGGTCCATCATGCCAAGTGAGAGTTTTATAGATTCTCTCCATGTTGAAAAGTTTGTACCATTTAGAGGCTCTATCCCATAATTGTATGGGGTAATAGTAGATGCTGAAATAAAAGTTTTGACAGAAGCAATAATAGAAGCTATTTATTATAATATATAAGGGATACAATAAGGCATGTCAATTATTAGTAAATAAGCCTATTATCAACACCAAATAATAGGAAAAGTTCATATCGTGTGTAATAACTAACATTGCGTTGGCTAATGTTAACTATCAAACATTATGATATTAAAATTAAAATTAGGTTGCAAATTGTGTCACATATCACCTTTGGGCAGAAATATAACACATTTGATTATGCTAAAATTTCATTATACAATTAAGTTATCAAATAACACACCTTTGGGTTTGTTAAAAGAAAACTCATATAATGGTTTAAGATAGTCAAAACAAATGATCTTCCGTTGAGGAAATCATTGAATTTGACATTAAGATCATATTCGTGCAGTATTAGTCTTACAACTAAACATTTCATAATTAATTCAGAAATAAAGTTGTTAGTCGTATAATTGCATTTGTAATGGTTGTAATATGCGATTAGCATTATTTCATGCATTCTCCAAAACTAATGGTCCAAAACCAAACTGAGGCATATCCATTTATTAAAATGCAGTGCACTTTGGCTGTTTATCTCATTCAACATTAAAAGGAAATAAAGCTATATGTATTTCTATCGGATTCTTCTCTGCACTGCACTGCACTTAAGTACATACATGCTGAAAAATGGCAGACCCAAAAGGAATTTATTGCTTCATTTGTTTACTAATATTGATAATCTCAGATTTTTTATTCAAGTCAAGGAAAAGCAAACAAACGGATTCAAATCAAAAGTATATTTACAAGTTTTAAATTAAATCTGGAAAATTTGATTCCTAATAAAACACGAATCTAATGTGTATTTCAAATTCCAGAAAAAACAAAACAAACTAAAGGTCTCATATTTTTTATTATTATTATAAGCAACCGAAGAGGAAAAAAAAGGTTGATTCAAAACAAAACTGAGTTTTAAAAGAAGGGTAAGCACCATATATGAAACAAGAAGGCTAAGTGTCTGCATTTATACATATAGGGATCAACATAGTGGCAGTACACTAAGAAAGTAAAGAAATTAAACACACTAAAGTGCTCATACATGAATCACAGTTATTAGGTGTTGTTCGCAATTCTAAAACAAAATATCACAGATCAGAAATAGCATATTCTGAATCAAATAGTACCCAGCGAATCAGTAATGGTTTAAATTCATCACTTTTGAGAATCCAACGAAATCTCCGATTCTTTATTCACTACCGCAACCCTTAAACACGTTTTCATATGATGAAAATATATGAACGGCGAAAAGCAATGAATTGCTTACGGCAAATCAAAATTAACTTCGAAAATTTATCACGTAAGTGAGAATTAACAGGCTCTGATACCAAATGATGAAAAATTCAGTCCCAATTAGGATCTAATCTCATTAAACATGATAAATTTCATAGAATCAAACAATAAGAACACTGACCGGTTGAGGGGAAACCAAATGTTGATGGTGTCGTAGAAGAGGATGAAGCCATGACGTTTTGATTCTCTAAGGATACAAGCGGATTTCGATGGATTAAACGATTCTCCCTTGGGTCTCTTATTATAGGTGTTCTTGAGACCCTTGGGAATGAACGTGTACGTTCGTTTAGTCGTAAGAATTGAATGGGCGGATGCCTTTTATATTTTGTATCAAAGAGAAACTCATTTGATCCCTTATGTATTATTTAATGTTAAAACATACCCATCATATGTTAACTATACATAAATACAAGGACCAAATCTGTCATATGACAAACTTAATGGTAAGACATAAATGTCTCCAATATATATTAAATTATATAAATGGTCCAAGGGCATTTAAATGGAATATTTTTCCAACATTCACACAGATCAGATATTTATTAGATCAGAACATATTTAAACAAACTAGATTAAATCATACCAAAAAGTTTTGTTCAATTAAAACATTCTAAAATTTGAATCATACAAAAGTGAATAGTAGAAATATAAAAACTTCCATGTCATTATTTGTTATTTTCGGAAATATAAACAGTAATAAATTGTAAATTTATTTATTGTAACTTACATTTCAATTATATACAGAAACAAATAATTTTATAATTACAGATATTTATTATAAGTCGCAAAAATTGGTGCATATACAGAGGCCGATGGTGAGACGCATGCATGCCCATCATCAAAATTTTATCTACTCCCAATAAGGATGTTTTTACTTGGACCGTAATTTGCTGGTCTGGTCTGGTCTGGTCTGGTCTGGTCTGAACTGGTCTGATCTGGTCTGGTTTCTTTGTATTTTTATAACTATCCAAGTCTGGTCTGGTCTGGTCTGGTCTGAACTGGTCTGGTCTGGTCTGGTCTGATTTCTTTGTATTTTTATAACTATCCAAGTCTGGTCTGGTCTGGTCTGAACTGGTCTGGTCTGGTCTGGTCTGATCTGGTCTGATCTGGTCTGATCTGGTCAAAGTAAAAACATCCTAAAAGATAAGCATGGGATGTATCCAGAGGAGAGGCGTATGAATTAATACTTTGATGATTTATTAACTTACCAAATACCAACCATTATTATTATTATTATTAATTACAAATCCGATACACTAGTCCAAATTTAATTCAAACTGGTCAAGTGCTTAACAGACTATCCTGCGAAGTTAGACTTCAACTAATATTAAACCTCTGATGAGAAGATTTAATTTTCGGCAATACTCATTTCACTTTCATCAGACCATTTTCTTTTTGTTTCATACATCTTCCCTGTGACATGAACCCTATGACCTTAGAAGTCACCATAAAATCAGCAGATGTTTTCAAGAAGATCAACCGCTTTGGCAAAATGCAGCTCTACACAACCGCGACGTTACACGGCAGCAACCGAGGCTCACCCGCGGAGTGCCGAACCAAGGCCGATGGGCTCGGTGGCTCTCGGCCACTGTGGGACACGCTCGCGAGCTTTCGCGTCGATGAATCTGAAATTGACACCGACAGGCTTGTGTTGGTTTGTGAAGTCAAGTGTAAAAAATGCCTAGTCCCAAACACAAGTGTTGGCACAGTCAATATCCCAGTGAAAGAGCTGTTTCAGCAGAGCCACCAGCGGCAAAGCTTCTTTCCAGAGGAAGAAGATGTGGCATTTGTGATCAGTTCTGAGATGGGGAAACCGAGAGGAGTTCTCTATCTCTCTTATCTCTTTAGAATTAATGGTTTGGTTGATTTTTCTCCTTTTCATGCCCCTTCTGCGCCTCCCTTATGCCCTTCTCAAGAAGATGGGGAATGAATTATTACGTATAATATAATCTTCTATATATGCATGACCAATTTTGTTTCTCATTTCTACATGAAACATATATATATTGGTCATTAGATTTTGGATACTTGTTAAATTATTGCATGTTAAACATTATTGTTTGCCTATTAACCAGTTGCATAATTAATCACATTGCGACTTTAATATATAATATACTATAAAATATATAATAATTGTGTGGCTATAAAATTTCATGATGCGCACACTGATAATACAAATAAGTGTGACAAAAGATATATGGACATTTTCCCCAGCCCGCTATAAAATTATTTTGTTCCTTAATGTAGTGCTCTTTTGCTGATTATCATTCTCATGTTCTTTTTTAACTGCTGTACTTTCTCCTTCCCGAAAAGGTTTGTCAAATTGACTTTTCTTGTTCAATGATAATAAACTTTGACCAATGATATATTTTAATACGAAATTATTTAGAATATGAAAATTATATCAAAATATTCCTTATTGAAAATATTTTCATAAAAATATACGAGTAAAATTTATAAATTATACTCCGTATACAAATATAATAACTAAAATCATTGTTCAAAATTTACCATCATTGTCCAAGAAAAGTCAATTTGGCAAACCTTTTTGGAATGGAGGTAGTATGTTTTTAGGCATATGTATATTATAAATTTGTATATGGATGTTTTTAGTCAACTAATGGTTTTTATTGATATGCAATTTCCTCGTGCCCCATTTTTTAAAATTTCGAAAAAGCAAAAAATTACTGATGGTGTGGAGCATGTGACTGAAAATATTTGTCATTTCGCACATACTTAAAGTTATTAATTCATTGTGGACCATATTAAAGTTAATTTGGAGTTTAAACATAATTTTTGTTTGAAATACATTCTTATTTAATTTATAGCAGCCTCCTCGACAAGAGGTTCGCGTTTAATTAATTATTACTATATTGTTATATATTTATTAACTTAATTAGAGAAGATTATGACCTGACGATCATACTAGAGTAAGATTATTTTAACACACAAATTTTCTTTGGACTATTACTTTACATGGCAGTACGTACTTAGGGATGTAGATAAGCTTTTCAAAAGATTGAGGTGATTAAAGATGCTTCATTATCACTAGATATTTCACAATTCATGTACCCATTTAGGAATTAGGAATGATAATCTTGAAATTAATGCGATCCATGTTGATTAGCACAGTTAGCGTCATTTGAGGAAAAAATTTCGAGAAAGACATTAAAGAATATACCCTGTATTATTATGCATAAATAAATAAATGCATATAATGCATGTTAATAATACAATGAATGGACTTGAAGTGATAAATAGTACTGCGTACAATAACATGAATGGTCCGGAAAATCATTACTGTACTACTATTATACTACGTATATATACTAGTACTGATCTATTTAAATTTTTTCTTAAATAGATCTAGTGCTAAAATTGAAACCTTATAATTATTTTTACATATTTCAGATATTTATTTATTTGAAATAACAAAAAAGTTATTCATGAAATGTTATTTTTTTTTAGATATATAGTTCTTTCAAATATTTTTTCATCTTTTAGATATTTGTAACCATGTAAGGTCAACAAACCAGATTCTAACCCAGTTTATATGAAAACATTACCCCAACATTTCAGTTTTTACTTGCAATCTAGCACGGCCTATATATTCACTCAACATTTTTGTGAGTGAATAAAACTGGTTTGGAATGAGGTTTATTGACATAGCATGGTTACAAAATCAAGATGTAAATATGATAAAATTATAAAAATAACATTTCATAACCATTTTTGTTACTTCATATGCAAAAAAAATATCTTAAAGGTGTAAAAATAACCATGAGATCTTAATTTCAACACTTGAATTTATTTAAGAAAAAAATGGAGCCTTAAAAACTCTACCAATCACATCTTTAAATTTTTGTAAAAAAATATTGATTTAGAATTAAATTTATTGAACAACTAACCTTTTCACCCCATATGGTCTTCAATTTTTTAAAACTTTATATATATGAAATGTTAATGACATATGAAAAATCATAAAAAGTCATCAAATTAATATATTATTTTTATAAAATTTGAACAAAAATAGAAAAAGAGATTTTTTCTATTTTTAGAAGCCAAATAATGAGTATCATGATTGATAGGCACTAGTTGTTAGTGCCTAAGTATACATTTTTATTATTATTTGTAATGTTTATTTACTAGTTTTGTGCAAGTTTATAGTTGTTAGTTTGCATTTGATTGTAATCGTATTTCTAGCATTTTATTGTTTGTTGTAAGTTGTAGTTAGTTTGGCTGTAAGTTTAGGATATGTTTGGAAGCAAAAAGGATGAAGAAACCTGAGTTTTGTGCAAAACCCGGTCGGGTATGGACTTTACCCGGCCGGGTATGAAGTGACAAAGGAAACTGCTGCAAAACTAGCAAATACCCGGTCGGGTATTCCATATACCCGGTCGGGTATGAAGTGATTTCGGACCAAAGAACGTGCAGAAGACACAAAAACATGGGAAAATATTTGATTTGGTAAATACCCGGTCGGGTATGTCAAAATACCCGGCCGGGTATCCGGCTATAGGTCTTGAAAACACCTATAAATAACCTCATTTTCCTTCACTTTTAATCATCTCTTCTTCCATACTTCTAAGCTCAGTATAGAATAGTTCTTTCTTTATATTTTTCATCATGTTTAGTCTCCAAATGAGGAGCTAAACTCTTCCATCTTGGTTTTGCTACTTTGAAGCTTAATGAATTTGTATATTGTGAGTTATTTTCTTTAATCTTCTTCCTTGAATATTAATTCTTCCTTTCAAATACTACTTCTATATCAAAGTTGGGGAGTGTTACTAAGATGACAATTAGTTAACATCTTGACATTGGTTATAGTAATAGTTATTTCTTCCTCTATGTTAATATCGGGGAGTGTTACTAAGATGACAATTAGTTAACATCTTGATGTTAATCATAGTAGGATTCATATTCTTTAATATTCTTCCTTGAGTATTAATTAATTCCTATTCATATTTCATGTTAATATTTTAAACATTACTTAAAGTATCAACTAGTTTTGTTTCTCATATTAATTATTACTAGAATCAATCGGTTAATACGCTTGTTATTAATCCGGTTCTTTCAACGGTAGTAAACTTGGAATATTAATGCATACATCTCATGGTTAATATGCCAAGGGGAATTAATTATATTGATTAAACCAATAAATCGCTTGTGTTGAGGTTATCAATCTCAATCGTTTTCATCTTAAGTTTATTGCTACTATCAAGTTAATATACGGCGCTTGTTCTATATTGACTCGATAGTAAGTTTTATTAATGAACGCATCTCGTTATTAATAACTACCCTCGATGAACTGGATATACTCCTCGATTGAGTATTCGAGAGGAAGATAGTTAAAGATATAACCGGGATCGACGAACATTTCATTAAGTGGATAAAAGCAAAACCAAGCCTCCACATTTATTAATTAAACTCATATAGGTTGTTTATCTTAGTGTTAATTGAATTAAATCAAATCAAACATTAAAACCCCCTTTGTTACTATTTATATAGAAGAAAAGTGTTCATTTCCCTGTGGATACGAACCTTACTTCACTATACTACGTATTAGTGTTGTATTGTAAAATATTTTGAGTGCACCTCACGACAAAGTGCACGTCAATGATCTCTGCTTCAAATCTTCGAATTCACTTTGTTTTTTTTACAAAAACTTATTAAATTATATTTATAATGAACTCAAATGAACTTAATTATGCAAATCTAATGTAATATTGTACTTTGAAATACACATTGATATGACATTTTAAAAATGAGCATAACGTGAGTACCAATTGAGCATACATAACTTATAGAATGAGCATTGATATGAAAATCATAAGTTTTTTAGCTAAGCATCAAGACAATTTCATTGAACATCAAGTGATCAAACCCCCTCTATTGAATACTAGAAACATGCAATTTAGTATCATGATTTGTGTTCTCGTGTCTATAATCAATTCTCACGTGAATCTAATGTAATATGATATTTTTAAAATATGCATTGATATAACATTTTAAAATTAGCATAAAACTAATACCAGATGAGCATACACAACTTATAAAATGAGCACCAAAAATTCAAAAGCTCATTTGAGTTATCTAATGTGTTGAAATATTCAATTGTCTATGCTCATTTTTTTTTAATCGTTATACTCATTCAAATATAAGACAAACTCTTTTCTATAATACCTAAAATATTATTTAATGCACAAATTAAAAATCTTAAGTTAGAAGGTTGATTGGAAAAATAAAAAAAAAACAAACTCAAACATTAAATAATATTTTATATAATAATTTAATAAAAAATAAAGTAAAGGGAGAACTATCAAATAAGCCCCCGAACTTTCATAAAAAGTGCAAATAAGCCCTTTTATATGAGGCTCTGTCCGGCCGTCGCTATTTGGGGCGGTTTCCGGTGGATTTTTTTGATGATTTTTTTTAGTATCTTCTTCATTAAGTCTAGTTTATTCATACCAAATTTCAGCTACAAATTCAATCGGGAAGGCAGTTAAATGAATTTTTGAAGATAACTGCACAGTTAGACAGCACAATATATTTCACAAAATCATTTGATTGCCTTCTCGATTGAATTTTTAGCTGAAATTTGCATTGTTTGTAATTGCGCAATGCAATTGCGCCTCATGGCGCGCCTCAACTAATTCCTAGACTATGGCGTAGAAGGCATTGCATATGGCGTTAAGAGTGTGGCGTACACAATATTGCACTGAGGCGTACGCAATATTGCATACGCAATAAGGCGCTCTGAGGCGTATGCAATAGGAGAAGGTCAGGGTGTAAGGGTATTATTTGGGCCCACCCGACCCACTTTTAAATTTTTATAATTGATGTTATGATCCCTATTTCAAACCACTAGTTATTGATTTGATTTTTTCAGTCAATCAATCTAATTAATTTAAATTCTCATATCTTAGATTTTTTTAAACGATTCAGAAAGTTTTGGTATTCTATAGTACTTTGAAGTTTGAACATATTACTTTGTTAGGACTATGGCCTCTTATGGTTTGTTTTAATATAAGTATATAACATTTGAAGACTTTTGACAAATATATATATATATATATATATATATATATATATATATATATAGGGATCAAACCCTTGATCACTTCAAAATGAATGGAGTGGATCGAAAATCACATTAGGAAATACTAAACCCAAATGTGCAATACTTAATACTAAAAGTGTATATACGATATGTAAATGTGCATACTTGCTTCATTAAAAATAGTTATAATTGGATTTTTATACTTCTTATTTTATTTCGAAGCGTGATGCACTTTAACTATTTGGTATTGCACGTTTTCAACACGACGATTCACTCTTACTTTAGCGGATCCAATAAAAGTTGTGCATAATTACCTTATTGCCACCGCGTTTTTGCTTTAAAATTTGATCTGATCCTTCCCTTTTATCAATTTAAAGGCCTAGATTAATTCTTATTTTTCACCTAGGGATCACTTTTTATTTGAACCAATCCATATATATATATATATATATATATATATATATATATATATATATATATATATATTACGCCTCAGGCATACGCCTCGTTGCGCAATGAGGCTTAAGCAATATGCAATATTTAAAAAAACGTCACGACTACGCAATACGCAATTTTGAATCTAGACAATTTGGTATGAATAAACTAGACATAATGAAGAAGATGCTAAAAAAAATCACTAAAAGATTCCACTCGAAACCGCCCCAAATGGCGACAGCCGGACAAAACCTCCTGTAAAAGGGCTTATTTGAACTTTTTATGAAAGTTCGAGGGCTTATTTGATAGTTCTCCTAATGTAAAAGATTGTTAAAGAAAAAATAAAGAAAAGAAAAACAACAAGTAAATTAAAGAAAAAGAAAGAAGGTAAGCAACAAGTCAAACGAAAAAACAAAAGAAAAAAAGAGAAATGAAAAAAAGTAAAGCAACCCGCAAGCTCAAGAGTAATGCCGGCGGAAGAAAAAGAGAAGCAAGCGACGGAAGAAAAAGAGAAGCAAGCGACGGAAGAAAAGTGACTGAGTGAGTGGGCAACGGACTGCTTCCTTGTCTGGTTTCATATAGCGGCATAGGGAGGTAAAGTGCTCCTCTTCTCTCACTTTGAAAAATCACAAAAAGTGATGGGACGAGAAGATGTTCCTGCCTTTCTCCCCTTTCAAATAAACCAAATAATGTAACACAAAAATGCACTCTTCATTTACCCATTCCTCTATTGAACCTAACTAGTTTCCTGTGCAGAACTTTAAGTCACTTATGGCAGAGCCAGAAATACCTAAATAGTAGAGCTAACTTTAGTTTCCTGTGCTTGTCCATTATAGTGCCTGAATGTGTGTATTTTCTAATACTGGTGTAATAAATTGCAGGAAAGAATGGGCGCTTCTGGTCATTTCTTTGCAGAGAGCTTTGCAGTTAACCTTCCTCGAACACTACTCACATTAGGCCGTTTACGCGGCTTTCTTTCCCGGGGCGATTTCCCCCACCTCTTTTTCTTTAAGCGCTGCCGCCTGATCTCTGGATCAGCCCAACCTTTTCCCCATTCTGCAAAGCTAGAATTAGACTTGGGCTGTGCTGTGGCTAGTAGCATATCTGTTTCAGGATAAACATAAAATGCTTCTTCTATCTCAGAGCTCAGAAATTGTCTTCCTACTTCTGTTAGTTCTGGACATCTTATCTGCACACGACTCTGCCACACATGTACACCAAGGGACTGTTAATTGCAGAAAGACATGAAAGAATTAAAATAATAAAAAAAATCTGGATGCATTTTTTAATATTAAAAACTTACACAATAGTAGAACAGTGGAGGGGGTTATGCACAATTATATCTTGGAATATGATATAGATATTACCATCTTCATATTTTCTCTAATAAAATCAACAAAATATTTTCTTAAATAATATGAAAATAGCTTTTGTGCATTATAAATACCACATTTTCAAAATTGTAGGCCTTCGAAAATGGGAGGCAAGTACTATAGCACTTCTTGCACACGCCACACCCCAACACATATACATCCTGGGTTATGTGTAGGTGGGATGGGATGGGATGCTGTGGATGAGGGAAGTTGGAGGTGCGCTGGGAAATGCTATGATACTGGTTTATTATTTTGTTGTTTGTTATTAAAAAATACATAGTAAGAAGCAGGATTCGTTTGATATTATAGGACAACCATTCACTGTATATAAACATTACCATGCCATCACTCTCCCTAATAAATCCTTTTGATTCTAAAATCCTGGTCAAACCTCGCCACCATAAGACTTCAGTAGTGGTCAATTCTTGATGCTGCACAAATACATCATTAATTAATGGGAATATATTGAAAATAAAAAGGGTCAAAAGCCGTTGAACTAGTCAAGTAAAGTCAATTTCACCGAGGAGAAGTGAGTGGGATCACATTTCCCACAAGTGACGTTATGCCACTAGGAGTCATGAATATAAGTGGTAAGACCACTAAAAAGTGATGAACAATTCTAATTATTTTAGATTTCTTTTGTGGTTTAAGTAGGTCTCCTCTTATTCTTAATGAAGTACATCAATAAAATACACGTCGACATACAGTATACAAATACATACATGCACTCACATATATAAATGTCAAAAGTACAAATATGAAACATTAAAATGGTTAATTCTGGTCATAATCAAGTACCCTATTTGAAAAATCAGAAAACCAAGGACACAAATTTGTGTAAACTAATTTTATCTTGAAAGAAATTAAAACATGTAGCATGATATGGAGGGAATGTACTTCGCGAAAGATTCCATGAGTTCGGTGTTTCTATTATGACTACAGGGAATCACTTAAACAAATTACCTCTTCCCTTATTTTACTGACAAGAGCCCTGATATCTGGCATTTCATGCATTTTACTTCTTTTATCAGTGTTGCTTATGATATCATCGTCATATGAGATGTCTGAATAGGTTCTTTGACCCTGAAGCACATAATATGAATCGTAAGGCTGAAGACAAATGGGCAAGATTAAGTACATATCTGTAGAAACTAAGATATGAACATAACATAACTGAATAAGAGAGAGAGTGTAGGTACTCACATAAGCAGAAACAATCTGCATGAAAATTGTAGCCTCAGCTTTAAGGTTCTGCATTTCAGGAGGTCCATTCAGGCATACATCGCACCTGTAAGCAAACAGCAGCACTGAAGATATGCCAGAAGGAAACCAGCATTCAGAATCATGAGGTTATACACCACAAAACCAATTTAATAGTTATTTGCACTGGCAAGTGGCAACAAAATCACCCCTCCCCTAGCTCCAAACCCCGCAACAATTAAAAAGCAAAGAATACATGAAAACTATCCAGTATATGACAACAATAGTATTATGACAATTAACTAGCTTGTCTAGTTGACACAAGCAATGAGGCACCACGTGCTAGCTACATATTGATGACATACAGATGACACTTCTGCAATCCAAACTTCTCGCCGAAATACTCCACAAGCATTTTGGCCCGACAATGAGAACTATGCATGCCATATCTGTACAAAGCAATCAAACAAAATGAGGAAATGAGAGATTAAACCACTTCCAAAAGCAGCACGATAAATACAAATGCTAGCCTGTAGCAATCTGATAGCATCTTATATGCTTGTCTTGTCTGTTCTTCACTTCTTTGACTCGGCAAAAGTGTTGGTATTCTTGACAGATTGGCATATAAAACTGTTCCACATGCAATCAAATACATCAACTAGCATGCATTATCTAAACTTATCCTGCCAGATATGCTGGTTTCTGATAATACTACTGCAAGAGAATGCTTTATGTAGTATTATGCTTTAAACCAAAAAGAATACTTGGATCCTGCCAATGGGATGTGGTTCTCTGGTTCACCACTTTTCCTCCCCCCATCCCGACAAGCACCATAGCTCCAAGCCATCCAAGGAGTTTACCAGAATAGGTACTAAGGTAGCAGAGATAGTACAAGCCCCAAGATCAATCCATTCTGGGGTAAATCCTAGTATTCTGGCCTCCCGCCCAAGAGGCTGATTGGTACCATGATTTACCTCCTCTTCACATGCCTTGGGGAGGCAGTGGAGTGGCACCAGGTTTGGTACAAGAATACTAGGATTCTAGCAATTGACTCTATATTTGTTTCAAATATGATGCATATGTGTTAAGGATTCGATAATAATGAACATACCACAATCTGCCAGCTTTCCATCTCGTCCAGCCCGCCCAGCCTCTTGATAATAAGCCTCCAAACTCTATGGACAACATAATTTATTTAGGGTGGTGGCCCAGTAGCACCAGAGTAGCATTTGAAAATGAAAACTAGAAATGTATGAAGAGTTGATTAAAATAACGACACAAGAAAGGAAGTCTGCTATTTGAAACATGAAACAGAAATATCAAATTGTTACATTAAAGGCAATGGAGGGATGAGAAAATATTTGTAATTTGTAATCATGAGCAGTACAAGAGAAGCAAAAACTGCCAATAGTCCCAATAGACATGATATGAGAAATCTTCTGATAAATACAAAAAAAAGGCTTATAAAAAGTTAAAAGGAAACCTATCATGTGTCATCACGTGAATGCTGTGAAATATACCTGTGGCCAACCATAATGAATAACCCTACGAACATTTGATTTGTCAATTCCCATCCCAAAAGCTATTGTTGCAACAACAACCTGGTTCCAAAATGCAAAGTTTTTTTTATAACTTAACGCTATAAAGTTAGTAAAGTAATTTTCATATGTCTAGAGCAGTGCAATTAAGGTTGAACTGCTGAAGTAGCATCTCTAATGAAAGAATATCATCAAAAGACAGTCTTATTCAAGTTAGGAACAGCAGATCTTATGTAACGGTTTCTCTATACCTATAAATAGAGCGTATCTCCCAAATCTTAGGGATACAAATTATTCACCTCATACATTAGTACGTTCATACTTCATAATTACACATTTTGCAAGCTACCTCTCGGTTACTTTCAAGAGAAGTGGTTTGACTTTTAAAAAGTCATATTTTAGACAATGTTTGGTCAGTCGAAGTTTATATAAACTAACAATCCAACACAATCAGCCTTTGATAACGAAGATTCTCTAAAATATGCGCTCTTAAAAGATGAAACACTTCATCAATATAAGCATGACTATTGCTTGAAATTTCTCAGCTTCGGCTACTCTTCGACGAGTAGCAAAGAAGAAGGAATAACACGGAGACTATGCCTTACAGTAACGATGATGAATTGTTTTGACTTTTAAGAGCATACGTTTTAGACAAGTTTTGCTAGATTTGACAGCACTTATATGAAGTAAAGTTGCATAAACATTGACGAGATGGATAAACAGTAAAGTTGCATAAACATTGACGAGATGGATAAACAGTTAGAATGAATAATCATTATTGACTTCTAAAAACACAAGGTTGAACTACTAATTTAATTAGTAGTTCAACCTTGTGCCTTTAGAAGTCAATTCAAAGTCATTCTATTTCAAATGTTTCTACTCTTTGCTCCCTATAGGCAATATGTAATTGTAGTAAACAAAAAATGAGAAGCAGCTGAAAATCTTCCGTCTATCATCCTCATCTACAAAATGAGAAGCAACAAAATGTTCATGACCATTTTAATCTCTTCAACATTATACAAATATTATCTATTTACCTGTAAGTTGTTTTCAAGAAATTCTTTGTGCACCTGTCTCAGATGTGATTTTGGCAACTGAAAATAGAACATAAAATTGCTACTTTGTTAGTCCTGCACACACTCTATGTCATTGCTTTACAAAAGAACATCATAACATTGGCAGTCTATATGTACCTTAGGAAAGGCTAAACTTGACAGGTGACCATATGCATAAATAAACTTGAGAAAATGTTACTATCAAGGTGGAAACATCTGCACCTTCTCGGAAAGAGTAAATACTAATTTTGATCCAACAACTATAGTTTCCTTGTCAACTTTTATCCTTGACTTCAAAAGTTATCAATTTTACAGCATGAGATACATTTTTATCAGCCATAGTCCATCTGACTATTTCCAGCTCAAATTGATCACAAATACTCATATTTGAAATTCATGCCAATTTACATGGTGCTCTAATGGACCAAATGTGATAGGACGATCACACTCATGCACATTTACTGAACTTTTTTCAAGTTGAAGACCAAAGTGATTATGGTGTCTGACCAAAACTAATATACTCTTCTGAAAACCACTACTGCATTTAAGTATTATAATCGAATTTGACAGATTTGTGCATCCAGCTAAGAATACCATTCGCATTCTTTGGGGAAACATTGACCATAAAACAAAACCTAATATGAATCAGAAACTATAATATTACTATATTATGAAAACACTTGTTATTTCTATAATTTATACTTCAACTGTATCCGTAAGTAAGTACCTGGCAACAAAACCAAACACAAACTGTTTACAATGCAAATGATTGTATGCACAGAATACCTTTGCATTATAAGCGGCAGCCTTTACCCCAAGCTTCAATAAAAACTTTGATATGCTTAATGTTTCTTTCCTAGTGGGAACATATATTATTGTTGGTCCATCTTCCAAGTATTCATGCTGTAGTTTTACTCTCTCTTCTGGTTTATCAAGTGAATTGAAAGTTCTTGGTGGTACAGAATCACGGAAGTCCTTGATTGGTTGTCCACAAAACTCTCCACAAGAAACTGCAGTAATATAAATTATTTTATTATACATGGAATTTTTGGACTTTTTTCCACAACTAAACCTTAGATTTTCCATCTAAAAGGGCCAGTTAGCCATTAGAGCTCTTTTAACATCTCTGTTTTAGAAAAAATAATAGCCAAAAATGGCAAGTTGTACTGAGATAGAAGGAAAGAACTATATTTCAAAATCTAGCTCAAGAAACTATCATACAGCAACCAAGCTTTATTCCCAAATCACAGCCTCAACTCTTTCATTCAACTCCAGTGTTTCCAATACTCCACTCCTCTGCAGGAGCATATACCTCCATACGACAGCTATTCCATGACTAACATAGTCAGTGCAAGGGATTATCACATTTTCATGACAGTCAGCTATTAAATAAGAATTCATATTAAGACTATGGAGAAGTTACAAGAGATAAAGTTTCTGTAATTGAAAAGAATCTGAATAAGAACAAGTTAACTATTGTTGACATATATACACAGAATCAATTAGCAAACTAAATTGAAGAAGCCTTCAAGTCCTCAGATTCTTCAACAAAAGCATTACAGAATTAGTATCAATGTAAGGAATCAGAACTCAATAATTTTAAATAAATATGCCTGGAAATGTTTCTGAAAGATTGACTTGGAAAAAAGTGAAACTAGAAAACCTCTTTAGAATAGAACTTTGTATAAGGTCTTACCAATCATTGATATAAGGAATTCATTACGGAACTTAGAAAAGTACTCTGAGGAATGAAGCCATTCGTATCTTAGAACTGAATGTCTTTGAATGTCTTTAATTCATATAATCATAAATTGAGTATCAGCATTGAAGTACTACTACTTCTACTAGGAAGTCAGATTTTACCGTCAAAATCATCAACATCTTGGATAAGATCACAATCGTCTTCAAGAAATTCTACTGATAATTCTTTTTCCTTAGAAGCAGGCAAATTATATCTCCTGGGAAAACATATGTCCTCATCATTTTCAGAAAAGGCCTCATCATTGAAGTTATTTGGATTATTCTCATGCAGCGTGTCAACTTCAGAAGTGATGCACTCTGAAGTATTAATACAGCTCACAGAGGCATCATCCCGATCTGTAGAGTGTAAAGAATTTCTTCTGAACTTCTTTGTGGAATAAATGCTTATTATTTCATGAAAATCTTTCTGATAGGAAGCCCAGGACGATGTTCTAGAATGCTTTACCTGCAAATAAAGAGAATGAAACAGTAAATTCTACAATCCTACATTTGAAATTGTCATGAATGTAGGAAAAAGGGAGAGAAATAATGTTGAGGAGATGAGTGAATGAAATGTGAATCTATGGCCAGTTGACTATATCAAAGTACATACAGAGTGTATAGATATTAACAAGATATGTCTCCTAAACTATAGTGTACAATGTACATAACTACATGTGTCCCTTTCTATAGCAGCACATCTTATCAATCACATTTACTGCACAATGTCCCTCAAACTAGAGTGAGTACATCACCAAAAGCTACAAGCTAGCCAAATTGGCGACATATATATTCAATTTAGGCCTCTTTTGAGGTTTTCCCCAATTGGTCACTTGAACAGTTGAACCTACAAATTGAGGTGCCATCTCTTCAAAAGTAACACTCTCAAACAAATTTGTCACTTTCATAGTTTCGTGCTATGTTAGGAAAGCATGGAAGACTAGAAGGGGAAGAGTAAATCAATTTCATCACAACAAAACAAACGAGTGTACAACACCTGTATATAAACCTTACAGAAAATCGAAGATTGGGCCGAAAAAAAGAAGTGAGAACAATCTGGGTTTGATTTGACATTGCTAATGACTTAATAATGTCTTCACGAACACGAATAGTAGCAGTAGCAGTCAACGCCATTAGTGGTATATCAAACTTCAAGAACTTCAAAGAGTCCGCTCGGAAGTTTTCCCTCAGAATAGACAATTTCCTGAAATGGATACATGTACATCATCAAAACATTTTACTAAATCCTTTTAGGTAGAAAGGGGCAATATTTCTTCTTTTCGTAAGGATACCAAGGACATCTTACATGTAAGACGAGTTTACGTATACTTCTTCACATCATCAGTCATCACATGCATAGTATACAGTGACTCAGAGAAATCATTTCAAAATTGGATTGTTCTTCATAAGCCAGCCTAATGTAGGCAATATGTCCACCAGTATGCAATTGCCTCCATTGCTAATATGAATGCTCATGATATGAAGATACCTATAACAGTCTAAATCTTAAACAAAGACTCTTACAATTATTACTTTGCCACTTGATGTGTGCTGAATGTTCTACAAGCTGTCGCATCACAGCACAATGTTTTAGCGCATGGTATTTTTGCCTTGTCTACTATGTGCACCTATCTATGTTTGCCTTTCTAATATCTGGAAGTGTGGAAAATAATCTATGTCAACATTTAGCTAGATAACAGAGCCGTCAATCTGGTCTTCTGATTTAGTTAGTTCTTTTGTTTGTTTATTGTCTGCTGGAACTGTCAATTGAGTCCTCATACTATTGAAACAGTCAAATAGGTCACCGTACTATAGAGAAAAAGTCAATTGAGCCCTCGTACTATTGAAACACTCAATCAAATCCCTGAACTATAATAAAACACTCAATTTTCCTTTTTAACCGGTTACTTCTCCATTTTACCGGTAGCTGCTGACGTGTAAGCCCATGTGGCATATTTTTTTCTTTTCTGGCCGATAGACACTAGTCAACTTAAATCCCTTGATGCTGCTCATCTTCCCCAAAAATATTCATACGCATCTCTCTTCCAGAGCACCTATATTACCAATTTTGACACGCATCTCCCTCTCTGTAATTTTCTTCCATGGAACACAACTTCTTCACTGACATCATGTTTCAGTTGGATTGGGAGAAAAATGAGGGAAGGAGACTTCTTCATAACCATCCCTCTGATTCAATAAAAGAATAAGGGGTACAGTACAATCGGGCAGGGAAAGCTCATGCTTGAACATCAGGACGAATCATAGGAGCATCCCGGCGAAGACATCCATCCGGCGAAGCAGACGAGCAACGGCAGCAGGGATTGTAACGATGATGGCGACAAAGATTTGCTGCTATGCTCAAAGTGAATGAAGAAGATCAATAATAAACGGGTATAGAGAAGGGAGGAGGATGGAGGAAGGTGGAGAGTGGAGACAGAGCATTTTGTGGGTGAAGTTGGAGGCCATGGGAGATGCAGAAGAACCTTGCGAGCAAGAAAGAAAAAGGAAAATCAATTAAGGAAAAAAAGGGTAAAGACTTGGAAAGGATAAACTAAATAATAAAATAAAAAATAAAAAAAGTCACATAGGCAGTCGAGGTAGGCAATGAACAGGAGAAATTGATGTTTACAGGATAAATAGTTGAATTGAACAGTTTAGAAGAGTTTGAGGATTCAATTGAATGATTTTGAAGTACTGGGACTTAATTGATGTTTTTGACATAGTAGGAGGACTTATTTGCCAGTTTTCCCTATCTACAATGAACAATACCTATGAGGAATGTGTCTTCTATTTTGGCCTTCCTCAGCAACCCCCTTCACAAACCAACACCATCACACCTTTCCTAACTGCCTATGACACCACCCTTTAAAATCCATCTCAACTGAAAACTTTATGGCTTAACACACCCACATAATCAACTTGGAGGAAAACCATTAGCTTGTGCTCTGATCTTTATGCTCTGAGTATCCCTGATGTCACCGCCCACTCTTAATTCACCTCTCAAAAGCGACCCTTTCGGGAGATCCCAGCCCCCATTTGTCCACTTGCTGTCTTTGTGGCACGCGCTTACCCACTGACGCACCGGAGAAGTTTTGCCTGCAGTTCTGGCTGCAAATCTCTGTATTTCCTGTTTGCTCCATTCACCTATGGCTCCCAGTCCAATGATGTTGTATATTTAAGGACAAAGCTCAGTTCTCTTTTCATATACATGTGATGATGTGAAGAACAGTGCAAAATTAATGGTGGCACCTCCTTCTTCATGTACACCGCAATTATTTGCAGCAGTGTAAATGTGAAATTCACAATCCACATTCCAGATGTAATATGCCTATCAAATGGGCATCTTCCACTTGAGTACTGCTCCAGCAGAATACTGGAAAAACCCCAGGGATGTATGCTTTAGATATATAAGAAGAAACATTTATGCTTGATTGAAGAGCAATAGAGTCTCTCCGAGACAGTGGACCCTAATGTTAAACTCCTTCCAACTGTTCCAAGTAAGGGAAGTATTTAACAGACCTTGGAAGATATCTGAGGACTGGGGTTAATTGAGAAGTTGCTCTATTTGACCATCACACGCCTTTGTATTTTACTTGCTCATGTGGTTAGTTACATCTAAATTCTCTATAATGGGCATTGGGAGGTTGCTATCAGAACATTAAGATACAAAGGGAAATCCAATGTACTGTATTGCTGTATAGAAAGCATGGCAATTATAAAAACATAGCAAAGCAGAATTTTTTGGTAAACACCAATCAAGATTACACAAGATGCACTAAGGGTTGAAGGTCAAGATCGAGGTATTGTGTTCTTTTTGGTGGCATCTTAGCCTACAAAAAAAAGTAAAAAACATAATGTTGTAGCATGAGCGAGTGTCGAAGGAGAAACTGATCAATGTCACTTGAACGAGTGAACTGGTTTGGTTAAAGTACATTCATACTAAAATGAATATATTAAAGCCCAAACAGTTAAACCCATAATGCTTATTTGTGCAAATGTTGCTTGGAAAATGATGCTCCCAAGATATTTGTAGTTTTGTACTACACAGCTACACTTGTTAGATCAAACAAGGTCGCCGACTTTCTCGCTAAATCTTTGAGAAGATATAGGCTTTTGCAACAAGCATGGAAGAGTTTGTTCTACATGCTCCAGCTTGAAGAGTGTTGATTCTTTGGCCAATTGTCACATCACAGCACCCAATAATTAGGCCACAATGTTTTAGCACATCGTTCTTTCACCTTGTTTTAGTGCAACACGTTGAGGGTACGGTGTCTACTATTTGTATACATATTATGTAACTTATGGAGGTGTTTAGTGTGAACATTAAGATTTCTCTTAGTACATTTAACACGGTGTATGAATATCTAGGTAAAGAGACAAGGAAAAATCGGGACATCAGGTCAAGAAAAGAAAAATCAAGTTGAATAAGAAATGTATACCTGTAGTGTGGTCGAAAGTCATGGCCCCACTTAGAAACACAATGAACTTCATCAATCGCAAATAGAGCAATTCCACGTCCTTCAGCAAGGCTTTGGAGGGGTCTTATAAGCCTGCAAGAAATGATAAATTTACACTGATTGAAAGTCCAAAAGCATTAGCAAAATGAATATCCAACCATCGACATGGCATTTACCTTAAAATTGTTTCTGGGCATACATACACAATACTATACAAACCATCCATTGCTTTATGTTCAACAGTTCTATCGATTTGACCAGATCCAAGAAAGCAAGCTGATACTCCGTGTTTTGTAAGCTTCAAGCATTGGTCATGCATCAAACTTATCAATGGTGAAATAACAACAACAACCTTTCCTGTGAGTAATGCTGGAATCTGAAAACACAAAGATTTTCCTGTGGAAAGGTAATTATTTCAAATGCAGGGGCAACTGGCTTGAATGGTGAAATGCTCAAATTGTTTAAATAATTAAATTTGAACAGGAAAATACACGTACCTGATCCAGTTGCTGCAAGCAAGAGGCAGTCTTTGTGACTTAACCAAGCTTGCAGTGCTTGCTTTTGAAAATGTTTCAAGGATGAATACCCAAAATGCTTGTGCAACAAATTCGTGACCTTCTGCTCCCAATATTCGTCAATATCCTCTTCTCCTTGGCAATTAGATAGTGCAGAAGCTTCTAATGGATGACACATATCAGCATCAATCACAGGAACAAGCTTGGCAGGACCTTCTGAAGTTCTATGAAAGGCCTCTGGTTCACAGCCCAATGCAGATTTAACATTGTATTTTCTTTTTACAGGCTTACCAACAGATTTCAAGCTTTCTGTTATGCTTGACTGCCTCATTTTATCACGCGAATACAGCGAATTGGCGTTGTTTTTCCAACCGGGCTTGGTATTAATGGGAACAGATGCAGTACTACTTGATGCGCCAATATTTATACGCGAATTATCCAATATAAACTCAATTGCTTTACTCACTGATGGGCCAACTGCTTTTACAGCATCAGTGATGTCAGAGAATTCAAAGCCCATTCCAAACAACTCAGCTATAACTTGATCGCAATTCATATTGCGGGAAGATGCCAGCTGGAGCACATGTAGATACAAATTTAGTGCAAAAAGGTACTGCAGAATATGATATTAACTTCACACACAAAACACAAGAACTGGTAATCTAGCTTCATGAATGCTTCGGGTTAACCTAAGTCGTAAGATACTATCTTTTTGCATTAAGCATGAGTTCCAATTCTTACCTCTTCCATCCCTTATAAGATGCAAAAAAAAGATCTAGTTTATTGGTAGGGATATTTATTAACAAACACTAGTTTCCATGTGTTAAAAGGAAGATTTAATTCTTAGGTAGGAAAATGGATTGAGAAACATCAAATAGCATGTCCTAAAATGACTAGCCAAAATCTGATAACAAGTATAGCTGTCAGCAAGCTAGAAATAACAAAAAAAGTATCGTAGGAATTGGCTGAAAATAACAGGTATATTGCACATTGACACCAAAATGAAAGTTACTCAGTTTCTCATACATTGTGTATGCCAGCATGCTAGAAAAAACAAGAAAAATGTCCCATGAATGTGCTGAAAATTATATATGGTTAGACAATGACAGGGACTATGAAGACCAAGCAATCAGACACTAAACACAGCTTTTTAAACAAGCAAATGCACTTTTATTTAAGGTGACTTGAAAGCAAATTTCAGGAAATCTACCTAACAAACTGCAGTGAGAAGATAAGCATCAAATATTCAAATTTATCTGCTTTTGTGGAATTGAAAATTCAGTGGCAAGGAACACCCTACCTTGTTATTAAATTTAAATATTATACTCCCTCTGTCCCTAGATTAACTTCTGACTTTCCTTTTCTGGATGTCTCAACATTAAGTTCATACTATGGTAATATTTGGGCAGTAAAAGACTCTTTTACCAATATGAATAGTAAAACATTTCATTTTCTCTGTCATATCTTTAATGAGCGAATCGAGAGCAAATTTGGATAGTGAATACATAAAGATATCTTGCCTAAAATCCCGTGAGATCAAACTACTAACTTAATTTGTGACAGAAGTGATTTTGAAGAAAGCACGCACTGAATACAATTTACGTAAAATGTGATTTGTATGGGTTAAACGCACAGGTGGTACAAAAACTATGGATATTTACTCTCAAAAAAAACTATGGATATTTAAGCATTATGGTAGTTCAACTATTAAATGAAGCAAATAAGTGCCTTAAGTACATCTAATTGTCTCACGAATCAAGATGAAATCATTTGAAGTTTCTGGTAAAATCATCCGACTTCATAGCGTGAATTTCACGTGCACTCCACAGCAAGATTTATGTATTTAGTTGTTCAGCAAAACTAATGAAGTCATCACAAGTCTAGTGCTATTCTTATATCTTGTGGACTAGCTACATATCCCGTTTCTTTCCTAAATTAGTAGGACTCATGGATCCTATCTGAGCTTGATAAGGATACTGTGTGAATTATTTTTTTGCACATAATAATCATTTCAAGAATGTAGACAGAATTTCAATCTGACAAGTTTTTGGATTGAATTTCATAGGATACCATTGAAATAGTTTAATATGCTCCAGTACTTGTTTGTTTAACTGAATAGCTTAGTAGGGCATAAAATGCTAAAATGGCGGTAGTTGTGGTACCCAATTCGAATATTTGAAAGAGAACAGCGCATTACCGTCTGGGAGCAGATAGGAATTCCAGAGGGTGTGAACCTAGAAACGAATAAGAAGATTAGCAGAATTCAGACGCGTACAAAATGTCTGATTAGAAGTTTGGCTTGCCGCGCCCAGTGGGTTCATAATATAGCTAGAACACCGCCTGATGCCGCTACGTTCCTTGGTTTCACGCCAAAAAAGAATGTGTCTTTGTGAAAATGAAAATGAAAAAAGTGTCTTTATGAAAATGAAATGGTTGGGTAGCTGCCATATCCAGGACTAGTAAACTTGGAATTAGGATAATAAAACAGGGTGATACTATCACCTTAACAGAATCTCACTATATTGAGAAAGTGTTGAAAAGATTTGGAAGTTTGCATTGCTCACCGGTCTCCATTCCTATGAATACTAGCAGAAAATTAGTTCCAAATAGTGGGAATGATGTATCAGGGCTCGAATATGTTAGGGTAATTGGGTGTCTGATGTATGCAATGACTACCACACGACCACATATTGCATTTGCGGTAGGCAAGCTAAGTAGATATATGGCCGTAAAAAAACATAACTTTAAGGGTATGTTTGGCACAACTAACTGAAAAGATACTTTTGTGAGCTTTTTAATAACGGTTAGCTTTTAGTGACTGAAAAGATCTTAAAGAGAAAAGGTGGCAGTTGTTTGGTAAAACGCTGACTATTTGATTTAGTTCGGTTTGGTATACAAACTGTTATGACTAATTAATACTAAAAGTCACGAACTTTTTTCAGATGCTACTCCCTGTAGCATCTCAAAAAAGATCTTTTAAATTTTGAAAAGTTCTTAAAAATTGTCATGTCAAACATATATATAGAAGTTTTTGGAGACTTTTTAAACAGTACAAAAGCTAGAAGGTAGAGACTTATGTTTGCCAAACATAGCCTAAAAGTTTTTCATAAAATAAAAGGTCTTTTTTGAGATGTTACGGGAAGTAGCATCTAAGAAAAGTCTATGACTTTTAGCATTAATTAGTCCTAACACCTTGTATATCAAATAAAATTAAATCAAATTGTTGGCTTTTTACCAAACAGCTACCACATTTTCTTTTTAAGATCTTTTCAGTCACTAAAAGCTAACAGTTACTAAAAAGCTCACAAAAGTATCTTTTTAGCAAGTAGCATTGAACATACCTCAAGTCTGAGACCAGACCAAACTTAAATATACCATAATAGACTTAAACAGATCAGAACAGATCAGATTATCATAATTATAAAATACACAGAGATTAGCCATTTATCATACTAGTTCAAATCATATCAGACCAGATTTTAAAAGATCATATCAGACCAACAAATTTCAATTCAAGTAAAAACATCCTAATGAGTAATTTATCACTCCAGATTATGACCATCACCATTCATTTATTTAACGAGGTTCCACAATACTCATATGAGTCCATAAATCAATTCGTGGTTCGAATAGAGTGTCTAAACTTTAAACTTTCAATCTCTTTAAATTACATAGTACTACATTATTATTAATAATTAGATGAACAAAAAGTGACTATTGTTGTAAAACTAACCATTTAACAAGTGTTAATCGTTCATTCTTGTAATCGGATCACTCATACATTTCTAATCCCTGTAATCAAGAATAGACAGATGACTTGATTTATAAGAAGAAAGATATTCATAGATTATTAAACATATATTTATCATTTTATCCCAATATATATTTTTTGTATTCATCTATCCCAACATAGATATAAATTCTTCCATTAACTCTTTAACGTATCTCTATTGGAAATTCAAAGGTCATTTGTCCCATGTTGTTCGGCAAGGCAAATCCACTTAAGTTACTTAACTGGTTGCTAGGTCACTGTTTGCTATGAATAAACCAGTATAGGGCAAGTCCACCAAATACTTCCTTTTACGCGGGGATTGTAACTACTCCAAATCTTTGGAGTTACGAAGGTGTAACTGACACACATATTTGTTTTTTGGGTTATGCTTTTTGGTAGTTATCTGGCAGTAGGGGGTGTATCGGGATCTAGAAGTTTTCGTGTGTGGGTGGTGCATTGGGATCTAGAAGTCTTTTGTGATGAAAGGACTTGAAAACCATAATTGAAATTACCCAATTTCTTTGGAATTCAATTTATTTCTTGCGGGATTAGGATATTTTTACTTGGATCGTAATTCGTCCCAGATCAGATCAGACCAGATCAGACCAGACCAGATCAGATCAGACCAGACTTGGATAGTTATAAAAATACAAAGAAACCAGACCAGACCAGACCAGACCAGTACAGACCAGACCAGTACAGACCAGACCAGACCAACAAATTACAGTCCAAGTAAAAACATCATTACTTACTTTGGCTTTGGTGCATTCCATGTAATGGGTTTGTGTGGTCCCGAGAATTTGGGTATCCCATCCTTGTGGCCTAACAGAAAAAGTAAACATGTTAATTCTACCTGGGGCGTGGAAGACACTTTGATGCTTTTGTTCAAGGAGGAATAGCCTCTCATCATATTGCAACAGAAACACTCAACGTTTTAGCGAGTTTATTCCATCTTAGTGTCTGACTGTTCATCAACTTTACAAACTTCGGGCATTAAGAAATGTTGGGAGTTGTGACTATATCATAGATTCATAATGAGTATTAATCGTCATCATTACTCCAGTGTCGCAAAAGCTCCCACACCTTCGGTGAGGTAAGAGGGATTGAATGTACGCAATCTTACCCATGTACAAAAGAGAGACGATTTCTGAACGACCCATAATGAAAATCACGCCGAAAATTGTATAGACCGACTACCATTTCATAACAAACAAGCAAAGACAATTAGTAAGCAATTTCGCTTTATTACATCATAATCTGAATCCAAGTTTTTTACTCAATTGCAAATGACGGAATATTAGAACATAGTTTTATTTGAAATTTAGAAGAATGTAAATTTGTTTGTAGTTTTTGTGACTTGTGAGTGCTTGCAAATAGGGATGAACCAGGTCCTGGTCCCGGTTTCAGTTCCAATCCCGGACCGGCCGATCCTGGGTATTAAATGTGAAGATCAGAACCGACGCGGGTTTCAACGAACCCGATTCCGGTCCGGTCTACCCGACCAGTTTCGGCCCGGTTCTAGTCCGGTCCCACCCCAGCCCCTTAAAAGTTGAAAGTTAGAAAGTTGTCAACGCCAAGACCTTAACTTTGTGGATGAACTGAAATTATAAATTTAACGTACTAAAAGACAATAACATCAAAGTGATGATAGCCTAGTCATAACTAATAAGCACCAAGATGTTATTTACAGCCGCATCTTGAATATTGTAGAAAGTCACCCCATGTCATTAGGATAATAAGTGTTGTACCCCCAACCTTTACACCGCCCCGTTTACACCAACACCACCTTTTATTCACATAGACACGCAACACGCACAACAAGACGGATGTCCATAAGAACGAGAATCTTGTTTGCGCATCTTAGGGATAAAAGTTGGTTTACAGATAGCATAGCCCATGTCATCATCTTGTATATTTACAGTTTATACATTCGCAATTAAGATTATTATGATCTCAATGGCAGTTCCAGGCGAGAATCTCGGGAACGATGATCAGAAGCTCTCCACAGGATGCAAGAAATTATGATGTTCAAGGAGGTTCATCTCCCCACCAGCTGCAGGATCAAACTGGCATCTGTAGAAACTGCATATTTCATGCAATTAGCAATTGAAAGACAAACATGGATTCTTCAAGGTATCAAGAATGCAAATTTATAATAAAATAACCAAACTGCAGTCCATGTAAAAGTAGAGGCTTTTCACAGAATTAAAAACAAAAATGTAAATGTAGTTAATAGCATAAAAAGGGGAGAAAGGTAGAGAAGACAAGATAAAAAGAAAGGGTACTTATGTCTTTTGGAGACTAAAAGAAGCAGAACGTGCCAAAAATGAAGAGTGCAACAAGTAATAATACACATAAAAGGAAAGTTGACAAGTCCACAGGCTTTATAAAGATAAATTAATTTAAATATTTAGAAAAACTATTCACAGAATGACTGATATTTTACCCACAAAAACTATTCTCAGCCATACAAAGATTAGTATACCTGCCATCTAAGCCGAGTATGACAACGGTATTCTTTTGGTGTCCAAATGCAACAATGTGCTGTAAACCTTCTTGCAGTCGAAACTGGGCCACAGACCATTCAGAACTGAAATATTTGGGCAGCACACCTACACAAAAAAGAGATGCCAAAAGTGAGATCGCAGGAACTATTATTTTTAGAGCATCAACAATAGTATTCGAATATTTCCTCATATATTAATGGGGCCAAACGCCACGTCAAAGCAAACATCCATACTCTCTGAAACAATCACATTTCACATGTTTTAAAATACATTTAGCATTCAACCATAACTACTTTTTTATATTTGATAAAATTTTAAATATATTAATTATTTTAATTTTGAAGATAAGCATCCAAAGATATTTAATTATGATATTAGCTCACTTATAGTTAACTGACAAGAAATTATTATATGAAAATTAAGTAATGTAATAATAGTTCAGAACTTTTGAATTCATATATCTTATTTATGATCAATAATCTATTCACCATTTTTATATTTGCAATCAAACGTGTGAAATAATAGGGAAGACTAATTCTATATATGAAGATTGAAGAAATGACTGAGTATTAAAGAGTTATCTAGATTTGAACTGGTTTGTTTTTAATACAAGTACATTATTGAGCTGTTGTCTGACAAAAATGTGTCATCTATTTGTGTTTCAGCTCAAGTAAAACCTCCACATAAGAATAACCTTGAGACAAACTATTCTATTATAATTTAGAGGCTATAACTTGATAGAGGAATACGTTAAAAAATTGTTGTGCCCAAAACCATCAATCTTAAACCAAAATAATAACTTTCTAATAGCTTTTAGAAAGAATAAACCTTTGATGAAGGATAGATGTGAAGCAGCTACTGGAGTCGTGATATTTGCATCAGATGAATCACGGCATCTCTCAACTCCCAGAGATCCAGATTCAACCTTAAGGTTGAAAACATGAACTGTTCCTTTATCACTTGAAACAGCTAGCCATTGGGCAGTAGGAGAAAACGAAAGACTGTAAATCTCGGCTCTGTCAGCACCTCTCCTAAGCTACAATGAAGTACATAAGCAATTTACAGTATGAACAATTAAATCCACCTTGTGCAAACTATGTTCATGCGGGTTAATAATAGAATTTATGCACTGGTAAGAATTGCCAGTTTCTGGTTGCAATCTTTAACAGTTTAACCTTTCCAAGATATCCAAAGATATATATATAAGAGAATTAAAGCTAGCTAAGAAACTACTTCACTTAACACTCATACTCATTTGCATTTACTACGGTGACCCACTATGTAAAAGGTGCACTCACAACCCCTGTCAGTCAATAGTTTTCTCTCACAAGACCATCTCTCCCATTCATATAATGTTCTCATTACTTGTTTGTACTCATCAGTGAACTGAGTAGGATGTCCTTGGTATAAACTCTAGAAGAGCAATACCTGGTATTGCATTCTTCTTTGATGGAAGATCAATCACATAAGCACAATACCAAGCATTACCACTTCGAGAGTTCGAGCAAGTAAACTTCTGTGTATTAGCAGTCTACAAAGTCCAAAGTAAGCTAAGTTTGGCAATTTGTGTCCTATGAAGATGATTTATGATAGCCTACATAATTAGATATCGCTTCAAAATTATGTTTCTCATGAAATAACATTGATGTTTGTAATTACTGTGTTTGTTTAAAGGCTGATTTTGCTGATATGGTTACTACATTTATCAGGTCTTTCTAAAACTCACTAAATCCCTTAAAATCCCAATACCCCATGAGGCCATGATTAGTAAGTATATACACATAACAAACTTGAAGCATTTGAGGTAGATTTTTGTCTTTTCCCTAAAACTCAGAAGAGTGTCCTCTCACAGTTCTGTGGTACTCGGTTTCATAGTACACAGTTTTATGGGACACATATTGCATAAGTTTTGTGGTACTCGGTTTCACAGTACACAGTTTTGTGGCACACGTATTGCAGGTCACTCTTTTGGTTCATTTTTGTGTCTATATCACCACACACAACATTTTCTTTCAATAGTATACATGTCTTTTCTTCTACCTAAATAAAGAGTACGGACTGATGATCGAAACATCAGACTAACTGAAAATGTAGACATCTAAGAGAGTAAGTGATGAAATACAACTTCACAAATGCATGTAAAATGTATATATACCTCTTGAAGCAGTGATCCATCTAAAGTATTGAAAACCCTCACAAGAGTCCCCTTGCTACTTGCTGAAGCAAGCAATTTCCCATCGTTAGTTAGGGCAAAAGATGATACTCTCGATTCATGTGCTTCTATAAATTTTGTCCTCTTGGACGCATAGTGTTCAATCCTCAACTGACCCTTTTTCAATCCCGGGCAAACCAGTACCATAGACCCTGACACATGCGAGACCTCACACAATCCTTTTGGGTTCACCACTGTCTCTATCTGATGCAACAACTTCAAATCAGCGAAATTGTACACAAATATCTTCTGCGCCAGAACGACCACAATCCGATCCCTCCTAAGCCTGACAGACTTCACCTCCGAGCGAAAAGACAGCTCCCCTATGCACCTCGACTGATGATCGTCCCAGATCATGACCTTATTCAGAGGATACTGCGGGTCGGGCCCTCCCCCAACAAGGGCCAGAATATTACAACGGAATAGCATCTGAACAACCCCAACTCCACCACCAGCGCCGCCATTGTTGTTAGTGAAATCGCGGCGGAAAATCTCCCTGACAGGATCGCAATTGTAGATACGGAATCCTCGGTCGATCCCAGCAGCAAAGCAGCTCTGGTCCTGGTTGAAGGAGAGGTGGAGAAGGGTAGGGCGAGAGGGGTCAATGATTTGAGAGACCGGGTCTGGGTCAGAACTCTTCATAGTAGCGAGAGAAGAGGTTTCAGAACGATTATCGTCTTCGGCAGAAGCGGTGGTGGAGACAACGTCTGAATCTATGTCGGAGAGGTCAGAGAGAGGGGAGTGGTCGTCGGCCATGAAGATGGATGAAGGACGGCGAGGATTAGGGTGGGGAGGAAGCCAAGGGGAGGAGGACGGTAGTGTAGAGGTCATCGGAAGGGCCCACCGGAAGGAATGATATGGAGGAAATTTGACGATTGCGTGCTGGCAGTGGTCAGGGATTGATGATGGATGGGGGAATCTGTATATATACCGTATTCTGTATTTATAAATAAATGTGCTTTAGAACTAGAATTCTTCTCAAGTTTTGCCAATCTCGCAATCTCACAAGTATTTTACTGGGAATTGATTTCTAAGAGCATACTACTTCAATTAATAAGTTACTTCTAATTCTAATTGTAGCCTTTTAAAATAACCACTCTCTCGTCTAAAATTAGAATAAGTTCTTAAATGTAAAAATTAAATTTATTCTCGATTAAATAATGTAAGTTGTAAAAATAAATCTAATCTAAACTAAAATAGTAGTAATCAGGGCCACACCCCTTAGACACCACGAATTATATCTTACACCCGGATGTATGTGTACACCCGGTAATTTTGTACTACCTCCATTCCTATTTTATCTTCCAACCCACTTTGGCACACAATTTAAGAAAAATGTGTATTGTGTGGTAAAGAGTTGTGCAGACGAGAGAGAAATGTGTAAGAAATGTTGTGAACCACAAATTCTTTACCAAAAAAAGAAAGTGGAAATTTAATTGAAACGGATGAAAAAGGAAAGTTGGAAGTTTATTTATGAACGGAGGGAGTAATTATTTGTTACATTGAGGCTAGTAATTAGGGTATCCCAGTTGTCTTCTCCTTTATACTGTATACGTAATATATATGTATATACGTAACTTTTCTTTTGCCCACTTCTGATTTTGAGCTCCTACTTTTTTAGTGCCTTTTATTATTATTATTTATGTTTTTCATTATTTATTTTTCTTTATTTTCATGCAATTATTTCAAAAAAGTATATAAATATATTGAATGATAATTCAATAAAACATCCTTTTTTCTCACTTTTCCCTAAAAGCTCCGATCTTCTAAATAACTATAAGTATATTGTTTAAATTAAATGTGTATTAATGAGATTTTATAAAATAAACACAATAAAATTGTTAGGTCTAGAATATGGCTGGGAATTATAAATTACTTTTCTTGCTAAAATTGTTATATTTCACGTAGGTTAAAATAATCAATAATTGAGTAAATCTAGTTTGTTTGCCTTGAATATATCATGTGTGTGAATGATATAAATGAATTTTATGTTATGGATAAGTGAGTATAATGTTTAAAACAAATGTGCATTAAAAGAATATAAATATGAGTATTGTGGTAAAGAGAAATGTGCATTGATGCGACATCATAAAATGATCAAAGTAAAATTGGTTAATGTAATCTTCTCAAAATATTTACACATTTATAACAAAGTACTTCCTCTATCTCGCTAAGATAGTCTCATCTTTCTATTTGATTCGTTCCACTAAATTTGTCACATACCAAGTTTAATAAAATTTGTGTGATTTCAAATCATTTCTACTTTACTCTTACTTGATCATTTAAATAACACTCACAATGAACTCACTTTTTCTTAATAATCATACTACTTGCTCATGTTCCAATGTTATTGGAACAGACGTAGTGTGGCTAGTTCTATTAATAGGAATGAGTTTAGTGTGTGTGAATAAGAGTAGTGAGACTTTTGGTACACAACTTTTAATTTTGCCACTTTTGGTCCCCCGAGTATTGTGTCAGTGACACTTTTGGTACACGGCTTTTAATTTTTCCATTTTTAGTCCTCGACTATTGTTCGTGAGACACTTTTAGTCCTCTACTTTCAAGTTTCCCACATTTAGTCCTTTGAGTATTATCAAATTGACACTTTTAGTCCTTCTACTATGATTTTGACACAATAAGTGGAGGACTAAAAATGTCTCTATAGCAATAGTTGAAGGACCAAAAGTGTCACTTCTACAAAAGTCGAAGGACTAAATACGGAAATTTTCAAAGACGGATACCAAAAGTGTCTCCCGCACAATAGTCGAGGACTAAAAGTGGAAAAATTAAAAGTCGAGTACTAAAAGTGTCACTGACACAATAGTCGAGGGACTAAAAGTGGCAAAAACTCGTGTGAATAATTAAAATGAGTTTATTGGTATACTAAAATGACTATATTGATTATAATAAATGTATTATGAGTGAATCATATTAAAAATGAGTTTTATTTTAAACTCAAATAAGTAAAGCGTTTAAAAAGATTGAACATATATACACAAATGAGCTTTTCAATTTTTGAAAACTCATTTTTTAAGTTATGTTTGTCCATTTAGTACTTTTGTTGTGCTCATTTTAAAATGTTTATCAATGCATGTTTCAAAAGTCTCATATTACATTAGATTCACATAAAATTTGATTATAGACACGAGACTACAAATCATGATACTCAATCGCACGATTCTAATATTCAATAACGGAGGTTCGATGCTCACTGAAAATGTCTTGATGGTCAACGAACAAAACTTATAATTTTCATATCAATACTCATCTTGTAAGTTATATATGCTCATTTGTATATGTCTGATGCTCATTAAAAAATCATTAATGCCCACTTAACATAAATCGTGATTTCCATCGATCTCAATAGAGAATGTTTGATGCTCAATGAAAATGTGTAATGTTCAACTAACAAAACTTACGATTTTCATATCAATTCGTATTTTGTAAGTTACGTATGCTCATCTAGTATATATTGATCTTATGCTCATTTTGTAAATGTCATATCAATGCATTTTAAAAGTACTATTCTACATTCGATTCACATATTGAAATTCATAGGAGTTGATTATAAATATAATGTAATAAGTTTTTGTAGAAGTTATGAAGCAGAGATCACGATTCTGAATATTAGACTCCTAATACTCAACATAATAGGTTTGTTGCTCATTAACAGTTCATTAATGCTCATTCACCAGAAATCGTGATTTTCATGTCAATAGCGGATGTTTGATGCTCAATTAAAATGTCGTGATGTTCAGCTAACAAACCTTACGATTTTCATATCAATGTGCACTTTGTAAGCTATGTATGCTCATTTGGTGCTGATGTTATTCTTATTTTTTAATTGTTATATCAATGCATATTTCAAAAGTATCATATTAAATTAGACTCGCATATTGAAATTAATTGGAGTGTATTATAGATATAATTTAATAAGTTTTTATAAAAGAAAAAATAAGAAAAAGAAAAAAAGAAGAAGATATGAAGCAGGGGTCGTGATAATCATTGTTAATCTCTTAAATACTCAATAAAATAGGTCTGATGCTCATTAAAAATACAATATTGCTCATTTAGCGGAAGCCGTGATTTTTCGCTTAAATTACAAAAATGCTACCAAATTCTTTTTGGCCTGTATCAGCTATTGGACTGTCTTCCTTAGTTGGGCCGGGTGTACGTACACCCGGATGTACCGTATAGGCACTCCTTAGACACAAAACTATTATAGGGAGTAGAATAAAAAATATTATAAAATGACATATTTATTCTTAAAAAATATTATATTATATACATGTAAAATATTTAATATTAGAATAGTCAATCTAGGCAAATTTGATATATTGGTATAAAGATATTTGTTTTGGAATAAAAAACCTTGGATAAATTGAAAAATAATTTAGGTTGAGGGAGCATACCAATCATTATCCATTCATATGTAGATGCTATAAACATCATTTAGTAGGTAATTGATCCATACATATAAAGTTTAGTATGGTATTAGAACATTGGCACATAGTGATAAAAAGGGAATGAATAAGATGAATGACAATGGGCTGCATGATAGACTGAAAATTTTAGAGTTGACCACTTTGGGTCCTCACTGAAAACATCGCTTCATAATTCAAAAAAAAAGGTGACACTCCATCCTTGAGGGCCCCCTCAATCTCGACCGAACGATATGTTGAAAGAATGTAAATTGAATTATAATCCCAATGTGACAGATAGAGAGTGTGACTCTGTTCTCGATACTTGTAGAGGTCTTATGCATATTTTAACATAATAATCTCTCATCGCACTCACTCGTTACCGGAGCTATGCCCACCGGTATCACTCCATAATTCGTACTTTATCTTTGTGCACCAAGTCTTGAATTCTTTTATTTTGGAACACTCACTTGCACCCCACCACATTTGGGTGGAAAATGCAAAAAGAAGCTCCTTGGTGCTATTGAGTAGATGTATCGTACACATAACTCGTAGCCAAGTAGGATTACTTAAAACAGTATATATTTATAGTTACTAAGATCATTTGGAGTGGTGAGAGAGTCTAAATGTCAAAAATGTATTCAGTTCATGTGAAAACAGTGTTTTGACTCTTATTTCTCTGCATTCCATCACCGTCAATAAAATACACTCTGCACATTTTTTACATATCAATTTAGTAAAACATTAATTAAATTATTATAAGTAATGTTTTTCCTTTTATTTTTTCTCTTATTAATTATAAAATAAAATAGACACATTTCGATGTAAAAAAACAAATTTCATTAATATTTTTTTTTTACGTTTTCGATGAAGTGAGTTCAAACACATTGGAGCATTGGATTCTCTTCTCAAGTTGTGTGTCGATCCATAGCACATTGGATTCCCTTTTCACCTTGTTGTGTGTATTCATATCACATTGGATTCTCTTTTCCATTATGTGTGTCATTCATATCACATTATATGACATTGAATTCTCTTTTCCACTATGTGTGTCCTTTCATAGCACATTGGATGCTATTCTCCACTTGGTGTATCCAAACATAATAAATTGGATGTATCCTCCACTTGGTGTGAGCATCAAAGAACTATATTACTATAAATACATGGTCTCACTTGACATTGGAGTCACACACCTCATCTTTACTTCTCCTATTTTTAAGTATTCTACTGCAAGACCAAATAAAATCATGAGTTTTTTTCCCGCATTTTACAAATTCATCAATGAAGATGAAGATGAAGAAGCCTATTCCGACCGCATGCGCATGGCTTTGATGGCTTCTTTGGTTGCAACCAGCCCCAATAGCCGTGAGTACATGGACCGTGGTTGAGAAGCTGAACAACGTTTATTGACGGATGATTACTGGAATCCAAATCCACATACAACGCACTTATCTTCCGACGCCGTTATCGCATGCAACCAGCTTTGTTCGATCAAATCATGAAAGATGTCATGGCTTTCGATCCGTATTTTCTGAGTACAGTAGATGCAGCAAACAAGGTATATTTTTCTCCTCAACAAAAACTCACTAGTGCGATATTTATGCTCGCCAATGGTTGCTCGACTGATTCATTAGATCAGTTATGTCATTTGAGTGAGATGACCACACTATTGTGCATGAACAAATTTTGTAGAGCAATCATTAGTGTGTATGGTTCTTGGTACCTACGAACCCCTAACCCTGGGGATCTGCACCGTCTTCTTGAAAAGGCCTCAAAGAGAGGCTTTCTTGGGATGATTGGGTCAATTGATTGCATGCATTGGGAGTGGAAAAACTGTCCTACATCTTGGGCCGGTCAGTACACCGGGTACAAAAGAAAACCAACAATTGTGCTCGAAAATGATACGTGAATTCGGCCCGTGGAACGTCACAATTTTGCGATTGGTGATTGATGATCTTGAAACGAGACTCAATTGAATCCCGACTTCGTGGAACGTCACAATTTTGCGAAAATGATACGTGAATTCGGCCCCAAAAACTCTCCCCAGTTGATTTATGCCTATCGCACCATCTTCGGATATGCTTACCCAAGCGTTGCATAGAGCAACATCCTCACTAACACTCCAATTAGCCTCTTCTTGAGGAAGACATCACAAAAATTTAGATAGTAAAGGAAATATGAAGAATGAGATAAATGAGAGATGTGTGATTAAAATATGAAGGAATGAAGTGTTTATATTGGATTTTCGAACAAAATATTAATTAAAAATAATGGAAAAATAAAATAAATTATTTTAACCGTTGGATTTTAATTTCAGCCATTGGATCAATTTTCTTCCCGTTCAAACAATGTCCAAATCATCACAACTGTTGGATCTACCAATATTTTAAAAAATGAGTGCTCTGTGACATCCGCACGAAGTCAACCTAACATCATCACCCTAAACATTTCCTGCGCACATCCCAAATAACCACATGGCCCACTTGCCTTTTTCCCGTTTTCCCCTCTGTGCATCACATGTGCTGCCCCCATCCCTTCCCTTTTTTGTAGCCTCCCTCCTTCCACACCCTTCATATATATCCCTCCATCCTCTTCTTCATTTTTACTCCCCCCATCTAGCCAACCACAACAATGATTTATGAGTTCAAAAATTCCACTTTTAACATTTTGGATTTCTAATACATCACCACTCCAAATCATCTAATTGGGTTTAAAGGCATTATTTACAGTGAGTAGTAATACCCTTTGGTGGAGGGGTGTAGGAGTCAAAACTAACATGAGGGGTTAGTGGGTGTAATAGTAGGATGCAAGTTGGGAATGATTAACCAGTTAGAGTCTAGGGGGTCAAATGGTCAATTAACAATGTAGGAGATTGAGTTTGGGCAGGGCCGGCCCCGAAAAGATGGGCCCTGTTCCACATTAAAAAATGGTTCTTTCTTTCCAAATTTCCAACAACGCTAATTTGTACTAAAATACAAGTTACTAATTAACCAAAAAATATGATGATGAATTTATCGAGAGCTCTTATTTTAAACAACGTTAACTTTTTGAGTCTTTTTTTCTTATTGAGTTTCTTAAATCCGGATGAGTATTGCTTTGAACACATAATTACTACGAATTATTAAAATCCTCCACTAATCTTCTACAAGTTTACAAATTGATTTAAGTTGAAATTCAGTTTAGATTTTGAGTGAAACCAAAAAACACTATAATTAAAAACCTAATAAAAACATACGTATACCAATTTCTTAATTGTTAAATATTTAAATACAATTATTATCAATTCAATTACTTAATAACTTCAATAAATAAACAAGTTAAAATCTCCTCAATTACAACAAAAAAGCTAAGATAAAATTCAGAAAATCGTGTGCTTAAGGCTTAGTCAGTTACCAAGTATGGAGGCAGACAGGCGGTGAGCCTGTGACTCAATGAGGCGATTAGGACTTAGGAGAACATGCAGACAGAAGGTGAACAAGCCGGTGAGGCCTGGAACGGCCGAACATGTGGACTCCTGGTCTTGGAAGCGAGGCGTGATGGCGGCGAAAGAAGTCGTCCGTCGAATCCTCTGTCCAGTCGGTCGCCCCTGTCCTTTAGCCCCTTGAAGAGAATATGAAACCCCTAATCTTAACATCCCTATATGACCTACGAAAAGGGAAACACAAACCAAGAGCTGTGGTTCCGTTCATCATTTGCACAACCGAAGAGTTGAAAAAGCTGAAAGGAAACCCCTAATCTTTACATCATCGACGTCAAGCTTGGGGATGAAAATCCAGCTCTATGACCGGCGCTCACTGTAAAAAGTGTCCGCAAGTTTCATTGATTTTCAAGATGGAAAGTAAGGGTGTCCCCGACACGGATTTTAAATGATTTTAAAGGATCGTAGATTCTATGAATTTTAATGGAATTCTACAAATTCCACGACATTCATATGGAATTCTATGGAATTATATGGATTGCAATGTATTTTAATAGATTTTAAATACAGGCCGGTGCACCCTACCCTAAATCCTAATTCCCAACCCCACACCTGTGAACGCTCCAACAACGAAATCGGGCCCACCATCTTTTCCGGTTATGTACCACGAACGGCAACCTTTCTTCTCCTAAAAATTCTAAAGGTACACACTTTTTTGCGTACACACTTTATACACATGTCTGTGTAATTTTTTTTTTATGTCTGTACAGACATAAAAAAAACCTTACACAGATACGTGGAAAAAGTGTGTAAACAAAAAATGTGTACCCCAAGTCCAAGTCTTCTTCTCCGGTCGGAAATCAATTTCAAAATCCTGCCAGGTCTTCTTTTGGACAATGGCTACTTCACACCCCACATCAATTTCCGGCAGAATCGGCATCACCAAATTCGTCGCCGGTTCTCCTTTTCCCAGGGATTGTTCAAAATAAAATTTAGGCTTGGTTTTGCTGTGAATATATTGCTACTAGACTATCAATGCCCTGGTGAAGCTTCTGTCGTAGACGCCTGTTGAATTCCACGCCGTCATATATGGGTAATTGTTTCCAATTCAAACAAGATTCGCCAAGTGGTTTGATTTCCACATAGATCTGCTCTCTCCCTTGGAGGAAGAAGGTTTGAAGACAGTATGTGAGGAGACGTATGAACTGGAATGAATGAGAATTGGCGGGGGAAGGGGGAGTTGTGAAGAAGCATTAGAGAGTGGCGTATGAACGGGAATGAATGACTACAAATCCGAGAGGTGAGGGCAAGAGAACAGGTGGAATGGATTAGCGTTATTTTTTAATACCCAATTCCATTAAAATCAACTGAAATCCAAATGAAAGAAATCCATTAAATGTTTGAGGATATCCGGATTTTAATAGATTCTATAGAAATCTAAGTTGAGGACACCTGGATTTTGATGGAATTCTAAACTCCATTAGAAACTTCTAAAATCCGGTCATGTGGATTAAAATCTTCTATTAGAATCGTATAATATATGTTTCGAATATAATGTTTGTTCTCCCTTATGAAATAAACTCATTCACTCTCCTTGAATTAAAAGAAGGACATGTCATATGCTTGCTTGGTGGTTAACGGCACGACAAATTAATCGTGGGATCGGCCCACATTTTTACTGGATCCCACCTTTTTCTTTTTTTACTTTCCGGGCCGATCATTATTTCTTTTTTTCATTTTTTTCTTTTCTTCGATTCTTTTTCTTTTCTATCAAATTAAAATACTAAAATTTAATTACAAATTTACTTTTCTTTATCTTCAACTTAAATTATAATTGAATCTATTTTTTTTTATTTTTTATCAATACATAACAAAAAGTTCATCAATCTAAATAAAATAAGTATATACGAAGTATATTACATTTCATATTCATACACTATTTTTATTTCTCAATATTGTTTATATTCATACACTTTTTCTTTACCATATTATTACGAAATTTTATTAAGTCTCATAAAATAAGTATATTGTATTTCATATATAATCATACAATTATTCTACTTTTCTTTATCTTCAACTGAAATTACAATAGAATATATATTTTCTGTAATATTTTTATATTTCATATTCATAACTTTTTTTCTATAATATAAATCTTATCTCTTTGCAAAAAAATATACGGAGTATTTCTTATATCTTTGATATGTTTTAGTGTTTTTAAGACATTAAAAATGATTATTTCAATTTAAATTTCATAAAACATGAAATTATATTACATATTTCATACGTGTGAGTTATGTTTATAGACAATTTCTGGAATTACATTTAATGGTATATGGAGTCACATCTACTTATGGATGAGTTGCATCTTCCTATGCGCGAGTTACATTTGAACTTGCCTCAACAAGTTACATTTTGCATAGAGCTAAATAAGATTCTCCATCAACGCGAGTTACATTTTTCATAGCACGAGTTACATCACAAAATAAACTCTAGCTATTGAAACAAAAAAATCAATTTTTTCAAACAACAATGATTTTTTTTTTTTTGGCAAAAAAAACAGTTTTTGGCAAAAAAAATGATTTTTTGGCAAACAAAAATGATTTTTTTGGCAAAAAAAACATATTTTTCTTTGAAACATGTTTATGGCCTTAAATACTAAAAACAAAACATATTAACTATTTACATAATTTAATTTGAGCAATTAGACTCCTTGTTTTCATTGTTTACATTTGATAATATATGGAAGCTACATCTTTTTATGCGCGAATTACATCATTTTTATGCGTGAGTTACATCTTCATATACACGAGTTACATTTACACTTGTCTTAACAAGTTACATTTTGCATACACCTAAGTTAGATTTTCTATCAACGCGAGTTACATTTAAACTTGTCTTAACATGAGTTACATCACAACATAAAGCTCTTCTATTGAAACAAAAGAATAAGTTTTTGCAACAAAAAATATTTTTTTTGGTAAAAAATGATTTATTTAGCAAAACAAGTGTTTTTTTTAAAAAACATTTTAATGAACTTAATATTAAAAAAAGAACATATTCACTATTTAAAAAAGGCAGGTGCTATCGAGGAAAAAAATAACTATTTTTGCAAAAAACAAATTGGCGAAAAAAATGATTTTTTTGCCCAATAAAATGATTTAAAAATAATAATTATGGCCTTAATATTAAAAAAACATATTCACTATATATGTAAAGTAATTGAGCAATTAGACTCCTTGTTTTCATTGAAAATAATGTTTTCTTTCTTATAATCCGTATTAGACAAGTTACATTTTCACTTGTCTGCAGTTACATTTCTTATCAATGTGAGTTACAATTTTTTACACGCGAGTTACATCATTCTTTTACTGCAAAATGTAAAAAACAAAAAAAAAAGTTACTGTTCACCCGCGTGAACAATAACATGCGTTTTTATCTGAAGGAGCAGCATGCTCACGGTGGGCTACTCCCACGATATACGAACTGGTGGTTAACCATATACATGAAAGGGAGCTTTACCGTGTAAAGTATGTAATTGAATTTTTTAAATGGGCTGATGGGGTGGATTGAAGCTTATTTAGGTTTAGGGACGAAATTGATCAAATTGAATGAGTTCAGGGGCCTATTTGACCCTTTTGCCTTTATTCTAAGATGATACTTCACTCTAATCACACACACTAAACATACTAGCTACAATGAAGATGATAGTACGAGTTTGGTAGTATTTCTTCCAAACCATAATAAACTGAACTGAAACGAAACCGATAAAAACCGAACAAAACCGAACCCAACTAAATAAATTCAAAAAATCCATATTTTATTATAAATTAACAAATCCAAACCGAACTAAACTGAACCGAACCAAACCGAAAAATAGTATGATTTTTGTCTGGTAATAATTCTCTCAACCCGTTCCAAACCGAACTGAATCGAAACCGATAAAACCGAACTGAAAATAGATATGCGCAACCCTAGTGCCAAATCATAAGCTCCCTTTGCCACAATACTAGGAGATGTGTCGATAGACTCGTTGCCACAACTCCCCTAACACTTGTGGAGCGATGTAACTAACCACTCACCTTCTGGTATGGTTCAATCATCATGGACAGTCTCAAGAGGGTCATGAGAAGTCTACTGATGGCTGATATATCTTCTCTTAACGTCGTTCGATCTTGAGGACTTAAGTGAGCGAGGGTGGGCATTTTCATGACATATTAGGGCATTCGACCCATTTGAGCTTTATGGCTCACTAGCTCTTTGGAGCAGTACATGCCCTTGGCGATTTGGGTCGACCACTATGGTGTCGAGCCAATATCCCAACACACACAGGATGATGTTTAAATAAGAAGAAGCTTTAGGTGAGAAACAAAAATGAATCTCAACTGTTGCATTATTCTATATTACAGTAGGAGGTTCATGCTGCACTAAAATATGTCATTATGCACAATTGCGTTTTCATAAATACTTTTGAAAAATTCGTGCTACACTTCTCAAGTGCAACATGAAGTTGTTCTAGTGCAACCTCATCAAATCCTAGTGCAATACAAAGTTGTTTTAGTGCAACATCGCAAATTTTAAATCCTGATGTAATAAAAAACTTGTTTTAGTGCAATGTTGCAAATCCAACAATTGATATTCATTCTTATTTCTCACATTAGATACAATTCTCACATGAACACACCCACACACACACAATTTGATTCAAATGAGAACATGATCTAAGGAGAGAAATGATAATGATTTTGGATTCTAGAGCATTGTATTTGGGTTATTGATGGACTCGGGCCGGGCCTAGGCCCGGTCGGGCCGCCGGTTTGTATGACATGGGCCCAGGACCGGCCCGAGGGTTGGACGGATCCAGTTCGGGCCGGGCCACCCGCCCAGGTCACGGGTCGGGTCCGGTTAATTTTTTTTATATATAATTTATATTTTATAGTTTATAGTTTTATACGAGTATTAAAAACAAACTTCAAGTGCATTTATTTGAAATGAAATAGGAACTACATTTGAAAATTAAAACAAACTTTAAGAGATAAACATTTTGAAAATTGTAATCAATCGGAACTTCCCGCACCTCCCGATCCTTTGGCTTTGTCACATGACTTCATATGCTTGATTGCCATCCCGTATCCGCCTGAAACCCCCATGCTACATTTTTTCTCGCACCATTTGCAAATTGCGTACCACATCTCGGTCTTCGGGTCCTTCTGCTTATCAAAATTATACCGTATAATGACATCTTGATTTTCCATCTTAACTTCTTAAGTATAAACTATAAAGTAGATATATAAATAATAAATATAATATATTGGAGAATAAGAGAATTAGAGAGTAGAGAGTTAAGAATAGGATTTAGGAAGAATTGGAGAAGAGATATGAAAAAATATTTAAGATTAGGAGTATTTATAGGTTTTTTTACCCCCCACCCCCCACCACCCCCCCACCACCCAACCCCCCGGACCCCCCCTGCACCCCACCCAACGACTATATAGCCGTTTGGGTTGTCCCCAACCCACCCCCAACGGCTAGTAGCCCAATTCAAAAAAAAAAATTTAAAAACCAGACCGCCCGGACCCGGGCCCGGGCCGGGTCACATTTATCCGGCACCGTGCCCGCCCCGCCCATTCCCACCGGTTCGGGTCCACACCCAGTCCCGGACCGCCCGACCGGGCCGGTCCCGGGCCCGCACAGTACCGGGCCGGGCCGGGTCACGGGTCGGGTGGCCCGAACCGAATCCACCCCTAATTTGGGTGTCGTGCATTATGTGATGCAGAAATGTGCACTGTCATAAATCACAAAATGTGTGTTTGACATGTGCACGGTTTAAACACAAGTGTGCACATTTGAACTTTGCATTATTTTTGCTATAAATGCGCACCTCCATGAACTATAATGTGCAACATTTTAGATCGTTCTCATTTATCAAGAGAAGAAGTATTCTCACCGAAACCAGACCCTATATTGAGGGCACATAAATATAGATCAGAATAAAAGATCAAAAAAGATGCAAGTGCTAACTACAGAATCAATGCTTTAGAAGGGATATAACTATACAAGGTAACTAATTAGTAACATTAACAAAATGATTCTTTTTAATATCCATCAAGATGAACTATGAGTAGCGCTCTAAATGATTTATAATTTTCATCAATATATGCGTTAAGTTAAGGGTGGGGTGGGGGTGGGAGGATAAGATGGAAATCTCAGGTAAGAAACTTGTGCTATTTTAAGGGGGAAACTTAGTTAAGTTCCAATCATATTTACGTAAACATCAGTAGAGCCTCTACTTTCCAGGTCCAAGTTCTTTGGAAAGATCTCTGACCAGGCTGAATTGCATAGTATTATGCCACGGGAATAATGTTCGAGTCACTGGAAGTTTCCTTCGGAGGTCCTGCAAATTTCACAGCATTAAGCTCATATAAAGAACTGCATATCCCGAAGTAGTTTGGATTACGCTGATGGAGATGAAAAAGTGCATACATTTTTAATATAAAAATTCTGAGCCTAGCCCCTAATTTGAATACAACATTTTTACAGGTTCTGAATTCATAAAATACCTTGAAAGTGGTATCGGACAACTTTAGATAGGATTTCTGGCAGACAAGGAGTATGTCAGTAGATACTCTGAAAAGAAAGTTGAGTGGAAGAGAAATAAGGCTAGCTCACACACCTGAAGAGAAGTCAGATACTCAGTTTCATGCTGTCGAATAATGTGGACCAATGACAGTGCAGTGTCATCTGCAGACTAATAATAACACATATGACATATCAAGTCAGTTGAGCTCAACAACAACAACATCCAACCCTTACTCCCAAAAGATTTATCAAGTCAGTTGAAGTCTCAACTAAAATTAGACCATGAGGATGATGTATTATGTATTCTCCTAGATGCATATATTATGCTGAGCACCAAATTTCCATTTCCTTTTTGGCATTTTAATCATATTTATTGATGATGAGGAATGCAAGAGGTCTTCTGCAAGATCAGTGCCAGTTTTTCTTATTTAAGTATGGTTTCACATTACCTGAATTACTGTTGTATCCCTACATTCATGGTTTGCATCGAACTGGACATTTCCCTCTTCAAAGTAGTGCGCTCCAACCTGAAGCAAATGAGAACATGTTAGCAAGCACCATGACTTTTATTTGGATACTGTCTTATTGGGGACCATCCTTAATTTCAAATGGAGTGATCAAAATACAAAATTGGTTTTTGAATAAAAAACAATCTGTGAATATTATCACATTTGCATAAAAAATCATACCTGCATTCTCCCTTTGATTTCCACCATTTGCAGATCATCTTTAAACTCAACATTCCATATCGATCGCCAGCTACCATTGCTACAAAATAGGGAAAAAGACATCAGATTCGATTAGGAAACTAGACATATTAGACACTTTAATGGGCTTAATATGCACAAAATAATTGCATATCTTTTTGGGACATTGTGCAGGTTCATGAACTAACTTGTGGTATTATGAAGGAAGCATCGGCTTGGGACTTACTTCGCATGTTTATTTGGCTTATTTTTTTCATGAACGGTACTCAAGAATATACATACTGAATAAATGCTTAAGGAAATTAATAGGAACGTCAATTTCTCAAGAAGTGTAGCTCAATTGATATTCAAGACAGACATCAACTCTCACCAGGGAACACTCATGACAGGGAAATGGATATCAAAGCAAAAGGCATAATTATTGATGATAATAAATCCGAAATATTCACAGCCAGATTATGGATAGGATTTTCAAGTTTTGAATAGGAAAGCACAATCCTGCTAAAGAATGAAATTTTTGTATTTAAGTGGCAAAGAAGAAAAATGATCGCTTTTCCTAAAAGCACACATCCATTTACAACCAGGGAGCATCACTAAAATAAAACTAGGGTTTCAACCTGCCATAGTGTGAAGAAAGTAACAAACTATGCTCCATAAGAATTGACTAATCAACATACTAAGCTAAATACTCACGAAATGCCAATAAGCGCCATTACATGTACAAAACTTCAGCGAAAATTACTAATTAGGGATTAGGAACAGATATACCCTTGAATTACACGTCATAGAACATAAATACCCCTCAACTTCTTTTGTCACTATTAAATGCAAAATTTTTAAGTGTTTTTCCACCAAAATAAAACTTATTTACACGAATGTGACTAATAGTTACTACATTATAGTATCATGGTCACTTAAGTTTAAAAATTGAACATAAGTTACTATGATTAAGTTACTACTATAGTCACTAGTGACTAGTCACATTTTTGTAGACAATCTATACTTTAATCATAAATATGTAATTATTTCATTTTTTAAAGCTGAACAAGTATGCACTAAAACTATGTATGAGAGAGCATATATGCCCCTTAGGCCTCAACTATTGGACATTAGGGCATATGTTTTCATGAACAGTACTAAAGAATATACCGTCAATAGTTTAATCTGCTAAGGGAATTTCAAAGGAACATCAGTTTATCTTGATGTGTATCTGAGTACCGTTCATGAGTACTGTGCACTTGAACTATATATGAGAGAACATATATACCCCTCAACTATTGGATATAAGAGCATATTTGTTCCAACTTTACAACTTTTGTGTTTACCTGTTCCAAAAGAAAGTTGAGGCTATATTTGTTCTTTAACATATAGTTCAGGGGCATATCTCTTCTTTCTCTAGCAGAAATTATGATAAACATGCTGTCCATTAGTTTTGGAATGTGATAATCATAACATACCAAAAATTTTGAGGGCTGTGTCTAGCAGCTGAAATCACCACAACAAGCTCAAAATTATATCCTTGATCCTCCACATCCTTACCTTTTGTACAGTACACTGCAAAGACCCCTTTTGGATATGCTTCACAGACATACTTCATTACTTCTGCATCTAAGGCACATCTGACGAACATACATGGTGACATCAGATGAAACTTGGCAAATGAAATGAAAAAGTACAGTTTTAATTTGCAAAAAATGAGCAGCAATGGGGAATGACGGAACATCATTGGTCACGGATATACTTCATTGAACTGACTTAACTGCAACAGTTTAAAAAGCTTACTAGTAAACATCAAGCAGTTACAAAGTACCTGTAATCTTCCACATATGCCGATGGAAGTTCTTCATCACGTGCTGGTCTAACCTCTTTACATACCTAAATATGTTATAGAGCATCAGCATAAAAATAAAAACATCGTCTGGTAAATTACACATCAGAGATGTATTAGTATTATTGAAAGAGAAATGGGTGATAGCATAAAATGCTTGTTCTAAGGATCATGAGGGTGGTATTTGGTAATGAACTTGTTATGTCAAGAAACAATATCTTTACTCACAATAGTCCACCACTAAGGCATTGATAAGCGTAAAGAGGTGAGGGACAAAGCGGAACACTCTATTTTTTTGCAATGAACAAAAAAGCAAAGGTAGAAAAGGTACAAGAGTCAATAAAGAATACGCAAAAAAAAAAAGATTTCTCCAAGAAGATTCATATCCAAAGTTAATAGAGCACATAGTTACAAGAGCTATTAATTTTGACAAACTGGCTACCTCATTTCAGCAACCAGTGAGGCTATTTATGACCCTTGTTCATCAAACAAAGAAGGAAAAAATGGCAGGAAAGGGCAAAATGGCATGAAGCATGAGGAATATTTGTGGCCCAATTGTCTACGAGTATGACGCTAATACATGCACCTCTATCTTCCCATGAGTATATGTTAATTTTGAAGGAATTCAATGATGCTTCCAGCTTCTTTTCTCCACCGTAAGATGCTGTGTTTCTATATTGCCAACCACCAGAAAGTAGCTTTGTTAACAAGAAAGAGGTAGGAATTGGCCCTTAGGGATTAACCCGCAGAGGCACAGACAGCATCTAATGTGTCCAACTTATCCTGGACCACAAGTCCACAACCTTAGCTCACTCCTCTGGAATCAGTGCATGCATGGATTTGTTTGGCCAGATATGCATAGGGCTACACAGTTGTTTGCATAGTGAGCAAAGGGCCTTTGTTAGGTAGGAGATAGGAGTACTCTTGGTGTGGCAACTGGAAAGTACCGCCATGAGGAGGTGTTGTGGTGTACTGCAATCACACGAAGCTGCAGACCAATCGTTGCACAGAGATGATGCACACTAGATACGATCTAGTGTAAATATAGATGATGCACTACAGACCAAACGGCAGTAGACACACTTTGAAGTAGAAGTTATGATCTTATGTTGCTTTATTTTTATTTAACGAAAAAATACGATTATCAGTCATTTAGACATAATGTTAATATAGTTATTTTGCTCAATTATACCTCATTGTTATTTATTATGAAGGGATACTCTATTAAAATCAATGCACGAAGAAGTCTGACCCCAAGAGGGACCTAGGGAGTTCTGGGAAGTCAAGAAAACCCAGCCACAAATCCAAGTAAGATCTCTCTTCTTAATAACAGTTATACTTGAAACAAGCGGATTGGTACTCAATAATATAGGTGTTTGGTGCATTTTATTACCCCTTCCCATAATCAAGCAGTATCATCGAAAACCAAATAGTCATTGTATTCTGCCCTACTGATTTTTTTCTTGGTTTGTGTACAATCTTTGTGGATGATTAAGTTCTCTTTCTTGTAAAAAATCTGCCTTTAGGATGTTTAAGTTATACTTGAAACAAGCAGTTTGGTACACAATAATAGACCCTGACATATATGTTCTTGCGGTAGATGGCAGTATATAATTCTCAATGTCTCATACTGTGCAACAACCTTATTCACATTAATTGAACATTTAGAAAATTGCTTAGTGACATGCACAGTGTCTTATAATTGCAGCACCATGAGGGTGCAGTTCCCATAAAAAAGAGTGTTTATGTTTGCTTCTACTTTTGAGAAGTGATTAATTTTAGAGATTATATGAAAAGTGATTATTTTCCATCATTTGCAATGGTGCCAAAGATTCACTATTTTTGGCTTGAGAATATGATGGAATAAAGCAAAATGGCCCACTAAACTGTCGGTGCTTCTTTGTTATGAAGCAACAATCAGTTCATGTAATTTTGAACGTGATTTTCACTATGGGTCATTCGGAAACAGTCTCTTTGTGCTTTAGTACAGGGGTAAAACTGCGTACATCCGACCCCCTTACCCTACCGACTACTGTAGGTGGGAGCCTTTGCGGCACTGGGGTAATGATAATTATAATGATGATATGAAAAGTGATTAATAGTAAAAGTTGGTAGTGTTTAAAAAATGATTTTGAAAAAATAAAAAGTTAAGTATTTGGTAAAAAAGTACTTATTGGATTATAGAAAACGTGAAAAGCAGTTTAAAGTACCCCTCCACCTACTTCCAGTTTTAAGCTTTGAAGTGCTCAATTTAAGGAGAAGGATTTTTTTAGAACACTATTTTTAACTTATATAAAGCTAAAAGCTGAAAAAATCTTTTTTAAGCAATGAAAGCACTCCTTAAGTGGTATTGGATACCTTTGCTTGTGAGAATACATAAGTAAAGGACTCACAAGGGGAAATCTTCATCTGCAGCCAACATATTAGGTAACAAAAGTGTCCAATAAAAGGAACCACCTGTCCTAGTTTTTCCAAAGTTGGTATGAGATAACTACTTAAGTACTTATAACAGTATAAGGCCTTACTTTGCAATAACTTGGGAATTAATCCCATATAAACTTTTTACTTTTACTTTTGCTGCTAAAAACAATTGAATTACATGTTTGTCATCGAGAATTCAATAGTCCAAGACAGGAAGTTATTTTATCCATAACAACTTCCAATTACTAACCCATCAAAAGTTCCTTTATTATTAATCTCCTTATTTTATTCTTTCTCATATTGGACATAGTATTCTTGTACAAGCATCTGAGAAAGTAGGCCAACAAATTGGAGATCGTTTGTAATTTTTTTAAGTATTATTTGAGGTTTGGTAATCTTGAATAAACAACATCATGGCAAGTAGAAATTGAAGAACCTACAGTGAGATTCTAGAAATAAATCAATAATCAGTTGGCTTCCCAACTCGTTTAACTTGCAATGCCTTGAAAGTATGTTTCCGAACAGACAATGAACTTCAAGATCTGATCAAAATTGATATGTTCATATTCCATGATTTTCATGTCGGTCTTGCAATATCAATCGTGTAATGGAATGGAAATTTGCAGATATCTACATTCATCACTGCCTCGTGCAATTTTCCATGCATGCAGAAATAATTATAAATTATTTCTTATAAAGTTTTAGAATTTTCATCTCTCCGATCTTTCTTGAGGGTTGCAAACTTGCAACAAGAGGGCATCTGACGTAAAACAATATCACTATGCTCTTTAAGAGCTTATAGTGTTAATTCATTTTTACATTTGATTGGCACTATAAATTTAATGCCATTGACTCGAACGAGTGGGCCGGTGATATAGATGATGATCTAATTCAAGTACATTGACGTTAAGAAAATGAAAAAATAACTCACTTGCTTGAGATGATCAACTATTGCAACCTGAGCAGTCCTAGGATCAAGATACTCATTTTTATTAATCTCTCCAAATGATGTAATCAGCACCTGTACAAATGAAATCAACTGAATCCAACATAAAACAGCAGCAAAACCTAGCAAGTTTTGATCTACAATAACGGAGGGGCTATCCAACAACCATGGCTGTCAAACATAGGTTTTCTGACAAACTGAAAATGCCAACAAATCAAAAACAGAATGCAGATAGATGTAGTGATGATAAATAAAAATTAGGAACCAAAGTGAAAAAAATCTATTTTAAACTCAAGAATATTGAATACTGCAAGATGCTTCTGTTTGATGTTGTAATAACATTGGGAAAGGTAATCGTATGCTTCTGAATTAAATAAGCAATAATTTCGACATCAATAAATCCTTCCTTAGGTTCTAGTCTTTCAGATTGATCGTTGCCTAAAATAAATAGTGCATACAAATAAGAAGAACAACAGCTAAACAAAACCTGTCATTTAAAACAACAACATTTCATAAATATGAAAAGAAAACACAAATGAGAAGCCGCAGAGATGAACTAACGTCTCCACTTCGGTCGGGCAATTGGAGGCAAATCATGTGCGACTTGTTGTACAGAGGAAAAGCCTCTTCAGCCGCCAATGTATACACATTATCATCGTTCAACACTGCTCGAATATCTGAAACTCAAAACTACTTAAAATTCTACAACAAATATGCAATTGGATCCAAAATTTGGTAGAGGGAAAAAAGTAGAAATACCAGAGAAGACGACATTACCTTTGGCGACGAATTGGATTTCGCCGGCTGGGGAGTTAAGAAGGAACCATTTGGTCATCTCCACCTTCTGCTCATCGCTGAGCTCCGTATCTGCTTCTGTATCTGACTCGTGAAAATCTTTCCTTTCCGACATCTTAGTTGTTACCTTATAAATCCACCTCTGAATTCAAGTCAGTTCAATTTGGAATGAATATTCGGCAGGTGATTTGTTTCCCGCTTTCCCCTCATTCTAAGAAAACTAAGAAAAATGCTTGTTTTCTACCGTTCTACACAACAAATTTCTTTGAATCTTTATGGGCACCCGATTTTTGTTTAAACAAATAAGAGCATCTCATCTTATTTTTCGATTACACGTCATTGCCACGTCACATTTATTAATCTCAAAGAATTTCAAGTCTTAAAATTCTTCATCAACCATGATACTCAAATAATTAGATATTCTAGATCATGCATTAAATGCATTTTAACTACAATCTAAAATAATTCGGGATTCAAATCTTGATACTGGATTTTCTTTAAAATAATCTCTCTCTAAATAATCTCTCACTCACAATGATGATCTGTAAAACAATCTTACATATCATCCAATTAAACTTTAAATAATCTCATAGATGGGGATGCCCTAAGGAGTAAAATTTTGATTGTGAGAGGTAAAACAGTGAACATGTTAACTAATTCGAAAATTGGAGAAAGAAAAACTGAAAAATGCGTTTACCAAATCATTTTCCAAAACCAAAAATTGAGATATGTCTTTAGTTCTTTAACGAATCAGAGAAGTGAGATTTACTAGTTTTCCAAATTTGGAAAAACGCGAATGTTGTTGTGCCGCTGCAATGGATTTGCATTCTTACGTCTAGTGGTGGATTCTGTCCCGCTCCAGTTTCACTTCCAGTTTGGTTCGGTCAATGACCCGAGGTCCTTATTTGGTCCGATCAACGACCCGACGGTCAGGTACGGTCTAGTCAATGACTCGGGGATCCCTGTCTGGTTTGGTCGGCAAGAGACAGCCGAGCAGTCCCGGTCCATTCGATGACCTGACGGTCCCGGTCCGATCAACGACCCAGCGGTGTCTGTCCAGTCCAATCAATGACCAGGTGGTCCCTCTCTGATTCGGTTCATGGCCCAGTGGGCCCTGTCTGATCTAGTTGATGACCTGGCGGTCTATGTCATGTCCGATCCACAACCAGGCGGTACTTGTTTGGTCCGGTCGATAGCTGGGTAGTCCTGGTCAAATCCGGTCTGGTCAATGACTCGGTCGTCCCCGCCCGATCCGTTCAACAACCCGGCGGACCTCGTACTGTCCAGTCAATGACCCGACAATTTGCATCTTGTCCGGTCAACGACCCGACGACCCCCGTTTTATTTGCTCAATGACTCGAAGATCCCCATCCTATTTGGACAATGACTCGACGGTTCTGGGCCGGTCCCGTCAACGACCCGATGGTCCCTGTCCAGGCCGGTCAATGACATGGGGGTTCAGTATTGTTTTTTTCAATTTTTTTTATTGATGGAGTATATGGGTCTGAGCCCCAGGACCCACATACTCGGAAGAACAGAGCACAAGACAGAGTGGCGCCCTCGTCGGCCAAACGCCCTCGTCGGCCAAGACGCCCCCGTCGGCCGAGAGGAAGCCAACCCGGATTATGATCCCGAGTCCAAGGAACCCGGGTGCCCCCGTCGGCCGTGCCCTCGTCGGCCACGAGGACCTCCCAGAATCGGGATCTACACTTACTCACTTGTACAGCCCATTAGTGGCTTTGTATTCGGCCCAGTAGCGGTCCAGTTGTAAATGGGCCTCCCAAGCCCAAGGCTTGAGAGCCCAACCCTAATTTTCTCTATAAATACTCCCCTTGGGAGTAGTTATAGGGGTTACAAAATCATTCTATTGAAGCATATCATTGCACTTCTCTCTCTAGCTCTCACTTCTCTCTAGAATTCAGGAGATATACTCGATCATTTGGTGCTCTCGTTGAGAGCTAGAACAATCAAGTTAGCACCCTTCGTCGCTACCAAGCACAGCTAACCACTGATCATGGGGAGAACTAAGTCAAACCGCAACCTCGTCAGCAAAGCCATCCCTGAGGACCAAGAGCCCAGGGAGCACGATGAGGACGCCACGGCCGACCAGGTCGGCGGAGGGGACCTCTTCCAGGAGGCCTTCAACCTCACGACGGACCTCCGCAACCAACTCAACAGCGGAGTCCTCGACGCCCGCCTCGGCCTGGAAAAGAAACGGGCTGAGAAGACGGACCATGCCCCGGCCCAGCCTATGGCCGCGGCCTCTCCGTCCGTAGATCCTCAGGTCCAGGCCGCACTATCGGCTATCATCGCCAGCTTGGCTCAGAATCCCACCGTCCTCAGCGCACTCTTGCCAAGGACCGGGGGAAACGTCACTCCACCTCCTCATCCCCAACCCCTGGCCGACCAGATAGGCAACAATGAGGGGGTTGTGGCCCAGGACACGGCGTCGTCCCACTCACACCCTGCTTCCCCTCTTCGGCCCGGGCAGACCCCAGCGCGTGGAAAAGCCTCTGCCTTCAATAGGCTAGGTGACACGCGCCCTCGTCCGGTTTCGGAGAGGATGGCGGGACGGATTGGTGATCCTCGTCCTGGCTCGCCAAGGGAGAGTTTGGGGTCTGTGTCCCGGACAGCGGACCAGCCCCGCCCGGACAAGGGCAAGGGGAAGTTGCACGAGGATGACGTGCGTCACCAGATCAACGCGGCTCACAACGAGCGCCGGAGGAACCAGCCGGGTGCCGTCGCGGCCGACAGGGACCCCCGGGACGAGGTCATCGCCCAGCTGGAAAGGAGGTTGGCTCAGATGGAGGCCAAGCAGTCGGCCAACGTCCCTACGGCCGGCGCCTCCAACGACCCCGGCCTCAACGCGCTCATGAACAAAGTCAGCGCCCTGGAGAGGGAGCTGGCCGAAGGGCGGGGTGACCCCATCATCCAGGTCAGGACCAGGACCCCTTTCACCAACAGGGTCCTCTCGGCCCCCATCCCTGAGAAGTACAGGGGGAACGCCATCAAGTCCTACGATGGCCGATCAGACCCCCAGGAGCACTTCAGCCGTTATCAAAACAACATGCTGATGGTGAACGCGTCCGACGAATACCTCTGCCGTTGGTTCCTCTCTACTCTCGAGGGGCCAGCGTACGAGTGGTTCAACGGGCTGCCAGAGGGAGGCATTGACTCATGGCAAGATCTCGCCCAGCGCTTCCTCACTCACTTTGCCGGGAGGAAGCGCGCCAAGAAGTATTTCACCCACCTCCTCTCCGTCAAACAGCAGCACGAGGAGTCCCTCCGGTCATTCATCGACCGGTGGACGAGGGAGACCGAGGAGGTCGAGGGGGCCGATGAGCGCACCCTCCTCGCCTTGTACCAGGGAGCCCTCCGCAGCTCCCCGTACGCCAGGAGCCTCATCACTGACCCCCCGAGGTCGTACGCCAAAGCGCTCCAACGCGGAGGCTTGTATGCCGACGCCGACGAGCTCCACAATCACAAGAGAGAGGGGGGCCATTCCCCCAAGAAGACAAATCCTTCGCCGGCCTCGGGTCCGTCCCCGGCCGGCCAGGGTGCCCAGGGCCGCCACGGCTCTGGTGGACAAAGTAAGAAAGACCGCCACTGGCGGCCGAGGATGGAACGGCCGGGGGTAGCCCTCACCCACCCGGTCGGCACCATCCTCGATTATGCCGAGAAGCACGGCCTCATCGAGCAGGCTCCTCGGCCGGCCGAGGAGGTCCTGGCCATCCAACAGGGCGGCACGTATTGCCGGTTCCACAAGAACTCGTCGCACAACACCGACGATTGCATCACATTAAAGAAGGCCATCGAGCGTCTTATTCGCCAGGGGGAACTCTCCCAGTTTGTCAAAGGTGGCCCACGTAAAAACACTTGGGTAAACACCGGCAAGCGTGGGGGCGAACCCTCTGCGAAGAAGCGCGAGATTGGTAGACTCAGCGACGACGAGGACTTCGAGGAGCCTCCGCCGAAGAAGAATCACATCCACCTCATCGTGGGCGGGAACACTGGGGGGGACTCCGCCACTCAGAGGAAGAAATGGGCCCAATCCCTTTACATTGGAGAGGTGTCCCACGTTCCCCCCCAGCCGAAGAAGCAGCGAACGGAGGCGATCACCTTCACCAACAAGGATCTGCCTCCGGGTACGGAGTCACACAGGGACGCCCTCGTCATCCGATGTGAGATCGGTGACTCCATCATCCACCGCACTTACATCGATACGGGGAGCTCCGTCAACGTGATGTACCTAGACACCTTCAAGCAGCTGAAGCTGGACAGAGCTCTGCTGAAGCCGATCAAGACCCCGTTATCCGGCTTCACCGGGGACTCTATCGACGCCGAGGGCACGATAGTCCTCCCCGTGGAAGTCGGTGACGGCCCCCACCATGCCAAAATTGACATGGAGTTCATGGTGGTCAACCTCCGGTGCGCCCACAACTTGATCTTGGGTCGGCCAGCGCTGGAGGACTTGGAGGCCATCATCTCCATGAAGCACCTATGCTTGATGTTCCCCACCAGCGACGGCATCGGCTACGCCAGAGGAAATCAGAGGATAGCCAGAGCTTGCTACCTCAAGGTGACGAGGCCGGCCGAAAGGGAGGGACAGCGGATAGATACCATCACGGCCGCCGCCGCCATGGACGAGGAGAGGCCGCATGCGGAGCCAGCCGAGGAGGTCGAGGAAATCCCTCTGGATACCTCCCGGCCGGAGCGGGTTCTCAGGGTCGGAAAGCAACTCCCCCAGGACCAGCGAGACGCCATCCTCCTCGTCCTACGGTCATACGCCGTTGTCTTCGCGTGGGGCCCGGACGATATGCCCGGCATCAGCCGCCAGGTGATCACTCACCGGCTGACCGTCGATCCGGCCTCCGCGCCCGTCAAACAGAAGCGGCGCTACTTGTCCGCTGACAGGCGGGACTTCGTCAAAGGGGAGGTCGCCATGCTCCTATCAATCAAACATATCAAAGAGGTGAAGTACCCAACATGGTTGGCCAACGTCGTCCTCGCACAGAAGCTACCGACGTTCAGAATGTGTGTTGACTACACTGACCTGAACAAGGCGTGCCCCATGGACCCGTTCCCTCTCCCCAACATCGATCAGCTGGTGGACGAGACGACGGGGTGCGAGTTGATGTCGTTCCTCGACGCTTTCAGAGGGTACCACCAGATCTCCATGCATGAAGGGGACGCCGAGAAGACGACATTCATGACCCCAGAGGGAATCTTTTGCTACCTCGTCATGGCCTTCGGACTCAAAAACTCCGGCGCCACCTACACTAGGATGGTGGCCAAGATCTTCAGGGCGGTCCTTGGCCGGACGATGGAGGCGTACGTCGACGACATGATCGTCAAGAGCAGACAGGCCACCTCCCACGCCGACGACCTCCGGGAAATCTTTGAGATAATGAAGGAATTCAGGCTCCGCCTCAACCCCAAGAAATGCGCCTTCGGCGTCCAGGGTGGCAAGTTCCTCGGCTACATGGTCAGCCGGAGAGGCATCGAGATAAACCCGGAAAAGACGCAGGCCATCATCAACATGGAGCCGCCCCGCAACGTCAAGGAGGTACAGCGACTGACGGGGCGCCTGGCGGCCTTGAACCGTTTCCTCTCCAGGTCAGCTGAGAGGGCACTCCCCTTCTTCCAGATCATGCGCAAGGCAACCAGCTTCAGGTGGACGACGGAGTGCCAGGAAGCATTCGACGAATTGAAGAGGTACCTGTCGTCCCCACCCATACTCTCCAAGCCCAAAGCCGGCGAAACCCTCCTCCTGTACTTAGGGGTGAGCACGTCGGCCATCAGCTCCGTGCTCATCCGTGAGGACGAAGGGGTGCAGAAGGCCATCTTCTACATCAGCAAGACACTTAGGGAGGCCGAGCTCAGGTACTCCCCCATTGAGAAGACGGTACTGGCCATCGTCCACACCGTGAAGAAGCTGGGGCACTATTTCCAAGCCCACATCGTCCATGTGCTGACCCAGCAGCCTCTCGGCGCGCTCATGAGGAGCCCCACTAGCTCCTCGAGGATGGTGAAGTGGGCGATCTTCCTCAGTCAGTTTCAAATTGAGATCAAGCCAAGGCCATCTATCAAAGGGCAAGCCTTGGCCGACTTCGTCATCGAATGCACAGCAAGGGAGACGGCCGTCGCCAACCCCGGGCCGGAGCCGGACGACACGTGGACCCTGTTCACTGACGGCTCGTCGGCCGCGAAATCATGCGGCGGCGGCGTCGTCCTCATATCCCCTGAAGGATTCAGAGCCTACTATGCCATCCGCTTCAACTTCAGGGTGTCCAACAACGAAGCCGAGTATGAGGCCCTCCTCAGCGGTCTCAGGCTCGCCGCCGGCCTCAAGGCCAAGCACCTCAGAATCAAGTGCGATTCCAAACTAGTAGTGGGCCAGGTGGAGGGATCGTACGAAGCAAAGGAAGGCCGAATGAGGCAGTACAAACAAGCGACGGAGGAATTGCTGAAAGCGTTTGAAACCCATGAGATCACTCAGATCCCAAGGGCCGAGAACGCCGAAGCCGACATCCTCTCCAAGCTCAGCTCGGACAGCCCGGAGCACATCTCCCAGTTGGCCAAGATCGAGGAGTTGAGCATGTCCAGTATCCATGCCAGCCCCGTCTTGTGCGTCCACCAGCGACCAGAGGACTGGATCTCCGACATAGCCACCTTCATCACAACGGGGGAGTTGCCCCCGAACGAGGAGAGGGCCAAACTCGCCAAACTCAGGGCCCCAAGCTACACCATCGAAGATGGCAAACTCTACAAACGGTCCTATAATGGCACTCTCCTACGGTGCCTGCACCAGGACGAGGTCGACACAGCCATGGAAGAAGTACATTGCGGCGTCTGCTCCTCGCACCAGGGCCCTTTCAGCATGTCCCGGCGTCTCGTCGTCCAGGGCTTTTTTTGGCCGACGATGGCACGCGACTGCGCTGACCTGGCCAGGAAATGCACCACATGCCAGGTACTCCAGAAGGCCCCTGGTCGGCCAGCTGTCAATTATGCCCCTGTCAGCACCGCAATTCCATTCTCCAGATGGGGGATTGACCTGGTCGGCCCCCTGCCCAGAGCCGCCGGGAATAACCGCTACATCATCGTCGCCGTCGACTACTTCACCAAGTGGGTTGAGGCGGAACCCTTGGCCAGCATCACGGGGGCCAGATGCCAAAGATTTGTTTACAAGAACATCATTACACGCTTTGGCGTCCCCCAGGAGATTATATCAGACAACGGCACCCAATTCGAGGCAGCCCCTTTCCAGGAGCTCCTCCGGGAGTTTGGGGTGAGGCACCGCTTCTCCTCCGTTGCCTATCCTCAGGGCAACGGGCAGGTCGAGAACGCCAACAGAACAATAATGGAGGGGCTGAAGAAGAACCTCCAGGCCGCCGGAGGTAGTTGGGTCGACGAGCTCCCCAACATCCTGTGGTGCTACAGAACCACGCCGAGGAGGGCGACAGGCGAAACACCTTTCGCCCTATGCTACGGCTTTGAGGCGAAGGCGCCCACGGAGGTAGCCATCCCCAGCCGGCGAGTGGAGCAGTATGAGCCTGACACCAACGAAGAGAACATGAAGATTGACCTACACCTGGTTGATGAGAGGCGTGAGCAAGCTTACGTCCGAGCAGAGAACTACCGGCGTCAAGTAAAATCATACTATGACGCCAAGGTACGTTCCCGGGAATTTCAGGTGGGGGACTACGTCCTCCGCCGAAGGGAAGCAAGCCAGCCGACAGAGGGTGGCAAGCTAGCATTGAAGTACGAAGGGCCCTACATCGTCAGTGCCGTGGTCAAACCCGGCACCTACAAACTTAAACGACCGAATGGGTCCAATGTACCACGAACATGGAATGTACATCATCTGGTGAAGTTTTACCAGTAATCCGAAGGAGGTGTAGACGGCGAAGCCCTCACCCCTTAACGGGTTACTGATTGAACGCCACCCTCGGCCTCGAACCACTTATGAATAAAATCATGTTCTGATTTTTTCTCTGGAATTTAAAGTAAAAACATTAGCAGGTGCCCTCGTCGGCCACCTTAGAGCGAAAGGCTCAGGTCTGGCCGACATGGCCCCTTGCATTTGCAGCCTACGAGCGACAAGCTCAGGCACTCCATTGTACTTTGTATCAGCGAAGGGCTCAGGCCTAGCTGAGAGAGCACATCGTCCTGGCCCCGTAAACCTAGAAGTGAAACGCTCAGGTATGGCCGACGATGTCCCCAGGACGAGGGGCCCGCAAACGGCCCACGTCTTGAAACGGGAAGCTCACCGCGTCGTACACGCGCCAGATCGCAGGACGACAGGCCTGAAATCATGGCCGAGGTGACAAAATCCCAAAACTCAGGGATGGGCAACGACAGCCGTTGGAAACCGACCAAAAGTCTAGCCCGCGTCATAAATAGGCGACGGGACCCGCCCTGAGACCACGGACGTTATAAACGAAGTCCGAACCGGCCGAAGGATGAGCACACCCTTCGGCTGAAGCCTGAAAGAAGGATACCCCCGAAAGAAGGAAAAAAAAAAAAAAAAAAAAAACATACAAGGGAAAAAGAGGGAAGCCGACGGCCGCGCACACTTGCCGGCCTCGAGCAATGAAAAAATAAAATCCCCAAAATTCAGGCCCATTTCGGCCAAGTACATATCAGTTGAACACAAGTTTAGTACCACTGACAGGCAGCATGGACGACACGTCCACGCACCACAAGGGAACAATCAAGGCCGATACACACGCCTTTAAAAACCCTAACCACATCGGTTGGGTGACACGCGAGAGGTGACCTTCATCGGCCATGGACCTTTGAGGCACCAACGCTGGGTATGAACCAAGGCATCGCAATCCTGAGGATGACCGGGACGAAGCGGGCACAGCACCTCGGATGGCCGACGCAGGCACTGGAACCATAGCTAGCCGACGAATACAGGACCATCTCCTTGGACAAGCTATTTTTTGTCCAGCACCCTCATCGGCCACAAGCCAGACCTCGGCCGGCAGTGGCACCGCGAAGAAGTAAACGCCTAACATTTATACTTAGGAAATTATCCAAGTACTAAAATGGAGAAACTCTAGCCGAAGCGGGTACCAGTATACTACAAAGCCGTTAGCCACCTACACCTTCACATGTGTACTTATGAAAAATTCAAAGTCCACGAGACTATGGTGAAGGTGCCCTTATCGGCCAGAACACAGGGATACAAACCGCCAACGGCCATGGCCAGATGTATCCAAGGCCAGGACGATGAGGACGCCAACGCTAAAACAGAACGGACACTACGGTCAAGGCTACAAACGGAAGCACCTAAAAGGAATCCAAAACACTTAGGAAATTGTCTGAAAAAATCCTAAGTGTTATGATGGCAAAGGAACACCGGTCAAGCCGACAAGGCCACCAGGCCGAAAGGAAAGCACCTAAGTGGATCCCAAAACACTTAGAAAATTTTTGAAAAATTCCTAAGTGTTATGACACTACGTCCAAGCCGACGAAGCCACTAGGCCGTAAAGACGGGATCTACATGGACCCAAAAACACTTGGGGAATTTTTTCCCAAGTGTTATGACAGTAAATCAAAAAGGCATAGGCCGACCAGACTACTGGACGGGAAGGCCAACCTCAAGGACGTAGCGGACACTCGCGGGTGACCCAAGTTATGACTTGATACTTAAGACAATTTACAGAATTGAAATGACAGCTAACAAGCACACAAAGGATTCAAGGCCGAACAGGACATCAAAAATCTCCTCGATTGATAAAATTCATTACAATTGGAGGGCACTACGGCCATAACATAATTGGGCAAAAAAATGACAAGCTAACTACAATAGGGACTAGCCGATCAAGCCTCCGGGGCTGGCTCTTCAATCTCGTCGGCCCCCTCCTCATCGGCCTCAGCTTCCTGGCCGGCAGCGGCGCTCGTGGCATCATCCAAGAAATCGAACTCGGTATAGTCCGGCTCGCCGAGGCCGGAGCTTTCTATGGGGGACTCCCGCTCCGATAGCGGAAGCGCGGCCTGCCCTTCGGGATCCTTCATCAGCTTTGGGAGCTTCAGGTTTCGTCTAGCCCATCCGGCCGTGTAATTCATGGCCTTCAACGCCCGGGATAGCCGCCGGTACAGGAGCCTTTGCATCCGCTCCTGCCCCAGGTTGTAGTAAACAGACATCTCCTGGCTGAAATACTCTCGGCCGGCAGGGGAGTTCATCCCCCAGTTCTCCAGCCTGGCGGCCACCACCTCGTAACACCAGGGGAGCCTCTCATCGGCCTTCCACCCTTCGGCCAAGAACTTCTCAACAGCCTCATCGGCAGCCCTCACAACGGCGGCTTCGGCCTCAGCTTTCGCCTTGGCGGCCTCCTCGCTCCTGCGCTTCTCGGCCTTAAGCGCTCTACGGGACTCCTCAAGCTCCCTTCTGCTCTCTTCGAGCTTGACCAGGGCATCGTCCCTGGCCGCGACGGCCTCATCAGCCTTGGCCTGCAGCGCCTTGGCATCCTCCCGGAGCCGGTCAAGGCAAGCTACCGCCTCGTCGGCCGAGGCGGCCTTCTGCTCCAGCGCTTGCAGGCGGACTATCTCCCAGTACTGCCTCTTATGGTTTTCCATAAGCATGAAGGCACTCTGCATAAGAAAAAAAAAAGGTCAGGCAAAAACTCTACATAAGACGAAGAGAGACAAGAGTATAAGGACAATCACTTACTTGGACGAGAAGATCCATGCCGCCCTCATAGATCTTCGGGTCCTCGAGCTTCTTCAAATGAGCCCGATCTTTGGCCGGCATGGCCTTGGCAAGGACGACGTGGCCGGGGACGAGCTCATTAAACACGCCCCCGCCGACGGGGTACTCTATCACTTTCTGATAGGTAGCACCGGCAACCTCTTTGTCGGCCCTCTGCGTCCGTGGTTCCTGGACGAGAGGAAGCGCTGGGGCGGCACCATCGGCAACAGTAAGGTCCACGACGGGACCACCATCGCCCACGCTGGGGACGGTAAGCGTACCGGCCTCACTGGCAGGAGAAGGGGAAGGAGCCCTCTTCGTCTTCTTAGAGACGCTCACGCCGGCCTCGGTCAACTTCTTCTGGCCGTCAGTGGTCGGCCTCTTTTTCTTGGACGGGGCAGGCTTTGGGGCCGCATCTGCATTAGCCCCGCCCACACCGGCCGCGGCACGCCTGGCCGCTTCGGCCGCCTTGGCAGCAATCTCCTCGGCCGCTTTGGCCTTCGCAATCGCCATCATAGAACGGCGGTCCATGACAAAATCTACAAGGGAAAAGCACAAACAGATTAGTAAGGCAAAGGACAAAACGTAAAGACACAAAGCCGAAGAAGAATTACCATCGGCCTCAGCGGGAATGCCCAAAGGCGGGCCATCGGCCTCCTCAAAATTGGTGGTCATCCTCGGCCAGAGTTGGAGGTCATCCTCCTTATCTCCATACAAGTGATATCTGAAGAAGCCGAGGGCCGTCATCTTGTATTCAGTGACGTAATCTTTCACGCTCCTCGGCCCCCCTTCCAGGAAAGCCTCCACCTGAGCGTCCAGAATAGAGCTCTTCGGCGGGTCATGAAGGTTGAACCTCCCGGTGTGTCCGAGGGAGGGGAACTCGGTGCCACTCTCACCAATGGACACAAACACGAACTTGCTCTTCCACCCATGAATGGACGTAGGCAAATCCGTGAAGCTCCTCTTCCTCAGCAGCTGTTGAAGAGTGGCATAGGCCGCACAGTTCTTGTGGCTTCCTCGGCCGATCTGGTACAAGTTCATGAATAAGGCCGTGGTCGGCCTGTAGCCCAACTCCTCACACCGAAGCAAGAAGCCCACTATCAAGGAATAACTGTTCGGCGTCAGCAGGGCCGGAGGAAGCCCCACCATGTCCAGATACTCGGTGACGAAGGGGTGAAGGGGGAACCTCAGCCCCTTAGCAAAACTCATCGGGTATACTCCGAAGTATCCCGGTGGCGGAAGTAGAACATGGTCCGTCGTCCTGGGTGCCCTAACCCGCCCGAACGGCCCCACGTACATCTGGGCGACAAGATAGTCGGCCTCACTGCTCTCCGGCTTAATCAGGAATATGTTGGTAAGGTCCAAGTAGGAGAGACCCGGCCCATTCTTCGGCCTCCTCACTCTCTTCGGCTTCGATGCGCCCTTCACGGCAGATACCGGCTTCGGGCACGGAACGGCAGCAGAGGTGGACGCCCCGTCCACCGCTCGGGACGCACCTACGTCCTCACCCTCTGAAGAGGAGGCGGACTCCTCGTCCTCGATCTCCTCGTCCATTAGCTCTACGGATTTGTAGGGGCTCAAATGCTCTATCTCCTCTTCAAACTCCTCGAGCACCTCGTAGTCAAGGGACCTCGTGGAGGGCTGGTCGTCGTAGGGGTAGTAGTCCTCGTTCAAACTCTTCATTACTACTACGGGCTTAAGGAGAACTTACGATCTAAGGGTGTTTAGATGCCTAACACTAGATCAACTACTTACGGAGCAAAATATGAAAAGTGAGGAAGATCGTGATGAACACTAACCTCAAACAATGAAGAACACGAAGAACAGGCTTGGGAGTTTCTCTCTCTAGAAAATCGGCCAGCACTTCGACAAATTCAGAATGCAAATGTGATTCTTCGTCGGAGGGGAAGGGGTATTTATAGACCCCACCACCAACGGTCACTACACGTGGCACTCACCAAATGGCCACATCAACGGCCACCACTGGGGGGCCACCACGTCACCAACGGGCCAGGACCAACCCGTATCAACGGCCCACTGGCAAATCAGACTCTACGGCCTACACACGCTCAACGGTTTTACAACTGCCAGCAAGCGCCCTCAACGTCCCATTTGCTCACCAATATCACAAATGCCAAACAACAAGAGGATGGCAACGGCCAGGTACGTAACGGCCACAGAACAAAGGGAACAAATAGCCCACAGCCTTCGGTTCCTCGTAATAACCCTTGATGATAACTCTCTACAAGCGATCTGCGCACAAGGGTTCTCCCACAGGGTTACCTTGGCCAGAAAATCGCCATGAGAGTTGGATTCAGGGGGACTACGGCGAGACCGCTTCGGCCAAGGACTCAGGCAACTCCTTCACCCCTCACTCTCTTCGGCCTGAAGCAGTGGGGGACTGGGGGACTACACCGGCCTCAACGAAACAAAGGTATAAACAAGGTAACCACAAAACATGGCTACATCATCCATACAGCACAACGGAACCTCATCGGCTAAAGGCCCATAACGTCACTAGAAACGGCCAACAAGCCACTAGAGGCAAGGACACTCATCGTCCTCCGCCAACAATTAATCTTGACGGGCTCTTCGGCCAAAAACACAAAGGAACAACCTCACCGGCCTCACCGGCCCAAACGTAAACTTCAAACACCAACGGCCAGGAAAGGGAAAGCGCGCCCTCAACGGCCACCATTGAAGGAAGGACACTCATCGTCCCAAAACACATTAAGGAAATGACGGCCTCCCCGCCCACAGCAAGGAACAGGTAACGGCCAAAGCACAGAATAGGATCACCAGAGAGGAAACAACGCCAACGCCACAACGGCTAACGGCCCGGAAATGCGATCATATCTCGTCTACGTCTACGTCTAACGGCCAAAAGCAACAAAGCACAGAAATCTACTCTCCTTCACTTCGTCTACGTCTCAGCTTAGAGAGTGGGGGACTCCTGATGGAGTATATGGGTCTGAGCCCCAGGACCCACATACTCGGAAGAGCAGAGCACAAGACAGAGTGGCGCCCTCGTCGGCCAAACGCCCTCGTCGGCCAAGACGCCCCCGTCGGCCGAGAGGAAGCCAACCCGGATTATGATCCCGAGTCCAAGGAACCCGGGTGCCCCCGTCGGCCGTGCCCTCGTCGGCCACGACCTCGTCGGCCACGAGGACCTCCCAGAATCGGGATCTACACTTACTCACTTGTACAACCCATTAGTGGCTTTGTATTCGGCCCAGTAGCGGTCCAGTTGTAAATGGGCCTCCCAAGCCCAAGGCTTGAGAGCCCAACCCTAATTTTCTCTATAAATACTCCCCTTGGGAGTAGTTATAGGGGTTACAAAATCATTCTATTGAAGCATATCATTGCACTTCTCTCTCTAGCTCTCACTTCTCTCTAGAATTCAGGAGATATACTCGATCATTTATAGTGAAGAGTTTTAAAAAAGTTGTTGAGTTGTCAATCAATAGGGAAATATGAAAAGAATTAGTCAAACTGACCGTTGAGATCGATCGGGACCGCCCAATTTCGATTTTGATTTTCCTATACGTGGGACCTGGTACCCTACTTGGGTTGTACTAGGTTCAGTTCCAGATTGGGATCGTACTTTCGGTCTTTTGGTCGGTCACAGAGATGAGTGAAAACATTTAATGAACATGTTTTCAGATTTGAAAATGGAAAACTAAAAAAATGAAAAAACATAAAATTGGAGATAGAAAAACTGAAAAAATGAAAACAAAAAATTGGAGAATGAAAATCAGAAAAAGAAAACTGGAAACTATCTCAGTTCGAAAAGAGTCCCTTGTTTTTGCTAGAGTATTCTATTATTTCATATAAATCGCTTAATACTCTGTCCTAAGAAAGTACCAAAGAAAGAATCAATTCACCCTTCTGCATATTCATTTCTTTTTAAATCAATCCAATTTTTGAAAAAAGTTGAGATAATTGAAAAATTTGCAAAAAGTAATAAAGGCTTTAAAAGTACAAGAATAAAAACATAAATATAAATATAAATATAAATATAAATATAAATATAAATATAAATATAAATATAAATATAAATATAAATATAAATATAAATATAAATATAAATATAAATATAAATATAAATATAAATATAAATATAAATATAAATATAAATATAGATATAAATATAGATATAGATATAGATATAGATATAGATATAGATATAGATATAGATATAGATATAGATATAGATATAGATATAGATATAGATATAGATATAGATATAGATATAGATATAGATATAGATATAGATATAGATATAGATATAGAAATAGAAATAGACATAGACATAGACATAGACATAGACATAGACATAGACATAGACATAGACATAGACATAGACATAGACATAGACATAGACATACACATACACATAAACATAAACATAAACATAAATATAAATATAAATACAAATATAAATATTATTAGAAACTATACAGAGAGTAGAAAGAGAGAAGAAGCAAATTGATTTCATTAATCTGAAGCAGCATTATTACAAAGTATATATAGAGTTGGTTAGGTCAACGGGCTAACTAACTCTAACCAAGTTCTAACAGACAATTTGTTACAAGTAATAGTAATAAGTCTATTCTAGAGTATATCTAACATTCCCTACTTCAAAGTGAAGGTGATTGATTAGTAGCATCAACCACACTCAGCTTTGTTCTTAGATCAAGGAAGTTGGAGCTGGAGAGAGGCTTAGTTAGAATGTCCGCAACTTGATAAGGAGAAGGAATGTGATAGACTTGAAGCTGCTTCTCAATGAACATTTTCTCTTACAAAGAAGAGATCAATTCTCATATGCTTGATCCGGCCTAGAGTGTAGGACAGGATTATGAGCAAGTTGTGCAGTGCTCAGATTGTCACAGTATACTTTAGGAATGGAGAAAGACACTTGGAGTTCTTTGAGAAGAAATTGAATCCACAGTAATTCTGCGGCGGTATCAACTAGGCTTCTATATTCAGCTTCAGCTGAGGATCATGCTACTCTGAGTTGATTTCTTGACCACCATGAAACAATGTTTGAGCCCAGGAAAATACATGAACTAGATGTAGATTTTCTATCATTGGGATCAGATGTCGAGTCTGTATCATAGTATGCTGAGATTGGAAGAGGTATGGAGGATAGAGGTAGAGGTTTGATGATGAGGCCATGTGTGATGGTACTTGATAGATACCCGAGGATATGTTTAACTGCAAGCCAATGTTCTTGCAGTGGTATAGCCGTAAACTGACAAACTTTGTTGACTGCATAACATATATCAGGTCGAGTAAGAGTAGCACATTGAAGAACCCCTACAACTGATATGTAGTAAGAAGGGTTAGGAAGATAGTTACTGCCCTCTTGAGTGAGTTTACAAGTGCTTACCATAGGTGTTTTTACTCCATTGGAATCAAGCATACCAGTTTGGCTAAGTAAATCCTTGATATACTTAGTCTGGGATAGATGTAGGCTGCCATCAGGCAATTTGTGTGTTTCTATACCCATAAAGAAAAAGAAATCAAGATATCCCAGGTTGTTTAGAGAGAAAGATGAGTCAAATGTTTTGATAAGTTGATGGATAACAGTGGGCTGATTTCCAATAACCAAGATGTCATCAACATAAATCAAAATGTATATTTGAATACCAGAGGACAGGTAGATGACCAAGGAGGGATCACATTTACTTTGTTTAAAGCCAGCTTTATAGAGAACTGAGGTTAATTTGAGAAACCAAGCCCTTGGGGCTTGTTTAAGGCCATACAAGGACTTATGCAACTTACAAACCAAAGAGGAATCTTTGACTTGAAAGCCTGGGCTGCACCATGTAAACTTCTTCATCAATCTCACCATTTAAGAATGCGTTGTTGACATCAAGTTGCTGAACAGACCATTTATTAGACACAACAAATGTAAGAAGAATTCTTATTGTCACAGGTTTTACAACTGGAGAAAATGTTTCTCCAAAGTCAACACCAAACTTTTGATGAAACCCCTTAGCCACCCGTCTGGCTTTGTATTTGTTTAAGGAACCATCAAGATTTTCTTTAATTCTAAATACCCATTTGCAACCAATTGCTTGTTTGTCCGGAGGAAGAGGTATAAGGGACCAGATTTTGTTAGAAATCAATGCATTATACTCACACTGCATAGCTTCAAATGCTCCTATTTGGGTAATGAAAGAATGGCACGCATGTGACTCCTACTCTTTTAGATTCCAAAAAATATGACGCATAACCTATTTTCCAAAAAAGTGGCACATCCCATTTTCCCCGTCGAGCTTCTTCCCCCTTAGCGCATCGAGCTTCTTCTCCCCTTCGCCGCATCGAGCTTCTACTCCTTCCCATCTCTCCTTCGTAACTTGCACAATCCACCATCTTCTTCTACTTCCTATTTCGTCCGCTTACGTCGCTCTTCTTCTCCTTTTCGTCACCGCTCTTCTTCTCCTTTTCGCCTCCGCTCTTCTTCCCTTCTTCAATTCGTCGCCGGATTTCCTTAATCGCTCATTTCAGTTCGGGGATGGAGGTGCAGGGTGGTCGCTGGATGTGTTGTTGTTGTTTTCTCTTGATGTTGGCGTGAATTTTCTGTCGGCTCTGTTGATTATCTTCTCTGATGCTTGGTTCTGGTGTGGTTCCGCCGGTGGTCGGATCTAGAATTTGGGGCGGGAATTATGGTGGTTTGCACCGATTGTAGGGGTGGGGTGGGGTGGGGTGAGGGGTGGGGCATCGATTGTGTAAGAGATGGGGGTTGGGGAGTTGGGGGAGAGGGCTGGGCATGGGTGGTGGAGGACGGGGGTGACGATGGTGGTCGGGTCTAGTAAGGGACAATAGTGACAGTGGAGTTAGGGGCAGGGGTAGGTGGGAGAGGGGGTTGGGGTTCATGTAGGAGAGGGACTGGGATTGGCGGCCAGCGGTGGCGGGCGGTGGTGGTTTCCGGCGTGGACGATAGTAGTGGAGTTGGGCGGTTAGTCACTATGGCCGGTCGTCGGGGCAGTCACCGTGGTCGGTGGGTGGACGGTCGCTGTGGCCGGTGGGCGGGCAGTCACTTGGTTGGAGTCACTGTGACCAGAGTTACTTTGGTCGGAATCACTTTGGCCGGAGTCACCTTGCCCAGAGTCACTTTGTCACTACATGGTCACTACAGGGTCAGGTTACTCACATTTTTTGAAATATGAAAATGAGATCACATTTTTGTCTTTTATCCTAATTTTTGTAATATTGGGGACAAAAGGCATATTTTTATCTTGTAATGATATGAGAACAAAGAACATATTAATTAGTGTTTGCTTATATACCATGCATTTTGTTTGTACTCACTGATTAGTCACTCCAAATTGTATTATATTCATGTACAACACACACACATTTGGAAACATTTAATCTTGTTTGTGCTCTAATTTTTTTTCAAATTAATACACAAATCATTAACACTAAGATGCAATCTGCTTTCAATTTAATTCACTTAAATTTAACTTCTCTTCATCTCTCATTGCTCAAGAACATGACATGAGTGCCTAAAATCATATTGAAATTATTACTTAAGACTTAAATACATTTTTAGTTCTTGCAAATTAGAGACATTTTGTTTTAGGTTCTAGCAATTTTTTTTTTGTTTTTCATCCCTGCTATATGCACTATGTATTTTGTTTTTAATTCATTTCTAACTCCGAAACCAATCTATTTAAAAAAAATATTGTAGGTTGCATAAATCTATAGAAACTATTAAATTTATTTTTTTATTTTTTCGGCTAATATGAGAGTTAAAACAATGTAAAACTAATCATTTATATTTTTAAAATATGTATTAAAATTCATCTAAAAATAAAAACTTAATACTTTTGGAATAACATGACAAAGAATTAGAGAGAGCCTATTAATTATATTGTTTAATTGTCAAACATATATTATCATCAGTGATGAATTACAAAGAAAATCAAAATATTTGCAGAAATGTAAAACAAAATGTGTTATATTTGCCGAAGTATTTAAACCAAAAATCAAATTATTCATAGGAGCAAAACATGATTTTTAAACTTTGATTTATATTTTTATATTTTGATTTTTTAATTGATGATTTTTTTAGAGTGAATTAGCCTTTTTATTTCAATATTACTAAAATGAATGAAAAAGACAAAAATGTGACCCCTTTTGATTTTTTCCAAAAAGTGATTAAAAGTCATTTATTCTATTTTATCATACATTTATTATTTTAATATTCCTTTTGCATCCAACAACACCTCTGTGGTCACCGGCACCGGCACCGCAGTCACTGGAACCGCCACCGCCGTCACCGCCACTGCCGCCGCCACCACCGGCACCGCCGCCGCCAGTCACTATCTCAGTGACTCCGGTCAAAGTGACTCCGACCGTCATAGTGACTCCGCCGCACAGTGACTCTGCCGCCCCTCGTTTGATTGCTGCCGACTCGATTAGTGACTGTCGCCGCCCCCCTCGTCAGTGACTTCGCCGCCTCGTCAGTGACTGCCACCGTCTCTCGTTAGTGACTGCCGCCGCCCCAAGTGACTGACGCGGAACTGTACACCACCAATGGGCCACCGCCACCACCACCACCACCAATGACCTGTCGCAACTCTATAGTGACAACCGGACACATCACTCTTTGTGGTGGTCGTTGGTTGCCGATGGCGTTGGGTGGTGGTGGTCGCTGGAGATGTAAAAGAGTGATGTGTCCGGTTGTCACTGTAGAGTTGCGAGTTGCGACAGGTCATTGGTGGTGGCGGTGGCGGCAGTGGCCCGTTGGTGGTGTACAATTCCACGTCAGTCACTTAGGGCGGCGGCAGTCACTAACGAGAGACGGCGTCAGTCACTGACGAGGCGGTGAAGTCACTGACGAGGGGGGCGACGACAATCACTAATCGAGTCGGCGGCAGTCAAACGAGGGGCGGCGGAGTCACTGTGCGGCGGAGTCACTGTGACGGTCAAAGTCACTTTGACCGGAGTAACTGAGATAGTGACCGGCGGCGACGGCGGCGGTGGCGATCCCGGTGACAGCGGTGCCGGTACCGGTGGCGGCGGCCACGGAGGTGTTGTTGGATGCAAAAGGAATATTAAAATAATAAATGTATGATAAAATAGAATAAATGACTTTTAGTCACTTTTTTGGAAAAATTCAAAAGAGGTCACATTTTTGTCTTTTTCATTCATTTTAGTAATATTGAAATAAAAAGGGATAAGGGTCACCTATGTAGCACCGATACCGGTACGCGGAATCGCGGAAACGCGGACACGGGTACGGTGATACGACAAAACAAAAAAAAGTAGGATACGGATACGGGGCCATATTTTTAAATATTAAAAGTTATGGGGGTGTATTTACATATATTAAAAGTTACAGGGATGTATTTATAAATATTAAAAATAGATTTTTTTGGAAATATATACATATAATATCCTATGAAATATACAAAAAAAATAACTTTTTTGGATATATATATATCCTATATATACATATATACCCATTCATTACATATACATCATAATATTTCTCATATACACTAGTGCATCTCGAAATATAAATGTAGACATGTAGTCGATAAGTCATTAATTTAAAATGAGAAACAAGTCAAACAACTACAATCTTGAAATTAAAAGTGCAAGTACCAAAGTTCTAGAATAATTAAGATAGAAAACAATATTTTAAAAGCTCTAACATCTAATACATATTTTCACTCGAAGTATTAATTTCCAGGAATAATATCATCTTCCAAAAAAACTTCCAATGATACGGGTATCCGTCAGGATACGAGTATCGGAAACTTTCAAAAAATTACAAAAAAAATGGAAACTTTTAAAAATTACAGATACGGCCCGGGAACGTACGGTACGGGTATCCTAGAGTATCGGATACGGGAACGTATCCGATACGTCGATACGCTACCCTAGGGAAGTATCCGTGCTTCACAGAGGGTCACATAGGGTCTCGAACTTGGAAAAAATGTCAAATAAGGCCATATTTAGGATGCTCTGTCCGGCCGACGCCATTTGAGGGCGGTTCCCGGTGGATTTTTTTGATGAATTTTTTTGAGAATCTTATTCATTAAGTCTAGTTTACTCATATCAAATTTGAACTAAACTTCAATCAGGAAGGCATTCAAATGAATTCTTGAAGATAACTGCTCTTTTAACTGCGCAGTTATCTTCAAGAATTCATTTGTATTTCTTCCCGATTGAAGTTTTAGTTCAAATTTGAGATAAATAAACTAGACTTAATGAATAAGATTCTCAAAAAAATTCATCAAAAAAATCCAGCGGGAACCGCCCCAAATGGCGTCGGCCAGACATGACATCTAAATATGGCCTTATTTGACATTTTTTTTCAAGTTTGATGCTCTATCTGACCTTTATCCCAAATAAAAAAGCCTAAATAATACTCCATAGGTACCGCTCCATGAATATCTATTCTTTTTTAAACTAAAATATATATAGTGACCCCAACTCTTTGATCTTGAATATCGGGGACTTTGGGGTCGAAATTCGGTTTTCATCGACTGGTGTACATGTGTCTGGTGCTGGTGCATATCAAAATTCAAAACAACTTCTTACGTATCTGTTGAGATTTCATTTGGTACAACTCGATAATTACTCTTTCTAATTTTCTATAACTAACAAAACCAAAATGAACACATATTTTAATAGAGACATTAAGTGAGCTGTAGAATATTTCATCATTTTGGTCTTCAATTTAACGACCAGAGTTAAATTATACTGTCGTTATTAGTGATATACTGATATTTAGGTAATATGAAATAGACTCGTGGGAAATAAAAATAAAATCTAAGTGATTATTGACTCTACAAAAAAAAATAGATTAAATTTACTCCGTATATGTCATGAATTGGTACCCTCGTTATAAATTTCAATTTATTTCTATATTCAATAGGCTGGAAATAAACTGAAGAGTAAAAGCTAGTACATGATCTAACTAATCATTAGGTGACTTTGTTTAAACAGACAAAAGGCTCCTGGGGTGGGAGATTCCACCTTTTGGACCAAGTTTAAACAGACAAAGAAAGATCCATAGTAAACTAAAAATCTGCCCTCCCATCCCTTCCCTCCAAAATCCCGGAACCAAGCAAGCTCGAGAACAATAGTGTGCCCCTCCAGCTCGGTTAATTATTAGAATAAATCTTCAGAGAGATAGTTTTAAGCAGTGATTCCTAATTTGATGAAACACTCCAAGACTCAAAGATCAGCAGAAGAGGAAATGTTTTGTGCAAAATGGGTAAGGTATGCTTCAGCTAACATTTGGCCAAGTTGAACCTGAGCTTCTGTAGTCAAATGGAGTTTATCATCCTTGAGATGCAATCCTAAGGCATCAACACAAACCACATTTGGAAGGCTAATCATCTTTTGTGATTTCCTTACTTCTCCAATGTATTTTTCATCCCCTGATGCAATAGCAACCTGAATGGATGATATTCATCAAACAACATAGATCATTAGAAATTTCATCACATGCAGATTACTACTTCTTTGATTCTTTTGAAAGATCACGCAATTGCAAAGCATGAGAACTTACCTTTTTTTAGTTTTGAATCATTGATTATAAGCTTAAGTTTATTTCTATATATACTCGAGTATATTCATGTTTTCAATATAGGTGTGTGTGACTCTCTGCAAACGAAATATCACGTATTCTGAAAGACAAAATTGACTTAAAAAAGAGAGATTGAGATTATCTTAATCATATGTCAATTTGGCGCTAAATGGAGATTGATAGAGGTTGAAGAGACTAAAAGCACAACAGCATACAAATGCAGGGATGATAAACAAAAAGTAATTAATATTGTAAAGAAAACTAATTTTAGAGGGACCTGAGTCACCTGACACAATATAAACACTATACATACAGGGACTAAAACCATATTTAAATCTTGACTATATAGATAGGGACTTATAAAAATCAACAAAACCATGAATGGATAAACAGTACTGAGAAACTTATACAAAATTGATGAAAATGACATTGACACTACTACAATAAAATGCCAACTGACCTGAATAATTGGCAAAGAGGGTAAATTCATATCGACACGGAAGTTGTGTATTAGTGTTTCCATATTAGATTTATAACTCTCAGCATCTTGTTTCGATAATGTATCACTCTCTCCTTGATACCATAATAACCCCTTGATCTCACAACCATCTCCGCAAACAGCAGCTTTTGCTCTACTAATCATGTTTTCATACAAAAGTTCCCCACGTGCCCACTCCTTTAATGCAGTTCCACCTACAGCACATGGCACTAGGCCTATAGCACCTACACTCTCCTTCACGGCATTTGAAAAAGACATTCCTGGTCCCACGCCACAGGCCTTCTTGGTATCAATGTCGTAATGCAGTGGCTCAGTAGCAGCCTCCCAGTGACGCTGTGCACTGAAACGAAAGATTTTGGATGGGTCAGGGCTACACTGAGAAGGAATTACTCCATCCCAGTGCTTGTGCTTGTCTACTCCACCACGGCCAGCCATGTTGCTTTGGCCTGATAGAATGAAGATATTCTTGGGTGACTGGACTGCAGAATCAGTCTGGCTTGACTTTGAGCCCTCCATGTGAAAATGGTGTAAATCCGGATGCTCTCAGAAGAACCTTCTATATGAGAAATAAACGATAGGATGAAATTCTTATTCTTACAAGAGAATAAGGGTTTTGGTGTTGATTTTGCACACCATCGTCACACCTGCTCAAAGAAGTCGCATAATTCTAAAATGAATAAAAAACATAAACAGAAGAACTCTCAGAAACAGACAGCAGTCCATGTTTTAGGGGCTTTGTTATTAAACCTGTTGTGTTTTGCACATGCTTAGGGCAACTGTATAGTTTTTAACCAAACCAATATGCGCATTACTTGTGAAAAAGCATCACAGGGGTCATGATCCAGTATTCTAGACCTTCTAGTGCCTATATAGTACACCCTGATGCATCATGATATTTGTATTCATTCACGAAAACACAAATAAACATTATTTAAAGGGAATATCAAGCCACTGTCAACAAAATTGAGGAGCATTCTATAGAGAAAAATGTCAAAGATGAAATGGTTACAAATTGGGTCTGAACTAGCCAATAGGTACTTCTTCAAGCTCGAAACTACCGTCCGCTAGAATTACAAACTATTACGAGAAAAATATAAATAGAGATTAATTGATAACTAACAGTAAAGAAAATTCAAATTAGTTGACGGAAGAATGAAATACTGCTGATACTTTGACGTATTAACGTATACTCCGTATCTCTTACCCAAAAGGAAAAATGGGAATCGAAGCAAAAGCAATAGAAAAGGATCAATCCAATTACCCGGATCAAGTGATGCAATTTAGTCGGAGAAAACGCCAGAGGGAAGGCCTTCATCCAAATCATCCATAAATCTAACCACCTCTTCTGACTTCCGAGTAATTCATAAGTCATAACTGTGATGAGTCTGATCCACGTATTACATAATCCTCCCCTTTGAATTTATATGGCTAAATAAAATAAAATACATTACAAAAAATAATACATTATTCTCTTTATATGTGTCGGTCACGACGACTCATTAAAACCTTGACGAGTAAAACCCAATGGAACAAAAACTTGATAAAGGCAAAAAGAGTGAGCACATATATACTGCCCTTGTTGACTACATGACTTCAAGATTTCTCTTCAAGTCTTGTAGAATCCAATCCATCCTGGTTATAATCTTCTTGTAGCAATATTTGCACTATGTGTATGCCTCATTAAAAACCTTGTTGGAAAAATCCTTTGAAAAAAAATCAATCAAGGAAAAGAGTACATAATATATGTAAAACGATGTTGGATTGGTTGACTCATTAAAAACCTTTAACTAAGAAAATCATGAGGAAAAACTTAGTAAAGGAAAAGAGTACAGTCACTGGCCTTCGGGGCCTAATCTTTTGGATTGCATTTGAATTTACTCTTCTAGAGAAAAATAATACTCCGAATTTTATGTATCATAATGTGTTATTTCAAAGTCGCAAACTGCCTCGCTAAAACCTTTGATCAAGAAAACTCTATGGGACAAAAACTTGGTTAAAGAAAAAGAGTACAGTTTCAAATGATCTTCCGGACCAATAAATCGTTCGATCTCACAAGGACCAATTAAGACCTTCAGGGTACTATCTTCCGAACAAATATTAGAATCACCCTTCTAGAGCATAATAGTCTTCTGGATGTTATGAATCTTTCTCATTCTTTAAAAAACCACAAAATATCTTAAAATCTTTGGCCAAGAACACCTTTTGGGAAAAAACTTGGCTAAGAAAAAGGAATATCACATGATCTTCTGGATCAATTATTTGTTTCACCTCAATCAACTCCATATAACTTGAGTCGATGAAAATCTGTAGTATACAAAACCTCCATCATTATTTATACAGATTTGATGGATATCAGTAACCACATGGGTGAGACCACCTACAACACCTACCCCAGCCCCCTTCCTAGCTCTTCAATCGTAATACCCCTTCCGTGCTCCCCAGCTCCCCTGGAGACCCAGATCCCCAACCACAACCCTCCTTCCCTGAGCCACTAACCACAAGTCCACAATACCTACGTGCTTTGTGTTGGGTGTGTTTCGAAAAACAAAGAATATAATTAATAAAATTAATTAATTAAAATGACTAAAGAAAACAGAAAATAGATGAAGCAGAATTCAGCCAGAGCTCGTGCAACGTACGATGTCCTTAAAACATATTCGTCGCCTCTCACAGTGCTAGGAGTGTTGCAACGACCGTTTCCCAGGATACGGTGGCTAACGAACTAATGTTTGAGCACACAAATGAAAGTTCCGGCGAATGGGGGCAAAGGCAGAACCCTCAAGATTTTTTCTGGAAAGCTGGAGGTGTTTTAGAGCTCAAAATTACGTGCTAACTGTGTATGATTGCATCTGTTGTTGCAAAGCACCTGCCAGCCATTTATAGGAGGATTTGTTGTGTGTTGATGGAGAGTTAATGGTCCTGAACGTTGGACATTAATGACCAGTCTGTTGGGCATCGAATCGTCCATGAACTGTCCATTTAACGCCGCATAAAGGCATATGAACGTTGGACATTTATAGTTGTAACGGTTCAGAACCGTTCAGCCGCGAGACCAGAATACCCCCACCAGAACACCCTACGAGGTGTTCAGGTCTGAAGCCACCACAAGACATCATGGTCTTCTGGTAGGTCTTCTGGTCCGAAAGCCAACAGAAAGCGAAGCAGTTCTGGTTCTGAGCAAAAATAAAATGTTACGGGAAGAACAAAAAATTAAATTGTATCTTTGAAAGATAGATTTTCAAACGACATTCATGTCCGCAGGTCGCCCGCGCACGCAAGTTGCAGTTCTTCTTCTCCGTTTTCAAGATTTGATCATCACCTCTTACGCGTGAAGAGAGTCTTTCCCCGTAGGAATCTTAACTCATTCAAAAAGGGTTCCCTTTATAAGGGGGTGAAAGTCCCTTGGGTTTTCCGGTGTGTGATAAAGCTCATTAGAAACCCATCATTTTTTAAGTTTTTCCGTTTCAACGAGTGAACTTCGAGAATCAATTTCTCATTCACGCGTTATCCATTTTGAGTGTACCACATATCGAATTGTAGCCTTTAACACGGACAATCCGAAACCACTTTGAGATGACCCAAATCGGAAGTGGAAACCACTCAAAACATTGCACCAAATTGATCATTTAATGAAATTTTTAACACATTTTTCGAACGCTTTCTAACCCTGACCTAATCCCGACATTTTTCCGATGCACAAAACCCTTTTCCCTGCTACCTAATCCCGACTTTTCCCCATCGTCTGCCCTATCCCCTGGCCCAAGCCCTCCCAAGCTACTGCCCCAACCCCTCCCAATTCGATGTGACAGTCTGAAAAAGTTTTGAAGGACGGAAAATTCACTAAAATATGATTAAAAGTTGATACAACATAAAAACAATTTGAAATGATAAAGAAAATCCACTAATAATGTATATTTTGTTTGATCGACTTGATATAAACTAAGCTGTGAGAGAAAGAGAGAGAAAAAATGACAAATAAAATCATCCATCACTACCAAGTAGTGAAAGAGAGTCTTCTAGGATCCTTTACATCAACCCTCCAATGCTCATCAGGAAATTTCCCATTCATCATAGCAATCCTTCTCCATTTCCGAATCCTTGCATCCATCTCACCACTCAGCCCACAATATTTCTGCAGACTTTTGGGCATTTTCTCATACACAGCCCACCACTTCTCATGAGCGGAATCACTCGCAAATTTGTGGTACTCCAACCTGTCCCAGTTACAGTCATAATCTTGATAACACGCCCATGGCTTCAGCCCCAAATAGTGTATCGCATATACATCTTCAGGTAGACTGTGCTTCAAGGTGGATCTACAAGTCTGAGTTTGATTAGGCTGAAAAATAAGTATACAACATTTAAACATTAGCGGGTGAACTAAATATAAAAATACTAGGAGGTGTCTCACGTCAAGGAGACTTCCAAATCATCTTCCTCTTTGGATTTTCAGATATGTTTTGATTATATTTTATAAACGAATTCGCTTATATCATTTCTCTGGTGGACTTTTCAGAGACAAGGGCGGCTGCAAACAAAAAAGAAAGATGACCTTGAAGTCGTCTTGGTGAGGCACAACTTCCAATATTTTTCTTTAAATTTTCCGAGCAATTTTAAAAATTGGAGTTACGGTTTATCTTCTTCCTCTGCTGATTTCTAACGGCGTTAGACACCGGGTCCCTTTTCTGGGGTCAAATGCATAAATTAAATGGTATGTTAAATATTGGTATTGTTGCGCTTTGGTCCCTTAACTATTAAATGAATCAAATTAGTACCATAGCTATACATATATAAATGTTTCAACTTGAGATTTTCTTCAAATTTGCGGCCAAAAGTTCCTTCATGGCGATAAAAATTCCATGTGTAGAGTCACTCTATTGTGATCACATGTACAAAAATAAGGTGAAGTAAACTTTACACATAGAATCACGACCGCCACATTTGATTTTTTTGTCGGAAATTCGAATAATATTCCAAGTTGAAACATTTATGTATACTTAATGTCATGTTTTGATTCATTTAAGAGTTAAGATACCAAATTACAACAATACCAATAATTAAGGTACCATTTATGCATTTCACCCCTCTTTTGTGATAATAAAATTTAGACACATGACTTAACCATAAATATATGAAACATTGAAACACAAGCTCCTATATGAAAATAGATGTAACCATAAATACTACTCCCTACTTTTTCCTAAAATATTTTGTTGAGCAAGTTTCAGCTTACCTTAACTCCAACATTGATTTTCTTATCCTCGTCATTGTGATTATGGTTCGCGAAAACCTTGAGCCTGTTCACGCCCATGGGCAGTCTATGCCACCAGACAAACATCTCGTTCAAGAAACCCTGGTCGCCGCCGTTGTAGGAGGCAACCTCGTACCTCCTCTCCATCAGGGCTTCGAAGGTGCACGTGGAGGGCTCCAGGACCATGACCCCGGAGTTGAAGAGGTGGTTGTCGTTCCCGGCGGCGGAGAGCTCCGGGAACGAGAAGAAGGCGTCCATGTTCTTGACCACGATGATGTCGGAGTCAACGAAGATGACTTTGTCGTACCCCATCGCCGCCAGCTGCTCCCATATCCGGAGCTTGCTGTAGTTCCACTCGTTGTAGGCGTCTCTCGCCGCGTGAGGGCTGCGGATCCGCTCGATCGGCGCGGTGGTCCACCCGGCGAGGCGGAGGCCGCGGAGGGAGTGGGCGGAGATGGAGGAGTCGGCGAGGAGGACGAGGTCTTTGGTGGAGTTTGACTGGATGATGCTTTGACCTAATGCTATTGCTCCGCACACGTACTTCTCCGAGGAGTGGAGAACCGTCACGTATGCTTCTCTTGGTTTCTTTACTGATTTATTTGAGGAAATGGCTGCAAATAATAATAATCTAAATTGAAACACGAATCGGTCGAGCAACTAATATTAAAATAGGATCAAACAAGTAAGGATATATAGGGAAAAATAATAAAAATAACCCAAATTTTGAAGGGATGTGAGGTAAATACCTTAAATTTTTATATGTAATTTAAATACCTAAACTTTAAATAAAAATTTATTTTTGTATCATTTGTCATGTATTATTTATTTCTTTCAAAAATATAAATTTATGAAGTTAATTGCATAATTTAAAATATAAAGTTAAGTGTTGCAATTATATAGATTGGGGGTAACATTATTTATTTTCTGATGCAAACTTAAACAACGTGATTGATGAAACATACCGAGTATAACAATTAGTTTGTTACTTGCAAATAAAATCCGGTGGCCATTAGCTAACAATTTGTTATGGTACAAGCTAGAACAATTAAAATATATACTCCGTACAAATTAAAGTACTTATAATTACTGTAATTTCCAAACGTTTTTACTTATATTTCCAGACTTTTCCCTTTTAATTACTGTAATTCACACATAAACCCCAATGCAAGCATTATTTCACCATGAATTACTCTTCAATTATACTTGTAGTCCGTATAAATTACCAATTAATAAATTCAGTAAAACAATTAAATTTTTTTAAATGGTAAAACAATTAAATTTATGAAAAATAGTATAGGGGATAATTAGACTAGAATTGAATGCGTACATAAATATTTAAAATCACATACCAAGTATCTAAGTATTGAAATTTAATCTTTCAAGAGAAGCATTGAAATTTAGAGCCCGTTTGGTAATAGCCAAATCGACTGTATTGGCTGATTCTGCTGAAATTTATGAAGTTCTGGTTGATGTGGCTGTATTGGCTGATTTTTCTGATTTGTGAAAAATAATAATTAAAAATACATTTTATTAAATAAAATAAAGAAAAAATTATATGAAAAATAGTTAAAATAACCTTCTAATTAACTTCAGTCAATACAACTAGAAAAGTAACTCCAACCTTACTTTTTCTTATAATTACTCAATTCAAACCGTAAAATTAAAAGTTAGATATTTGATGAAAAAGTTGGTGATGGAGTATATGGCTCGGGGACTCCCGGCTCACATACTCCCGCAACCTCAAACGGGCTCGATAAAGCCCAGGCGGCCAAAATCCAGCAGCCCAAGCACCATGCGACACATATCTCACAGGGGTTGCCTTCGGCACCATGGCCGAAGGCCTCAAACTCAAGGACGCCACTCCATTTCGGTCCAACTGCACGCCTGGAAATTAATTTGGGTGTCCGACATCAGCCTTCAGACAAACAGCCTTCGGCCCTGGCACCGAAGGCCTCCATTCTCGACAGAAAGTCATCTGCTTAGTGTCCAACCACCACATTTAATGTGGTGCCACGTGCCAGCACCCGCATAGCACGGGGTTCTCCGCCATAGACTAGCTTACACGTGTTCATGCATTTAATGCACCTAGCATTTATGACTAGTATAAATAGCGCCCCCTTGGCCGGTTGTAACGACCAATTGAATATTTATTGCTACTACACTTTCTCTCTCTTACTTATTGCTCTGACTTCTCTCTAGATAGCACAACGGTATCCCGGTAGTGACTATCTATCAGATGGCTTATAAGTTTGAAAAGGAAAAAATCATGGCTACCAAACGGACACTTGATATACATGACATCACAATAAGTCAAGTAGTAATTTAATTCTACTCTATATAAGATACTAACGATTATGCATAAGAATGAATGCTAAAAACTTAAAAGGATTTGATTTTGTTGAAGGGAATTAATATATTACGTAGTAATATATATATATACACTTATGTGTACAAAACTATATAAATGGTCAATAATAATAATATATAAATTTTAATTACCGTGTTCAACCAATGGACGAGCAAGTTGGCATGAACCGATGCGCATATCCACCTTTTGCTTCAATTTATGGAAATTAGGCTTGTAAATTCTGACATCTTCTTCATTCCATAACAAATCCTCACACCCAAAAATTTCAAACATTGGCTCGCATTTGCCAATAAATACAACGTAAACTGTCCCATTTCGTCCACTTCTCACCACCAAATTACTTGCTACCAAATGTACCTGTAACTTATAGACATCCCTCTTGTTATGACCACATGGCGCCTTTGCGAGCACAACGTCTAGCCCCGAGTACTTGTTCGGGTCGGGCATGGGAACCGTTGGACACTTAGGTCGATTCGAGGTGCTATCTTCGTCGATCCACTCCGGGAACAAATCGCTCCATTTTATATGTTCGGAGACACGTCGAAATTTTACATTTACGATATCTATATTTTGACCAAATAACAAGCTGTTATGTAGCTTCACATCTACCAAACCGATTCTCATCTTCTTGTGCATGAACTCATTCGCCAGAAAAACATACCAACTTGGAGATCTCTTCAAATTGAATTGGGGAGGAGGATGGTGTGGGCTTAAAAAATAATGTAAATCAGTAAAGGTCAGGTAAAGGGCAAGTAGGGTGAAAAAGATGAGAAAAGTCATGAAGCATTTAGGCTTAGTTAGTGGAGGTTTAGAAACCATTTTTGCATTGAATGTTGTGTTTGCCTGCATGGTTTACACATATTTATACACTTACGTCTTAACTATTTTACCAAATAGAGTAAATTCATAGTAACAACAACAAATATTTAAATTGGAGACGAAATCATTTCAAATAGTGCGCCAATGTAAGCTGGTATACATATTTAGTTCGTTTTTATGGTTTTGAATTCCTAACCATTTCTGGATTTGTATTTGCTGGTATACAAAATGATATATTCACTAATTCACGACAAATAAATATTGATACTTGATGGTGTACTCCTTAAAATCTCCGGTGCGTTGCACGGGATGAATTTCATAAATATATTGTTCTCTTTTGGACTCTATAGAAACATGTTTGTAATAAGAAGCTTCATACGTGATATCTATATTCTGTAATGATCACATTACAATTAAAAATTATAAAGTTACGATAAAAAATATAATATTTTATCATGTAAAATGACCACTAATGTACATACATTGTACAAATAGGAAAACACCCATTCGAACTAAATTCATTCAAAAAAATATTTGGCGTGGTTTTGAATTTTAAATATTCAGAAATAATATTTAAAATTGAATAGTTTTATAGCATAGTTCTACATTGTCGAATTGTTAGCAATAATTACTTAACTCATATTATTAGTAATTAATAATCGTTTCAATGAATCACAATTTACAATACTAAGATATGTTCGATCTTAAAAGACTTAATTCTTTTTATATAATAGCAATACTATATGGAGTTTTGCTTTACCGCAAAGGCTCAACCGCTAAATCACATAAGTTATGATCTCTGGCTCATTTCACCTTATTCTTTTTTACCTAACTCAGCGGTTCCGTCATTTCTGTGTTCACTCAAATCAGTTACGGGAGTCTATATTTCAATTTATCGCTTCTCTCCCTATTAGCGAGAACCAAAACTATCTATGCACCATCGTTTTCCATCTCCATTTTCCTCTCATCTCCTATTTATTCTCCATATTTAGTCAGCTATGAAATGGTAACAATTCACTATCTCTCTGATTTGCTTGCTTTACTCCAGTTTCCTTTTTTTGGTAAACAGTTACTCCAGCTTCCTTTCCCCTCTATGAATTGCTTATGGGTCCATTACACTCGATTTTGAATAATAATATTTTAGCATCCAGTTCGGAAGGGGTTTTCCTCATGGATATCGATTGAAATTTAAAAATATAAAATGTTTGCTTGCATAGTTAAGGTGTTCAATTGCTCTTTGCTATGACTTGGGGATTAAAATCCAAAAGTAAGCTAGATTACTGACATGAATTCTTAATGATAAGAAAAGAATTCGGACACACTAAGTAGAACTCAACCATATATTAGCTTCAGAATTATGCATAAAAGTTTACAGGAAGAAGAAGATATATTTTGAATTATCTTCAACTACTTTTCAATCAACTATTTAAAGAAAATGGAATTACAACCAATTTCAGTTTAACAATTAACTTATCCATTAGCTATCATAAGTTCAGTCATAATCCCACGTGGCCAAATACAGTTGACTCAGCTGTGAATTCATTGCAATCCACCCCCTAATTTGAAGCTTGTCATCAAGCTAGGATTTCAATCCAAGGAAAACTCAGACCATTGGATCATTGAATAAACTGCTGCACTTTTTCTTCTTTCGCCATCCACTGCAGCCTGCAGGAATAGAACTTATTATAGGTAATGGTCCATGAAGCTTCCTCAATTGTGAAATTCGGAACACAGGATGGATCTTAGATTGGTCAGGTGATAGTTAGATGATAGTTTGCAAATTGTATGCTAACATTCCAATCTTATTTAGAATTTCAAATGGACCAAAGAACAAAGAGCTTAGGTGATAGTTTTTTATTCGATCTGTAAGCGACAGAGTGTTGTCCATATGGTTGAAGTTTGAGCTGTTTGACAAACACTAAATCACTGATCTGAAATTCTTTGTCTGTCCTATACTTAATAATAGATAAGTATTGAGTTAATGATAACGCTAAGTAACAATGAGACAATTTCAGGATTAATCTACCCTGATTTCATGAATTTTAAAATTTTAGGGTAAAGCTCAAGCAAGCTAAAGCTCGGATTCTTTTGTTTCCACGATATGATCTTTGGTGACATGAAATGCAAAACTGAAGTCGTATGATGATAGGGAGATGCAACACTAAGCTTATAGGTGATCCAGATTAACATATACTCGTATGTGTTAATATGACTAAAGGGATTTTTAACAGACACATGGAGCTAATTTTCAGCAGCAGTTTGACACTTTGACATGCGGAGCTAATTTTCAGCAGTAGTTATACATGTAGATTGTGGAACTAATTTTCAGAAGCGCTTACTTTCACCGTGTGATAAAAATGTAGCAACTTTTTAATACCAATATGTTTGAACAGGAAACCTGCGATAAAAATGATAGCTCATTTTCCTTTACAATAAAGATAAGTTGATTTTGATTATATATTCTCGTCCAACCAATTCAAGACTTGATTTTGATTTCTGCCTAGCTCTTTATAGTGCTTTGTTAGTTCTAAAAACAACTACATAGTGTTTAAGTTCACTAACATACACAACAAACTTAAAGTACTTAAAGTACTTAAACTTAAATTTCCTCTTTGCCTATTTTACTTGCTCAATTCAAGTTATGAACTTCCTCTTGCTAATTGCATATGAAAAATAATAGTTGGAAAAGTCTCTCAAACTTATATCATCCTATAGACAAAACAGAGATATTTTAGGTACAAAAAAATATTATACACATTATATTTGAATACATATTCGAAATGGTCTACCTGAGAACGCAAAGAAATCATCTTTCTTTTGGTGTACTTTTGTATTAGAGGCCATTTGGCAACCCTCATTTTCGGCTTATCAGGCTTATCAACCAATTTTTTTTACCAAACACGTAAATTTTGCTTTCGCGCGCTGAATTGTGTAATAATTAAGCCGAAAAAGTAAGGTTGGAGTTACTTTTCTGGCTGTATTGGCTGAAGTTACTGTAGATGACCATTTTAGCTATTTTTACATATAATTTTGTCTTTATTTTATTAATATAATATATTTTAAAAATATGTTTTTCTTGTATCAGCAGAATCAGCCAATGCAGTCACTTCAGCCAGAACTTCATAAATTTCAGCAGAATCAGCCAGAACAGCCGATTTTCATGCTGCCAAACGGGCTCTTAACTTTTATTCAACCTGAACTCGGTATACCTAATACAAACACCATTCTATTTGAAAATGAGTTGATAACTTTTCAGGCACATGAGAAAATAGCCCACTATTCAAATAGAAAAGCACCTAACAAAAGTCCAAATGAGCATTCTATTGTTCACATTGATCCCCCTAATCCCTATTCTAATAAAAAAGCAGATCACCAACTTCAAGAGGCATTTTATTCTGGTTGTAATGTTAGTAGTTAGAGACATGTCCTTGTTTCAAAGGGAATATCTTTTGAACATATATGGCTTGGGATTGAAAAGTGTTGAATGCATACGACTTTTAATCATCCAACTTGAACTCAATATGCCTAATTTAAAAGCAAGAAATGAATTATTTTAGATTAATTTTTAAAACAGAGTGTTGAGAGCTTAATCTACAAAGCAGCCCTAACATGCTAAAAATAGTCCTCTATCAAGCAAATGGAAAACAAAAGTCTGAAATAATGAAATGTATGGTTTTAAAATGTTAAAAAATTGTTATTTGTTAGTTTGAGCGGAAAACTAATGCTTAAAGTAAACAGACTAAGCATCCTAACTAAACAGAATGCATGTCAACTTAGTTGTGTTATATTACTCATCTCACAATACAACTCTTTTATTTTAAACTCTAACTATAGATATCAAGTCATTCTTCCAATATATATGCTCATCAGTCAACCATGACTTAATTAGCAAATGCATTTGTCACTACAAAAACACTACAACAAAAATAAATAAATAAATAAATAAATAAATAAATATATAACATTCAACTAATTGATTAAGATGCTAAAGAATTGGATGAAGAAGCTAAATTGATTACATATTATTATATTAAAATAAGGAAAACAGAATAATCAAAGAATTGATATCATGAGTTCTACTCTTATTTCATGTTATATCGCTAGCCTATAGAAGTATATAGTGGTGAAGAAAAAGAAAACATACATGGGTAGAGAGCACTATTGAGTGGGCAAAGCATTATTCCGTAAAGCACGTTGAGTTCAGCTACTTTTGTGTTTTGTGTTCACCTTATTTGAGCATAAAAAGATTTTTCCCGCAAATTGTACTGTGTTACCGGTATACCATGCGCATGGTATACCAGTACCAAAAATGATGTCGTTTTCCTCTTTTTCAAATGCACACGGAGCACTACGAATCTTTTCTCCCTTTCCCCTCAACTCCTCCGGGTTTCTTTCTTTTATTTTGTCTTTTTTATTTTCTTCAATTATTCTTTTATCTCCATCAAAATATTAAAAGTTAATTGCGATTTTAGTTATTTTTATCTTTAATTAATTAAAATATAGTTGAACCAACTTTTTTGCTTTACCAATTTATTACAAAGTTTTATTAATCCAAAGTTTTATTAACATTTTATATTTTATTAATCCACATAAAAAATATATTTTATTAATCCACATAATAATTGAATCTATTTTTTTATTCTCTATCAGTACATAAGAAAAAATAGAAATTAGTTCAAATAGGACTAAAACTATGGCAAAAACCTAAAATAGGAATTGCTATGTTTTTATTCCAAAATAGGACCATATGAGTCCTATTGGAAACATACCTATTTTTGCATTCCATTCTTACCCTTCCATTAAATATGAATTAAAAATAGTCAAAAGCCATAATTAAATGTTTAATTCATAATAAATTCGAAAAAAAATAAAAAATTCGTAGAAATATAATTAAAAAATTTATAAAATTTTTATAAAATAAAAAATTCAAAAACGTTTTTTTTAAATAATTTTATTTTTAAAAAAATTAATAAAAAATAGTAAAACTCCGTAAAAAAAACTTTAAAAAAATATGGATGTCTTTTCCCACCGCCTGTACTACCTCCCAGCACCACCACCTCCGGCCGATGAAAAAAATGCCATTTTCCCATAAAAATGCCATTTTTTTCTGAAAATGCCAAAAAGTGGCATATTTCTCTTTTCGAATGCCAACATTTTCATTTTTTTCTGCTATAAATATGGCATTCGTAATGAACTTGGCATTTTTTCCCCTGGTGATTGGAGGTGGTGGTGCTGAGGCGGCAGCCAGAGGCGGACCCACTAAGGGTCCCACGGGGTCCCGGGACCCCGTGTACTTCCAAAAAATTACCTATATATATATTATATATATTTTATATAAATTAATAAAAGAACATATATATATGTACGTCAAAAACTAATTTGGAATGTAAAGGTCGTTATGGTGCAATGGTAGCACCCTTGAAGTTGAAAAGTTTCCATTCCCGGAGGTAAGGGATTCGATTCCCTTGGACGTCCCCATCTTTTTGTTTTTTAGATTTATTAGGGAAAACAACATTTATATATTAGAAATAATTTTTAATAGTGTAATTCCTTAAATAACACTAAAACATTGACAAACTGCACAAATAGGACCATCATTATTTTCTTACTAAAATAAGACCCATAGACTCATAATTGATGATGTTTTATTATTTCAATATGATCAAAAAAGTCATATTTAAGAAATTATAAACATATAGTCTTATTTATGTACTTTGATAAAGTTTTAGTCATATTTAAAGCAATAACTATTTTTAGTAACACTAACTATTTGAATATATACCAAAAGTAATATATAGCAAATTTTCACTAATAAAAATCAGTCATTTAATTCATCAAAAACTAGTACCCAAAAAATATCAAATAAGTGACCATATTTCCAAATATCATTTATTTATTGGTTTGATATTAGTTTTTGATGTCTTAAATGGTTGGATTTCTAGTAAAAAAGCGACTCCATTTTATTTTTGTTATACACTAAAATAGTTGATATTATTCAAAGTTATTTCTAAACTACGTATTAATCTTGGTTCATGGAAGATAGTTGGTATTATTTAAAATTTTCCCTATTTATTATTCTAAAATATCAAAACTACGTTGTTTTGGCAATCAATTTCGACCAATGATATTTTTTAATATAAGAAATTATTTTGAATGTGAAAATTATATCAAAATATTCATGATTCAAAACATTTTCATAAAACTATAAAATTTATAAATTGTATACAAATATAATAATTAATATAATTGTCCAAAATTTGCTATTATTGACTAAGAAAAGTCAATATGACGAACTTTTTCAGAACAAAAGTAGTATTAATTAGAGTTACATTAGGGTAGGGACCCCATGACTTTATTTTTCTGGGTCCGCCACTGGCGGCAGCGATTTTTTTTTAGTTTTTTTTTTAATTTTTCTAATTTTTTGAAAAAAAAAATTAATTAAATTTTTAATATCGAAATGTTTTTCTTAATTTTTTAGTATTTTTTACGAATTATCATTATTTTTTATTATTTTATTAGGAATTAAAACATTTTAATAACTATAACGGTATAATTGTCCAAGGTACACATAATTAGTCCTATGCAAACATAGTTCATTTTTTGGTCCTATTTATGAAAAGTGAATGACTTTTAGTCCTATTTTGATAATTAACTCAAGAAAAAATTTATAAATCTAAATAAAATAAGTATATTGCATTTATATTCATACCCTACTTTTGTTTATGTGATATTTACAATATTCATACACTTTTTTGTAATATATTTTTTTATAATCATACACTTTTGTAATATATTTTTATATCCATACTTTTTTTGTACAATTTTGTTTCTCTCTTTTATATTGTTTTAAGGATTTTTAAGACATTGAATTTGTTTATTTTGATTCTTGGAGTTACATTTGAAGTTACATCTTCTTATGTACGAGTTGCATCTTATTATGCATGAGTTACATCTAGTTATGCACGAGTTACATCTAGTTATTTCTTATTTTTGTTACATCTAATTATCTTTAAGTAATTAAATTACAACTGAATTAACTTCTTTCTTTACTATAAAATTTTTATCAACCCGCATAAAATAAGTATATTGTATTTCATAATCATACACTACATTTAGAGGGATAAAACTCATATTTTTCAATATTTACATTGAAATCAATGTTTTAATTCTTATATTCTATTTTAGATAACTTACATTTTAACCTGACATAAATTACATTTCTTATCATTGTGAGTTACATTACTGGAAACATGACTTACATAAAAAAAATCAACCCTGCTATTGAAACAAAAAAAATGATTTATTCCTTTTGATGGTCATGATATTAAAAACAAAACATATTCATGATTTAAGTAATGTAATTGTGCATTCAGGCTCTCTTTTTTGTTGTTTTCATTGAAATCAATATTTTATTTCTTATTATCCGTATTAGACAAGTAACAAGTTACATTTCGACCTGTCTGTAGTTACATTTTTTATCAGTGTGAGTTACATTTCATTATACACGAGTTACATTATTCTGCTCCTGGACAATGAAAAAACAAAAAACAAAGGTTATTGTTCACGTGTGTGAACAGTAACACACAATTTTTTTCGGGTGGGAGCAGCATGCTTCAAACGGCGTCGTTTTGGGCACAGGAGCATGATGCTCATGGTGTGCCGATTGCACCGTATACAACTGGATTTTTCCCATTTAAGTGCTCTAAGTGAATGCCAATTGTTTCTCAACATAAGAATCGCTTATTTAAATAGCGAACTTCAAATACTTGAGATTTTTTACGGTATTAGTATGACCTGTGTACGAAATAAAATGATTTTGTTGTTTAGTTTTAGTAACAAAAAATCATTTTTTAGTCGATTATAAAATTGATTTGAAATGCATATTCTAATTTATTGAGTATACCTTGTTTTTTAACTTATTATCTAAACGTGATTATGGTCTATAATTTCCAATGAAAAGAGCATATTTTTTTTATAACTCTTAGTTGCATTCAATTGAAACTAATATATTTTTACCTGAACAAAAAGAAAATGTTCAATGCCTATTTTTATCCATTAAATTTCATTTGTGGCTTACTATTTTAGAAATTGATCTCTTTTTTAAGAAAAGGGTTTAAAATATATAGTTTTGTGACATTTCGATTTTAATGAAGGCGATGGTGGCGACAATAGGTAGCATATTGTGATTGGAAGTGATTTATTTATTTTTCATTAGATTGATTTATTGAAGGTATATATGCTCTTATTAAGTAAAATAACTATTATTGAACAAATTAAGAAAAGTTGCATGATTTAGAAGACAATTTTTTCCTAGAAGGTCAGATGAATAAAACCTATAAAAAGTTTCTCATCACATCAAGAGGTAGCTATAATCGAAGCATAAACATGTCAAATTATGCAAAGAAAAATAGAAAGACAAATGCCTCATATTCAGAAACGAAAAATATTCTCAATTTTCATGACCAAATAGTAGTGTATTAAAGTTACATTCATGAGTAAAAGAATTATTCCGTACCTTTTATATACAGTCTAGCTTATTAGTTTAGCTCTTAAACTACACCATTTTTAGTGTCACGATATGACTGTTACATATGTAATTAATAAAACTTTCCAAGAGCTGAAACTCTCGGCTAAAATATATCATGATTATATTCGTATATACACTAAAGTAAAAATAACTTTTACTTTCATAAATGAGATCAAAAAATGAATTCAATTGAAAGTATCCTTAATTAGAGGGGTGAACATAAATTTGAGATAACGTTATGATGAATTTATGTTTAGCAAATTTTAACTCATGCAGTCTTGCTATTTTAATTCTTCCCACTTTAATTTTATGATGTTTCACTTTTTTCATTTTAGGAATGATTTAGAAGTTATTACAATTTTCTTAAACAATTTTATTGAAATGATTTGGGGGTGCTTAAAAGAATTGTATTCTCTTGTATTTCACTTTCATTTCCGTTTAGTACTTGTAGTTATTATATTGAAATAAATAGTATTCAAAGGATTATTTTTTCCCTAGTCATACGATTATGTCATCCTACCATTTCCTTATATACGAAAATCATAATAGAATTTTCACACCCTTATTTAAAGGGTTAGCCATTGCACAAAGAATGGATATCTTTGAGGTGATTGTAATCGACTCTTGGTGTTGTGGATTTTGAATTTTGTCCCATGTAAGACTTTTAGGTTTCTGGTTTTCATGTCAACAATACGTAAAGGAAGGAATTACTTTAAATACATTTGTTCGGGTTATAATATTATTGTTTTATCATACATCAATTATATCTTCAAGGATGCAATATTTTCCAATAATTCTACAACGTGTGCACGCTGCCTTTTGAGAAAGTAGATACATGGATTCATACTAAGAAAATATCAAAGATTTGTGTTACAATACTTTTCCGGGCATTCCAGGTTTGGAGGTCAGTAATATTTGTTTCAAATTTTTATATATTTTAGGATGCATATATCTATGGATTAAATATGGCATTATATTCTTCATTTCTAGTTAAAATAAATGAGTATGAAGAATGTCTATATAATTGATATGTTACTGGCAAAGTTATACATGCAAGCTTGCTTTCTCGATCTGTTATAGACTTATATATACTATGATTCATATGATAATTTATAATAGTTTGAGTTTTCAAGCATTGTGATATTATTAAAGTTGTATGGGTGCAGTTTAAAATTCGGAAAATGATAATCATATGCTAGACAATTTTGTTCTAGCTCAACAATCTCATTGAGAAGTCGGTGACTTGGAGCTATTAAACAAAACTTACCTTTATTTTGAAACCTTGACTTATAAAGTTAAATGAACTCATTGCATAAATTCATATATGAATAAAATTCATATTCATGATTTTAAAAATGTTTTTAAGATTTATTTTTCTCAATTATATCGTAATCAAGGAATTAATATTTGAGGTTTTCTGTACATTCTTTAAAGTCTCTTTTTGCAATTTAGTACCAAATTAATCATGTGTCATCATCTCAATTTTTGGTGACAAATAAAAAATTACTCATGACTACTTTTAAAATATGTGATAAATTCCATAATAAGCTAATTCAATTTTGTGTGTCTATCTTACTTTTGCTTGTAAAGTGATTATATAATTCCATAGTAAGCTAATTAACTCCAAATCTTACTCATGAATATAATTTTTTCAGGAGATTTATTGAATTTAATCTAATACTCCCTCCATCCCAAAATGAACTTCACAATCACTATTCATATGGTCAACTTAAATTACTCTTAATCTTATATTTTATATATCAAATTTTTATCAAATTTATATATTTTTTATTAGCCTTTGTAGCGGTTTTAATGTAGTTTCTCAATATGTAAATTTTATTTACTAAAAGTAATCTGAGTATGATCAGGGATCGAGTTGCTTTATCGTCGGTCAAACATCGTAATCCGAAATGGGAAGTTCATTTTGGGACGGAGGTAGTATATACGGAGCTCTAAATTTTAGAAAGGGCTCCATTAAAACGTTTTTAATTAGTTTGATTTTTTGTCAGATTTATTTGTTATGATCGGACCTGGTCTGATTTATATCATCTTATCTGGTCAGGTCATATTACCTTAGCTTTTTAACTCTTTTTTCCAAACACATTTACCTCTAGGAGTGGACTCGGGCCGGGCCAACCGGCCCGAAACCGGACCGGCCCGCCACTGTGCGGGCCCGGCCCGGCCCGATGAACCTGTTGGTTGGCCGGTTCGGGCCACCCGGCCCGGTGGATTCTCGGTTCGGGCTCGGACCCTTCAAAAGGTGAACCGACCCGGCCGGTTCGGGCCCGGGCCGGGCCAATTTTAATTTTTTTTGTATTTTTTTTTTTGAGTTTTTGGGTTGGGCTGGGTATTTTGGTCCATTTGAGGTGGTTAGGGTTGATTTGGGGGTGAGGGGGAGGGGGAGGGGTTAACTAGGAAAAGCCTAAAAAAAAAATACCCGAGGCCCGGCCCGGACCCGGGGGTTACCCGGGCCGGTTCCGGGCCTCCCATACCTTGAACCGAGGCCTGGCCGGTTCAAGGCCCGAACCGGGCCCGGCCCGAACCGAGTCCATCCCTATTTACCTCATGCAACTAACAGTTGAGATGCAACATTTCAAAATTGAGCCTTAAACAATAGTCTCTAGTTCACACAATAGCTTTTAATCTAGACACTAGCCTCCACCTACATTTCGAAGTGTCAAACATAATCCTAATCTATGAGCCCAATTGGATATTGAGAAAATTTTACACAAATAATGTATAGAACTTTTTTGAATTCTAAGTTAACCAGACAAAATTTCCACAATTCTTAATTGTGTTTTTAAAATTATTGAAAAAAAGTATTAAAATAATAAGATTTTAAAAACTGCTATACTTTTTTTACATTTGATGTACCTAAATTTAATTTATAATACCTTTTTATTACTAAAAATATATCACACTGTATAGGTCACAAACAATTACTCAAACTATAATTTCAATTTTTTGAAATCAGATATAACTTTAAATTATAATACAGAGTATAAATTATAAAGGGAAAAGTACAGATTAGATACCTGTGGTTGTGGGCGTTTTCACTTAGGGGTCTATGATGATCTTTGTAACAAACGCAGCCTCGTGTTTTGCTACCGTTACCACCCGTGGGGTCTATTGGACCTGGCCGTTAGTTAAATGCGACGTGGCATATATTTTTTTCCAAATAGGCTCCAGCGTGGCCAAATAGTGTATGTCATAAAGCTCGGGAGGATCCGACCTGAATAGCTGGTTCTTCAATCCGGACTCGGCGGAGGAATTCGACCGGAAGTTCTTCAGGAAATTCACCTTCCTCGGCAACCTATGCCACCAGACGAACACCTCGTTGAGGAAGCCCTGGTCGTCGCCGTTGTAGGAGACGATCTCCTCCCGGCGCTGCATCAGCATTTGGAACGTGGAGTCGGAGGGCTCTATCACCATCACGCCGGAGTTAAATATAGATCCATCGTTCCCGGAGGCGGACATCTGAGGAAATCCAAAGACGAAATCGATGTTGCGGAGAACGATGATGTCGGAGTCGATGAATATGATCTTCTCGTAGCCGGTGAGCTGCCATAGCCGGAACTTGCTGTAGTTGTATTCGTTGTAGGTGCCCTTCTCGGATCTGGGATTTCAGATCCTCTTGATGAATCGGAGCTTCCACCCGAATTTGATGAGAGCGTTGCGTTTGGATGGGGAGATGCTTTTGTCCAGGAGGAGGATAAGGTCGCGTTTGGTTCCGGTTCGGAAGAGCTTTATGCCATTGGCCACGCTGGATCCTATTTGGAAAAATATATATGCCACGTCGCATTTAACTAACGGCCAGGTCCAACAGACCCCACGGGTGGTAACGGTAGCAAAACACGAGGTTGCGTTTGTTACAAAGATCATCACAGACCCTAAGTGAAAACGCCCACAACCACAGGTATCTAATCCGTACTTTTCCCAATTATAAATTATGGAAATTCTGTCGTGTGCTATAAAAATTTTATTTGTACTCCAATTGTTACAAAAATATATATCAAAATTCATGAATTTTTATTATCTTTATCATGACAACATTATTGAATATTTAAAAATAAAAATAATTTAACACTTTAAAGCATCTGTTTTTTCAGAGTTTAACATTTTTATTTGTACTCCGACTTTCACAAAAAATATATCAAATTCATAACTTTTTATTATTTTTTAATGACACCAATATTGAATATATATAAAATAACACTTTAAAATAACATATTTTAAAAAAAATGCTATAACTTTTTTATTTATTTCCGATTGTTACAAAATATTTATCAAAATTCCTAAAGTTATTACTCCGTACTATTTTTCATATGAAACCAATGTTGCATATCAAAGATAATAAAAAGTTATGAATTTTGATATGTTTTTTGTAACAATTGGAGTACAAATAAAAAATTTATAACACACGACAAAACATCTATTTTTAAGTGATGTAATATTTTTATTTGTACTCCGACTTTCACAAAAAATATATCAAACTCATAACTTTTTATTATTTTTTAATAACACCAATATTGAATATATATCCCGTTCCTCAGAGAACATTTGGTTTCATAAATGGCTCCGGTCGCCATTAGCGAAGTTATCCCGGAAGGAAGTTTGTCCTACTTTGATGAACAGGATAAGCTTAATGTTAAAGTTGACAATGGTATTGAGTTACATGTTGCTAATGTTAGCTCTGAGTATTTAAATTCATGAGGTCTTATTCCGGAGCAGATAGAAATATGGCAACGTAAGGCAGTATTCTTTATTCCGGAGTTCGGTCCTTTGATAGGAAACTTACAAGAAGTATTTATAGACTATAAGAACTAATATTCTAGGAGGAAAATGCTACAATAAATGCTATTAATTACATATTTAATCGAATAGGACTCCTATAACGTCTTGGATGTTGTGCAATTATTGTTCCTAAGTCCAAGTTCCTGCCGTTATTTCCTGCCTGCAACCAGATAGATATGCACGAATGATAGCCTACCGCGTAAGCCCTAGGAATATTCCGACCTCACTAGAATTCCGCCCAGGCTCGAGGTCTGTCGTCCAGTCTGGCCTAGTTGTGGGTTCCTTTCGTGAGTCTGATTCCTAATTAGGCCCAACGGTTATTTAATACTTATCCCGTTTATGGGCTGATCCCGTTTAAGGGCTAATACGATATGGGTTGATCCCGTTTAGGGCTTGATCCCGTTATAGGCTAATCCTGTTGAAGGCTTGATCCCGTTATGGGCTTGGTCTGTACTTCAATAATTGGGCCATGGTTAGAGTCCATGGTACCATCACGAGCCCACTACTCTCTAAAATCAGCAGGGTCGGATTTTAGGAGAGTAAGGGGGTGTTTGGAACTGATTCTGCTTCTGCTTTTTTTTAAAGCAGAAGCAGAATCAGTTTTCAGAAGCTGATACCCCCCAGCTTCTAAAAAAACTGATTCTAGGAGTAAATTAGAGCACCAGAATCACTTCTGCATTTTCACCCAAACACTCCAACTTTTGCTTCTGCTCCCTGAAGGAGTAGAAGTAGTTTTAAGAATTAGATCCAAACACCCCCTAAGTTGAGTGGTTACTCAGTTTCAAATTCCTAATCTTTTTGGTGGACTGTAGCGTCGTTCTCATTGAATATGAGCAACACATGCTTGCCCTCACAACTTCCCACTCTGTTGTCCCATCTTCAGCACTTGAGTGCCTTGGTAGCGGTTCCAGAGCGGTTTGCAACATCGAGGACCTCATTATAAAGGTACGGCTTCTCTTCCACTCGAACTTTTCTGATACTTTGCATTTTTTGAACCCTAGGCAAAAAAGTTGTCTCCTTCGCCTCCATCCTTTCCAGGCTAGTTCATTCAATGTTTTCTTCTTTTGTTCCCTCCCGTAACATTCTTCATGGTGATGGGACAAATTCCCGCCAGCCCAAGATTCCGATGGATTCAGAAGGAAGAGAGACTCACTTTTATCGCTCTGTTGACTTTGCTCGCGCCATCCCGGCAGTCGCCATTTCTGACGTCGAATTTAACACGGCCACGGCCTTGGCCGGGCCCAGCGTTGTCTGGACTCGACCCACATCTGGCCAAAACATTGTAGATTCTCCTTCCCCATTTCACTTCGGGATCCACTTATCCAGCCTCGAGATGGGCTTGAGATTCCCTCTTCACCCTGCCTTTTTGAATATCATGGTCCATTATGGGGTCATCACCAGCCAACTTACCCCCATCACGCATCTGTTCATTGCCGGGTTTATACCCCAGTGTCTCTTTCTCAAAATTAGGCCAACCCTAGATCTGTTCCTGACGTTCTTCCACTCGGCCTGATCTGGCGCATCCTAGGCCCAGGGATTCTTCTCAATCTCCCAAAGGGCAGGCCACCGTCTGTTCGAGGCCAAGTCCTAACCAGATTCTTTTAAGAACTGGAGGCAAAAATGGGTATGGGTGACACCGGTGGATGGTAGGCTGCAGTTTGAGAATCGGTGGGGGAAGATGATCCGGCGATGGGTCATACCCATCCTGAACGAGGGAACTGAGTATGCTGCAAAACTCGTTGCTGAGGGCTCACCCTTTTTGATGGGGCAATATGTAGGTGAGGATGGAGTGATTATGCTTACATTCTCATCAGGTCAGCAATGTCTGTCTTTGTATCTGTAACACCGACCCCGAGCATATTTACTTTTAGTAAATTATGTAATAAACCTTGAGAGATGATTTATGAATTTGCGTAATTGTAAATTTTATTATTTCTTGTACGTGAATAGTAAATTGCATGTGGGGCCCACAGCGGGAACGGGGACCGCCCGGTAATTCCCGAACCACATATTATATTCATCTCAGTCTAGATAATATATATGGTGGTGGATATTTTATTTGGGCCATAAGAAAGGCATGGAGTTGACCGGTTGGTCAAACGGGGCCCAATTACCGGTATTGGTGATTTAGCGGATAACAGCCCGAAATGAGTTTCGGAGACTCCTAAATTAATGTTGGGGGATGTACAGCTATTCCAAAGGTCCATAATTATTAGGAACGCATGATATATTTTATTTGGCCCGATAAAATAAAATATGATTAAAACGGACCGAGAAATACAACTTTCGGGGCCGATTGTACACACCGGGACATAATGGGATGACCTCCCACATAAGTGGGGGCCACCCCACGTTTTAGGGGTGCTGATTGATCAAATAATAAGGGAAACCTCAGGAGACAAACTCACCCTCACCCATTAATTACCTTTGGACTCTTCATGAGAGTGATTGGGTTGAGAGTAAAGAATACTCCCCCACCCCTACTCCATTCATACGGATAACTCACACAAGAAAGGGAGAGGGAGGAGACTTGAGAAAATCTTAGAGTATTCCTGAGCTTGAAGGACCTAAGGAAGAAGGAAATCCAAAAGGAAAAGGCTTGAGTTGAGGTAAGAGCTCAACTAGTATTTTCTTTAACTAGTTTTTGTGTATGATTTTTTAAGGAATCATATGGTGGATTAAATCATGAGTTCTACACATTTAAAAGTGTAGAATATTGATATAAAGTGGTGGTAATTAACCTAGGAGGGTTGGCCAATCGATAGGAGTCGAAACCGTCGGAAACCGCCACTTCAAAGGAGCTAGTCGCAGTTGCAGACCACGAAAGCCGCCCGGCTTTCGTGAAAGCCGCCCGGCTTTTGCCCAGCAAACCAGTTTTACACCTCCAATCGGCCTAGAACGGGGATTGATCGAGGGGCGTAGCAAAGGCAACTATTTCAGCACTTCATAAGGTGAGGATGGCTGACTATATTGCTTATAATTAGTGAGTTGATTTCATAAGAATGCCTAAAGTAATTAGATGGGATTTTCATGGACTATTAAAGATTAATAATGTCTAAATGAAAATAATATGAATATGAGTAAGTGAAGCATGACATACAAATTTAGAATAATTGTGTATGATTATGTGAAATGAATGGAATGGCATGTTAATGGAATTACTAAGATGACATTGTGATAAAATATCCTTTACTTCATGAATGGATTAAAGTGATATTTTTGATATTGAGATTAGACTATACTTGGGTTGAGGAATCAATGGAAATGAAATGCAATATGGGAAATAGGAACTTGGCATGTTCTAAGGTTATCCTATTAGTATCCAAATACTAGTCGGGGAATTAATATAAATAAATGATGAAATAAATCCTAAGAGGTAGGATTGTGAATAGATATGCCTTAAGTAGTCTCAAGAGATACTTAAGGATGAATGACATGAACACTAAGGAGTGTTTAGGGGTAGGCCTAAAGGCCACCTCCGGAAATTGATTCTAGGCATAGGACTTGCTTGAGAATTTGATTATGAAAATAAATAGAGTTGGACTCTAGGATGACATGGAGATGTAGTTGGGCCGAGCCCATGCCATGTAATATGATTAGCATGGAAACGTAGTTGGACCGAGCCCTTGCCATGTATATGTGACCTCCGTGGAAACGTAGTTGGGCCGAGCCCTTGCCACGAAGTTATGGTTGGTATGGAAACGTAGTTGGGCCGAGCCCTTGCCATACAAATGTTGATATGATACATCGAGTTAGAGGATTGTATAGAGATGTAGTTGGGCCGAGCCCATGCTATACAATTGGGGCTCGATGGGACCCCACGGGGTTATCGTGACTCGCGGTCACGGGGGAATGGGAACGGTGAATTCTAAATGAATATGGGCCTACGGGCCGTCTACTTGACTTTATGTAAAGTAAGTTTAGTTAAAGGTAAAAAGGGGTAACCGAGGGTTATGGCCTATAATATAATAGTACCCTAAGACGGGGGTCTTGGAAATTAAAACGTTGATTATACTTAGTATAGTTGCTATTGTACTTGTCAAATATTTCCAAGTACTGACCTCCCCTTCACGGGGGAGGCCACCTCACAGTTTCAGGTAGGACTTGAAGGTTGCTACCGGCGCCCGTTGCTTCAGGGATTTCCAAGGGAGAAGACGTGGTTCGTGCTTCTTCTGTTTCATGTTTTCAAAACAATTATAACAATGCTCATGGATACTATTTTTGAATAACTATTTGGGGGCTTGTATGCCCATGTTTGCCAAAGTGTGGCTAAGACATCTTTATTAAATGCTTCCGCTGTTTTAAATGAATGATTTACATTATGCTTGTTTATGGATGTACTATGTGTGAATGATATTCATGACGCCTTGTATAGTATGGATGAGTTGGACTGCGGTCGACTATTCGTACTGTACGGCGGGTTGTTGACGTGTCCGGCTAGGTCCGGGGCGTGACAGTATCTGTCTTGCTCCTTTCGCTTTTAGCTTAACGAATTTACCATGACTCATGTGTTTCTTTTCTTGGTTCAGAGGGCGAGAAGATGGCCTCGAGGCTGGAGCGGCTGGCTCCGAAGGCAGGCTCGAACCCGGGTCCCCTAGTTTCGATGAGGAAGATCCATACCCGCGGTGTTGTAGAGGCCACCTTTGGTGGGGTTTCACAAGGAGATGGAACTGCGACTCTTGCAACGCCGGCTGCGAATCTCCGGCCTCCCTTGATGAGGGGGACCGTGAAGAGGCTGGCATCCCAGCCCATCTCCTTACCCCGAGGGAAGAAGTCCCGAGTTGTCAAGAAACCTGTAAAAACTGTTTTAGAAGAGGAGTCCGACTCCGAGAGTCAATCTCTTGAAGGTGAGAGTCAGGAGGACGCCCCGACACCTTTGCACAGGATTCGTATATCTATGCGTTCAGACTCTGCCTCCTTATTCCAACAAACGATCAACCCAGTCTCTTTAGCCCTTGCCATTACACCTCCTATGGACACTGATGAGATCGGGAGCCTTTCTCCTCGATAAGCTCTCCGGCACGCCATTCACTCCATTTCCGAGGTAACACTCTTTTATGTTTTTGTCTCTGAATCTAGACGTTATTGGTGCAATCCCCAATCCCTACAAGTTCTTTTTGAGGCTTTTGTCCTCTCCGCCTCTAGCTCTCGCCGTTTAGGTGTGGAACAAGAGGAGGCCCAAGGTCATGCCGATCACCATGAGAAGGTGGTGGTGGACCTGGAGGCTGCTCGGGATGCTGCCGCGAAGGAGGCCAAGGAGCTGCGAAGGAGATTGGTGAAAGTTGCTGCTATTGAAATGGAGCTAAGGAAGATAGTGGAGGAGGCTGGCATTGCCGCCGTGCAAGCTTTCAGGGGTAGTGAAACCTTCCGGGAGGAAGTGGAGCAGGCAATCGTTGAACGCCGAGCTGAGATAGCCTTGGAGTGGTTGTCAACTCCAGAACGGGAGGCAAAGCTGGACGAGGAAGGGGCACTCTGCTTTCAGCTGGGCAGATATGGCATGCAGAAAGCCATCTACGATCAAGGTTGTTAAAATCTCGATTTAAATCGTAAAATCGTACGATTTTACGATTCTACATTAATAAATCGATTCAAATCGCAGGTAAAATCGTAAAAAAATCGTACAAAAATCGTGTATAATCGTTTAAAATCATAGCAAAATCATATTAAGTTTTTTTAGTGAAAATGGTTCAAATTTTTCAAAATTAACTACTACAAATTGATACATAATTACAATAATAATAATAATAATAATATCAATAGTATATTTAAAAAAGTAATGGATTCCTTTGTTATTTAATTATTTTTATGTTTTACATATGTTTAATGTTATTATTGACTACATTTCATTAACTTGCAGCTTAATATTAATATTTATTTATTTTATAATTATTAAGACATGTTTAACAAAATCTTACGATTTGCGATTCGATTTTACGATTCGATTTTCAAAAACATCCACCGATTCGATTCAAAAATACGATTTTAATAACCTTGTCTACGATGTCCAGCTTGAGAGAGATGCTTCCTTCACTGCTTCATCCTGGGGCTTGCCTGAAGTAATGAACAATCCTGAAGCCCCCCTGTCAGCCCTGATTTAAACGGTAACTACATTTAACCCTTGAATACTCTTGACATTTCACAAACATCTTTTTCGGGCCTGCGTGCCTGAAGTAGTTTTCCACCCATGGGGTGGCTTGTAACCCAAACATCTTTACTTTCCGCTTTTATTTCTGCATGTGTATATACATAACAGCTTTTGGATTGCCTTTACTGATTGCTTCGACTTGGTTTGTCTAATACTTCAATGTTGTTTGAGGCTTCCGACCCTATTTGAGCTGACTTCTTCCCTTGGATTCTTTTATCCTCTAGGGAGTTGACCTCTGACTTTGAGCCTGTGTATTTCATAAGTTCCGGGATGGCCTCCAGGCCTTCCTGGCTGCCTGTTTTCAATCACTTTTTTCCTTTGTTTATTTTGCCTTGAATTTTCGGTCAAGGTCATGTCTCCTTTATTAAGGGTGACTTTACAAATTTTTAGACCCTTAGGCTCTTAGTAGTTGACCGAGGTTGGGTGGGCTTCACTTTTAGGTTGCTTTGACCTTGGCGAGTAGCCTCTTTAATTGGCGATGCTTGTGAGTCTCTCCGGTGCAAAGTTAATTCCTTCAATTTCATCTTTAGCCTTGTAAAACCAATCTTAACCTTGAGAAAGGTTGTCTTTTCCTGTTTGAGGAAATTTGATTTAGTTCATAAGGCTGTTTAACGTTGAGAAAGGTTGTTTTATTCCCGCTTTTGTCTTTATCAAGACTAAGTTGAGCTTTTGGAATTTAGATGAGTTTGGAATTTGTACTTTGTCTTTTTGCGAGTACCGATTAGGCATAGCCTTTACTTTTTTTGTTGGTTAAGAAACCTTTGCAAGTCATGTATAAAAGACATTTGTGAATGAAAACGAAATCTTTATTAAAACTCATGCAGAAAGAAAATTACATACCTACTGGTAGAATTTCAATAAGTGCTCAGAATTCCACACTCTGTCTACCAGTTTCCCTTTAGGAGTAGACAATTTATAGGTTCCAGACCCAACCATCCCTCTGATTTTGTGAGGCTCTTCCCAACCATCCCTCTGATTTTGGCAAACTTTCCGCCCTCTAGAGACTTGCTGGCAGACCTCCTTCTTAGGACCAAGTCCTCGACATCGAATTCTCTGGGTCTGACCCTGGCATCATGGTATTCTTTTACTTGTCGCCTATAATTTTCGGCCCTCATGAAAGCCCTGACTCTTTTTTCCTCAATCAGATGGAGCTCTGCCCTTAGCATCTCCTCATTGTCCTTAGGGTCATAGTCTTCCACCCTCTTACTTGGGATTAATGCTTCCAATGGAGCTCGAGCTTCAAACCCATAAGTTAGAGCAAAGGGGGTTTCATCAGTCGCCTTCCTTAGGGTCGTGCGGTAGGCCCAAAGAACATTATTGAGTTCGTTCACCCAGGTCGTTCCCATAGATTTCAGTTTCTTCTTGAGGCCGTTAACGATCGTTATGTTCACATTTTCAACTTGCTCGTTGCACTGAGGATAAGCAACAGACGTCCTGCTGGCCTCAACTCCCCATTGCCCACAAAATTCTTTAAAGAGCTCGAAATCAAACTGCTTCCCGTTATCGGTAATGATTTGCATGGGAACACCAAACCGGCAAAATATGTTTCTCCAAACGAACCTCTTACATTGCTCAACAGTGATGGTGGCCATTGGCTCGGCCTCGAATCACTTAGTGAAGTAATCAACCGCAACTATCATGAATTTCCGACCTCCTGAGCCCTGGGGGAGGGGATCCATGAGATCTATTCCCCACCTGGAAAAGGGGATTGCCGTGCTGATAGGGACATACAAGGTTGCAGGCCTGCCTGGGGTTGTTTGGAACTTCTGGGAGACCTCACATCTTCGTGCGCAGTCTGCGCAGTCTTGTATCATAGTTGGCCAAAAATATCCTTGCAGAATAGCTTTTCTACTTAGATTAAACGCACCTTGGTGTGATGAACAGATTCTTCCATGCAATTCTTTGATCACATGTTGAGCTTAATCTGGCCTTAGACATTTTAGCAGCACTCCATTGTAACTCCTCTTGTAAAGCTTACCATCTTGGATGACATAATTCGGAGCCCATCTCCTGACCACTCTAGCTTCTTCTTCGTTTGAGGGAATTGTTCTGCCTTCCTTATATTCTATTAGGTCATCGATCCAACATCTTGAAGCCTGGTTAACCGGAAAGACCTCCTGGTCCTTGGTGACCTCGATGCTTGTCTTGCTTAGCTCGTGCACCCGTGCTATGCGAGCGAGGTGTTCGGGTGCATCTGTCGTTAGTTTTACAAGATGCCCGCTTCAACATTTTGAGCTCGTGGAACATATAATAGGTCGGACTCTTCGAATTTCCGACCTCCTGAGCCCTGTGGGAGGGGACCCACGAGATCTATTCCCCACCTGGAAAAGGGGATTGCCGTGCTGATAGGGACATACAAGGTTGCAGGCCTGCCTGGGGTTGTTTGGAACTTATGGGAGACCTCACATCTTCGTGCGCAGTCTGCGCAGTCTTGTATCATAGTTGGCCAAAAATATCCTTGCAGAATAGCTTTTCTACTTAGATTAAACGCACCTTGGTGTGATGAACAGATTCTTCCATGCAATTCTTTGATCACATGTTGAGCTTAATCTGGCCTTAGACATTTTAGCATCACTCCATTGTAACTCCTCTTGTAAAGCTTACCATCTTGGATGACATAATTCGGAGCCCATCTCCTGACCACTCTAGCTTCTTCTTCGTTTGAGGGAAGTGTTCCGCCTTCCTTATATTCTATTAGGTCATCGATCCAACATCTTGAAGCCTGGTTAACCGGAAAGACCTCCTGGTCCTTGGTGACCTCGATACTTGTCTTGCTTAGCTCGTGCACCCGTGCTATGCGAGCGAGGTGTTCGGGTGCATCTGTCGTTAGTTTTACAAGATGCCCGCTTCAACATTTTGAGCTCGTGGAACATATAATAGGCCGGACTCTTCGAATTTCCGACCTCCTGAGCCCTGTGGGAGGGGACCCACGAGATCTATTCCCCACCTGGAAAAAGGGATTGTCGTGCTGATAGGGACATACAAGGTTGCAGGCCTGCCTGGGGTTGTTTGGAACTTCTGGGAGACCTCACATCTTCGTGCGCAGTCTGCGCAGTCTTGTATCATAGTTGGCCAAAAATATCCTTGCAGAATAGCTTTTCTACTTAGATTAAACGCACCTTGGTGTGATGAACAGATTCTTCCATGCAATTCTTTGATCACATGTTGAGCTTAATCTGGCCTTAGACATTTTAGCATCACTCCATTGTAACTCCTCTTGTAAAGCTTACCATCTTGGATGACATAATTCGGAGCCCATCTCCTGACCACTCTAGCTTCTTCTTCGTTTGAGGGAAGTGTTCCGCCTTCTTTATATTCTATTAGGTCATCGATCCAACATCTTGAAGCCTGGTTAACCGGAAAGACCTCCTGGTCCTTGGTGACCTCGATACTTGTCTTGCTTAGCTCGTGCACCCGTGCTATGCGAGCGAGGTGTTCGGGTGCATCTGTCGTTAGTTTTACAAGATGCCCGCTTCAACATTTTGAGCTCGTGGAACATATAATAGGCCGGACTCTTCGAATTGGTTGAAGAGTTCCAGGGTGGTATCCCTGTATCTTTGCATCCGAGCTTCTTTGGCTTCATATCCCCCTCTTAGTTGTTTGATGACCAACTTAGAGTCACTTTTGATCCTTAGTTTCTGGACTTTGAAGTGCTTTGCTATCCTGAGGCCAGAGAGTAAGGCCTCATATTCAGCTTCGTTATTGGATAGGTTGAATAAGTACCTCAGGGCATAGTAAGTTTTGAATCCTTCGGGGGTGATGAGGACCACCCCTCCTCCGCAACCTTTGGCCCCTGATGATGATCCGTCAGTCATTCGGGTCTACCAATTTTCCTCGTCATGGCGCCTTTCTTCACCCATGCCTCTGGCAGTACATTCCACCAGAAAATACGCCAAGGCCGGCCTTTGATTGACGTTCTAGTTTGGAAACTTACTTGATACTGGCTGATTAGCAATGACCATTTCACCACTCGTGCAGTCTTGCCTGTTCTGAACAGAGTTCCCACTCCCAGAGCTGACAAGACCTTGATAGGGTGAGCCTAGAAGTAGTGGGCGAGTTTCTGTGCTGCTACATAAACTGCGAGGGCGGTCTTCTCCAGGGTTGGATATATGAGCTCGGCTCCGTGAAGAAACTTGTTGACATAGTAGTCTGGCCTTTGTGCCATCCCTTTTTCTCGCACTAAAACAGAGCTGACTGCACCTTGAGTCACTCTCAAATACAAAATAAGTGTCTCATCGACCTCAGGTTTGCTTAGTAGCAGATCTGATTGTAGATACTTCTTGAAGTCCTCGAACGTAGCTTGGCACTCTCGGGTCCATTGAAACCCATTGCTCTTTTTCAAGACTTGGAAAAATGGCAAGGATTTATCGGCTGACCTAGATAGGAACCTCCCCAGGGCTGCTAGTCTCCTTGTGAGGATTTGGACTTCTTTGACATTCCTCGGGGGCTCCATATCCAGAATTGCCTTGACCTTTTCTGGGTTGGGCTCAATGCCTCTGTGTGTCACCATAAACCCCAGAAATTTTCCGCCTTCGACAACAAAAGTGCACTTCTTAGGATTGAGTCTTAGATTTACCTCTTTCTTGATGCTGAATACCTATCTGAGATCATCTGCGTGGTCGCCCGCTTTTTGACTCTTCACGACATAAGCCTCCATGTTCCTCCCCAGCACTGCTCGAAAGACCTTGGCTACCAGAAATTTTCCGCTTTGGACAGCAAAAGTGCACTTCTCTGATATGTCTGATGTCCAATAACATGTTTACTTCCCCTTTGATGAACTCTTTCCCGTCCAAAGACAAGTATCTTCCCTTTTGTTTCACGGGCGTCGCCTTTGGATCCACGTTTAGTCGATGAACTGTTATGCTTAGGTCGAGCCCGGGCATATCCTCAGGCCCCCAAGCAAAAACCATCTTGAATTCTGTCAGGACCTGGACTATCTTTACTCTCAGGTCGGTCGGAAGCCCTGCACCAATCTTGACCCATCGTTCTGGACGGGATGGATCGACTCCAACCTCCTCGAGCTCCGAGATGGGCTGAACTCTGAACTGCCCTTCCTCATATCTGGATAAGTCCAGCTCAATAGCATTGACCCTTATATCGTTTCCCCCGTGAGCTTTGCGGGCTCTTACATAACAGCTTCTGGCCATCTTCTGGTCTCCCTTCACCGTGCCTATTCCAGCCGGTGTATAGAATTTCATGCATAGATGAGCCTGGGAGATAATGGCTCCCAGGTCCTCCAACAGAGGTCGGCCCAGGATGGCCTTGTGTACGCTAGGCAGCTGAATAACGACAAAATTTCCTTTGATCAACCGGACACATGGTTCCGATCCAAGATGGATCTTGAGGGTGATTACCCCTTCCAGCTCGATTGTGTCTCCGGTAAAACCTGAAAGAGGGGTTTTTACCGGTCTGAGAGCTCCCTTCACGAGTCCGATCTCCAGGAAAGCATTCATGTACAGTATGTTGACCGAGCTGCAGTTGTCCCCAATCACTCTGTGAACAATTGCATCCGTGACTTTCATCTCAATCACCAAAGCATCCCTGTGAGGTGGGGGACATGGAGGGGAGGTCATCATTTGTGAAAGTGATGGACTCCCGCTTCTGCTTTTTGTCAGCAGGAAGACAGTTGATTTCCCCGACAAATAGTTGGCGACTCCGCTTCTTTCTTTCCCCCGCAGTGTCTCCTCCCATAGGTCTGCCATAGATTTGGTTGACATGCGGGCGCTTTTGCCGGCCTCAATCCTCTCCTTCATCATTATCCTCGAACTGGGCTCCGGTCTCCCTCTTTTTGGAAGTTGAGGTCGGCTCATTTTTTCCTTTGTTCCAGGTGTTCTTCCTTGGTGGGTGTTGTCCCTGCTGGCTTTTCTTCACAAACTGGTCCAGCTGCCCTTCACATATGAGCCTTTCCACATACTTCTTCAGAATGTAGCAATCGTCAGTTTGATGAGTATCGCTCTTGTGGAGCTTGCAATACTTACCATTAGTAGTCTGACTGTTGACAATGTTGCATCCCTCCGGGATCGTTAGCAAACCCTGCTTTGCCGCGTAATCCAGGATAGTACTCACCGGATGTGTCAATGATGAAAAATCAGACTCGCTGGATAGAGGTCCCTCGGGAACACCCGATTTGCTCTTTCCCCAACCCTTCTTCTTTTTCTTAGACCCGTTCCCCTTGTTTGAGTCATGGGTTTCCTTCTCTGAAGCCTTTTTCCTCCCATCCTCATGTTGGTGCTTTCTGGTCTCCTCTTCTCTCTTTCTTTTCTCAGCCTCTTCCACCTCTGCTTGCGCATTGGCACATAGTAACGCTTCCTCGTTTGAGGTCGGGGGTTTGCGCACATAGTCTTTGTATAATTCGTCCGACCTCGGGGCGTTGGTGAGGATGGCGATAGCGGATTTGTCATCTAGTTCGTCTACCTTCATTGATTCATCCCTCCACCGAGCTAGGAAGTCAACTAAGCTTTCCTGGGGGGCCTTTCTGAGAGAGAGTCTACAAATGGGCTACAAATGCATGATCCAACTCCCTGAAGTTTCGGAACCTTCCGTCAGGTAGAGAGTCATACCACTCTCGGTTTGGTCCGTCTAGGATCACTGAGAACCCCCTACACTTGATGGCATCGTCATATCCCATCATTACCATGTATGCCACATACCTGGAGACATGATGCTGAGGATCGGTCTTCCCTCGATAGGCCTCAATATTGCACGGCCTGTATCCCTGTGGCAATGGAGCGTTCATGATCTGGTGGGGGAACGGCTCGGGAATCCTCACATCATGATTGAGGTCGACCCTACCATCCACTTCCCTCCTGAGCTCGTCCAGTCTTCTTCTGAGGTCATCGTTGCCATGGCCCACCCGAGCGCTAGGTGGGGATCGGTGATCTCCGCGGGCCTGCCGGTTGGCATTGATCTCGACTCTGAGATCTCCCCCACGCGCGTTGTGGTGGTGGGATGAAACAGCCGCGGACGACGCTTCCTCACTTCGCTCAGCCCTGGATGAGATTCTATCATGCACAGAAGTCCTTTACCCACCAATTTGATCCATCACCGAGGTTCTTAGGGTCAGCCTAGAGTGATGGGACCGCTGAGACCGGGCTGGCGGAGAGTTCCTGCGTTGTTGCTCATGTCTCTCTTCCTCCCGCTGAGGCATTGATGGAGCCCGGTGAGGGGAAGGAGGTATTGTGTTAGCGTCAGGGATGATACCTTGAAAAGTGGTGGTCAGAGTCTCCACATCCCTCTAGAACGTTGCCAAACTTGCCAAGGCTTGGGCCGGATCGACGTTGGGGATGAGGTTTCCGGTTCCCGGGGTCTGGAACTGCGGTGGTCGCACCGTCGTGCGCCTGGAACTCCCAACACCATGGAGATGATTTCTCAAATCACCCTGAACCGCTGTGTTGTCGTTGCGCCTCCGGAAATCACTTTGCCGTGACCTAGAACCTTCGTCCTCGATCACGACCTGATTGAAACGATCGCCACCTTGATCGCTACCCATGCGGTTGTGACTATTTGATCCAACCATCGTCATCGCAGATCGTACTCTCAACGAGAGCATCAAATAATGGAGTTTAATCCAACTACGAGAGCTATATCTACGAAAGCAGATGGAAATATGGCAGCGTAAGGCAATATTCTTTATTCCGGAGTTCGGCCCTTTGATAGGAAACATACAGGAAGTATTTATAGACTATAGGAACTAGTATTCTAGGAGGAAATTGGTACAATAAATGTTATTAATTACATATTTAATCGGATAGGACTCCTGTAACGTCTTGGACGTTGTGCAATTATTGTTCATTTAAGTCCACGTTCCTGCCGTTATTTTCTGCTTGCTGCCAGATAGCTATGCACGAATGATAGCGTGCCACGTAAGCCCTAGGAATATTCCGACCTCACTAGAATTCCACCCAGGCTTGAGGTCTGCCGTCCAGCCTGACCTGGTTGTGGGTTCCTTTCGTGAGTCTGATTCCTAATTAGGCCCAGCGGTTATTTAATACTTATCCTGTTTATGGGTTGATCCCGTTTAAGGGCTAATCCCGTTATGGGATGATCCCATTTGAGGGCTTGATCTCGTTATAGGTTAATCCTATTGAAGGCTTGATCCCGTTATGGACTTCGTCTGTACTTCCGTAATTGGGACATGGTTAGAGTCCATGGTACCATCACATAAATTCCACTTTCTAAAGGACAAAATAGCAAGGGAGGTGCTTCTGTGAGCCATAAGTAGTAGGAGTGCCTATCCAATTAAGTTTCCTTTTTCTCCACTAGTTTCTTTAGCTACCATTGTTGTGTCTCGACCAATCTGGTATCGTCATCCTGGACACTATGGTACTCATGTTTTAGAATACAAACTTTTCTCGTGTTAGTGTATATTGTCGTCTAGGAAAGTCATAATGGTTACCTTTGCAGGATGTTTATCATAATTCATTACCACATTTGCATTTAGTTAATTCATATATGTGACAATCTTATGTGCACTATGATCTAGATTTTCATTATTATGTTTGTTTTGTGGATGATTTTTCTCATTTTACATGGATATATTCCTTTTGATGCAAGCAGAGTTCTTAATAAGTTTACTCATTTAAAAAACATGGTGCAAAACTTACTTGATGCTAGAATTAAAAACATTAAAAGTGATTGAGGAATGAATTTTATAATCACCATATGCATTATTTGGTTCTTTAGTTTAGTGATTGATTATTCATTTTAGAAACTCTTATGCGGACACACCGCGACAACAGTAAATTGGGACTCAAACGTTGCCATTTACTTGAATGAGTTTGTGCCATGCTCTTCTTTGTAGCTTAGTTATTCTCAAACTATCAAATTTTCATTCTTAGGGAATTTTTGAATGTTTATGCCATTCTGATTTTAATGCCACTTCTTCAAAATGAATTTTCACTTCATTCAGTTCAGTGTGTTTTTCTTGACTATGTATCAAAATATAAGGAATATCTTTGTTTTGATCCTTAAATAAGTAGATTATATGTGAGTAGGAATGCTTATTTTTATTAAAATATTGAAAGTAAATATGAGAATGTTAAAAATGAATATCATGTTTAGCGTGATGCGTATTGTCATGCTTAACATAATAAAAAGAGTGACAAAGACCACAATTTTTTATTTAAATCACGAAGGAGATGAATTTGAGAGAACTTTTCCAAATGTTAGTCATCTATGTAAGTGTGGGTTTAAATTCTTGCTCAAAGTGACATTGTTTGATCAATCAAAGGTGGCTCACCATGGAACTATTTAAGGAACTACGGAAGGACTTGAGAACGTATGAAGTCAATCAATTACAAGTAACTTCTAGCTAGGGGTGGACTCGGATCCGGGCCGGGTCCGGGTCGGGCCTAGGCCCGGGCGGGCCGGCGGTTCAAGAATGGTAGACCCGGGACCAGCCCGGGTAGCCACCGGGTCCGGGCCGGGTCCGGGCCGGGCCGGGCCGGGCCTCCGGTTTAGTTTTTTTTTTTTTTTTTTGCTTTCCTAACCCCCCCCCCCTCACCCCCCCCACCCTCCCAAACCCCCCCAAACCCATCAAGCCCAACCCGGGTGGAACCCCAAAAATGAAAAAAAAATAAAAAAAAATTCAATTTGGCCCGGGCCCGGACCCGAGAACCGGGCCGGTCCCGCACAGTAGCGGGCCGGGTGGCCCGACCCGAGTCCAAGCCTACTTCTAGCCCGTAGTGACATATAGATGCACATTGGGACCCTAACAGTTTTTTTAGCTGCTCTTATTTTTGGATGGGTTCTTAGGAACTCGAGACTAGTGTTATGAAGTTGAAGTCATCTAATGTTAACAAAAGAGGATGATAAGAACATACAACAACCACAATAACATCCAAACTTTAATTCCAAAAGATGACGAGAACATGAAAAAGGATAATTAGGAAAAGATATCCTCATTTTTTGATAAAGGAAAGATATCCTCTTTTTTTTTATAAAGGAAAGATATCCTCATTTAAATGGTTCAAATAATTTTATTCGTTTAGTTCGACTTTCCTCCCTCTTACATCTAAAGATCTCCAACCAAACAAGAACTATTTGGTTCAGTTTAGTTCCATGCGCAACAAAGTCATCTCTACTATCTTTGGCGAATATCATACATCCTTGTCAAGAGCTAATGGAAAAACCACAGGCCTATATACGCTTCAAGCATACAGGGGATCCACATGAAAGGGTGAATGGTCTACTACTAAAGTTCATCTCTACTAACTTCTGGTGAGAGAAGATCAATCCCAGCTAAATAATTCAACCATGGCTGTGAACAAGTCTTAACTAAAACTCTCCTCCTTGCTTGGACTTCACGAAAAAAAGAATAGCAACATTCCAAGTCCGTCAAATAGTGAATCTGCCAGCTGCTTCCTCCCTAAAACATGCAGTTTTCTAGGAGGCACACTCAAAAGTGCTCAATATTTACCTCTTAAAGGAAAACCCATGTTTCATAGCTTCTTGTGCCTGCTTTAGCAGAGGTGCAGAACAACTATCTTGAAAGCCAGAAGCCAATCTATCAGCCTTGATCATCATGTACCGATTTCATCTCACATTTACTCTTGGCCTCTTGTATCTTTCACTGTTTAAGTAACTATCTGGTTGATTGCCATAATTATTGGTTCTGGGACCTGAATTAGAAAATCCTCCTCTACCACTTCTCAAATTCTTAGATGACTCACCACATCTGGAATCTGTTCTAGACCAGTCTTTATTATCTCGAATGCTCTTACCATTCCTATGAAATTCCCTTGATCTCCTATTAGAGTCATCTGCAAAATAGTTTCGTGTCTTAGAAACCCTGTCACAGCAGTCAGCAGAACTGGAACTGCCCCTTTGACCTCTCTGCCTGCTTCTACGATAATTTAGGTCATCATCATCAGTCTCTATATCAGAGGAATGCTCATATTTATTATTTGAGCTTCCTCTACCCCCAAACTCCCTATTGGATTTAATTCCTTTCTTGTGTCGGCTTCTGATATCATCATCGCTGTCATCTGACTCAAAACTAGAAGAATGCCTAGTAAACGTTCTTTGTTTAGAGCTCTCAATATCAGAGGAATGCTCATATTTATTATTTGAGCTTCCTCTACCCCCAAACTCCCTATGGGCTTTCATTCCTTTCTTGTGTCGGCTTCTGATATCATCATCGCTGTCATCTGAATCTAAACTAGAAGAATGCCTAGTAAACGTTCTTTGTTTAGAGCTGGATAAATGACCATGTTTCCATTTTTTATAAATTGGACGTTCATTGTCAGAATCAAAATCAATGTCAGAATCTTCAGAGCTAGGCAAAGTGGCTTTGTCAGGCATTGACTTGGAAATTCGACCAGACATAGAGTTTTTGTGGTGACGACCAAGCATATTATTATCATTAGCATCCAAATCTTCATCTTCAGAGTTATCTTCAAGATCTGAGTAATTGATTTGAGAACTTTTATGCATGGCATTTTGAGTATCTACTTCATAACTGTCAACATCATCTTCCTCATCATCAAAATCATTAAATCCTACTCCTGGCTGCTGGGGTCTGGAATAATCTGTCTCGTACTCCCTTGGAGGCTTAGAAACTGCATTGTGTGCTTGCTTGTCTAGTGGAAAATCAACATCTAGTTTATGAGAATCTGCATACTCAAAGGCAGCGACATCAGCACCATCTGACTCGTCATCATCAAAGTTAAAATTCCAAGCATTAGAGACATCGTGTCGAGCAACCCTATTTGGCATCTTCTCATCTAAATCCATCCTGCGATTATTTTGCCTCTCCTTAAGTTGACTTCCAGTATAATCATCAGGTGGGCGCTTGCATTCACAATGAAAGCATGCCACATTTCTCCGATAGTTTAAGAAATTGCACCTAGAAGGCAAAAATAAGTACAAAGACATCAAATATTGCACCTGGTGGCATAATCTAGGAGGGTGTAGGTACTTTAAAATTATAATGTCACTAACTGGTCTGTAGAAATTTTCCCAGGTAAGTAAAGCTGACATTCAAAATCCAAATTCCGAAAATGAAGCATGATGAAATGGATTCCAACTCAGTACTTTTACATTAAACAAGTGAAATACCAAAGTCAAATCAGATTACATTAGTCCATAATGACCTACCACAACCTCTATACAATACGAAGTATTAGAATAGCTACACCTAAGTAGGGGTGTCCCCGGTTCAGAACCAAACCACTTCGGAAACCGAACCGCCGGTTTGCGGGTCCAAATTTTGGGGAACCAGAACCGCCCAGTACCGGTTCCAAAACTGGCAGTTCCGGTACCAATCCGGTTCGGTTTTCCTGTTCAAATTTTAATTTTTTAGAAATTAAATAAACTTTGGTTGATTTTTTTAAAATAAATTAATAAAAAGGGTTCCCTAAAAATTATTAAGAGAACTAATATCTATCATTGTTATAATCAAGTACAATAATAAGATAGTTAATAGCTTATTAGTTTTTACAAGAATAGCTAAGTTCCAAAGTACTTATAAATGAGGTTGTAAAAATCTATAAGCTAGATATTTTAAAATAATTTAGTTATTAATAAATTATGAATACTTGTTAGTTGTTACTAATAATTTTAATAAAAAGTATTTTAACTAGTAGTAACTAGTAACTATGCAGTATTATAATTCTTATTACTGTTATTAGTACAACTAATACTATTATGATTATTCTTATTAATATTATTATTATTGGTATTTTTTGAAAAAAACAGTATTATTAATAATAATATTATTATTAAAAATTTAATATTTAATTTAAAAAGAGGTTCCAACCGGAACCGTCCGGTTCCAAACTGGAACCTCCGGTCCTGGTTCCAATTTTCGGAAGAACCGAACCGGACTAGTAAACCTCCGGTTCCAAACCGGAAGTACTATGTGTTCAGGTTCAAAAACCGGCGGTTCCATTTTAACCGGAAACCGCAGACAGACTACACCTAAGGAACCACAACATCATATCTCCCCCACTGACTCCAAATTACTTTTGCAGCATTATTCAGTAAAATACCGGGAAATGAAGATGATACTGGAATTAGAGGTGTCCCCAAACGGCCAAACCGGAACCGAACCGTCGGTTCGCGGTTCCCAATTTTAAGGAACCGGGACCCGAACCGCACAGTACTGGTTCCAATTTTTGAGAAAACCGAACCGGATTAGTAAACCTCCGGTTCCAAACCATAAGTACTATGTGGTTCCGGTTAAGTTCCAGTTCAATAACCGGCGGTTCCGGTTCCTGTTTAACCTCTGAGGTTAATCTTTTAGAATGAAGATACTAGTCTTACTATCATATCAAAGTCAGGTCTAATTGTGGTTTGTATATTTATTCGGCCTCCCTAGTTAAGGGCATGCTGAAACATTGTCTTACATTGGTTGAAAATAAAATAATAAACCAACATATACGATCTTGGAATACTTCTAACTCCTAAGATTAACTTTTTGTACATTGGTTTGTTTGTTTGTATTTGGCATGCAGGATTAAGCGTAGTCTACGAGAGATCTATTTCATCCATTTGTCCTCCCTAATGTTGTCCAGCTCAGTTTTGTCTAAGGAAGCATGTTGAAGTGTTTGTGTGACATCGGATAAATATAAAAATAAGATAGTGGACTACTTTTCATATTAGGTTAATACTTTAGAATAAAACTCCTGGTCATAATATGAATTTAAAAGTGTATCCAACTATGGTAAAGGCAACCAATAAGATTCAAAGTCATTCATCTGTCCCTGCATTAACCCGCACATTTTCTTGTGCAAATGGCATAGAAATATAATATTAAAAGCTCTTATCACCAAGACTGCATCATTAATACATATTTTTGGACAATTCAGGTTCTTATCCATCATGCTATTCAGAAAAGGCACACATACTTTCATAACATTATTTTGCCATTTAATTTATCTCAATCAGTATTACATTATAATTATTCCATGCATCTTTATGTGTGTGTCCAAATGTCTTTTAACAGTAAATATGTATATCAATATTGAAATAGCATTTAGTATACGTGATCGAAGCAACTGAACAAGTAAGGTTTGCATACCACATTCCATATTAGCATACCACATAATCTACCTCCTAATGTACCCATAAAATAAAGTTGCAATATATTCCTCTGTACAGACCGGCCCGGACCATGAACCGGAACTTCCAGAACTTCTGGTTACTTCCAAACAATTGCAAACAGTTCTCCTTTATCCTGTCCTTGCCCTGGGCAGGATGAAGTGTATTTTATTTTCTTTTTATCACCTTGTTCCTATTTTTAATTGAAGAAGTGTTGAAGCTCAGCTCTGCAGACATTGGAGCCTGTTATTGTAATTTATGTTTCATTTAGGTTAGTTTAATACACATTAACGAGAAAGACTGGTTCAAACCGACTACAGTAGTCTATAAAATCCAACTGGAGCAAACAACAAATAGAAGCAACATTTGAATGTACAAGAATGATGTGTCCCCTTACTAAGCCAACTTTTTTTCACAGCATAAATAAATAAATTACAAGCAAGTATATAAGTCGTGCGGAGATGAGAAAGCAAGATAGGTACATACTGGGGACATTCCCATTCTCCTGGAAGCAGCTGTCTCTTAGGACGCTTGGCATCACATTGTAAGCACACAGTATTCTTGGCGAAGTTCATAAAGTCACATCTGAGAGCAAACTTTATTATCAATTAAAAGGAAACTGTAGAGATACTTAATTATATATGCATGGACTCTTAATTACAAAACTTCAATCGTGATATAATATAAATACATACTCGAGCAGTTTTAATTAGTTAAAAGAAGAAGGTGATCATCTGAAAGACTGAAACCCAACCATTAGATTATAAATATGAAAGCTGATTTAATAGACCCCTAATTTGGAAATAGTAGAAAACTAAACCCCTAAAAGTGCAGCACATGAATACAATGTTAGTAAAATATAGGGAAGTTCGGGTTGGATTAGTTCCGTAGCAGGAGAGATATCATCAGAATAAAAGACATCATGCAAGAAAATAGGATTTAAAATGCTTAATAAAGATTGCTGAAGAACAAACTTCATGTCATCACAGTCCTAACTATATTAGGACTTAGGGTCAGTCTTTTGGAACGTATACTATTAAACAATTGGTTTCAATTAGTTAACACTTCAAATCCATGCAAAGCATAAAGGAATATGATTGAGCTTACTTTGGACATAGCCAATCTCCTTTCTTCATTTCAACGTCATCACGCCCAACACGTTTCTTAGGAGTAGGTGGTGGCTGTTTGACTTTGGGTGGGGGCTTTTTTATAATAGGAGGTGGAAGATTTGGATCTATTGGAACAGCACTTATCTTGACCACATCATGAAGCAATTTTCGAATAACACTCTTCACAGCTTTCATCTTCAAAAGAGACTTATTAGCAACTGAACCATTCACCGGATCAAAGGCATAAGCCAATAGAACACGCATAACATCAATAGTCCTAGCCTCATCCTCCTTATTTGTGAGTAGGTATGCTTTTTCACAAGTGCTCCTCAAACTGCAGGAACTACAAACCTGGATACATGTACAGTAATTGAACCATGAATATAATATAATAAGCGTACTAGCCTAGAAGGAAGCAAGGAAACAAAAGAAAACCATGCTTACTTAGTGAAAAGCAAGTAGAGATAAAATTAAGAAGAAGAACAAACTAAGATCACATCCATACATACATCTCCTTCGTCCAGATGGACATATTTCCTCAATAGTTTGGCTGAAAAAACAAGCCTCTTATCTGCACTGGGGCACCCATAGCCAACAAGTATTTGTATATCCTGTCGGGGCAATGCCCTGAAATCAATTATTGCAGAAAAATAATCAGCCAACCACTGTAGTTGTCATTTGGCTTTCATATTTGATTTCTTCATTCAAATAGCTAACATTTAAAAATCTAACTGCATTCATCAGTTGAAATTGATTAAAATCCACATCACTAAGAGCATTCGTGTATCAAATAATAAGAGAGACCTTAAGACATCAAATCTGTCGCGACCAAAATTGAGAACAGCAGTCTCAACAGTCTTCCAATCCCTAGTAAAGTCGAGCCCTTCCTGTTCTGCAACAGCAGAAACACTGAAGCCTGAGTCCGCAATCATCCTGTCCTCGTCTTTTCTCATATGATCAAAGTAATTTTGCTGCACCAGCCTCTCCATAAGCTCAACCCACTCCGGCCACGGGTGAACCAACTCCACCTGCTTAGCCATCAAGCCGCCTTGACCAACAGCAGAACACTTCTCCTTCTCCGGACCCATCTCCTTCCACTCATCAGGAGCCGAACCCTGAGCTTCCGTTTGCGGGTGGGGTTGGGGTTGTGATAGACTTGACTTCTTGGATTCACGCCAGGCGCGTATGCGTTGGAGTGTCTGGTCTTTTTCCACCCGCTCCTCCTGGATGGCGTCAATTTGATCAAAGACAAAGCGCATCCGGGCGGACAGCGAAGACGGTTCTGAAGGGGCGTTAGTGGAAGGGGCAGAGGAGAGAAATGGGCGGCGCTGTAGCGAGAGAGGGATGAAGGGTTTTGGGTTTTGGGGAAATATACGTCTGAGAATAACTGTTACGGCCATTTTTCGTGAAAAGAGAGGAACGTAAGAGAGGGCTCAGTCAGTCCCTCGCCTATTCATCCATCCTCGGACCCGAGACCATGCTAAACAACGGATCCTTATTCAATGCAGCTGAATACTCCCTCTGTCCCCTTTTAAATGTCCCGGAAGAGGGTGGCACGAGTTTTAAGAAAAGTAGGTTTGTGTGGTTGATATTAATAGATAAAGTAAGAATAAAGTAAGAATGATTTTGAGCCACACAAACTTTACCAAATAAGGTATGAGACAATTAAATAGGGACATCCCAATATGGTAAAATGGGACATTTAAAAGGGGACGAAGGGAGTAATAAATAAAAGCAAATGAGCCGAGCAGCTCGTGAGATGCTCGGTCAAAACTCGAATCGAGTTCGGTCAAACTTGATATCGAATCCGGCTCGTTAAACAGTTGAACTATAAATGAGCCTACTAATTTTAGGCTCGCTAGCTCGTGAGCCGGTTCACGAGCCTAGTTTTATATGTGTGTATATTTATACATTTAATATATATATATATATATATATATATATAATATAAATTAATATATATGTAATACCGATTGGTAAACGTATATGAGGATCGGAAAGATATTATATTTTCCGTTCCCGTAACTCTAGTTTCAGTTAAATCATCATGGTTTGATCATTTTTTATTTATTTTGGACAACATTTGATTTACTTTTAGTTGATGGGCATGTAAATTTCAATTTGCAAATACTAAGCACACATATTCAAAGATTGTTTCATACTTGAGCTCGAGTTCGAATCCGAACTTTCGAGCTAATCAAACGTGTAACATTTGAGTTGACGAACCAAAATTATCGAGTCGAGTCGAGCCATGCCAATATCTGCGAGTCGAGCTCGAGTCTGGATTTTTTAAGCTCGTTAGAGCCGAGCTCGAACTTGAGCTAATACAATATATTTCGAGCTTATATAAACTTGAGCTCGGCTCGTTTGCACCCCTACTTAAAACATGTGATGTTTTGTCACCTTTTAGTTTTAAAGAATTAAAGACCTACAAGTGACATTTTAAAACAATGATTTGTTTGAAATGAATTATCACTTTAAAAACAACTCTCACCCTCCCGAGTTTAAACTTCTCCCTTATCTCTTTTAGGTGGTTTAGTTAAAGTTAAGGATGGCGATGGGGGCGGGACCTCATGGGGAACCGCCCCGTGGGGGGTTGGGGGTTGGGCGGGTGATGGGGCGGGTGTGGGGATGGGGGAATTATTTCCTCCCTCTTAAATATGGGGCGGGTGATGGTATGCGCCCCCTGCATCGTCCTCACTCCGTCCCCCGTATATATACACGTATTAATAATTAATACTACCTCCGTCTCAAAAAACTTTGTCATTTCAAAAAATGTGAACATTGATTTTGATTAGTATAATATTATGGAAATTATAAATTTTATACTTTTATGAAAGTACTTTTAACAACGAACATTTTCATATAATTTTAATATCATAAATAATTTTCAATAAAAAGATATAATCGGTCAAAGTTTTGAAAATAGCGAAGTTTTTTGGGACAGAGGTGGTAATAACAATCACAATAATTATAATAATATAATACTAATACGAAGTAATTAAAATAGCATGGTGACCCGATGAGTTTAGCTGTTTCCAATCTAATGGACTGTGCCTAATGGATCTATCTAATTTTTGTTTAATAACTCAGATATCTTATAAATTGGTTATCAAAATCATACTATCTCCGTCCCTTAAAACCTTGTCAAGCTTGACCGGCTCGAGGATTAATAAAGTAAAAATTGTATGGTAGAGGTCCGTGCAGAGGAGAAAGAATCAACTGAAACCATAAATTCTTTACTTAGAAGGAAAAGAGGCAAAGTTAGTGAGACAACCATAAAAGGAAAGTTGACAAAGATTTAAAGGACGCAGGGAGTATCAAGTAAATTAAAATGAATTTGGGGAAGTTATAAAGTAATATTAGCTTGAATGCCTCGTGCACGGTGTAAATGTTTTCTTCTTTTACTATTATAGTGCATTAATTCTTTTCTTATGAATGTCATATTTATGATTGTAGTTAGGACTCTTAAAAATCTGATGACCATATGTCGTCATAAATGTTGTCAAATGATTGTGGTTGATTGAATGCTTTGATAAAATGACTAAATCAAAACGTGTATAATGTGTTCTTGATTTGAAACGGGATGTAAGATTACATTGACACTTGAAAACTAAAAGGGGTTTTGGCTACGTACTAGAAGCGTTATTTGATTTTTGAAAAAATGTGTGGGTCTAAAATAATGTTATTTTTTGACAAATATTTTTCCCGCTGAGTACCCGTGGGTCTAGCGGGTTGGGGCGGGGGATGGGGCGGGTCGAATAGTAGTGGGGGATGGATCAGGGTGGGGTGATTTTTAGACACGGGACGGGGATGGGGGAGTGAACCCCCGCCCCATTGCCATCCCTAGTTAAAGGTTCTCAATTGCTATTTTAGAAAACAACTAATGCTCTTAAATAATAAATTGATCAATTAAATACTACTACTACAATGTAATAAGAATATTTTTTATTTGGACATACTACGTATTTTTTTGGTCTGATTTGTTTAAGTTTGATCTGATCTGGCTGGTAGATGTTTGGTTTATGGTGTCAACATACGTTATAACTGCATTAATTTGGTCTATTCTAATCTAGTTTAAAACTGAAATAAGCCCAAACAAAAACATCCTAAAAATAATAGAGTACCTAGTATATATCCATAACATCACGATTCATCATCGTTTATATGTTATATAATCATCAAAATTACCTCTCAACTATATTTGAAATACATTATTTAATTAATTTATTATTATGAAGGAATTCAACATATCAAACACTACCTTTTCATCGGAGGTAGTACTTGGCAAAATTCAAGAGCAGGGCTACGCTAACTTTTCATAACACTATGGCCTTTACTTTTTAAAATTAATTTTTACCTAGGAGTATCAACTTTTAATATTAATATTTTTTCATATAATTCTAAAACAAAACACTTTTCAAAAATGGAAGCAAATGCAACATTCACCAAGTCATGTTTGGTGGAATAAATTATACTTAATTATATGAGTATCTCATTAGTTCCACAATTGGTTCACATTATTATTTTTGATTACAAATGATCATGAAACATTAATAAAGTATTAAAAGTGAACAAAATAAAGAAAGTTTACTAAATGTGAAATCGACACTCCAAAAATTTGGTATAATAAGTGACGATTTAAAACTGTAGTCAACGTTAAAAAACACAACGTTTATAAATTGCTCCCAAAATAGTTTATAAATTTTTAAAATAACTCCCAAAAAATGTTGTAATAATACACATACAACCAAGTGCATGTTTGGCACGATTGGCTGGGAGATAATTTTTGAAAGTTTTAATAATTGTTAAATATACAATAGATTACTATGGAGTACAATTTTATCATATTAAAATCATAATAATTATACTTTCACAATTATTTTTGTAATAATGACGCTAATTTCCTTATTATGAATGTCGAAAATGATTAATTCATTTATTTTTCAAAAATACTCCGTAACAAATAATTAGCCCCTCGATCATATCTACTTTTTTATAAGTTGCCACTTTTTTTTAGGAATATAAAGTGCCCAGTTTTAAAAACGAAAATGTGTTACAAATTTATTCAAGTTATACTATAAGTATATGTACTATCATAAAAACTCTTACAAAAGATGTACCGAATATGTAATAGCATTATACGTAGTATTATTTAATATATTATGTCACTTTTACATGAAAACTAATGACAATAATTACACAATTTATTTGTAAGTTTTTTTTATAAGTTTGTTCCTAGTCATACCATTTTTATATTATAAATTGTCTAAATAGAAGCAAAAACGTTTTGAAATTCCAAAATAAGAGTATCATGTTTTATAAGTATCATGTTTTTTATTACCTAAATAGGAGTAATCTGCCAAGTTTAGAAAAAATGCCATGTTATAAAGCCTAATAATGCCAAACTTGGCAGAAATTTACTCATATTTAAAGAATAAGAAACATGATACTCTTATTTTGAAATTTCACAACCATTCTTGATGTACACACCCTTGTACACACCTTGTACACACCATGTTTGTGAAGTTTTTTTTTGTCTGTGAATCTGGTTCACAGACAATATTTTGTTTATGCAAAACATTGTCTGTGAATCGATGTTCACAGACAAAAAAAAAACTTTCACAGACATAGGTGTGTACAAAAGTGTGTACAAACATCATTTTTGAAATTTCAAAACTTTTTTACTCCTATTTAAAGAATTCTGTGTTTTTATATTTGTTCAAGTATTTGCTATTCGGTTGCCTCTTCCTATTTTTTTTTTGATAATCCAGGTGTCGGGGCTTACGCTCCCATAATCCTGGAGTCTATGAACTACCCTCCAAAGCCCCTAGACAGTTAAATCCGGATCTGATCACAGTCAGCCTCGTCAGTACTGGCTCCAAAGGACGAATCCAGCAGGACTTACATCACCTTTCAGGCTGCTCCTCCCACCACACGAACCCGCTACCTTCATTACCATCCTCTCCCTTCTCAGCCGCTGAGCAACTCCGTGAAGGTAGGAAGAATCATTGGGAACAAGAGCTCCCTCCTCTCCTCTAAATGTGCCTAGCGGAATTCGAAACCGAGATCTCCGCTAGGACACGGGAAACTTCCACCCAGTGAGCTGGAATGGTTGGTTTCGGTTGCCTCTTCCTAATATCGGACCGACCGTATGATAGTAATATGAAATCCGATCGAAGTGATATGGTCGGTCGGATTCTGCTCTCCGTACTTTCTTCCAGGGGGAAAACACAACCGATGCAGGCTATTTCGAAAAAATTGTCCTTATAATGTTTTATTTGATCCACGAGCGAAGTACGGTGGAGAGAGGGAGGAGAGAATCTGAAGGCTATTTTGAGCCTATCATCAGAGGTTATGGCGGAAGACGACGATGAGAGCTTCGGAGACTTCTCATTCGCTCCTTATCCTCCCAAACCCACCGTCGATGCCCAAACAAATGCCCAAAAACCACCGCTAACCGCCATTGATGCTGATAACAATTTGGAGGGTGATGAGTGGGGACATTTTGTGGATGGGTCACAAGGATCGAATCTCTCAGAAGGACCATCTCAACCTGACCCGTTTGTTGTCTTCTCCACTCACGGATTTCAGCATCCGACGCCATCAACTCGGTTGCGTGAGCAGGTGACGAGCCAAATTAAGTCGCCTGAGACTCCTCAGTGGGTGAAGCCCACAGGCGCTTTGCCGCTTTCTTTGTTCGGAGAAGAAGAGGACGATGAGAAACATGTTATGGGAGTGGAATCTGCGCTGATTGAAACTCAATTTGCTAAAGAAGAAACTAATAAACTGAGCAATGGATCTAACACTGGTTCCAGTATTGGACTGAACGATATTCTCGCGGACTTATACAATCACAGTCCAAAGTTCCAATCTGGAAATCCTGCTTCAAATGCTAGCGTATCTGGTAACCTGATCTTTAATTTGGACTCAAGTAAATTCGATTTGACCCTGGGTTCGTCTGCCCGGGAGGAAGACTCAACTGACGTTATTAATTTGGATTGGAACATAGCTACGCCCAAATCAAATTCCCTATCAGTTGGATCGATTTCTACTGAAAGCAGTAGGGATTTGAATAAATTTTGTTCGGAACAGACAGGATTTCAATCAAATATGAGTGTTGATGTAATTGAATTGAGTGAGAGGATAAATAATGTGGATGGAGTGCATAGCGTGAAGATAGATGTTTGCAGCTCAGACACAACTGTATCAAGTTACGGTGGCTGGGGACTTGACTTTGGTGGTTTTGGACCATCCCCTAAAACTTTGAATTCAAGCTTTAGTAGGCTGAATTCAAATTCAGATGCCACAGTTGCTTGTGAAAAGTCAGATGCTAAAAACACTAATAGTGATTGTGATGGTGATGGTGATGGTGATGGTGATGGTGATGGTGATGGTGATGGTGATGGTGATGATGATGATGATGATGATGATGATGATGATGGATGGGAGTTCAAGGATGCATGTACTGAAGGAAGGGAAATGGGTACAAAAAATAAGGTATGAGATTGAAACTTTAATTTATAATGATTCTGCTGTGCTATGTGAATTCATCTCTTATATCAGTTCCATACTTGCATTGATCTTTGTATTAGGCAGGAGTGGATTGTAGCTGTATTTTCTGAAATACACATCTAAATGTACAACTTATGCACATTAAGGTCTCTTATTACATCTGTTGTAATGATTCTAATTATTATTAAGTTCAAATAAGAGTACAATATATTCTATTTGGTTCGAGATTCAAATTCTTATAAAAGACTAGAACTATAAGTATTCATGGAAGAATATCTAGCTTGATTTATTTCAAATATTCTTGAAGTACATCAATATTATTATTAGAGAAATTTCTTGAAGTAAGAGTAAAAACAATGTGAAATTCCAAAATAGGATTAATATGTGTTACCTAAATAGGAGTCATTTCTGTCATACTAAAAAAATAATGACATATTTTGGCATTACGTGTTGGTAATTATTCCTATTTATGGAAAAAAACATAACACTTTTTTTTGGAATTTCACTTTGTTTTTACTTCTATTTAGAACAACTTACTTTATGATTATTGTGTTATGTCTTGCCAAGTGAAGAAATATATAATGTGACTATATTGTTTGATAATTTTGCGTTGTTTAGATTTCAATTTATTTTGCACTTGTATCATAATTTATAGAAGAATTAGAATTATGGGTGGTTTGTATTAAAGATAATTGAATAAACTCAAGTACAACAACAACAACATTACCCCACTACCGCAAAGGTTTCCACCTACGGTGGGGTAAGGAGGTCGGATGTGCGCAGCCTTACCCCTGTACTAAAGCACAGAGAGACTGTTTCCGGATGACCCATGACGAAAATCGCAGTGAAAATTGCATGAACTGATTGTTGCTTCATAACAAAGCACATACGGTTTAGTGAGTCATTTTGCTGTATTCCATGAGGTTCTCAAGCCAAAAAATTGTGAGTCTCTGGCTCCATTGGAAATGATGGAAAATAATTGAATAAACTCAAGAATGTTTAAAAAATATAGTTGAATTGAATTACGATTTTTTTTTTATTTGCTTTCAAATGCCCAATGAATATGAGTGTTCTCAAATGTAGTGGAACCCAAATCAAATGTGTGAATACTTAATACTGGATTTGATCTTAGGCTTGGTTATACAGTTTTATTGCATAATATGCTACTATATATATCTTGTGTTCATGGCATATTCTTTATCTCCCTAGTCCCTACTAATTACAAATTTACAAGATACATGGGATAAAATTCTAGTAGTATATCTGTAAGGCCATTAAGTTTGGTCCTCAGATCCTTCATGCAGGTGGACCTCTAATCATATATCTGGTATTCATTCCACAGTTTTTTTCTAACCTTATCCACTTATCCAGTCACAATCCTTTTGTTGTTTGTGACTTGAGCTAATGGATTGAAAACTCCTGCTATTGCTAAGGGTCGTGGTTCAGTATTGGCATATGTAGTTCTTGACTCTGTGCTATATGCTCCTGCTAGCTCATTCAACCTTCACTCTCTTAGTAAACTTACCCAAGATTAGCACATAAGAGCAGAGCTCTATCGTCAATGTTCAATATTTGGATTTTTTTTAAAGAAAGTCTCCGTTGACATCCCTAACTTTTCTACGTTGAAGTGTTACACATTTTGTCATTGAATGAGTAGAAATGAAAAATGTCATCTATGCATAGTGATTTGCTTGTATCCAGACAGTAAACAAGATTTGAAGGGGCAAAACATGGGTACCAACTCCTGAGAGGAAGTTCTCATAACAAACCATCAGAAAATAAGTAAGAACAAGGTGTTTGGAGAAGTGCCAATGCTAATTGAGCATCTGCTCTTCTCCAAACACTTTGTTTGTACTCATAGATGTTCTTTTAAGTTTTACCCCTTACTCTAATAACAATATTTCATCAGAACATGCCCAATCTGGCAATCTTGATGCTTTCAGCAGCACATGCAGTGATAAAATATGTAGAACAAAACATACCTTAACTTGTTTGAACAGTAAAAGTAATAGAGTTGTTTTAAATTTCACCATCCAGGCATCCGTTCTTCACTCAATACAAAATGAGAGAAAATAAAATTTACCAGAATAAGATAAAACAATGGGTAAACAATGCTATAAAGTCATCAGAGGTATGCAATTATGCAAGCATGGATAGAATGTTTTGCTGGCACATGGTGGAGTAGCATCCAAGATCTGGTGACACATGGATGTGTGTAGAGGTTTCCGATGATGGGTTTTCTGGTATGGGTCATGGAAGGACTTTGGGTTCAGATAAGGGGATTGTTTGCCTACAATCTGAGCAGGAACGTTCATCCGATAAAATTGGACCTTTAAAAAAATTATTAATGAGTATGCTCTAATACCATGTCGAAAAACAGGAATAATAGAACCCATAAACTTTTTTTTAGTTTTTAGTAATGCATAAACACTCATATCACAAGCGTTCATACGGATGTTGCTTTTTGATCCTTCGATGTCGGCTCCTCTTATCATTGTGAAGTAGAATTCATCAAATGTTTGATTGTTCACCCACCAATAAAAAATACTCATACCACATCAGTACACTTAACTTTGAAATGAGATATTGAGATGGCATGGAAAACATAGTACTGCTTTTTTAATTTTCACGCTGTTTTTTACTCCTATTTAGGGAGTTTTCTTAATTCAATGGTATAAAAACTTGAAGTTATTAAAATCACGCACATAATGTTGTTCACAAGAGATATGAGTCTGTATGATGTAAACGGAGAAAATATGCATGGCAAGTTGGCAATCCATAATTAAAACATAAAACATGTTGATGTGGAAATGAGCAAGAGAGCCGAGAATGGCAATGTCAAGGAGTCCTGGAAACAGCCGGCAATTGGAGAAATCAAGGTGAATGTTAATGCGGCTCTGGATATTGGAAGAGGAAAGAGAGCATGGGGCTGGGTCGCACGTGATAGTTCGGGTCTCTTCATCAGCGGAGGCAGTTACACGGTCACAGCGCATTGGAACGCGATTATGACAGAAGCTCTAGGACTCAGAGCGGTCCTTCAGTGGGTCATCTCCCAGAACTTGAGCAGAGTCAAAATCGAATCAGATTCACTAGTGGTGGTATCGAGGATTCTGCAGGAGGATGGTAACTCATATTTGGATGTAGTAATAGAGGATATAAGACATATTTTGCTTGATCAAGCAAATGTTGAAGTCAAGCATTGCTGGAGGTAAGCCAACAGGGTAGGGATGCCTTGTGGAAGGCGGATGGGCTTGTCTTGCATGAGTCTAGTCCGGTTTGTATTCTTAGCCATCTGGCAAACGATTGTTTAAATTAATATAGTTGGCGTTTTCCTTTAAAAAAAAACAGGATTCTAAATTCAAACAACTAATCGTCAACTAATAGGATCATTCAATGTGTCATTATTTATAGACATTGCTCTAAATAGGAGTAACAAAAAGATGATGTTTTAAAATAGGAGTACTATGTTTTTTCCCTAGCTAGGAATAATTACTACCATAATTGGAAAATAATGTCAATCATGACATTAATATAGTCATATTAATGCATGATAGTGTCAACATATGGCAGTATGATCATTTTCATTTTCATTTACCCCAGTGCCGCAAAGGCTCCCACCTACGGTGGGGTAAGGGGGGGTCGGATGTACGCAGTCTTACCCCTGTACTAAAGCATAGAGAGACCGTTTCTGGATGACCCATAGTGAAAATCACGTCCAAAATTGCATGGACTGACTGCTGCTTCTTAACAAAGAAGTGCAGACAGTTTAGTGAGCCATTTTGCTTTATTCCATCATAATCTCAAGCCAAAAAATAATGAATCTTTGGCTCCATTGCAAATGATGCAAATGACTGCTGCTTCATAACAAAGAAGCGCATGGCAGTATGATATCTGACAGTAATTTACTTCTATTTAGGGGGGAAGTACAGTACTCCTCTTTTGGAGTATCATGTTTTTTGTACTCTTATTTGGGAAATTTCCCCAATGTTTAAGGTTTCTGGTGGCTGGGCACAGTGGACCGCTGCTTAGCTATTAGTGAGTGGCGAATACTGAACACTTCGGATGAACCAATACAGAGGCTCATTTATGGAAGGGACTAAGGGAGGAAGAAAGAAGATTAGAGTTTTGTGTTCATGAAGAAAAACAAAAGAATAGAAAGAGGGTAGGGCTTAGACTTGAGCTCGCTGGAGCCAAATAACTTGAAATTATGCCACTCTAAAGAGGCCCAGATTCCAGACTTCCTCTATAAAATTAAAGCTTAAGCCTCAATAGCCTTTGCCATTTTAAGCCTCTGCGCCTCTGCCCTCAGCAACATCAAGGCATAGGCCTCAATTTTGTTGACTAGTTCTTAAGCATCATGCATGTTTTTCTCATACTTTTATGACTAGGTGGCTGGTGGCATAAGCCTCACATGCCTTATAAAAACTTGGTTTTATACACATCAAGGTCTTGGTCTATCGGTTACCCCTGCTGTATAGTTCTTTTACAATAGTAGGGCGAGTATACATTTTTATGGTGTACTCTGTTTGGTTCACATTTCATATATGGCTTTGTCATTAGACTTGTATTGGCATTGCATATCTCTATATTCTTAATGGCTATGTCCTGTAGATGAATTTGTGTGTGATGTAAGAAATTATATAAGAGCTCATCTTAAAAATATCACACATGGTCAGATGTTTTCTCTTATCCGTAATTTCTCATTTTGTCCACATGTGAAATTATTAATTGTGTGATGAAAGTAGTGTATGTGCTTCCAAAATCTAGTCCCAAGAATCTTATTCGATTTCTTACTGTACATCCTTAGTAACCTTTGATCTAACAACACATGCATATTACATATTAGTAACCCTTTATTTTAACATAGAAGCTGCTGTCTTCTGATTCCTAAAATGTAGTGCAATAATTTAAAATCTTAATCTTAGTGAAAGTTATGCACTATTTAATATGCAGTAGTTTTTTAAAAGTTGGGTTTCAGTATATGTGGTTTCACATTGCTTTAATCATTAGCACTACAAGATGTGGCAGGACCAGTACTTGGAAGTATGTGGGTGAAATGTTTGATAATTAGGTTTGGTCAGTTTATTTGTGTGGAAGTTTTGAAGCCAATATTTGATGAGTTAGTTAAAAGATCTAGGGTAGATCTCTCCAAAGTTACTCTTTTGGCATCCTAAATCATTGTCGAAGAAAGTTGGTTGTAAATTACCTTTTTTCAACTAACAAAGTTTCAGCTATGAAGGAAGTTTTTAATACCTGGGGTTAGAGCTAATCCTTTGGTTCTCCGTATATATTTATGGCTTGAAAGCACATCCAGGTTGTAAGATAGGAATTGTTACATGTGCGTTCGTTCATTTTTTTAAACCTACATCTTACCAACTATGGAGTGCTTGATTTCCGTTCAATTCCAAGTTCATTTGTCTCTTGTAGTGCAATGCTCTGAAATAATGTTTTTTTTTTGTTTTATGATGAAATTGTTGACACATTGCTGATGTTCACTAAATACAGTTTCTTGTTCATTGAAGGCTGGCTCAGAAGCACAAGAAATATATGGGACAAACACACTACCTGTTTGCTTTAGTAATGGTTCAAGCACACCACCTGATTTGTTTCCCGTGCCAAATAGACCGGCAGAAGCTGATTCTCTCAGACACTATATGGGTGACATGAATACATATTCTAAGGGGATGGATACCTGTTCAAATGCAGTGCTTCAAACAGACATAAAGGGACATGATACTGGCACCATGGTTCCATACTTGTATGGGCTTGAGAGTGTTTCAAACCATTCAGATGACCTATTTTCTTTGTCCAATAGAACTGACATCGTGCTGCAAGATACTGGTGACATGCTGCCATTATCATCTAGATTTTCTAATGGTTTTCTCATGACAAATGAGTCTGTAAAAGCTATACAGGAGGAACATGATGCTGGTGCTTTGAAGGTCAATTTGTCCTGGTATTCCGAGGGTGCTAGTCCCTCGATCGGTTTACTTACTGCATCAGATGCATCGACCGATTTGTTTACAACTACAAATGCATTCACTAGCATTATGCATGAATATAAGGTTGAAAGCAGTAATAAGTTGGGTGCTTGTGCTCAAAACAACTTTGTTTCAGATTTCTCTGAGACATCTGAAAGAAGAGATAGTAATGGGGATGACTTTGGAGAATTTACATCTGCATTGTCAGATAGTGCATCACCGCTGGAGGTATCGTAATGGACATTTTACATGCAAGATTTAGCAATTTTTATGTAGTTTGACTCAATGAGAACCCGTTTTCATGAATTTTTAGGATCCTTGTAGACTTGTAGTAGATTAAATGAAATCAACCAACTAAAATTCTAGAGCTTTAAATGTTTGATCTCTAGTCCATTGCTTTCTTTTATTCTGTTCTCGGTCTGCTTTCTTTTCTACAATTCTTTTTTATCGCTTTCTTTTCTACTCGATCGAAGCTTCCAAAGATCGCAACCAAGTTCAAATGTTCAATCTGTAGTCTACTTTTTCCTTCTTGCTCATCCTTGTATATGTGTAGAAGAGTTGACTTAAATGATTGGTCATTTTTATGATTTTTAGACTTCTTTCATGGAATTCCCGTTCTTGTTTGTGAACTATTAACTCATATTTATTCAAGAATTTTCATTTTTATCATTTGAATAGAATTATATGATCTCTTACAAGTGTTGTATTTTACGAATGAGGCTTATGTGTTGTGGTGCTGAAGCAAAATGCCTCTAACATTTTTAGTATGCTTAAAAACTTAATTTAGCCATGTTTTTCTAGTCTGATGTGTGATTGGTCCTGCTTCAGGTGAACATGTCAGGGTCTATTTTTGAAGGAACATTGCCTTTCTCTGTACCTGGCAATGAAGAGCTGGGCGTTGATGTCTCTCCTCCCATCAATGATTGTTTTACGTGTCATCAAATTGCTAAAAAACCAGAACCCGCTATTTCAATCAATGATATAATACCAAGTTTCTACAACCAAGTAGAGCACACCTCTTCTGTCAACTCGTTGGAAAATCTTTCTAATGTTGTAGAATCCCCTTATTTGGGTGACATCTCTAATTTGGTGAATGGTGAAGATGTACTGGGTGATAAATCATCAGAGCCTAAAGGTGCCATAACTCAAAGAAGAGCAGAAAGTGAGACATGCAGTTTGGATCATGGAGAACCACTTCCAAGCAGTTTGACCACCAGAAATCTGGATAGTTATGTCGACTTCTATTCAGAATTAAAGAAGGAGTTATGCCTTCACAGCAAACATAACCTTCCGAATCTTAAGGTTTGTATATGTATAAATCTCATCAACGTGGTTCTGTATGGGACTATGGGTATCTAATTACGTGTATCTTATATAGCCCTGGAGAAAGCTTTCTAGTTAAATAGTTGCTTTATACAATTATACCTTTCTCCACTAAGCCTTAGTTATCTTGTGTTTCTTACATGCTACATGCATTGCTCCTTGTATCAAATACTGTTTTATAGTTATAAACGCAATAAAATCAATAAGGGTTGTTTTTTTTACTTTTGTCAGAATGTTCTTATAAATCATATTATCTAATGCCATGCTCCATCCATCTATATAGAAAGGGTGGCAACTAGCAACCCTATATTTGTATCTCTGTCAATATATTTTTTTATCATTGTGTAGGGCGCTCACAAGGAATTAGACTATGAATATTCTATACGTGAAGGAGATAATTTAACAGTGCATCCGTCCTGGGAGACTTGTTTTCATGAGTTCATTGAGGTTCTTAAGAAACCAAAATTTCAAGTGCTAGAATCAGAATATAACATATCAAGAAGGCTCTCACAAGTATGTTGTCTGATTCTTATCGTTATGTTGAATAACAGAAATTTATTTCACAATTTTTATCTCACTATACACATCAATCACCAAAGACACATTGCACTTGTATACTTCTAGGCATGGGTAGGGTATACTGTAGACACCATCAACATGAGAAATACTACCTCCTCTCATACTTAGGTATGTTAAAGGACTCAACCCTTCACATACTTCTGAATCAATTCACCTCTCTACTTGAAGCACCATGTCTTCCAAAGTGTTTAGAAAGAAAAAAAACTGAAGCAAGTGGACATATTATCATATTCATAACTTGTACTTGTCTTGAAACTTCAACTTTGCTCTTTAATTAAAGGAAAACTTATACTTTCACTTTAACCTGAACTTGATGTCACATGACGCTTGATGATGAAGAAGATATTTGGAGACGAGCGAAATCATGGAATGGTGGACGGAAAGGCGATAAGAGACCGCAAACAGCATTTTAGGCAATTAGAGGGACAAAACCACGGTGTTGAAGCCGCAAGCTAAATCACAAGTTTGGATATAAATTTGAAGCACTTCTTGAGGTTTGGTTTTAGAGGGACAAAACCACGGTGGACGGAAACTGACTTTTTGTTCTGCTTTTTGAAAGAATCAGAAGCAGAAGACATCCCAAATGTCCCCATAAGTAAGCCTTTTTAAGCGTGAAATCCCCACTTATACCGGTCTACCACTACCTTTGTGTTTCCTTTTATCTTTTTGTTTTTAAAATCTAGATCTATTTTACCTCTTTTACTTGAGCCCTAAGATTTTACATCCCTTTTCTTCTTTTTCTTCTTTGTTGCCTTCTGCGTCTCCTTCGTTGCTTTTTTTGTCAGATGAAAATATACAACCATGTTATTGTATTTCCTTTCCACGGTTGTGAAGTAGCAGGCGGAATACCACACTCGAAATTAATGCGTACAATAGTTAAAGTTATAGGATTGACGAAGATGATTTTTTCCTCCTGAATTGTTCACACAAAACTATTTGCGCTTCTTTATTATGATGAAATATAGCAAAATGACTCACTAAATTGTTTGTGCTTCTTTAGTATGAAGCAACAGTCAGCCCATGTAATTTTCGACGCAATTTTCATTATGGGTCATGTGGTAACAGTCTCTCTGCGCTTTAGTACAGGCGTAAGGCTACGTACATCCGACCCCCCTTACCCCATCATCGGTGGGAGCCTTTGCGGCACTGGGGTAATGATGATGATGATGAATTTTTTACACATTGCACATGGGCAAAGGACAACGTTGGACGATTGTGATTTTTTCCAGTGTTTTGTCATTTTTTACTCCAATAGGTTTCTTCAACATGATTTGGAGACACAAAATGCCAATGAGTTGGCGAAAAAGTACTCTCATTCCCCTATTTAAAAATAAGGGTGATGTACAAGAATTTGTCAACTATCGAGGGACTAAGCTTATGAGTCACACAATGAAACTTTGGGAGCAATTGGTTCAACAGAGACTTCAAAAAACTGTGAAAATTTTGGAGAATCGGTTTGGTTTTATGTATGGACGGTCAACAATTGAGGTCATTCACCTTCTTAGACAAGTTGTGGAAAAGTATATAGACACTAAAAAGAATCTGCATTTGGTGTTCATTGACTTGGAAAAGGCATATGATAGGGTACCTCGAGAAGTCCGTTGGTGGGCCTTAAATAGAAAAGGCATATCACATAAGTATATCATTCATCATGGATATGTATGAGGCTTGTACTACAAGTGTCCGTACTAATGTAGGGAGGACCGCAGAGTTCCCTATTACTATTGGAGTGCACCAAGGATCGGCTTTGAGTCCTTTTTTATTTGCTATAGTCATGGATGAACTTACAACGTCAATCCAAGAAGATATATCGTGGTGCATGATGTTTGCCGATGATATTGTATTGATCGATGAGACACAATCTGGTGTTAAAGCAAAGTTGGAAGTATGGCGACAAACATCGGAAACCAAGGGTTTTATACTGAGCAAAAGCAAGACTTAGTATATGGAGTGCAAGTTTGGTGGAGGTAGAAGTAGTAGCAACAGTGAGATTACTCTTGATGGTAAGGAGATACCTGTGTGTGATATATTTTGTTACTTTGGCTCCATAATCCAGAAGGATGGTGAATTGGATGGAGATGTACCCCATAGAATTAGAGTTGGGTGGATGAAATGGAAGAGTGCATCAGGATTTATGTGCGATCAAGGTATGCCGACTACACTGAAAGGTAACTTTTATCGAACAACAATTAGGCTTGCATTAATGTATGGCGTAGAGTGTTGGGCGGTGAAACAATGTCACATTCAAAAGATGAGTGTGGCAGGGATGCGTATGTTGCGTTGGATGTGTGAACATACAAGAAAAGACTGCTTGAGGAATGAGATAATTAGACAAAAGGTGGGAGTAACACTTATAGAAGATAAGATGCAGGAGTCTCGTTTGCGGTGGTTTTGACATGTGCGTAGAAGATCGAGTGATGCACCTGTTAGACGACTTTATGGGTGGGGAGAAGAGACAGAGAGGTGAGGGAGGGGAAGACCCAAACAAACTTGGATTAGAGGAATCAGAACTGATATGTGTCTTCTTGGGTTGGATGACAGTATGACTTTGAAGCGAGCAAAGTGGAGAGCGTATATTCGTGTGGACGATTGACCTATTTTCTATCTTTCATCTCACCTTTTCTCTTTTTCTTTTATTGTTTGTCTTCTTTATCTTTTTATGTTCTTATGTTATTTTTATGTTCTAGCTTTCTTTATGCTCTTTTATCTTTTTAACTTTTATCTTTCTTATATTCTTATGTTATTGTTATCTTATATTTATTTCTTTATCTTATCCGTTTTATCTTCTTCTTGTGTGTCTTCTTTGTTTGACATCGATATCATGGATCGATTCATGTTAGTCGACCCCAAAATCTTTTGGGTTTATGGCTTGGATGTTATTGTTGTTGTAGGTTTCGTGAAATATATATCTATATCAAAGATGCTTTGAATTGAGTGGAAAGTGTGGTACACTTACTGTTTGCTGCACTTGGGTTTTTTACTCAAAATTTCTGTGTGTTAGGGTTTGAGTGTAATGTCATGTTGAACAGAAGACTAGTACTTAGTATTATGGCTTTTGACTTGCAACCTTATGATATCCGAAGATCGGTACACAGCTTATATAGGAAAATAATGGGCTATTAAGTGTAATATTGTAATGGCCTAGCCCCTTAGGAGTCCTACTACCATACCTTAACTATCTTACTATTCTTTAACTGCTCTAAGTGTTGTACTGTTGCAGATAATGACTTGTTTATTTGCAAATTGCAAATGACTTGTTCATGACGCCAGCAGCACAACCCAAAGGTTGTGAGGTGAAAATGTTATGTGCTTAATTGCGAAGGGGTCAGATCGGACATGTATGAGTATGTTGTGTTGGGATTTGTTGAGATTCTGAACTTCATAAGTTCGGATACCTTTATGTAATGAGAGTATCCATAGTCAAAATTAAACAAAATAATTAAGGACTTTTTCTCTTCGCCTGATTGAATGTGACCTGATATGAATTTATGGAGATCTGCTTTGTGATGTGATGTGATTTGAATGTTTTTAATCTTATCTAGTTTTCTTGTTGGACTAAATTATCTCATTTGATCGCATTTGAGCCTGTGGTACCTAGAGAAGTCCTTTGATGGGCCTAAACTAAAAAGACATATCACATAAATATATCAGCATCATCATAGATATGTATGAGGATTGTACTACTAGTGTTCGTACTAGTGTAGTGAGGATTGCAAAGTTCCCTACTACTATTGGAGTGTCCAAGGATCAACTTTGAGTCCTTATTTGTTATAGTCATGGATGAACGTACGAAATCAATGCAAGAAGGTATCAATGGTGCATGTCTTTTTCCGATAATATTGTGTTGATTGATGTAACACCATCGAGTGTTGTAGCAAAGTTCGAAGTATGATGACAAACTTTGGAGAACAAGAGTTTTAGGTTGAGTCGGAGCAAGATTGAGTATATGGAGTGCAAGTTTGGTGGAGGTAAAAACATTGGTAATAGTGCGATTACCTTAGATGATAAGGAGATACAAGTTAGCGATATGTTCCGCAATCTGGGTTCAATAATTCAGAAGGATGATGAACTAAATGGAGATATATCACATAGAATCAGAATAGGGTGGATGAAATGGAAGAGTTTCATCATTTCATTTTCATTTACCCCAGTGCCGCAAAGGCTCCCACCTACGGTGGGGTAAGCGGGGGTCGGATGTACGCAGTCTTACCCCTGTACTAAAGCACAAAGAGATTGTTTCCGGATGACCCATATTGAAAATCGCGTCCAAAATTGCATGGACTGACTGTTGCTCCATAACAAAGAAGCGCAGACAGTTTAGTGAGCCATTTTGCTTTATTCCATCATAATCTCAAGCCAAAAAATAATGAAATGGAAGAGTGCGTCGGGATTTTTATGTGATTGATGTATGCCGACTAGATTGTAGGGTAATTTTTAACGGACAACAATTAGACTTATGGTATAGAGTGTTGGACAGTGAAATAATGTCACATTCAAAAGATGAGTGGGGTTGAGATGCGCATGTTGTGTGGACATATTAAAAAAGAACGCTCAAAGAATGAGATAATTAGACAAAAGGTGGAAGTAGCACCTATTGTCTATTGAAGATAAGATGTGAGAGTCTCTATTGCGGTGGTTTGACCATTTGCGTAGAAGACCGAGTGATGCACTTCTCGGACGAGGAAAAGAGATGCAATGGAGAGGGAAAGGAAGATCTAAACAGACGTGGATTAGATGAGTCTTAAGTGATATGTTTCTCCATGCATTGGATGAGAGTGTCTTTGGAAAGAGCAAAGTGGAGGAAGAATATTTGTGCGGCGGATTAATCTCTTTTCATCTTTTTTATCTTTTTATCATTTTTAGCCGACCTCAATATCTTTTATGACCAATGGAGTTCTTATGTTCTTTATTTTTATCCTTTTTATGTACTCCCTCCGTCCCACTTAAAGGTTCTCGTCCACTATTCTCCGGTCAACGTGCATTGTTCTTAATCTTTTACTTTATATATCTAACTTTTATCAAATTTAAATTTTCTTGATCAGGCTTTGTAGCGGTTTTAATGTAGTTTCTGAATATGTAGATTTTATTTACTAAAAATAATTCTACTAACGACAGGGATCAGTCAACTTTATGGTCAGTCAAACGTCGTAAACCGTGTGGGAACGTTTAAATGGGATGGAGGGAGTAATATTTTTATGCTTTTTATCTTATCCTTTTTATCTTATATTTTTTTATCTTTTCATCTAATCATTTTTTATCTTTATCTTATTTTTATCTATATCATATCTTGTCTTATCTTTTTATCTTTATCTATTTATCTTTCTTATCTCTAATCTTTTTTAGCTCTGATTTCGTGCGTCTATTCATATCTTATCTTTTAACTGACCCCAAAATCTTTTGGGACGAAGGTTTGGATGTTGTTGTGGCCTGATATGGTCGTGTTTGATCTGATTAAAATAAAAACAAATTCTAGTTCAACAGAACAACACACAAATTCTAGAATGATATATGCAAGAGCCAATTATACAACAGCTAAATTACTGAATCATTACCCTACTAAAGCCCTATCCATCTACAAATCATCTAACAAAATAATAATATGGAATGTGCAAGGAGTGAGCTTTCTGTCTCTATGAAGGATAAGGTGCCTTAGTTTGTGCAGATTCTCAAACTGCCTTAGTTTGTGCGTAGTATTTTCTTTAAAGAGTTGTTTACTGGTTTGCCTTAGACTAGTATTTTCTTTATCATCTCTCTTTGGAATCAGCTATAAATATTTAATGCTGAGCTACACGAAAATTCAAGCTACATGTTGTTGCATAGGTATGGGCATGGTTTATTTGATTCTTGGCTTATTTTGACATTTCTTTCCTGAATACAGATGGAAAGTGATTTTAGTTCATCAGTTGAGCTTATTAGCCATGCTAGCATAATGCTGAATCTTTTGACATTGGTGTCAGTCAAGGACCAGCTGTTCTATGTTTCAATATGGTACACAATTGTATCTGTTTGCACTCGAGAGTTGCAGCATGGTACCAATCTTTGGAAGAAGATATTGGATAACGATGCTCAGAGTCAGATATTGTCCAATACTAGAGGTATTGGTGAATCTTTTAATTCATTACCCCCTCCGTATTTTAAAGTTTGCTACACTTCCCTTTTAGGAGGTATTTAAAAGTTTGCTACACTTCCTTTTTGATAAGTTTTTCCTTTAAAAATACTCGATTACCCTTACTTTTTTTACCTTGTATCTTCTTTTTCATACCTTTTTATTCTTTCTTCTACTTTTTGTATTCATTGCCCCTACTATTTCATCTTTAATTAATGTGCTCAAACCTATTGTAGTGAACTTTTAAATATGGAGGGACTGGGAGTACATAATTTCGTAAGCCTGCCAAAACTGGAAAGAAAGAGCTTTTGTATCATTGTTACTACTAGGAGCTTTTTATTGGACATAATGGGATACTTTTCTCTTAAAGAATTACGGAATTACCCAAGTGATGGTTAGTTTAATATTTGATTAAGTGTGTTATTGGAATTATCATTACTCTAATAACAGGAAGGAAATACATTTTGGGCCTTGTTGAGATTTACAAGGTTGCTGTAGTGCTCGAAGCTTCAGTCAAGCTTTACCAGCCATGGACTTGGTTAAGTTCCGTTGATTTCACAGGCATCTATTCTCTTCTAGATGAGTGCCATGCTCTATGGTCTAGTTCAGGACTTGGGCATGCTATCTTGTCATCAGATCTTGAATCTGCCAGCACCATTGGACTGTGTCTTAACAATATCAAGTTTATTCATGATATTGATGCATACACTCTTCAAAAGCGTCTTTTCAGTCAAAATGATATTACTTGTGGACTATCACTCTTAACTTCAGAAGTGTTACATGGTAAGCGAATCCTGAGTCCAATTTTCAATTTTGGAGAGTTCTATGGTGGCTGCCCCTTTGGCATATTAAGATGTACTCCCTCCGCCCCCAAACAAGTTCACAATAAAGTAAATCTGTGGTTGAAACTTGTTTATATGAGGGCAGGGAACAGTATCAATAGAGTACTCCCTCTGTCATACTTAGGGGTAGACCTGGTCCCGGGACTGTCCAGTTATTAAACCGGGACTGGAAAATAAGGTTCTGAGACCGAGACTGGACCAGCGGGAAAGAGTTCCCCGGCCTCAAACTTTGGCCGATTCGGTCCCTGTTCCGCTCCCCCCTTTTGCCTTTGAACCATTGGAAAGCATTTTAAAAAGCGGGGTGTATTTAAAAGCTGAAAAGGGCAGGGAGGGGATTGGAGCGTTAAAAAATATATACGGAGTATAAAATAACAGGATCGGACCGGGACCGAGACTGAGACGGCGGGGGGCAGAACAGGCTTGCAACAGGTTATGGTCCGAGGCCTCCCAATTCTTTTTAGGACCGGCCAGTCTGGGACCGTGTCAACTCCTTGCTGGACATTGTCAGTTATGTTTATCATAAAGTTAATTCCTCCTTGACAATATTTTAAACTTAGTATTTGAAATTTTGATTTTTAGAGCTGCACTGGGAGTTGTATTTAATCACAAAAAGTAATTATCTTGACTTCATGAGTGATGACCGTGAAGTGATGAAGTCTAGCGGGGACGAAGAGAGTATTATATACTCCACATTATTTTTGGCAAGTATAGGTTATCAGAAAAAACATAAATACCATTATTTTTTCAGTGCATATCCAACTTTTCCTATCCTTCCAGTATCTTTCCTACTTTCTAGTTCTTGTATTCTATTTACTACCACAGCTTTAAACTAAATTCGCGCAGAAACCTAGTGTTACTTTCTTCTCAACTCTATTACGTGGTAACTTTCAGAATTAGGAATGAAGCTTGTCTTATGGAATGGAGAGCATTACTTTGTCACACTTGCAAACATCTGGGCGAATCTCATAAGCAATGATCCTCCTGAGTTGCCACCACGATTATGTTTTGCAAGTTGAGAAAATACTCTTTCTTTGCAAAGCTATACAAGTTTTTTAAGGAGTACAATTCCAAGCAGAAAACTAGTGTATTGCATCCTGAATGAACTAGTTGAGTGTAAGGTCCAAGGCTATAAGCAACCTAGTCCGTATTTAGGAACCATGGTCAAATATTAGTGAAACGTAAGTACTTTTTTGTTCTATAAAGAATTGTCATTCTTTTCCAGGATGTGTAGTTAGTGTTTTTTCTGATGTATTTGATTTATGTCCATGTGGATTCGGGGTTGTATGAGAGTTTTTTTGCAAGTGTAAGTGATCACTATAGGTGTTCTTTTGTCAAAAAAGAATATAAATAAATAAATAAATAAATAAAGCTTGATAAATTTTCCTGCAACTGTCCAGACTTTAGATAAGCACACTTTCTATTCTCCTTTTTAATGTCTTACCATCCAACGAAATAACAGCTACTTTAATGGTCACTAGTCGGCTAGTCGCTACCCAATGCCCCAAGCAAGATCCACAAATGTGCGTCCCTGTGAAAAGGCAGAACTGAGAAAATATATGCAGTGGGCAGGCATTGGTTTTGGACCTTTGCCCTTTGGTAAGAAAAATAAAAAAACTACTACGTATATTTTAATTAAATACTTCATGTGCAAGTATTTACATTTCTTGTGTTTTCCACCATCTGAGAGAAAAGAAGACACTCTTTAGGTAGGGATGGATTCGGGCCCGGCCCGGGCTGGGCCTAGGCCCGGTCGGGCCGCCGGTTCAAGAAAAGTGGGCCCGGGACCGGCCCGAGGGTTGGACGGGTCCGGTTCGGGCCGGGCCACCCGCCCGGGTCACGGGTCGGGTCCGGTTCGGGCCGGGCCGGTTAATTTTTTTTTATATAATTTATATTTTATAGTTTATAGTTTTATACGAGTATTAAAAACAAACTTCAATTGCATTTATTTGAAATGAAATAGGAACTACATTTGAAAATTAAAACAAACTTTAAGAGAAACATTTTGAAAATTGTAATCAATCGGAACTTCCTACACCTCCCGATCCTTTGGCTTTGTCACATGACTTCATATGCTTGATTGCCATCCCGAATCCGCATGAAGTCCCCATGATACATTTTTTTTCGCACCATTTGCAAATTGCGTACCACATCCCGGTCTTCGGGTCCTTCTGCTTATCAAAATTATACCGTATAATGGCATTTTGATTTTCCATCTTAACTTCTTGGAGAAGAGAATTAGAGAGTAGATATATAATATATTGGAGAATAAGAGAATTAGAGAGTAGAGAGTTAAGAATAGGATTTAGGAAGAATTGGAGAAGAGATATGAAAAAATGTTTAAGATTAGGAGTATTTATAGGTTTTTTTACCCCCCCCCCCCACCCCCCCTACCAGCCAACCCCCCCGGACCCCCCCTTTACCCCACCCAACGGCTATATAGCCGTTTGGGTTGTCCCCAGCCCCACCCCCAACGGCTAGTAGCCCAAGATTAATTTTTTTTTTAAAATAGGACCGGACCCGGGCCGGCCGGGCCCGGACCCGGGCCGGCCGGGCCGGGTCACATTATTCCAGCACCGAGCCCGCCCCGCCCCTTCCCACCGGTTCGGGCCCATACCCGGTCCCGGACCGCCCAACCGGGCCGGTCCCGGGCCCGCACAGTACCGGGCCGGGTCACGGGCCGGGTGGCCCGAACCGAATCCACCCCTATCTTTAGGTGGATGATATATAATATGGAGTACATAGTATGTGTTTTCCTAAATATTATTAAAATACGGAGTAATATTTATGGATAAACTTGTGATTAAAGTAAGTTTAAGTGTAATTTCATGATCATAATAGAGTAAAATTGAATATTATCACAGTTGGTGAAATCTCTTAACAAATCATTTGTTTAAGAGATTCCATTTTTGTTAACCAAATTCATTTTGGTTTATGTATGTACAGGGGTGGACTCGGGCCGGGCCGACTGGCCCGGAACCGGACCGGTCCGCTACTGTGCGGGTCCGGCCTGGCCCGGTGAACCGGTTGGTTGGCCGATTCAGGCCACCCGGCCCGGTGGGATCTCGGTTCGGGCTCGGGCCCTTCAAAAGGTGAACCGGCCCGGTCGGTTCAGGCCCGGACCGGGCCAATATTTATTTTATTTGTTTTTTGAATTTTTTTTAAGTTTTTGGGTTGGGTTGGGTATTTTGGGCCATTTGAGGTGGTTAGGGATAGTTTGGGGGTGAGGGGGAGGGTTGGGGGTTAACTAGGAAAAACCCAAAAAAAAAATAACCGAGGCCCAACCTGGCCCGGCCCGGACCCGGGGGTTACCCGGGCCGGTTCCAGGCCTCCCATACCTTGAACCGAGGCCTGGCCGGTTCAAGGCCCGAACCGAGTCCATGCCTATGTATGTATTAGTCCATTAATGATTGAATATGATATGACAATGATACTCGAACATGACGTTGATATCAGACAAGGGGTGCTAATCGAGCGAGTCGAGCTCGAGTTCGGCTCAAATCAAATCAGTCTTGATAAAGTCGAGTTCAAATCGAGTCAAAAAATTTAATAGTTTTAGTTTTTATATTAGTGTATAGATTCAGATAATGTAGAAGTTTGTATAGGTAAATATTAGTGCATTGAAATTTTTCAATGCATACTTATTTCCAACCAAAACTAAAAGCATTGGGTTGAAAACTTGAAATAAATGTTCCTAAGTCCTAACGAACATTGCATAAGAGCATCTCAATTCATGATCTCTAATAATCACTTTTTCTATGGTTCTTACCATTTAAATATTATTATATAATTAATTCTAAAATAATCTTAAAATTCATTTATATCTCTCAATCATCATCTTTAAATAATCTGTTTTTTCTCTGTCCTGCATTAATTTCTATTACATATACTTTTCAAATAATATTAAAATAATCAGGATTCATATTTTGATCTCAGATTATTGTAGTAAATATTCTCATCAAACAATCTATGTTACACAATGATAATTCTCTAAAAAAACTGCAATGTCACTAATTTAATCTCATAATAATCCTGCCAATGAGGATGACCTAATAATGAACTACTCCCGTAAGAAGTTGAAGTCCTCGTTTTTACTAGAATAAAGTTAAGGAAATTTTGACTTTACACTTCACTTTTTGAGTTATATTGGATGGTACATCTCATTTTCAGAATCATTAATGTATGTACACCATTAGCTTCAAATTGTGAAGAAATAGGATGCAAAAGCAAATAATTTTATGTAAATGTGATGCATACATTAAAGATTCTGAAAATTAGCTGCAAAGTTCAATATCAAATTGAAACTCTACCATATACCAAGTAATAACTAGTGTAAATAATTGAAACTTTCATATTTATAAACTACACTATAGTAATATTGGATAACAAAATCAAATACGAACACTACAAGAACTAGGGCCTCTTTGGTAACGGCTGAAATGGCTGAATCTGCTTAAATGGTTGAACTTGCTGAAGTAAAAGTGTTTGGTAAGTATATTGGTTGAAATGACTGATTAAATGTAAAATTACTGATGGATTATAAGGTATCCAAGTATATATAAAATGGAGAGATTGGAGCTTAATAATATGGAGAAGAAGATGAATAGTAGTGATGTGTATTGTGAAGTTGAGACTTAGGTTTACAAGAACTCCCTAAGGGAGTATATATAGAAGAAATAATGGGCCGGGCCGCTAATATGGGCCCGGTAGCCCAACTACATAAAAGACTAATCTAGTACATAGTTACATACAAATGACATACAAGCAGTACAATAATACAAATGATATCCGTAAGATGTGTGTGGGCCGCTGTCCGGACTCAATAGTCATGAGACCCGGGGGTCTGAGTCTATATACTCTATCAATTACCATAAAGGGTATTATTTTTTATGTCAAAAAATGAGTGTGAACTTTGCTAATAAATTGTTTTTGCTTGATTAGAACTCTTAAAAAATCTACTCTGCCATCACGGAAGCACATCAATCCAGATAATGATGAATGGAGGAAAAGGCAATTTGCAAGCCTAATTTAAGCATTTAGTTATGTCTCAGTTAGAATTTGAGGCACTTCAAGTTAGTTCTAGAATTAAAGAAGTTAGATAGCTATGTCACAGCTTATCTTTGTGAATATGGAACAGCCGAGCAAAAGTCTTCAATTTGGATAAGAAACTATGAGGCAACGATATATTCCAAATGTAATTAAATGACAAAGTAATCTTTACAATAGCCAACAATGAAATAATAAATTTCAGCTTAAAAGTAGCCTTAGGTTTGTTTTTTGAGCGGCAAAAGATACAAATATACCCCCTGTAATATGGGTGTGAGAATGAATATAACTTTGTTCTATTTTTGGAACAAATATACCCCTGAAGCATATATGGAAGTGCATATATACCCTTGAACATTTAAAAGGTGTAAGTGCACAAAAGAGTATATACAAATATACTCTTTAGGGGTATATATGTACTTCAATATAAACTTTAGAGGTATATTCGTTACGAAAAATAGAACAAGTGTATATTTGTTCTCACACCCATACTACATAAGTATATTTGTACATTTTCCTTTTTTGAGCTGATAATAATTTTCAGCCAAATCAACTTGTTTGAATAAGAGTATATTTGTTTTCACACTCATTCTACGTGATTATATTTGTACATTTTCCCTTTGTTGAGGTGATGATAATTTTCAGCCAAATCAACATGATGTGGTAAATTGTGGAAAAAGAATCTATGTCATCCTTTTACCATTTATTTGAAGAGTGGTGACTTGTGTCAAACCACTTCCTCTAACAAAAAGTTCTTATTTTGTCTAAAAAAATGTTAAGCGTGGGCCACTCCCAATATTTGGCCCGCAAGATAGGAAAGCCCTTGGCAAAACCGCAAAGCACAGTCGCATGGAGTCGATGATTGTACTCCCTCCGTCCCGAATTGAATTACAACTTTGATCGATACAAGGATTAACAAATGATAATAAATGATCTTGTTTTTTACACTTTTGTCTATCTTTCTAAAAGTAGATGTCTTTAAATTAATGAGGAAAAAGTAAAATATGAGTAAATTTGTCACTTTATTTTTATTTACCTACCTAAAATAGAAAGTTGAAAACTATTTTGCTATAACCAAAACAGGAAATTTTGAAAATCAAATTCGGACTTTTGCGGAATCCCTGCAATTTCTTAACATGGACTTTTGGAAAGGGTACAAACGTACTTTCACGCCGAGAGTTTCCAAAACCCAAGCGCCATCATTGATGAGAGGCCTTTCCCTGTCGAACTCTCCCCAAATCATTCGCACTCGAAAACCCCACAAATTCGTGGAGAATCTCTTTGCTATCGTGCGCCATATCTGACACTTCCGACTAACAAGCTTTTACTCTCTCCACGACAATCTACGACGATCGCGGTTGCAGATGGGCAGTGCCGGCGGAAGTGGCTCTGTGGGTGGAGGCGTGGCGCTGCAGTCGCCGGCGATTACGGAGGCCGCAGAGGCGCTTTATTCGGGGGCGAGGATATCGGTGTGGTGGGACATTGAAAACTGTCAGGTTCCAAGGAGCTCTGATCCGCATGCAATTGCGCAGAACATAAGCTCTGCCCTGGTGAAGTTGAACTACTGTGGTCCCGTCTCCATCTCCGCCTACGGAGATACTACCAAGATCTCTCCTTCGGTTCAGCAGGCCCTTAATAGCACCGGCATAGCCCTCAACCATGTCCCCGCTGGTATGTGTATGTGTATATTAGTTATATGTGTGTAGCATGTAGGGATAAGCTTCTAAAAAAATAAAACGTAGTGGTTGTTATTTGTACAACCAAGTAGTAAGGATTTTGAGTTTTCTGGGGAGAATGATATTGTATCCGTATGGGTTCTTGTTTTGATTTTGGATTTGCTGCAAGCCTGCAATTCTAGGATTTCAGCGCATTCTGTTTTGTTTCTGTTTGTTTCTGAATAATAATTACTTATCCGTATTTAATCCTGGGGTTGGAGCCCATGAAATACGGTTTGAGTCCCAGACCCTACTTCCCTATTGGACTTACTGGGGTTCTTCGATTTGTTTTATTAGTTTAGTTTAGATGGTATTGATGAGTTCACATTTATGTTTCATATGGTTAATCCGTCGGTGGCTTTCTGCTCATTATGAAATCTGGTTAGTAACTTAGGAGCCCTCACAATAGAAGAACTTCCGTTCACTTTTTTTCATTATATTTTTTCTTGCTGGATTTAAAAAATAAAAAAATGTTGCAGTATATTTTGGGGATTGCCAACATATGCCATATTGACTCTTACACTGCATACTCTGTCATTCTTTCATCATCCTATATTTGTACCCAAAGAAATCTGCTTGATAGTAATATGCAGACACCATCAGGTTTTGTGCATAACTACATTTTGCTTCCATTTGAATGTTTTTCTCCGCAATTTTTATACTCATACAGTCATATTGTTTCACGTCTAAGGTGATGGTCTCTACTTCCAGCCATAAAGGATGTTATGCATTAGTTATGTTTTTTGTTTGTTTCAACGACCTATTTATTAATTTCCCATTCTTCCTTTGATCAATCATATATTGTATCTGTCCATTACTATGTTCTTGTGCTGCAAAATGAAGTACCTCTTTGTTTTTCACTAATGTAAAAGGAGTCAAAGATGCTAGTGATAAGAAGATTCTGGTGGACATGTTGTTTTGGGCAGTTGACAATCCAGCACCTGCTAATTATTTGTTAATATCTGGAGATCGGGATTTCTCTAATGCTCTCCACCAGCTTCGAATGCGTAGATACAACATTCTTTTAGCACAGCCTCAAAAAGCATCTGCAGCACTTGTTGCTGCAGCAAAGACTGTATGGCTTTGGACCAGCCTTGTAGCTGGGGGCCCCCCTCTTAGCAACAGTGAATCAAAACAGTTTGTAAATAACAGCAATGTTAACCTACCCGATTGTGACACATCAGTAGTGCCAGTCAATAATAGCAACCAACTCAATCCATCTGTTGATACAGTCCATGAAAGTGCATACTCAGGAAGTCAGAAGTTCTCTAACATGGGAAGGAGCCCAGACAATAGCTGTAAGCTCAAACAAGTGCGGAGAAACATGACTCGACCTACATTGTCCCGAACTTCAAGTGGGATGGCAGGCCCCCAACAAGATCACAATAGTTTGAACTCTCAACAAGGACATGGGCACACTAAGCAGTTTGATGATTCTCCGGAGTTATCTTCCGCTCAAAATTCCAGAGTTCCCTTTAGTGGCCCTGGACCAGCTCCAAGTATCAGTCACTTCGAACCTTCTTGGATGAATGGCAATAACCCTTTAAGTTCGATTCCTCATCAAAATTACTATAATATACCAGGTAGGCCTAACATTTTGCCTATGCAGCCTGCACAGACACCACGTCATTTATTACCATCTAATCCATATTTGCGATCTCCGCATATGATGACCCCTATGCATGGTGCACCCAATATGTCCTCAGGTCCAAACATTTCTCCTATGCAGCCTGCACCTTCAACAAATCATTTAGTATCACCTAATCCGTTTTTGCGAGCTCCACATATGATGCACTCAATGCCTGATGCACCCAATATGACCTCAGGTCCTTCAACAAATTTACCTGACATTGGTAAGCTAAAACTTGGTGACAATAGAAGCAACCTGCCTTCTCCTCAACCCCGAAATGGAGAGGTCAGACAAACTTCCAGTATGAATTCATCGCGACACCTAAACATGAATGGGTCTCAGAAAGTACATAAGTTGCATAAGAGATCAACATTTTTCAATGAGAAGGAAACCAACAGGCACCCACTCCATAGTCAAGAGATCCCTTCACCAGCCCCGTCAGCAATTAGAAGCAATATATCCAATAATGGTGAGTGGGGGAACCCAGAATGCTCAAATCCGTCTGATTATGTTTCCAGCCTTATAAGGGTTATATGTCTAGCCCTTGAAACATTAAAAAATGAGAAAATTATGCCAACTGAAGCAAATATTGTGGATTGCATTCGCTATGGAGAATCAAATCACCGTGATATTGATGTTAAGAAAGCTCTTACTAGTGCAGTTGAACACCAAACTGTAGTAATGCAAAACCTAGGGGCATTGCAATTATATGTTCTTAAGACAGAGAGCTTGTGGAAGTGTGTAAATCCTATAAGTGAAAATCCTGACAAGTATTCTAAAGAAATATGGGATGAAATTCAAAAGTTTCTATCATCATCTACTGGGAAATCTGCTATGTTGGCTACTCAATGCAGGTACAAGGACAACCTACCAATTTGTGTCAAGTAGCTTGTTTAGTTCATATTTGATACAATTCAATACATTTTGAGACTTGTTATTTCTATGTGATTCTTGGCTTTTCTCAAGGTACGAAGCAGCTACTATTATAAAGAAATTGTGCTTAAATAACCTTGCTCTGGGTGAAATACTTCAGATCCTGCATATGGTTATCAAAATGAAGAAATGGATCATGCATCATCACTCGGGATGGCAACCTATTAGAATTATTCTTGCAGAGGCTATCTCTGGTCAGGAGGATGTTACTGCAACATAAGTCTGTCCATTACTGATTATGAATGGGAGGGGCTTTTAGGTAGTTCATGGCTACATCTCTAGATGCTAGTATCTGGAGGTGTAACATGGTAAAAGTTACTCCTTCCTTGTTTCTGGATAGGTAAATTAAAATTTTCATTTTTATATTAGAAAGTAGGCTAGTTTTTGTAGTTTGTCAGTCTGCTTGTTGTTGTTTCTAATCCTTGAAAAGTATAAGAGCTCTATGGTCGCTTGCTATTGAACAATATAATCCACCAGAGGTTTTGCGTTCAACTTTTGGACAATGATTCTGAAGATCAGAATGTTCCCATTTTGTTGTTGGGTCTTTTGGGTTCTCTTTGATTTCTTGGAACATTGGCACTTGATAGTAGCTGCTGCTGGTTCTACCCAAATGATTTACTGCTAGTCACCTTCAGCATCTGCAATATACATCAGTCAAAGGATTTATGGTACTTGGTTTCTCCAGTTGATATTTCTAATTGTAGGATGTTTCCCTTTTGATGGTGGGGTCCTGTGCTGAAACATTGAAATGTGGGCAACTCATAGTTGGGTAGTTCTACTGGCTTCTGCTTAAATCAATCTATGGCTATACTTTTTTACCTATGAAGAGTACATCAGTGAGTTGCAGCTTATGAATTCTCGGGACAACAAACTCTTTGCAAAATATATGTTTTATAGCGGCTCATGCCTGAGCAGATCATTGGGTGATATCAGACAAGTGCGTTATGTGGGTGTTTTATTTTTGAAAATGTAATAAGAAAAGCTAATGGAGTTTGAACATGTGTTCTGCCGTTGCCTATGGTTTTGTATTGGTTTCAGTTAGCCAAGAGTACGGCAAACACACTATTTTTTTCAACCAGCAATGATGCATTGGAGGCTGTAACAGATGCCTGTGTGAATGGATTTGGAGGAAAGTCTTTTAGACAATGGATCAGCTAAACTAACATTCAAGTAAGCATATGAAAAATAAGTATGATTTCTTTTGCATACCAATTCCAATGTTAGTTTAGGTGTTTTTCACTTTTTTGTATGGCATAGTTATAGTTGAGCTCATTATGGGCTTCTTTTCGTCGTTAGAGTTCTAAGAAATTGCCTTAAATAGGACTATAGGAGCAAAAACAATTTGGTTTCCCAGTTTACCCTAAACAGTACTGTTTCCCCCCTAAATATATGTAGGAGTAATTACTGCCATATTTATGCCTGATAATGCCATATAATATGACAGTATTATTTCAACATGGCAGCACTCTACTCTTGTTTCGGGGGGAAACTTCGGACTCCTATTTAGTTACTCCCTCCGTCCCATAAAATTCTTCTCACCTTCCTTTTTGGGCCGTCCCAAAAAATTCTTCCCACTTACCATTTTTTGGACATTTTGTGTGGTTCACATTCATTTCACCTTTTTCTTACACAACCACAACCACACATTTCCACTTTATTCCACTTTCTTAATATCCGTGCCAAGTCAAAGTGGGAAGAATTTTGTGGGACGGAGGTAGTAAAACGCTTTTTTTTACCTAGGGTTGTAAACGAATCAAATAGTTTATGCTCAATTCGCGATTCAAATTCGTATAATACTATTCAAATTCGAAAAATTCAAATACAAATAAGAATACTAAATTTGATTCGAATTGTTATCAAATACAAATAAGAATATTTGTGTATTTGATTCGAATATTAATCAAATATATTCGATTAATAATAGTGATAATAATATAATAATATTAATAATAATCGTAATAACACTATAATAACTTATAAAAGATAGCTATACACTCAAAGTGTAGCCCATATATACATTTATGTATACAAATTTCAAACTCATTTGTAATAAATCAGAAGTATCATACCAACTAAGGATTGTAAAGGAAACAAATAATTTTATTTCCATTCGTGATTTTGGATTCAAAAATATGATATAAATTTGAAAATATAGAATATAAATATGAATACAAATCAGATTTTTGGTTCAAATATCTTTAAAATACAATTACAAATAATCATGTATTCGATTCAAAGAATAAAATTAGAGTCCTTTGACTATGATATATACAATTATTAACTTTTTTCACACATTATAAGTACAATTTCTAATATGTGTGTGTTAGTGTTTATTTCAAAAAGCTTGAAATAGATTTATACTACGTATTTATTAATCATCATAAAATTGATTCACTTTAGTATTTTTGTGCACAACCTAAAAATGCATCGATCTATTAAATTTTACTGAAAAATGTACGTTTACAAATTAAATTATAAAAATACATATTAACTCATAGCATCCATTTATAACATACTAGTAAAAAATATAAGAAAAATTACTTTAAAGTGGTATTTGACTAATATTTTACTTATGTTCAAATCGATTCGATATTCGTATATGATTCGTAAATTATTTGTATTGTTAAACAAATACAAATCAAAATTAATATTCGTTTCATATTCGATTCGTATTTAAAAAAATTAAACAAATACAAGTACAAAATCTCACTATTCGACTCGATTCGATTCGTTTACAACCCTAGTACTCTTACTCCTATTTTGGGAAATTTCTCTAGAGTTTTTGCCTTACCTTAACATTATGAAGATTTTTCTCCTGTCTTAACTATTGCCCTAATGATTGCAATACATCTGTGCCTATATGTGTTCCTGAAGTCCATTTTTGTTAATAATAATATATGCATATGGTTGATATTTACACAGGTCCAGAATTCTAGTAATGTTCACTTCCAACAAAGCCCAAGCATCCCTGCTACCAAACTCCTATAATCAGTCAATCAAAATGCTCACATTTTGGTGGTAATCAAATTCTCCATCTTACGGCGATCTTTGCAATGAGAGATCGTTTGGAGCTGATCATCTTATTATCTACATTGGGATGGCATTTCCTCTGCTGGTATAGCCATTCTGTATACTTCACGGGCTGCTTTAATGCTCTCTCTAATGAGGAATAACAATGGTTCTCCATGTAAGTTTTTTCACGAGGCAATAGTCACCTTAATAATCTCACCATCTTCACAATGAGAGATTGTTTGGTGCGGATCCTCTTAGTATCTACATTGGGATGGCATTTCAATGGTGAAAATTTTGGATCTGCATATCCTCCACTGGGTATAGCCATTCTGTATACTTCCCTTGTTGGTTTAATGCTCGTCTTTCCAATGAGGAATACCAAATATTCTCCATGTGAGATTATTGGTTGAAAAAATCATGAAGCAAAAGTCACCTCAATAATCTCACCATCTTTGGAAGTTTAAATATTTGGGGAATATTCTGTGTACAACTCATTGAAACTGCCTTGCCTGCACTGGTTTCTATTTGCCTAAGCACCAAGCTACTATCTAGAAGGTGACTTCAATATTTTGTACTTCAAATGCCTTAACAATGGGCTGATCTAGAAGCTCAGCTCAATCAACCAAGTGCAGAGTTGGTAGTCTATCCAATCAACTACGTCCCAAGATAGCGATCTATCCAATCAACCAATCGTCCTTTCTATTAACTTACTTCACGATGGCATCAAAAGAAATGTGTTGCTTCTTTTCTGGGAAATACAACTTCCCGGTGTGACATGTTGTGATTATTTTTGAAACAATGCCCTCAAAATTGATTATTAATGCTTGCAGTGCATCATAAGGTGCACTGTGGCTGGGGTGAGGGAAGAAATTTCACTCGTCCAAAATGGAAGAACAATATGATTTACGTCAGAGAACTCAAAGAAGGGACTGGATTTGTGCAAATATTGGTGTAAATATTTGTGGTTACTTCAACTTGTGAGTTTTTATGAATGTTATGCAGATTCATAAACTTTATATTTTCACTTTATATTGTGTGGCTAGGAACCAGTAAATATATGTTCATCCCTTCTAAGGATGGACACGGTCCTGGTTCTGTTCCTGGACTGGCTGGTCCCGGTCTGTGAAATGTGAAGCCCAGAACTGAGCCATTATATTCTGGGTCTGGGCTGGTTCCGGGTACCTGGGTGGTCCGGTCCTGGACCCATTCTGGTCTATTAATCTTGTTTTAAGCTATAAAAAAATGGCCGGTCCAGAACCGAACTGTGTCACTGTGACTGGAACCGTCTGGACCGGTAACTGCCTTTATATTGGACCCGATGTAGTCCCGCACAGTAGTGGACTAGCGGGGCCCTTTATATGGACCGATCTGGGACTGCAAATGGGGTCCACCGGTCCACCCCTAGTCCCTTCCATGTTCATCCCTTATTACTGTTGTTGTCATTATTATTAGAATTAATTTCACTTTTTCTTACAAGTTTTAGATCATTTTCACGTTTAGTTCACGTCTTTCACTTTGTCCACTTTTGGTACTTAATTAATGTTTCTTGACATTTGTTGTGCTTCTCTACCGAATTTAACCATTGGAATTATTGCCAGAATCATATATGAGTGAACACAATAGTTATCAAGTTATGTATCAAAAGTTATCAAAGTCAAAAACGTGGATCAAATGTTGAATCAGTGTGATACCCGTAGGATCAAAAGTGGAATTTATTCATTATTATTGTGACTACTTATTATATATTTTAATTTTAATTATTTTATTATATAATTTTAGTTGTAATAATATAATGGGAAAAGAAATAATGGTCACCACTATGTAGCAGGTTTAAAGAAACAAATGAAGGGAAAGATACTTGAGGTTTGAGTCATTTTCGGGCATGTGTTTCATTTTTTAATAAAGCAACACTGTGTTTCAATTTTGTTATCACACGAGGGGCATGGATAGGGATGGATCGGGCCCGCGCTACCTGGCCCGTTACTGTGCGGGTAACGGGTATAATATATTCAATGCCTGGCCCGGCTCGGTAACTGTCGGGTGAACCGGCCGGACCCGGGCCCGGAGCTACCCGGGCTGGTTTTCGGGCCTCACTTCTCCAAAAAAAAGCCCGGTCGGAATCGGAGTGAGGCCCGGCCTGACCTGAACCGAGGCCATGCCTATCTCCAATACGTGATTAGATGATATCAATGTATAGAACTATGAATTGAATTGAAAGTTGAGAGCTATCAAGGATTTCACATCCGGCTGATTTCGTGATGTTCGAATGGTAAATTTTACATTTTTACTATTGTATAAGTCTACAACCTTTCGAATGTAGAAATAAAGAAACCATGGGCGGTCTTCGGTAGGGATGGATCCAACCGGTTCGGCCTGGCCCAGGTATTGGTTGGGCGGTTTGGGCTTTGAATTGACCCGATCGAGTAGGGTGGTTCGGGCATGGGCCTAGTTTTAAGTGAACCGGTCCGGCCGGTTCGGGCTCGGTCCGGGCATAACGGTTAGTTTTAAAAAATAATAATAATTGGAGGCCCAAACAAGGCCTTATGACCGTTGCCCACAAACCCAAACGGCTCTATAGTCGTTGGGAGGCTCCCTGGGGTCCCAGGGTGGGTGGGGGTGGGGGTGGGGATAAAAAAATCTATAAACTCCATTATTTCTATACATTTTACTACACATCTTCTCCAAATATTCCTACTCTCTAATCTCTATTGTCTACTAATCTTCTCCATCTTCACTAATTATTATATTATTGTTATTTACTTATATTTACATATTACATATACAGATATACTTAATATATACTTATATATATTAAAGTATTAAATAGAAGTGTATTACTCATCTTATAGTAATATACTTATATTATATATACTATAAACATAATATTATATATTACTTAAACAATTATTATATCTACTTATACACACATTATCTACTTATAAATATATATGATGGAGTAAATGGCCCGGGAACCCCCGGCCCACAGACTCCTACTACTCCAGTAAAGGCCCAACAGGTCCAGAAGGCCCAACAGGCCCAAATCATGGCGCCCGGAGTACCAAGCAGCCCACAGCGCACCAGGGGTGCCTTCGACCCCCTGGCCGAAGGCTCTAAAATCTCACAGAACGGGTTTCTCAAGCAAACTAAGAAACTGGGAGAAAACGGCGAGAACAATAGCCCTCGGCACCAGGAGCCCTCGGCACCAGGTTGCCCTCGGTTTGAGGAGCCCTCGACTACTGCTCTATAGCCGAAGGCACCTCACTCGACAAGATTTCCTCTTCACGCGCGTACAGATAACCGTACCCTGTACAAACGTCCCATCCAACAGCCGCATTAAATGCGGCCACATGCGGTTGCCAGCGCCAACCGGATGAGGTGACCTCTCGGCCAATGGATGCTTGACACGTGTCCCTGTCCGGCATTTATTGCTACTATAAATAGCACCCCCTTTCCCCCGTTGTAAACCACGACATTCATACTGAATACACTCTCTCTCTTACTTACTTGTGCTCTGACTTCTCTCTAAGTTATTCTCAGCAATAACCCCTCGGATAAGCTGCCCCCCGGGTACACTATCCATCATTTGGTGCTCTCGTTGAGAGGTCGAACAATCGAGTAAGAAACCCTCCCCCTTCGCCAAACACTAGCCCTCTACCAAAATGGTGAGAACAACACGTGCCAACTCCAAAAACGTAGAAGACAAGAACCTGGCCCTCGGCGACGTCAACGCCCCCGAAGCCTCTCACAGGGCTCCCGAGGGCGGTGTCATCGCTGGGCTGGAACAGGCGGCTGTCGACCTACGCCTTCAGATCCAACAGAATGCCCCCGATGCCCGCCTCGGCATCGAGGCCAAGAAGAAAAACCGGAGCGATGACCAAGTCAGCCCTCCGGTTCTCACCATCGACGTTCATTCGGCGCTCTCCGCCTTCATCCAGACGCTCACTCAGAACCCAGGTGCCTTCGGCACCCTGGCTCCGGCTCAACCCCAGGTTGGGGAGAACATCATACTTCCCCCACTGCCACACCCCTTCGGAAACCCCACCCCTCGGGTTAGGAACGACGAAGGGGTAGTGGCCCAAGATACGTCCTCCCAGGAAGTTCAGTCCCGGGACCGCCACATTGACAACAGAGAAAGGTCCCGCACTTCCGCCCTCAACCGGCTCGGAGGAGGGCCAGACCGCCGAGGGGTCCAAGACCGCCTCGGAGGGAAAGCAATCCAAAGGCCCCAGGAAAGCGGAGGGTCTGTCTCGAGGGCAGACGAGGAGCGTCCCCCTCGGGACAAAGGCAAGGCACCCCTTCATGCCGATGATGCTCGCCACCAAATCAACCAGGCCCATTCGGCCCGGGTTCGTTCGCAGGGGGCGGAGACCCTCCCGAAGGATCCCCGGGACGAAATTATTGCGCCCCTCCAACGCCGGCTTGATGAAATGGAGGCCAACAAAGCTCACGCCACCACCTCCACCCCTCATTCAGACCTCAAATACGAGGCCATGATGGCCAAAATGGAGGAATTACAGAAGAAGGTGGCCGAGGGCTCCGGGAAACCCGTCATCCAGCTCCGGACCCAGACGCCATTTACCCCAAGGGTATTGACGGCCCGGATCCCGGAAAAATATCGAGGGCAACACATACAGCCCTATAACGGGAAGACGGACCCCCAGGAACACTACAGCAAATACCAGAACAGCATGATGGTTGTAGGGGCATCAGATGAATATTTTTTGTGTCATTGGTTCCTCTCCACCTTAGAGGGGCCGGCATACGAATGGTTCAACCGGCTCCCCGAGGGCTGCATTGATTCGTGGCAAGAACTCGCCCAGCGATTCTTGACGCAATTCGCCGGGAGACGTCTCCCACCTCCTAACCATACGCCAGAGGAGGGATGAGACCCTTCGGGACTTCCTGGAGCGCTGGAGGACGGAAGCCGACAAAGTCGACGGTGCTGATGACGGGACCCTCCTGGCCCTCCTACAAACCGTCCTCCGCACCGGCAACTTTTCAAGGAGCCTCATCATTGAACCCCCCCGCGACTACATAAGGGCCCTGCAGCGGGGGGACCGATACGCTGAGGCCGAGGAGGTGGAAAAATAACACTAGCATCCGGATCAGCAGCCCCCGAGGGCTGACAACAAGAACAACCGAGGGCCGGGGGCTCCTCCAAATCACCCCAAGTTTTCAGGACCCTCTGATGATCGCCCTCGGCAAGGCCAAGCCAAGCCCGGGGGAGGTTATAAGAACAACCCTAAGACTTGGGCACAACCCATTCTCCTGGACCGCCCCCGGACACCATTGACGCACCCCGTCAGCATCATCCTTTATTTTGCCGAGGAGAGGGGCCTCGTTGAGCGCGATTCTCGCGCGCCCCCGGAGGTACATGCTATCAACCCTCAGTTTCCCTACTGTCGTTTCCATCGACATCAGGGGCACAGGACCGATGACTGCCACCTGCTAAAAACGGCCATCGAGAGATTGATACAAGCGGGGCACCTGTCCCAATTTGTTCAGAGCCCTCGGCAGGAGGGACCTTCTCATCAGGGACCTCCCCGAGGGCATCACACGAAGGTGAACGCTTGGGTGAACCCGAACACCATCCCCCTCGACAAGAAGAGGGAGATCGGAAACTTGGAGGAGAAAGAGGAGGAGTACCCCCACTACCAGGAGAAAAAACGCCACATCCTCATGATCACCGGTGGCAATACAGGGGGCGATTCCACCAGCCAGCGGAAGAAATGGGCTCAATTGCTTTACGTGGGGGAAGTCACTCATATGCCCCCGGTAAAGCGACTGAGGGAGGAACCCATCACCTTCACCAACGCAGATCTCCCTCCTACTTCTTCTCCTCACAGGGATGCCTTGGTGATTCGGACTGAAATAAACGACACCATCATTCACCGAACTTACATTGACACGGGCAGCTCCGTCAATGTAATGTACCTCAGCACCTTCAGAGAGCTGCATCTGGAGAGGGGGTCCCTTCGGCCCATTAAGACCCCTCTTGCCGGCTTCACCGGCGATACTATTGATTCCGAGGGGGTAATAACCCTCCCGGTGATCTTCGGCGACGGGTTCCATAGAACCCAGCTCGAAGTGGAGTTCGTCGTCGTCAACATCGACTGCGCCCACAACATCATCCTCAGCCGGCCAGCCCTCGAGGACCTCGAGGCCATCATCTCCATGAGGCACCTCTGCCTCAAGTTTCCCGCCGAGGGGGGCATTGGCTACTCCCGGGGGAATCAGAAAATCGCCCGCGCCTGCTATCTTCAAGTCACCAAGAAGGTAAGTAAGACGGAATTCCGTATTGACACCATCACCGGAACCATCGACCAAGAAGAAAAGAGGCCGAGGGCTGAACCAGCCGAGGACGTAGAAGACTTTACACTCGATTCGGCCAAGCCGGAGAGAGTCGTGAAGATTGGAGCCCAGCTCCCTGAAGATCTGAAGACCGGTAGCACCGACGCCCTCCGGGCCTACTCCACTGTCTTTGCATGGGGGCCGGAGGACATGCCGGGAATCAGCCGAAGGGTCATCACCCACCACCTCTCGGTGGACCCCTCGGCAAAAGCAGTACAACAACGAAGAAGACCCCTCTCGGCCAAGAGAAGGGAATTTGTGAAGAAGGAGGTCGCCATGCTCCTCTCTATTAAGCACATCAAGGAGGTGAAATATCCCTCATGGCTGGCCAACGTGGTCCTCGCACAGAAGCCCCCTACCTTCCGCATGTGCGTGGACTACACCGATCTCAACAAGGCGTGCCCTATGGATCCATTCCCTCTACCAAATATTGATCAACTGGTGGATGAGACCGCAGGGTGTGAGATCATGTCCTTCCTCGATGCCTTCCGAGGGTATCACCAAATTTTCATGCACGAGGAAGACGCCGAAAAAACTGCCTTCATGACTCCCGAGGGCATCTTCTGCTACCTAGTAATGGCCTTCGGCCTAAAGAACTCGGGGGCCACCTACACCCGGATGGTGGCCCGGGTCTTTCAAGCCGTCCTAGGGCGCACCATGGAGGCCTATGTTGACGACATGATCGTCAAGAGCAAACAATCTTCCAGCCATGCCGACGACCTCCGGGAAATCTTCGCCATCATGCAAAAATTCAACCTTCGGCTAAACCCGAAGAAGTGCACCTTCGGCGTCCAAGGGGGCAAATTCTTGGGCTACATGGTGAGCCGAAGGGGTATTGAGGCCAATCCCGAGAAGATCCAGGCCATCATCGACATGGAACCCCCACGCAATGTGAAGGAAGTTCAACGGTTGACGGGCCGCCTGGCAGCCCTCAACCGCTTTCTATCTAAATCAGCGGAGAAGTCTTTACCCTTCTTCCAAATCATGAGGAAGACGGCTGGTTTTCAATGGACTTCAGAATGCCAGGAGGCTTTCGACGAGCTCAAACGATATCTATCTTCACTTCCTGTGCTCTCCAAACCCAAGGTAGGGGAGACCCTCTACCTCTACCTTGGGGTCAGCCCGGCAGCCATCAGCTCTGTGCTCATCCGGGAGGAAGACGGCATCCAACATGCCATCTTCTACGTTAGCAAGACCCTAAGGGAGGCCGAGCTCAGGTACTCTCCTGTGGAAAAAACGGTGTTAGCCATCGTTTGGACCGTCAAGAAGTTGGGCCACTACTTTCAGGCTCACCCGGTTCAGGTCCTCACTCATCAACCCCTCGGCGCCCTCATGAGGAGCCCCACCAGCTCCTCCCGCATGGTGAAATGGGCTATCTTCTTGAGCCAGTACAACATTGACATCCGTCCAAGGCCTGCCATCAAGGGCCAAGCCCTGGCGGACTTTGTGACGGAATGTACCGCAAGGGCAGCCACGGACGGGGAGCCCTCAGCTACCTCGGACGACTGGTGGACCCTCTACACCGACGGCTCCTCCGCGACCAAAGCATGCGGGGGAGGGGTAGTCCTCATTACTCCCGAGGGCTTCAGAGCCTACTATGCAATCCGCTTCTCTTTCAAAGTCTCCAACAACGAGGCCGAGTATGAGGCCCTCCTATGTGGCCTTCGGCTGGCTGCCAACATGAAGGCTCGGCAGATCCACATCAAATGCGACTCCAAGTTGGTCGCTGGCCAAATCTCCGAGGAATATGAGGCAAAGGAGGGAAGAATGAAACAGTACAAAGAGGCGGCCAAGGAGTTGCTTAAGGTATTTGAGGCACACTCTCTCACTCAAATACCGAGGGCTCAGAACTCTGAGGCCGACATCCTATCTAAGCTCTCGGCCGACTCCCCCGAGCACATCTCCAAGATTGCCAAAATTGAGGAACTCAGTCTCTCAAGTATCCATGCAAGTCCCGTTATGAACATACAACAACGCCAAGAGGACTGGATCTCGGATATCATCACCTTCATCTCCACAGGGCAGCTACCCGAGAACGAGACCCACGCTAAACTAGCAAAACTGAGGGCTCCTAGCTATACCATCGAAGACGGAAGACTCTACAAACGGTCCTACAATGGCACGCTACTTCGGTGCCTTCATCAAGATGAAGCCGAGGTCGCAATGGAGGAAGTGCACAGTGGCACTTGCTCAGCTCACCAGGGACCCTTCTCCATGTCCCGAAGGCTCATTCTCCAAGGCTACTTCTGGCCAACCATGGCCAGAGATTGTGCTGACCTTGCCCGAAGGTGCACCGCATGCCAACATTTCCAGAAAGCCCCCGGCAGGCCAACGGTCAACTATGCCCCCATCAGCACATCCATCCCCTTTTCTCGGTGGGGGATAGACCTCGTGGGCCCTCTGCCGAGGGGTACCTCCAACAACAGGTACATCATTGTGGCCATCGACTATTTTACCAAGTGGGTGGAGGCTGAGCCCCTCGCCAGCATCACAGAGGCGAACTGCCGTCACTTCGTCCTCAAGAACATCCTCACAAGGTTTGGCGTCCCCCAGCAGATCATCTCCGACAATGGGACACAATTTGAGGCAACACCCTTCTGTGCCCTTCTGGAGGCATGGGGCATCAAACACACCTTCTCCTCCGTTGCCTACCCTCAAGGCAACGGGCAAGTAGAGAACGCCAACCGGACCTTGCTCGAGGGCCTAAAAAAGAAGCTGGAGGCCGAGGGCGGTGGCTGGGTAGAAGAACTCCACAACATCCTTTGGGCCTACCGCACCACCCCTCGGCGAGCAACATGTGAAACACCCTTCTCCCTCTGCTACGGTTTTGAAGCCAAAGCTCCTACGGAAGTCACCCTTCCCACCCGGAGGGTGATCCAATATGACCCCGAGGTCAACGACAGCAACATGGCCCTCGACCTCCACCTCCTTTCAGAACGCCGGGAGCAAGCCTTCATCCGGGCAGAGAACTACCGAAGGCAAGTCAAAGGCTACATCGACGCCAAGGTTCACACCCGAGAATTTCAAGTGGGGGACTATGTCCTCCGGAGGAGGGAAGCCAGCCAACCAACCGAGGGAGGAAAAATGGCACCAAAATTCGAAGGCCCCTACATCATAGCAGCCATCATCAAACCCGGGACTTACAAGCTCAAACGCCCCAACGGGAAAGAGGTCCCTAGGCACTGGAATGTTCACCACTTAGTTAAATTTTATCAATAATGTAAGAGCGGCCAAGCTCTCATAACTAGTGAATGTACTATCCTATGGCCCAAGGCCTCCAATTTTGAAGAATGAAGACACATTCAAGACATCAAGAACAAAACACTTATGAGCGGCCAAGTCCTCATACTGACTACAGGCCCCAGGCCTCACCACGAGGAGAGCCCCCTCCGGCACCAAGTGCCGAGGGCGGACACCATCAACACCTACGACAACAGTGAAAACACCATGTGTTTTCAGTCAAGACCCCTCGGTACCAAGTACCGAGGGAGGGAACTCCCATCACCGACGACAAGAAACACCAAGTGTTTCATTTCCCTTCGGCACCCAGTGCCGAGGGTACACCTCCACCATCAACGTCAAAAAACGAAGAAAACGCCAAATGTTTCAAAGAAGACCCCTCGGCACCCAGTGCCAGGGATACGCCCTCCTGTCAACTTTCAAACACCTGTTGGAAAACGCCAAGCGTTTCCTTCGAAGGCCCTCCGGCACCCAGTGTTCCTACAGAAGACCCTTCGGCACCCAGTGCCGGGGGTACACATCTCCACCTTCAAACATCATAAAGAAGAACACCAAGTGTTCCTACAGAAGACCCCTCGGTACCAAGTACCGGGGGTACACAACTCACCCATCAACATCAAATAGAAGAAGAACACTAGGTGTTCCTACAGAAGACCCCTCGGTACCAAGTACCGGGGGCTACATATCGAAACTAACACCAAGTGTCGTTTCTAAAGCCGTACCCCACGAGGACGCATATACCGAAGGCGCCACCATCGGTGCCGGCGGCACGTAGTGCCCCCGGCCATTTGCAATTAGTGTGCAAATGAAAACCCTTCCTTGAAACGCTTTCCGCGTCACTACCCCCAGGGTATGACAAGCATGAGAAATGCCCAGGATTCGACTTTCAAAAACGGAACGCTTTCCGCGTCATCACCCCAAGGGTATGACAGGCACGACAAATGCCGAGGATTCGACTTCCAAACCGAAACGCTCCCCGCGCCACCACCCCAAGGGTGTGGCAGGCCACGGACTATGTCTAGCGCCGAGGGGACGACTTTCAAAAATGAGGCGCTTTCCGCGCCATCCCCCAAGGGGAGGCAGGTTACAGACCATCATATCTTGTACCCAGGAAACGACCCTCGATCCCCTCGGAACTCGGAAGGTTAACCCGAGGGAGGAGAGCCATTGGTGTATTCTGATGGTCTCCTGATAGGCCCAGCCTTACCAAGAAACCAAGTTTCTTGATGTCTTCCCTTCACCACCAACCAAAAAAAAAAGGGGGTGAAGGGGAGTAGACTCAGCGAGAAATCAAAGAGTACACCCCAACAGATCACAACATGCCGAGGGCTCCCCACGGGAACACCTCCGGTAATTGAAGGCTCCTATTTCCCGAAGGATACTACTCAAACAAATATCGTCAAGAAATGGCTAAGTCCACTGCTTGGTCACCTCCGGTCACACAACCACCGAAGGCTTCAACAATACAGATGGACTGGACCATTCAAAGTCCACTAAACGGTACTTCAAACAAATACCGAGGGCATCTGTTATGCACCAATACCGAGGGCCCTTACCCCATGACAAGGGACACAACTGGCTAAGTCAAACTCTACAACTTTTCAAGTGAATGCCGAGGGCACATACTCCTCATTGGCTTTCTTCACAACAACGGGATTCCACACTTTTCCTAAGACCACACTTTTGGAAAATGACAGCAACCGGAGGCTAATATATCACCAGACAACCGAAGGCATCTATTACAAATCATCAAAGGCCAACCGAGGGGGCTTATTCCAACATATTTGGCCCTCGGTCAAATACTCATACAACACAAGGGCCTCACGATCACCTGAAGGGTCCTATTCATATACCCGGAGGGATCTACATCCGGAAGCTCAACATCAATTTACGCTTAGAAAATATTCTAAGTCCTAAATGAGTAGCCCCCGGGCATCTCGCAAAAGTGATGCAGAGTCAGAGGGCACCTATCACCCGAAGGCGACACAAGGAAGCAGCACTTAAAAAAAAAATTCTAAGTCCTAAAGATTGGGCCCCCGGCTCAATCAATATTGCAGCTAAGGGAATATGATAGCCGAAGGCTATGCGATACAACAGCACTTAGAAAATTTTCTAAGTCCTACATATTTTTCCCCCGGTCAACCACTCATACATCAAGAAGGGATGCCATCTCCCGAAGGCTCCCAAGGGAAAATCTACACTTAGAAATCTTTCTAAGTCCTACATATTTCACCCTCATCTCAAGGGATCTAATAGCCAAAGGCTACCTATCAATCAAAGGCTACAATACACAAGGAATCAACACTTAGAAAAATTTTCCAAGTCCTAACTATTGCTGAGCCCTCGGTTGTATATCCAGCAAAGGGTGCCCAACTACCGAAGGCTACAATTGTATTCAAACACTTAGAAAAATTTTCTAAGTCCTAATTATTGCTGAGCCCTCGGGTGCCCAACTACCGAAGGCTACAACCGTGTTCAAACACTTGGAAAATATTCTAAGTCCTAGACATACATTCAAAAAGGGCGAAGGCAGACACTCAAGAAAAAACGATGGCATACATTCAAGGAGGAATGAATTAAAGCAAACAAGTCATGTATATATACAATGCCCGAAGGCTAACACTCATCCATCAATTATCACAAAAAGGAGTAAATGTAATTGTTACAAACAGGCCGAAGCCGAAGGATCAATGGTGTTCATTACAACAGAAGTTTCAAATATTTACTAAGTACAGGTTACAAATCAACAACGGCATTCCCGGAGGCGTCCTCTACTGCAGGCTTAGACGCGGCATCATCCCCAATTTCCTCCTCTTCGTCACTGCCCTCGGCCATCAGCATGGAGTCTTCCAAATCAGGCCTCGCAACACCTTCAGGGAGGGGAACCCTGGGGTCTGGCTGAAGGGGAGGGAGACCATAGGATGTCGGATCAAAGGCCTTCGGGTCCACCCCAAAATGCCGGGACAGCCTTCGATATACAAGGGCCTGAGTAAAGTACTCACCCCCGTCATAATACTCTTTCCCCTTTCGGGCCAACCACATTGCGCCTGGGCCTTTCACCCATTCGTTCACCGAAGCTTCCACCACCGAAGCCACCCATTCCTGCCGGCCTTCGGCTTTCCATCCCTCCTCAGCAAAAGCGGCAACAGCATCCTCCCGGGCTTCAGCGACAGCTTTGATCCGGGCCTCCTCGGCATCCTTCGCGGCTTTCTTGGCAGCATCGGCCGCAGCCTTCTCCGCCTCTGCCTTGCCTTCGGCCCTGGCCACCGTCTTGGAGCCCTCGAGGATTTCTTTGAAAGCCTCTTGCTCAGCTTTGCGAGCGTCCTCGGCCTCTTTGAGCTGCCTTCGGGCCTCAGCCAGTGCTTCATCGGCTTTCTTCTTCTCCGAGTCATACTGCTCTATCCTCTGGACCAGCTCGCCAAGGCCAAGGCTTGCCTGAAAGCAGACATGAATTACCGGAGGTTAAGCCACTACACACGTAAAGAATGAAGTTACCTACAAAAGAGAGGGAAGGAACCTTACCGTAACCGAGGCCATCAGAACCTTAGAGCAGAGGACATCGTCGGCTTGACGGGAGAGCACAGACTTATCGGTCGGAGGGGTGGCACCCCTCAAAAACTCCTTCGGATTCAGGGTCCCGTGCATGATAGCAGTCTCCTTCGTGATGGAGAATTGGACCTTGTCCAGGGGCCATGTCAGATCAGTGGCTTGACCCGAAGGCTTGGGGGGAGAAGATTCATCTACGACCACAACGGGGGCTTCCTTCAACTCCGGGGCCCCCTTCTTCTTCTTCTTCTTCCCTCCGGTTGTGCCGGGTCCTTTCCAAGCCTTTTCCTCTTCGGTTCCAGACCGGGGGAGCCCCCGACGGAGGCCTCCGGGACGGGCCCCACCTCCTTGGCCTCTTCGGCCGCTCCCGCCTTGGGGAAGATCTCGTCGACCGCCCTCTGCTGTGCGGGGGCCTCCTTCTTCTGCTCTTCCCTGGCAAGTTCTCTTCAGCTTGACAAGGTTCCGGGCGTCCATATCTGGTCCTGAAACACAAGAAGGCACACAAGGGTTAGTTCACTACTACAACAAAGCAAAAAAAAAGAAATTTTTCTAAGTATGAGAATTAAAGCCCTCGGCATTGCAACAACCTTCGGCACTCTCATATACGCGATCAATCGTGGGGTAGCCTTCTTCCTTCTCCCCCATCAGCCGGTACCGACGGAAGCCGAGCTTGTACAACTCACTGGAGAGCGTTGCGCCTTTGATGGACACGTGCTTATCGGACCCCTCCGGCTTCTTGGACAACACCCGCCCATTTTTCTCGAGGGCATACCCTTCTGCCTTCAGGTGCCGCCGAAACCTATCACCAAGCGGAGCGGAGAAAGGGTTCTCAGCCAAACGGATATAGCAGAACTTGTCTTTCCACCCCTTGTGAGACGAAGGCGCCTCATCAAAAATCCTGAACTTCGGGAGCTGCTGCAAGTTACCGTAGCCCCCGGCATTCGAATGACCCCCCCGACACAAATTGAACGACAGAAAGAATTGCTCCAGAGTAGGGGGGACCTTTCGGCTGAGGCACAGCGACAGGAACCCTGCCAGATATGAGTGACTGTTCGGGGTCAACTGGCAGGGGGCTAGCTTGACGAAGCGTAGGTATTCCAACACGAAGGGATGAAGAGGAAATCTGAGACCCAACTCCACTGAAAGCAGATGTACGGCAAAACAGCCCTCGGGGGCACGAAGGAGCACATCATCCGGCTTTGGCTCTACCACCTGCGCTGAAGGCCCAACCAAAAATTGTGCCGCCATCATCTCCCCTCGGGTAGCTTTATTCTTGACCTCCAAGGCGGCCGTGTTCAGGAAAGAATAGCCCTCGGGCAGTCCCACTGGCTGGCCAGCGTCGACGGCAGCTTGCTTCTTCTTCGGAGCCGTCCTCGCCTTCTTTCTCTTCTGCCCTGGGGCCACACTGAGGGGTATGGCGTCTAAAGGCCGGGAGCTCCCAGCTTCAGTACCACACCGAGGGGGAGGGATAGCTACAGTCACCTTCAGGCCCTCCTTCTGGGCCTCGTCCTCGGCCACCTGACAGGCGATGGCAAGCTCTTCATCCGCGTTCACCTGCTCGAAGTCTTCGGCCTCGAGCTCAAGCCGAAGGTCACCCTGTATCGCCTCGGCTACGGCCCTATCGTCGATGACCGAGAGCTGCTCGCTCGAGGATTCCACGTCAGACGCCACTTCAACATTCACTGAAGCCTCCCCGGAGATGTCTTGGGAATCACTAGCTGACGACATTACTTCTAAAAGACGAGGGGTCGGGAAACTCGTACAAAGGGGGGTTCCTGAAGGGTCCTAAAGACTAACCCTAAGGCCAAAAGCTAAATACTCAAATGGAGCTAAGGGCGGAAGGAGAACTGACCTCTGAAAGTTGCTGTGATCGAGGGTGATTTTCTCTCTCTAGAAAAATTCCGACAGAGCTTCGCTAAGACAGGTGATCGCACAAGAAGAAATGACTCTGGCTCCGGGGTATTTATAGGCGCTGGAATCCGGGCTTGGGCCCGGAAACCGGGCCTCCGGACGGACCGTCATCATTACGCGCCGTGTTTTCACCCAACCGGTGACGCCGCCCACGGGCAGCCAACCGTCACGCGCCACGTGTCCTCCTCCCCCAACGGCTATATCCCGCCGATACATATTCCAACGGCTATATTTCCAACGGCTATATTCTGGAAGCCCCCGGGTTTTCTACTTCACTCCACTTCATCAAGGAGAGCCTCCGGGTACACTTACCCAGAGACGCCCCCGGGTTCTGCCCCACACAGCACATAACAGACGCCTTCGGGATCACTCTTTCAGAAGCCCAAGGCTTCATGACAGGCCTCCCCTCGGGGATTCCCCCTCAGCACTGTAAGGACCGGGTAGCCCCCGAGGGGTATGCCTCATTGACGGATAGCCTACGGCGCACAGGTAATGGGAGCCCTCGGATATCCCCATACCCAACTAATCAACAAGCAGGGGACCCCCCGGTGACAATTCAAATACTGCCCCCATCCTTCACGCCCTCGATCCCCCGGACATCAATAGTAAGCCTTCGGCTAATCAACACAGGAGCCTTCGGCATTACCGTTATTCTCCATTTTTGGCCAAGGTTTCACGTTTTCAATTCATCGTTGGGGGAATTCGGTGCACTCTTTTTCCCTCATTAGGATTTTTTCCCCCAGGGTTTTTCCTAATGAGGTTTTTAACGAGGCATCCCCCCAAAATGAAACGAAAAGCGTCAGCCTTTGGCCCACAACAGCAACGCAACTACTCTACTCCTTTTCACCACTTTACAAGTGCCTCAAGGAGTGGGGGACTGGAGGACCCCCTCGGGAAAATCATTAAATTACAAAGTTGGTGAAAAATTCCAACAAACGGCAAAGCAAGCCCTCAAGTCCTGACATGTGGGTAACTGAGGGCCTGCCTTCGGCAGGGACATGACAACATCAAAGTGCAAGCACAAATTACTCCTTTTCCCTCAAGTACCTTTCGGCAAAAGGAGTGAGGGACTCCTGATGGAGTATATGGCCCGGGAACCCCCGGCCCACAGACTCCTACTACTCCAGTAAAGGCCCAACAGGTCCAGAAGGCCCAACAGGCCCAAATCATGGCGCCCGGAGTACCAAGCAGCCCACAGCGCACCAGGGGTGCCTTCGACCCCCTGGCCGAAGGCTCTAAAATCTCACAGAACGGGTTTCTCAAGCAAACTAAGAAACTGGGAGAAAACGACGAGAACAGTAGCCCTCGGCACCAGGAGCCCTCGGCACCAGGTTGCCCTCGGTTTGAGGAGCCCTCGGCTACTGCTCTATAGCCGAAGGCACCTCACTCGACAAGATCTCCTCTTCACGCGCGTACAGATCACCGTACCCTGTACAAACGTCCCATCCAACAGCCGCATTAAATGCGGCCACATGCGGTTGCCAGCGCCAACCGGATGAGGTGACCTCTCGGCCAATGGATGCTTGACACGTGTCCCTGTCTGGCATTTATTGCTACTATAAATAGCACCCCCTTTTCCCCGTTGTAAACCACGACATTCATACTGAATACACTCTCTCTCTTACTTACTTGTGCTCTGACTTCTCTCTAAGTTATTCTCAGCAATAACCCCTCGGATAAGCTGCCCCCCCCGGGTACACTATCCATCAATATATATTAAGTATATCTACTTATACACTCTCACACTCTCATTAATTTAGTTTACACACTCATACATTCGTTATTAATATAAAACTAGTTAATTGTTACATTTCTTATTCTCCTATAAAACTAGTTAATTGTTACATTTCTTATTCTCCTATAACACTAGTTAATTGCTTAATTATTAAACTAGTTAATTGTTACTTTCATATTAAAGTTGTTCGAATTTTATAATAAAAGTAATTAAACTTGTTAAATTTTTATTTATTTATTATTTGTTGACAAATAGTTCGAATTTTATTACTTACTTGTTAATTAGTTGCATTGTTACATATTCTCATTTTTTTATTGTATTTCGAATTCTTATATTTGTATTTCAAATTAACTAGTTTAATTGTACTTCGAATTTAATATTTGTTATTTTTTTAAGATGGAACGTGATAGACCTTCTGTAGATATGGGTAACCTCCGCCGCAATCGAACAAAGGAGATTGCGAGGAATCATCCAAGCTCACGCAAAGGTAAGGGACGAGTCAGGTCTTCATCTCAAACCCGAGATGATTTTGATGCGAATTACAATCAAAGATATGTGGATGCGATGTCCGATGAGCAAGTAGAACAACTATTGCAACAACATCAAGGGCGCTTTTTCCATCAACAAGACATCCCGACCATTGACGAAGAAGAGCTCGAGGATGATGATGCGGAGGAAGGGGATCCGCAAACGGTCGAGGACGAGGTTCATGGCACACCGGACCATGAGGAAGAGCAAGCAGACGTGGCTACTTCTTCCCAAGGCGGTGAGAAAGCTGAATCTGTCTTTAAGGCCAATTTTACAAAAGTTAAGGACCCCGAAACCGAGATATGGTACGCCACTTGCAAGCATTGCCCAAAAGTGTATAACTTGGGAATTTCTGGAGGGTACTAGAGCGCCACAAGGCATCTTAAGGCCAAGCACCCGACGGCGTATGCGAAATCGGACAAAGGCAAGAAAGCAAACACAAATTTCAAGGTTTAGAACTGGCCAACCTTTCGGTAATTTCTCCTATGATGATAAAAAATATTTGACCGGTATGTCTCATTTAATTGTTGAAGAAAATTTTTCTTTTATTTTTTCCGAAAGTCTTGCTTTAAAAGATTATGCTCAAGGTACTTTAAATCCTTAATTTCGAAACTATAGTTGCAAAACAATTAAAAAAGAAGTTATAAGACTATGTTTTGGAAAACCAAAAATTACAAACGTTTTTCGCAAACTTTGATGGATGTGTTAGTATATGTAGTGATTTATGGGAGGATACTCATCGTCATTTATATTATTTGGGTTTGACTGCACATTATATTGATAATGATTGGTGTATGCACAAACGTGTTCTTGCTTTTCGTGAATTTAATGATCGACACACCGATGATAATATTTGTATTTTCATTGAGCGTATATTAATTGAGTATAATTTGATTGATAAGGTGTTTGCTATTGGTTTTGATAATGCTAGTAATAATACTGTTGCTATTCCTAGATTGCGTGAATTGTGTGGTTCATCTTCTTTGATGGATAGGTTTTTTCATCACCATTGTGCATGTCATATTTTAAATTTATGTGTAAAAGACGGGCTAGCGGCGTTGGGAGATGATATGGAGGTGGTGAAGGGGGGATTAAACTTATTTGAGCTAGTAATCAATTTAAGATGTAATGTAGAAATTATTTGAAAGAAAGACGTGTCAAATATTGTACTTTTCCTAAAGATTTTGTCTATTCATTGGAATAGTACTTATAACTTAATTAAGGTGCTTATTAGATTTAAAAACCATTTTCCCTCTTTTTTAAAAGAATATGCTAACTATATTATAAACCCGGCCGATATCGACACTTGTGAAAAAATTGTGAATGTTTTGGTGTTTTTTAATAATGCAACTCAAACTTTTAGTCATGTTTATAAATCTAACGCAAACCAATTTTTTGTTGAAACTGTTAATCTCACCGGCGCTTTTTGTGAATTTTCCGATGCCGCTTACGTTAGTTATTTTTGTGATTTTCATGAAACGAACGTTTTTAAAATATTATTCACATATTCCGCATATATATAGTATTGCATTTATTCTTGATCCTCGTTTTAGACTTGATTATTTGTGGCAATGTTTAGATTACTATTATGCTTCTTTTTTTGTCCATTGCCTATGTACGACGATAAGGCCATAGACCCTAAACAAGAATTTCAAGAGGTTAGTAATTTATTATATCAATTGTTTAATTAGTTTCATGCACAATATAGTAACGCACCCCCTCCCCCGTCACGAACATCTTCTTCATCTAAAGGAAAATCAATTTTTAAATCTGCATTTGACAATCTTATGAAAAAAAGTAAATCAAGTCCGGTTAATGAACAAACCTCGATTAACGAGCTTTCTTTGTATCTAACCTTTCCTGTTGATTATGAAGAAGGAGATGACTTTGACGTTCTTCTGTGATGGAAGGAAAAAGAAAAAACGTTCCCAATCTTATCAAAAATGGCTAAACAAGTGCTAACGGATTACAGAACGAGATTGAGCGCAAACTCTTTTGAGACGCTTGTTTGCTTCCACGATTGGTTGAAGGCCCAACGTAGAACTCAAGAAATGTGCATCGAACTCACCCGCCACTTTATGGAGGAAACAACCGAAGATGGCGGAAATTCCGATTGATTCTTATTTATTAAAAAGTGTATTTCATATTTTAATTTTTTCTCAATTTTCAATTGTACTACATATTTCAAATAAATATATTTTAACCTTTTTATGTCCAACTATTCTTAACTTAATATTTTAAACAAAAAAAATAGCCCAGGCCCGGCCCGAACCGGCCCTCTAACCGGCCGGGTAGTCCGACCCGAACCGGACCCGATAGCAACCCGGGCCAGGTTACGAGCCTAAGTATTAGGAAAAAAGCCCGCCCGGGCCAAGGCCCGGCCCGGGTCCATCCCTAGTCTTCGGTATGGAAAAATTACATAGAAAGAATGACTAAAAAAGACTAGGAGAATATACCTCTCAAACTTAAATAGACGGGACCAAACTTAAACACACCAGACCAGACTTCCACAATTATAAAATACACAGACCAG